>CM060702.1:221461421-222661421 GCA_030686995.1 Artemisia argyi
TCAAACCCGACCCGACTTGTTTCAAGTTACACTAAAAATCCACTCATTGCTTGATGCCCCTGTAATTGTATTTCCTGGCTCCGCCACTGACCATAACCCTTTAAATCACCCACCAAGAGTGGAGGTCAAGGTAGGCCGATTTCATGGTGATTAGTTGTGGTTGTGGTGATGGTATGGTGTGACAAGAAATATGTTATTTAACCATTGTTTGTTTTTTAAAAGGATTTGATATTTTAAAGTGGATATGATGATAAAAGTATTAGTTGAAAAAACATAAGGGTCGATGATGGCTGATATGGTTATGTAGAAGAAAAGTTGTGTTTGGTTCAAAAGTTAAGAACAAGAGATGGTTAAGGTCAAGTGGAGTGTCTGGAAATGTTAAAAAGTGGTGCCACGAAAAAAAAAAAAAAAAAAAAAACAAATACGTTTTAATAAGAAAAAAATAGATGAGTACATGGAACTAAAAAATACTAGTAGTAAGAAGTTAAATACATTAACTTCTTATTTTGGGAATAATCATTTTTTTATAACTAAATACAGGAAGTTTTTTCTAACTTTTTTCTTAATGAATATGGTGGGGTTCGGCTGGCTTTTATGGAAGTTACCGAACGTTTTTCAGTACTAACGTAATATTGGAACATGATTATGAAGCTTGGACAACTTTATAAAATCTATCTGGTTTATATAAATTCATATAAAGCACCATACCTTATTATATACAATCTTAACAAATCACAAAAGACGATTTCTACAATTTACTCTATATCTTATTATATACCGTACACAAATAGTAGCTTTCATGAGTCATGACAACAAGCCATTCAACATCACTAGTCAAATACACTTTTTTCTTCATTCTTATCTCACTATGATAATCCACCAACAATGATCAAACCCATCCACCATCCCACCGTCACAAAACCACCCCTAAAAACCACGACCACCTATTAACCACCACCTTCAGTCACTCCCCTCTTTCCACTTTTTTAATTCACACTCAAATAACACAAACCATTCATCCAATTCCTCTAATTTATTAATAGAAAAAAACAAAAAATCCCCAAATTTTATAAAAATTAGAAATTAACCCTAACCTAAACATTTCATTTCAATTCAGTTCCAGAAATTGACTTCACATTTTGTTTTGTAATGAAACAAATCTCAATCATGGTCTCTACTGCTATTTGAATTACCTATAGGGTACCCAAGCAACAAAATGTATAACACTGGATGCATTTTATGAAGATGCAGAGGAATTCAATTTTGAAATTTTAAAGAACGGTCTCGCAAACATGAAGGAACTTAGATTTCTTCACGTGGAATCCCCATGGGTAACTGAAGAGGAAGTTCGGAAGTGGAAGTTTGATGAAGATTATTGTCTACACCTTCCAAATGCCTTACGATTTCTGTACTGGTATCGTTATCCTTTTTCAAGTTTACCGGAAACATTTCAACCAAATAATCTTGTTGGACTTGAAATGAATTACAGCAATATGGTTCAACTTTGGAAAGATGGAGAAGAAAAGGTACGTAGAATAATTAATTGCTAGTTTTATCTTTCCCTCTTTTGTTTACTCATTACACCTATTACTAACATTTATCTTTCCATTTTTTGTTGCTTTTCACAGCCTTTTTTAAAGCTCAGGTTCCTAAAGTTCTTCTTTTCACCCAGATTGAGGACCCTTGACCTTAGTGTGGCTCCGAATCTTGAGACACTAATTCTTGAAAGTTGTTATTTGGTAGAAGTTCATTTCCAGGTTACTCCAAATCTAAAGGAGTTACGTATCTCTGGATGTTATGAATTGGAAAAATTACACATGCCTGCTGAATGTCCAAAACTCAGATCTCTTTACCTTTGTGGTTTAAAGTTGAGGACCCTTCACCTCGGGGTTACTCCAAATCTTGAAAGCTTGGATCTTTGTGATAGCCTAGAAAAATTACACATGCCTGCAGAATGTCTGAAAAAGCTTCTCCACTTAGACATCAGTGATTGTGGGAGGTTTAGATCCTTTAAGTTTGACAAAAAGCTTGATTCACCTGAGGTTGTTACTTTATCTGAGTTAAATCTGATTGCAGATGCAGATGATACAGATAATGCAGATGATACAGGTATATGTGATCCCGGCAATACTTGGCCAGAGTTTCAGTTTTCCTGTTATTATAAACAAGACCCAGCTTCATCTTTTGGAAATCTTGAGAGGCTTGTTTCTCTAGGTTTCAGTGCTCGCATAAACGTCGATTCTTTTTCAGATATTATCTGTGGTTTACAATGTTTAAGAAAGCTTACACTTGAAGGTGGTATTCCAGAAGCGCCCAAGAACCTTGGCCGGTTAGATTGTCTAGAGGAGTTAAGTTTGCGGTCTACAGATATTAAAACTCTTCCAGATAGTCTTTGTATGTTGAAACACCTGAAATCTCTTGAAATCATCTCTTGTCATCTTCTTGAGAAGTTACCAGAGGATATTGGCAGATTACAATGTTTGGAAAAGCTCATTGTAAAGGATTGTATATTTTTACGAGATATTCCTAACAGCATTTGTGAGATGAATCATCTGGAATGTTTAGATCTCACTGGTTGTATTCGAATTGAGGAATTTCCTGAAGAAATTGGATGTTTAGAATGCTTGAAAGAGTTGGATATAACAGGTACAGACATAAATCATCTTCCAAAGAGCATTTATCAGTTGAAAGGTCTGCGTATTATTGATGATGATGATGACGATGATAATAATGATGATGATGTCGAGGATGTTGATGAGGGTGGTGATGATGATGATGATGATGATGATGACGACGGCGATGATGATGTCAAGGATGTTGATGAGGATGGTGATGATGATATGAGTGCAGGCGCACCAAAGGCCAAAAGAATTATTTTCCCAGGTACTCTCTCAGTTTTCTAATAATATGTGTTACTTTAGAGGAATTTCCAAATTAGGGTCAATAATTAAGATATTTTCTGCCCATGATGCATGTTTTACTGTTGATCCTAACAATGAAACCGTTTCCTGAAATTAGGCAGGTCTGATGACCGGGAAGATCAGCACAAAAGGTGATTTACCCAACTACATGCTAATTAATTAGTTTATTTGCAATGACAAACTCAATAATCCCTAACTAAACATTACTTGTTTATTTTCATGTACTTAGGGTATGTATAACTAAAGGATGATGTGCTCAATAATGAACTTGATGTTTAATGTCTGTTCTCACTGGTTAGCTTCTGGCTCAATCAATTATCCCATCGACATCAAGGTCTCAGATTATTTTGATATCTACAGTTCAAAGGCTTCATTTCTAATAGATTTGAAGGGTTGTTGGTCATCAATAGGATAGTTGTATCAACATGAATTTTTAAAAGTAGGATTATATCTGTTGTTTTATGTAAAACTTGCGACTTTGAAGCATTCGTAATTGAAGTTAAATTTTTTTATGAATTGCAGTTTACATAGTTGACTTCTTTATGATAAAATAGAAGGTTTTTTGCTTAGTTATTTACTCATATCATCAAGAATCTCAATTTCATAAAATATGTTATACGCATAGGGATGAAGTCATGAAACTATTGAACATAAAAATACTTGACTTTTTAGTCAAACTACTCACTTTCATCAAATTCAACAAGTTTTACATGGAATTGTATCAAAGGGCATATTTGTGAGTGTTTACTGGATCTTTTGAACCTCTTTAACATGTTTTAGCAATCATTAAATGTTATTGATCACATTCTTAGTACTTTTAGACAGCTTTGAGAATTTGTTTGCTTTATTTTTCAGACATTATATTTCAAACTGAAAGTTGCCCCTTTGTATAATCTTGTCAAAATTGTGTACCTTCATTTTAGGAGATCAATATCACCTTCAATGTTTTTTTTTATCCGACATGAAATCAACTTAGAGTTTGAATTTATATACGATCAGTTCATGGATTTCAGCCAACAGTGTTGACCATTTCAGAAAGTCAAACTGCAATCGTATTGAAAATGGTGGCCTTTTAATGCAAGATTGGATATTATCACGTTATAAATAAACTCAGTAAGGGCGTAAGGCGTCATAAGTGATTTAATTATCATGAACCACAAGTATCATTTACATGTGTTGCAGTTAAAACTTTAATATACGATACAATATTAATGTCATAATCACAATACAACGGTAGATACATTTCTTCATCTCTATGGCATATTCCTATTGAACTGACGAAGAGATGTTATATTTAGAAAATTTCAGATGTCGATGGATAGAAATGTGTGTTAATATGTTATTTTTGTTTACATTGTTGATCGTTTTCATAATGAACTCGATGTTCGATCTCGAGGCCTTGCATTGGGGTCAATCAGTTTTGGGATTTCAACCTCAACTTCCCCTGTTGTATCGTCCTACAGAAGATATCAATAGTTCAAACTTCAAAGGCTTTTTAGTTCAACAGATTTGAAGGGTCATCAACAGGAGAGTTGCATCAACATGAAGCTGTTAATAGTATATATGATTGATTTTGTTTTCTGTCCTACTTTATATTAATCAGAAATGAAGCTAGATAATTTAAGTGGTGGGGTTTGATAAAGATATTGGCAATAATCATTTTATAACTAGATACACGAAGTTTTTTCTAACTTTTTTCTTAATGAATATGGTGGGGTTCGACTGGCTTTTATGGAAGTTACTGAATGTTTTTCAGTACTAACAAAATATCGAAACATTATTTTGAAGCTTGTAATATTCAAGGTTTGAGTTAATAAGTTAATGCATGATGTTCAGCTTACAGAGTTGACTTATTCAGAAAGTCAAACTGCTATCTTGATGAAAATGGTAGAATGTTGATACGAGTTTGAATATAATCATGGTAGATTGTTCAAGTGATAAACTTATCATAACCATGTTTCAATTTGTACAAATATGTTCTAAATTAGGATGGTGGTGTCAAGTTTTGGTTTTTATACTTTGGAGACAAGGTTTTCATATTTATGATTTTTCAACTTGGATTTACATAGAGGTGGAAGGCAAATGAGCAACAAGCTGTGCGCTAGCCCTTTTTGGATTGCAAATATTAAACATGTTTAACAATTTTTGGCCTACTAGCCTGTCAAGTTTACGATTTTGGTCCTATTTTTAAAATTTTTATTATCTAATCAGATGAGAGTCATTATGTTTTGGAAGACTATACAATAATCATAGTGTTTGACTTTATAGTCAACTTATTGACTGTACATCTGATTCAGTGAGCTTTTTTTCTTCTTCATGAAACTGATTAGTTCTTTCGTGTTAACCACATCTTAAGTTGATAAACCATTAACTGGTAAATGTTATAAGAACTGAAAATGTTACAAGGATCCAAAGATGACCTGGGAGAAAATTAAGTTCATTTGGTCGAGTTTTGGTTTTCACACTTTGGCCACAAGAATTCAAACATAAAGTTTTATTATTTGCACTTTGTGGCTGTCAACTACTAAAAAATAGCTTCAAAGTTAGTCGAACAGTTAGCAAATTCTTATAAGTTGCAAATCAGTTAAAGATTGACTATTGAGTCAAACTATTGACTTTTGAATGGATTTCATTCTCTATGGAAGCACATATGATATATTATATATAGTGTTTACTGGTACTATAAAAGCTACTAAACATGTTTCAGGAATATGAAGCTACTTCACTGTGAGTGATATGCGAAAATCCATTTTCCGACAGAATCTGAAGTCAGGAACAAGGGATGCAGTTATCAAATAAAACAAGATAATTTATTTTTCCATGTGGCACGGCTGGTTATAAAGGCGTTAAGAAAATAAGTTAAATTAGTACAATATTACTTATTTGTATTTGTACTGTTGCCTTATGTTTCTTACTGTTGGGCTACAAAATATAGAATGCAGTATTTTGATAACAGTTTAGTGAGAATATTATCACCACATGGACTCAAAGTTGACTTTTAAAGGTCAAAGGTTGTGTAAATATAAACATTGAAAGATTGAAACATGTTACTGATACATGAAATTTAGTATCTTGCAGAACTGAAACGGGTTGTTACCGACATGGCGTATAATGATGTAAAACCGACATGGCGTATAATGATGTAAAATTTTAATTAACTGATAGTTGTATTTAGGAGTTAAGTTAACATAGTCTTAGATTAATTAATATTCATATTGTTCTTATTTGTCGGATTGCTTAAAGAAATTGAAGGTTGATTTTATGTGTTTATGGTGTCTGATATTAACTGGGTCCAAAACGGGTCAAGAAGATGATCTAAAACTGTAGTTTATATATTTTGAACTTTACTAGTAGTATTTGTTGTTACATCCTTTTAACAGGTAACACAATCTTTTTGCAAAGATGAAAAAACACATGGCTTGACCTTCCAATTCCATAGTTGAATATAGTTTACTTCATTTATGAAAATGGCAGCCGCTCAGTAACTTGTTAACATGTTTGATTCTGAATCATGATGTATAGTTGGATATCTTTCATATGCAGTTTTTAGCTATTTTAAAGAAATATCCAACTGATAAATTCTAAAAAATTAACGATATTTGAGTTGAGCTTTAATGTTCAATTTGGCCCCTTTTTTCGGCCAAAAGCGGTTCAACCGGCCGGGTCAATCCGGGTTTCAAAACACTGTGTTTATTTATTTTTTGTACTAATTATTTATTTAATGTTCGTAAGAGTTCCATGATTGAACATGTACGTTACATTTCATATCGATTTATAGGTTGAAACCGGGTCAAGAAAATGACCCTTCAGAAAACTAAGTTTTGCGTGTTTGCCAGTTAGTAAATTGTTGGAAATTAAGTGTGCAGCACTGCATCCCTTAAACTTGTTTAATTATCTGGTTTTACCAACTCTACTTTCATTTTCATTACTTACGATTATAGACAACATTTCTTGACTTTTTATTTATTTATTTATTTATTTAATTCAAAAAATCAAGTTTCGAACATCAAACAATGTTAAAAGAAGTAATCATATGCACCTTAATCAAATATGTAACTTTGAATACACCAAGGATCGTAAATGCAACTTTTGTTATTTGACCAAATCATGGGCTTTTAATAATTGCTCTACAAAGGTTATTCTTGTTCATCTCATCCAGTCGCTTCTTTGCAATTACTGCAAATAAAATTTCCCAAACAACAACTTGATCGACTTCATACAAATCCTTTAATCATAAGTTCAATGGCGTCTACTTCAACTTCATCCATTCAAAAGAGCTTCAAGTATGATGTCTTTTTAAGTTTTCGAGGTGAAGACACTCGTAAGAAGTTCGTTGATCATCTATATCATGCTCTTCAGCAAAAAGGCGTTGAAACTTATAAGGATGACAAGAAAATCAGAAAAGGGAAAACTATCAGTGATGAGCTTATCCAAGCCATTGAAGACTCAAAATTTTATATTATTGTTTTCTCCAAGAACTATGCTTCTTCATCTTGGTGCTTAGACGAGCTTGTGAAAATTATGGAATGCCAGAAGATGAGTGAGCATACTGTTTATCCCGTGTTCCTCGATGTTGAGCCCTCGGAAGTCCGCAAGCAAAATGGGGTTGTTGAAATTGCCTTTGCAAAACATGTAAATGATGAATCTGCTGGGAAATGGAGAGAAGCTCTGAAAAAAGCTGCTGATCTTGCTGGATGGGAATTGAAGAACATTTTTGATGGGTAATTTCTTCCATCATATATAATATTTTTCTGATCTATTTTTGGGTTACATTACATCTCAACGGGTCAAATGGGTCGAAAGTCATCAAGGTGTATTTTTAGCTAAAAATGATTTTGATTGGTGTAACATAGTTATATCAATTGTCTTTAACTTTTTTTTTTTTTTTTTTTTTTTTTTTTTTTTTTTTTTTTTTTTTTTTTTATAATAAAAATCACCCTTTACCCAACTGACCTTGTCTATATGCTATTCTTTCACTGTCTATGCTGAAAGCTTTCATCTCTTATTGTGTTGTCAACTTCTAACTCACAATTAATCCTTTTTTGAAAGGTCGAAAATGATTTATGATTATATTAGTACATAAGTCGTTACCTCATTTACGTTTTTATGTGTTATAGATCTGGAATTGATTGTGTATCGGGTTCTTTAACATATAGGCATGAAGCTAAACTCATTCAAAAGATTGTTGAAGAGATATCATTAGAGTTACGGTTTATTAATTCGGGTGTTGATGAAAACTTAATAGGCATGAAGACACGGATAGACAATGTTGTTTCATCCTTAAAATTAGGTGTCGACGATGTTCGCATGATAGGGATCAAGGGGATGGGAGGTGCAGGCAAGACGACTTTGGCCAGAGCTGTTTATGATCATATATCCTTTCAGTTTGAAGGTTCTAGCTTTGTTGAAAACGTCAGGGAAGAATCAAAACCGTCTATGTCTGGTTTGAAGTTATTACAAAAACAAGTACTTTCGGATGGTTTATCTGATCAGGGCATCACCGTAAGTGGTGTTCTTGAGGGGAAAAGCCTTCTGAAAAAGAAGATGTGTGGAAGAAAGGTTCTCATTGTTCTAGATGATGTTGATAATATAGAATAACTTATGGCGTTAGCCGGTGACCGTAGTTGGTTTAAGCCAGGAAGTAGAATCATAATAACAACTAGGGATGCACAGGTCCTAATAGCACACAAAGTGAACTTGATTCGTGATGTACATTTGTTAGACGATAAGGAAGCAATGCATCTCTTTAGTAGGCATGCATTTGGGAGAGAGATTCCAGTTGAAGGGTACAAAGAGCTATCGGAACAAGTTGTACGTTACGCTGCTGGTCTTCCCCTAACGATCAAAGTTTTAGGTTCGTTTCTATGTGGCAAAGATGATCTTGATTGGAAAGATGCGTTAGAAAGACTAGAAACAATTCCATTGAATGAAACAATGAAAGTTTTGGAGTTAAGCTATATCGATCTAGAGGATGATTACAAGGAAATTTTCCTAGTTGTTGTATGCCTGCTCAAAGATTGGGGGAAAGACCATGCAATCAGAGCGCTTGAAAGCTGTGGATTTCGTGCTCGGATTGGTTTAAGGGTTCTTGAACTCAAATCTCTTATAACTATTTCTAAATATGGGACCTTGGGTATGCACGACCATATAGAAGAAATGGGCAAGAATATTGTCCGTCGACCGAACCCCAATAACCCGGAAAGGCATAGCCGGTTATGGATTAAGGAGGAAATTGTCGATATATTGGTTAATAACAAGGTATGTACCAACTTCGGATACTTTGCTTTTCTAAAAGTAGAATTAGTCATGGTACAAAAACAAAATTTTGATAACAAGCCATTCAACACCTAGTCAAATACAGTGTAGCGCTAAAAATTAATGGGCCTTTGAGTTTATGTAACCTTCCATCTAATCAATCATGTACACATAAATTTACGTTATAAGCTTGTTTTATTAAAACACATTAAACATTATTATTATCATCAACAACAATGATACAGAAATGAAAAGCATTGAATGAATGTGATTAAAAACGACAATAATGGTTTTGTTAAAACACATTAAACATTATTATAAATGTAAGAAAGAATTCAAAATTTGAAAAAACATTGGTTGTGGTAAATTGGTAAATAATCCTTTTTTAGAGAGTGTGACCACAATAAACACAAAACATGCTAGAATGGTCGTTCTGTATTGCTTTGCTTTGCTGTGTTTACAATAATGAAGTTTTTAAATTTTAATAGTAAAATATAAATACAGATAAACCAAATTAATCTCTTTCATTAACCAATTCCTTTGAATATCCAATTTAACCAATTCCCTAACCTTTGAATATCCAATTTAACCAATTCCTCTAATTTAACCAAAACCCTAACCTTTGAATATCCAATTTAACCAATTCCTCTAATTTAATAGAAAAAACAAAAAATTCCCAAATTTTATAAAAATTAGAGAAATTAACTTCACATTTTGTTTTGTAATGAAACAAATCTCATGGTCTCTACTGCTATTTGAATTACCTACAGGCTACCCAAGAAACAACACATTGTATAAGACTGGGTACATATGCAAAGGAATTCAAAAATTTTGAAATTTTAAAGAACGGTCTTGCAAACGTGAAGGAACTTAGATTTCTTTATGTGATTTCCCAAGTTGTAAGTGAAGAAGAAGTTAGCAAGTGGAAGTTTGATGAAGATAGTCTACACCTTCCAAATGCCTTACGATTTCTGAGATGGTATCGTTATCCTTTTTCAAGTTTACCAAAAACATTTCAACCAAATAATCTTGTTGGACTTGAAATGACTTGGGGCAATATGGTTCAATTTTGGAAAGATGGAGAAGAAAAGGTACGTAGAATAATTAATTAATGGTTGATTATTTAATTGCTAGTTTTATCTTTTGTTAGTCATTACACCAATTAACATTTATCTTTCCATTTTTTTGTTGCTTTTGACAGCCTTTTTTAAAGCTCAGCTTCCTAAAGTTCTTCTGTTCACATTTTTTGAGGACCCTTGACCTTAGTGTGGCTCCGAATCTTGAGACACTAATTCTTGGATATTGTGATAATTTGGTAGAAGTTCATTTCCAGGTTACTCCAAATCTAAAGGAGTTACGTATCTTTCATTGTAATAGCTTGGAAAAATTACACGTACCTGCTGAAAGTCTGAAAAAGCTTCGCCACATAGACATCAGTAATTGTGGGAGGTTCAAATCCTTTGAGTTTGACAAAGAGCTTGTTTCACCTGAGGTTGCTACTTTATCTGAGTTACATCTGATTGCAGTGATTGCAGAGGCAGATGATACATATGATACAGATAATGCAGATGATACAGATGATGCAGATGATGCAGATAATGCAGATGATGTAGATGATACAGATGATACAGATGATACAGATGATGCAGATGATACAGATGATGCAGATGATACAGATAATGCAGATGATACAGGTAATGCAGATGATGTAGATGATACAGATTATACAGATAATGCAGATGATACAGGTAATGCAGATGATGTAGATGATACAGATGATACAGATGATGCAGATGATACAGGTATATGTGATCCCGGCAATACTTGGCCAGAGTTTCAGTTTTCCTGTTATTATAAAGACCCGGCTTCATCTTTTGGAAATCTTGAGAGGCTTATTTCTCTAGGTTTCGGTGCTCCCATAAACATAGATTCTTTTTCAGATATTATCTGTGGTTTGCAATGTTTAAGAAAGCTTACACTTGAAGGTGGTATTCCAGAAGCGCCCAAGAACCTTGACCGGTTAGATTGTCTAGAGGAGCTAAGTTTGCGGTCTACAGATATTAAAACTCTTCCAGATAGTCTTCTTCTTGAGAAGTTACCTGAGGATATTGGCAGATTACAATGTTTGGAGAAGCTCATTGTAAAGGATTGCATATTTTTACAAGATATTCCTAACAGCATCTGTGAGATGGATCGTCTGGAATATTTAGATATCAGTGGTTGTATTCGAATTAAGGAATTTCCTGGAGAAATTGGACGTTTAGAATGCTTGAAAGAGTTGGATATAACAGGTACAGGCATAACTCGTCTTCCAAAGAGCATTTATCAGTTGAAAGGTCTGCGTATTATTGATGATGATGATGATGATAGTAATGGTGATGATGATGACGACGGCGATGATGGTGATAATGTTGATGAGTATGGTGATGATGATGATATGAGTGCAGGCTCACCAAAGGCCAAAAGAATTATTTCACCAGGTACTCTCAGTTTTCTAATAATATGTGTTACTTTAGAGGAATTTCCAAGTTAGGGTCAATAATTAAGATATTTTCTGCACATGGTGCATGTTTTACTGTTGATCCTAACAATGAAACCGTTTACTGAAATTAGGCAGGTCTGATGACCGGGAAGATCAGCACAAAAGGTGATTTACCCAACTACATGCTAATTAATTACTACGTAGTTTATTTGCAATGAAAAACTCAATAACCCCTAACTAAACAATACTTGTTTATTTTCATGTGCTTAGGGTATGTATAACTAAAGGATGATGTGCTCAATAATGAACTTGATGTTTAATGTCTGTTCTCACTGATTAGCTTCTGGCTCAGTCAATTATCCCATCGACATCAAGGTCTCAGATTATTTTGATACCTACAGTTCAAAGGCTTCATTTCTAATAGATTTGAAGGGTTGTTGTATCAACATGAGTTTTTAAAAGTAGGGTTATATCTGTTGTTTTATGTAAAACTTACCACTTTGAAGCATTCCGAATTGAAGTTAAATTTTTTTATGAAATGCAGTTTACATAGTTGACTTCTTTATGATAAAATAGAAGGTTTTTTGCTTAGTTATTTACTCATATCATCAAGAATCTCAATTTCATAAAATATGTTATATGCATAGGGATGAAGTCATGAAACTATTGAACATAAAAATACTTGACTTTTTGGTCAAACTACTGACTTTCATCAAATTCAACAAGTTTTACATGGAATTGTATCAAAGGGCATATTTGTGAGTGTTTACTGGATCTTTTGAACCTATTTAACATGTTTTAGCAATCATTAAATGTTATTGATCACATTCTTAGTACTTTTAGACAGCTTTGAGAATTTGTTTGCTTTATTTTTCAGACATTATATTTCAAACTGAAAGTTGCCCCTTTGTATAATCTTGTCAAAATTGTGTACCTTCATTTTAGGACATCAATATCACCTTCAATGTTTTTTTTTATCCGACATGAAATCAACTTAGAGTTTGAATTTATATACAATCAGTTCATGGATTTCAGCCAACAGCGTTGACCATTTCAGAAAGTCAAACTGCAATCGTATTGAAAATGGTGGCCTTTTAATGCAACATTGGATATTATCACGTTATAAATAAACTCAGTAAGGGTGTAAGGCGTCATAAGTGATTTGATTATCATGAACCACAAGTATCATTTACATGTGTTGCAGTTAAAACTTTAATATACAATACAATATTAATGTCATAATCACAATACAACGGTAGATACATTTCTTCATCTCTATGGCATATTCCTATTGAACTGACAAAGAGATGTTATATTTAGAAAATTTCAGATGTCGATGGATAGAAATGTGTGTTAATATGTTATTTTTGTTTACATTGCTGATCGTTTTCATAATGAACTCGATGTTTGATCTCGAGGCCTTGCATTGGGGTCAATCAGTTTTGGGATTTCAACCTCAACTTCCCTGTTGTATCGTCCTATAGAAGATATCAATAGTTCAAACTTCAAAGGCTTTTTAGTTCAACAGATTTGAAGGGTCATCAACAGGAGAGTTGCATCAACATGAAGCTGTTAATAGTATATACGATTGATTTTGTTTTTTGTCCTACTTTATATTAATCAGAAGGAAAATGTTTTGGAAACCTAAGTTGTATGCCTAAATTCATGCCTAAACATATGTGGCATGATCTTGATGGTTTGTAGAAAAGTGGGTCCCCTAGCTGCAACAATCAGGATGATGCCACGTAGGCTTAGGCATGAATTTAGGCACATGTTTTAGGCCTCCCAATCACTACTCTAATCAGAAATGAAGCTAGATAATTTAAGGGTCCGTTTGGTTGACATGTATGGGTATGAAAGGTATGGGTGTGAAAGTATTACTTATTGTTTGGTATCAATATATGGGTTTGACTAAACCCACAAGTTGAGGGTTTGAGTATACCATGCTATAATGGGGGTATATGGAAACCATTCCCTTATCTAGGGACCACTAATTTTGTAATATGTGAAATGAAAAAAAATGGACCAATGATGGAACAATTTGAGAAGGACCCATGATTTGAATGAAGGGTTTTTTTATTTTTTTTTAATAACTTATAATGGGGAAGAGGACCCACTTGATACCCACTTTTATTGATCCAAACAACAATATTGTAATTGATATATTCATTGTCATTCCATATTTATACAAATACCCATACTTATTGTGACTCATGAGTCATGACAACAAACCAAACGGGCCCTAAGTGTTGGCTTGTGAATATGGTGGGGTTTGATAAAGATATTGGCAATAATCATTTTATAACTAGATACACGAAGTTTTTTCTAACTTTTTTCTTAATGAATATGGTGGGGTTCGACTAGCATTTATGGAAGTTACTGAATGTTTTTCAGTACTAACAAAATATTGAAACATTATTTTGAAGCTTGTAATATTCAAGGTTTGAGTTAATAAGTTAATGCATGATGTTCAGCTTACATTATTTTTGGCCTACTAGCCTGTCAAGTTTACGATTTTGGTCCCATTTTTAAAATTTTTATTATCTAATCAGATGAGAGTCATTATGTTTTGGAACACTATACAATAATCATAGTGTTTGACTTTATAGTCAACTTGTTGACTATACATCTGATTCAGTGAGCTTTTTTTCTTCTTCATGAAACTGATTAGTTCTTTCGTGTTAACCACATCTTAAGTTGATAAAACCATTAACTGGTAAATGTTTTAAGAACTGAAAATGTTACAAGGATCAAAAGATGACCCGGGAGAAAATTAAGTTCATTTGGTCGAGTTTAGGTTTTCACACTTTGGCCACAAGAATTCAAACATAAAGTTTATTATTTGCACTTTGTGGCTGCCAACTACTAAAAAATAGCTTCAAAGTTAGTCGAACAGTTAGCAAATTCTTATAAGTTGCAAATGATTATATGTAGCCACTTGGAAGTTGCATATACTTCTTTGAGCAACTGTTTTTTCAAGAATCTACTTGGCAATTAGCTGATTAGAAGAATAGAAAGATTCATTCTATTTCATGGGTCTGATCCTCTGAGTGTGCTTATCAAGCTGGAAGGTTTTTTTTTTTTTTTTTTTTTTTTTTTGAACTGCAATTTATTTTTTATTTGACATACTGAACTTGAAGTTTAATCTCCACCCTCAATGGTTTGGTTTCAGCTGATCGTTTTAAATCAAGGTACAAGGAGATACGCCATGGAACCAAATCTCTTGAATCAATCAGGTATAGTTATTAACTTTGAATTCTTCATTAAGTCAATGTATCTTCATGCTTAAAACAATGAAACATTTACATGATCATGTTATATATAAATTCAAGAAAAATTTACATTTGCAAAAATATAGTCTCTAATGGGTCAATCAGTGAAAGATTGACTTTTGAGTCAAACTATTGACTTTTGAATGGATTTCATTCTCTATGGAAGCACATATGATATATTATATATAGTGTTTACTAGTAACTAAAAAACTACTAAACATGTTTCAGGAATACGAAGCTACTTCACTGTGAGTGATATGTGAAAATCCATTTTCCGAGACAGAATATGAAGTCAGGAACAAGGGATGCAGTTATCAAATAAAACATCATTACTTATTTTTCCATGTGGCACGGCGGGTTATAAGGGCGGTAAGAAAATAAGTTAAATTAGTATAATATTACTTATTTGTTTCTGTACTGTTGCCTTATGTTTCTTACTGTTGGGCTACAAAATATAGAATGTAGTATTTTAATAACACTTTAGCGAGAATAGTATCACCACATGGACTCAAAGTTGACTTTTGAAGGTCAAAGGTTGTGTAAATATAAACATTGAAAGTTTGAAACATGCTACTGATACATGAAATTTAGTATCTTGCAGAACTGAAAACGGTTTGTTACCGACATGGCGTACAATGATGTAAAACTGACATGGCAAACAATGATGTAAAATTTTAATTAACTGATAGTTGTATTTAGGAGTTAAGCTAACATAGTCTTAGATTAATTAATATTCATATTGTTCTTATTTGTCGGATTGCTTAAAGAAATTGAAGGTTGATTTTATGTGTTTATGGTGTCAGATATTAACTGGGTCCAAAACGGGTCAAGAATATGATCAAAAACAGTAAATTTAGATATTTTGAATCTTGCTGCTTAGTGCTTAGTACTGGGTTAGCATAGTACTGGAAGTAGAAATTAATACACTGAAATTAAAATTTAGCCCTTTTTAAAAGGCAGGGGAGGCATGGGCCCTCTCAAACTATATTTAGTTTTTAACAGGTAACACAATAGTTTTGCAAAGATATAAAAAGCACATGGCTTGACCTTACATTTCCATAGTTGAATATAGTTTACTTCATTTATGAAAATGGTATTAATTTATTTATTGTTCGTAAGAGTTCCATGATTGAACATGTATGTTACATTTCATATCGATTTATAAGATAATAGAGATTGCTTTTATATCTTTTATGGGTTGAAACTGGGTCAAGAAAATGACCCATCAGAAAACAAAGTTTTGCGTGTTTGCCGGATAGTAAAACTGTTGGAAATTACGTGTGCAGCCCTTAAACTTGTTTAGTCATCTGGTTTTACCAACTCTACTTTCATTACTCACGATTATAGACAATATTTCTTGATCAACTTCTGCAAAAAGGCAAGTTTTTTTTTTTTTTTTTTTTTTTTTTTTTTTTTTTTTTTTTTTCAACAACTGATTAGGTTGTTTTGCAAAAAGGCAAGTTTAGAACAACAAACAATGTTAAAAGAAGTCATCATATGCACCTTGATCAAATATCTATTTTGCAAAAAGGAAAGTTTTTTATTTTATTTATTTTTTATTTTTTTTATTTTTTTTCCAGGTATGATTCTTCAAAAGGGCATTATGAAAAGTAATGAAATGATCATAAATTAAATCTGAAAGATTGGTAGTAATTAACTTTTCTCTACAAATAAAAATCATTGTTTGTAAGAATAATAAAAGAAAAATACTATTGAGCTTCATGAATTAAGTTGCTTGAACGAAATCAGAATATTTGAATACACGAAGGATCGTAAATGCAACTTTTGTTATTTGACCAAATCATGGGCTTTTAATATATATATATATATATATATCCACACAAACAAACACAGTTGACTTAGTAATTGCTCTACAAAGGTTATTCTTGTTCATCTCATCCAGTCGCTTCTTTGCAATTACTGCAAATAAAGTTTCCCAAACAACAACTTGATCGACTTCATACAAATCCTTTGATCATAAGTTCAATGGCGTCTACTTCAACTTCATCCATTCAAAGGAGCTTCAAGTATGAAGTTTTTTTAAGCTTTAGAGGCGAAGACACTCGTAAGAATTTTGTTGATCATCTATATCATGCTCTTCAGCAAAAAGGCGTTGAAACTTATAAGGATGATAAGAAAATCACAAAAGGGAAAAATATCAGTGATGAGCTTATCCAAGCCATTGAAGACTCGAAATTTTATATTATTGTTTTCTCCAAGAACTACGCTTCTTCATCTTGGTGCTTAGACGAGCTTGTGAAAATTATGGAATGCCAGAAGATGAGTGAGCATACTGCTTATCCCGTGTTCCTCGATGTAGAGCCCTCGGAAGTCCGCAAGCAAAATGGGGTTGTTGAAGTTGCCTTTGCTGAACACGTAAATGATAAATCTGCTGGGAAATGGAGAGAAGCTTTGAAAAAAGCTGCTGATCTCGCGGGATGGGAATTGAAGAACATTTTTGATGGGTAATTTCTTCCGTAATATATAGTAATATTTTTCTGATCTGTTTTTGGGTAAGTTGTTTTACATTACTTCTCAACGGGTCAAATGGGCACATAAACTATGAAATGAGTCAAAAGTCATGAAGGTGAATTTTTAAATCATTGTTGTAACATAGATTATATTAATTATCTTTAACAAACTTTTACAAAAATCACCCTTTACCCAACCGACCCTGTCTATATGCTATTCCTTCACGATCTATGCTGAAAGCGTTCATCTCTTATTGTATTGTCAACTTCTAACTCACAATTATTCCTTTTTTAACGGTCGATAACGGGATTTATGATTATATTAGTATGTCATTACCTCATTTACGGTTTTATGTGTATTGTGTATGGGTTCTTAAACATACAGGCATGAAGCTAAACTCGTTCAAAAGATTGTTGAAGAGATATCATTAGAGTTACGTTGTATTAATTGGGGTGCTGATGAAAACTTAATAGGCATAAAGACCCGGATAGACGATGTTGTTTCATCCTTAGAATTAGGTGTTGATGATGTTCGCATGATAGGGATCAAGGGGATGGGAGGTGCGGGCAAGACAACTTTGGCCAGAGCTATATATGAACATATATCCTATCAGTTCGAAGGTTGTAGCTTTGTTGAAAACGTCAGGGAAAAATCAACACCGTCTATGTGTGGTTTGAATTTATTACAAAAACAAGTACTTTCAGATGTTTTATTGGATCAAGGCATCAGCATAAGTGGTGTGCTTGAGGGGAAAAGTATGCTGAAAAAGAAGATGCGTGGAAGAAAGGTTCTTATTGTTCTAGATGATGTTGATAAGATAGAACAACTTATGGCGTTAGCCGGTGACCGTAGTTGGTTTAAGCCGGGAAGTAGAATTATTATAACAACTAGGGACGCGCAGGTGCTAATAGCACACAAAGTGAACCTGGTTCGTGATGTACATTTGTTAGACGATGAGGAAGCAATGTGTCTCTTTAGTAGGCATGCATTTGGGAGAGAGATTCCAGTTGAAGGGTACAAAGAGCTTTCGGAACAAGTTGTATGTTACGCTGCTGGTCTTCCCCTAACGATCAAAGTTTTAGGTTCGTTTCTATGTGGCAAAGATGATCTTGATTGGAAAGATGCGTTAGAAAGACTAGAAACAATTCCATTGAATGAAACTATGAAAGTTTTGGAGTTAAGCTATATAGGTCTAGAGGAGGATTACAAGGAAATATTCCTAGATGTTGCATGCTTGCTCAAAGGTTGGTGGAAAGATGTTGTAATCAAAGCGCTTGAAAGCTGTGGATTTCGTGCTCGGATTGGTTTAAGGGTTCTTGAACTGAAATCTCTTATAACTATTTCTGAAGGTGGGTACTTGGGTATGCACGACCATATAGAAGAAATGGGCAAGAATATTGTCCGTCGACCGAACCCCAATAAACCTGAAAGGCATAGCCGGTTATGGATTAAGGAGGAAATTGTAGATATATTGGCTAATAACAAGGTAAGTACGAACTTCGGATACTTTGCTTTTCTAAAAGTAAAATTAGTCATGGTACAAAAACAAAATTTTGACAACAAGCCATATAACTAGTCAAATAAAGTGTAGTGATAAAGATTAATGGGCCTTTGAGTTTATGTAACCTTCCATGCACATAAATTTACGTTATTAGCTTGTTTTGTTAAAACACATTAAACATTATTATCATCATCAACAATGATACAGAAATGTAAAGCATTGAATGAATGTGATTAAAAACGACAATAATGGTTTTGACTAATAACGTATAATAGTGCAGGACTATATAATAGGAAGATAAAAGCAAGAAAGAATTCAAAATTTGAAAAAACATTGGTAATTTGAAAAAACATTGGTTGTGGAGTGAATGAGGGGTGGTAAATTGGTAAATAATCCTTCATAGAACGACTCTCTATTCTCTTTCATTCTTTATTTCAAACAACAACAACATCATCTTCGATCCTAATAATATCAAAGCTTTTATATTTATTATTAACACCGAATCACCATCACCCAAAAATCCCGAAATTTAACGAAAACCCTAACCTAAACATTTAATAGAAAAAAAAAACAAAAATGCCAAAATTTTATAGAAATTAGAAACCCAAACCTAAACATTTCATTTCAATTCCAGAAATTAAGTTCACATTTTCTTTTGTAATGAAAAATATCTAATAATGGTCTTTGCTATTTGAATTCCAGGGTACCCGAGCAACAAAATGTATAAAACTGGATGCAGATGGATTGGATTTTGAAATTTTAATGAACGGTTTCACAAACATGAAGGAACTTAGATTTCTTCAAGTGTATATGGAAGAAGTAAGTGAAGATGAAGTTAGCAAGTGGAACTTTGTTGAAGATAGTCTACACCTTCCAAATGCCTTACGATTTCTGAGATGGAAGTTTTATCCTTTTTCAAGGTTACCGAAAACATTTCAACCAAATAATCTTGTTGGACTTGAAATGGATTTCAGCAAAATGGTTCAACTTAGGAAAGATGGAGAAGAAAAGGTAGAATAATTAATTGGTAGTTTTATCTTTCCCTCTTTTGTTAGTCATTACACCATTTAACATTTATCTTTCCATTTTTTGTTGCTTTTGACAGCCTTTTTTAAACCTCAGGTTCCTACAGTTTTTCGATTCAGAGTTGAGGACCCTTGACCTTAGTGTGACTCCCAATCTTGAGACACTAATTCTTATACTTTGTTTTAATTTGGTAGAAGTTCATTTCCAAGTTACTCCAAATCTAAAGGAGTTACAAATCTTTGGTTGTGATAGATTGGAAAAATTACACATGCCTGCTGAATGTCCAAAGCTCGTTAATCTCGAACTCAGTGATTTAAAGTTGAGGACCCTTCACCTCGGGGTTACTCCAAATCTTGAGATGCTAAGAGTCAGGGATTGTCCTGATTTGGTGGAACTTCAGATTCCTGTTGAATGCCCAAAGCTCGTTAATCTCGAGCTCAGTTATTGTATTAAAGTTGCGAAATTGCCTAGGGAAATTGGGCTATTAGAATGTTTAAAAGAGTTGGATATCACTGGAACAGGCATTAGTCATCTTCCACAAAGTATTTTTAGGATGAAAGGTCTGCGTATTTTTGGGTCTAGACAGCTTCTTGAGTCATGTGGTTTTACATCCAAGATACAAACCTCTTATTATAAAACCTTCTGCTACATATAAATCCGTGAATAGCACAGGCACCAAAAGCAGAAGTCCCATGTACCATGGTCGAGTGATGATTTTGAACAGCTCCAATGGCCCAAAGAAGTCAATGCATAGAGAACTTTTTATAACAGGTACTTCCCCCTTCTCTATAGTTTGTCTTATGTTTGATAAACCTTGCAATTATTACCAATTTATGGTTCAGTAAGCAAGATGATTCACCTTGTATGTTGGTTCCAGGGTTTAGAATGATGGTTTTGCAAAAAGAAATGTAATGCTAGTACTTGTTACTTCAACGCGAGTTCTCTCTGTCCTTAAAGCGATTTCACCCCCACTATTTAAATGAATAACGTGCAACTATTTAAATGAATAACGTGCAACGGGTTATTGGCGAATCACCTCCCAAGATACAATGAAGCAACGTATGTAGAACTTTATCAACACTACACGAGGTGGTGTTAAACCGGATGAACTACCAAGTTATCGAGGATTTCAAGATGCTATAAGTTATATTTCTATAGCAATATAACATATAGCAACCAGGCAAAGAAAGAGAGATTTTTTTGTGTGATTTTTGTTGTTGGAATTATGTAGAAATGGCCTGAATGTTGCTACTATATATAGGCATGCTCGTGACCATTCAAATAGTCACAATGGTTCACCAAAAGGTGCAATTAGCAACGCTTTAGCGATGACTTAGAGACAAAAAAATCGTCGCTACTGAAACCTTCTAACAGTCGCGATGGTTCGCTTAGTGACACCTTTTAACAGATATAACCGTCACCAATTTGAAAAGATGTGTCTTGGTGATGGTTCATTGGCGACGGTTTTGTGACAGAAAAACTATCGCTAATCACCATTTCGTGACAAACAACAAAACACAATAAAACTCTTTTCTTCCTAAGATTCAACCCAAATGGCCAATGTATCTTTTGAAAATAATTACCCTACAATCCCCCACCATTTTCAAAATAGACATAGGTTTTGAAAAACGACATATAAGACCTAACCCCGATTCAGAAATCCCGGGGTGTTATGCATAAGTAAGGATGGAATATTACACCTTGAATCTTTACGTAGTGAAAGCGCTCAAGCTTAACTAGGGTAAGAATGGTTGGACCAAAGCCATTGAACCATCTTCCTTTATATGTTAAACGGAACCACTTTACGCATATCCTTCCTCTCGTTCATTCAATCCACTTTATGTCAACCCGTTGAAACTAGCCATGGGTCTATATATCAGTATCTCAGAATGCTTTAGAGCCAAGCCCTTGAGCTCATAGGAAGCGGCCTCACTTCCACATTCATTCAGATAGGTGGACATTATCAAGGACGTTACCGTAGCTTAAACATCCCTGCACAACATGTATTATAATTCCATTAAGAATTTTAAATTCATCCTTTACATACACTACGATCCAAGTTCTGATAACCTTGGGATGATGATAAAATTTGCAGAACTTCTAGTCATGTTCGAATGATGTACTTTTACTTTTCTAGAGACTTGGTGTATTACCAAGCGTAAAGACAAGGTTCCATCATGGGTGACTACTTTATGTGGGCTTGCTCCCATACCCCACACTTTTCAATCAGTTTTGACATGATAAGTTCTTGCTCAATAGTAAGACACTAATGGTGATCACCATTTCTAATTATCAACTGATTGACTAGTCTGTGTCTAAGTCCGATATACATGGACTTACCATTGTACACTTGATTGTGTAGATTGACTATCACAATGCACATAGATGATTGGTGGCATAGGTTTTGGCCATAAGGGTATGTTTATAAACAAGTCTCGTAGCCATTCTGCTTCTTTGCAGCATGAAGTCAATGCCACAAATTCCGCTGCAATAGTAGAGTCTGTTAAACAACTCTGTTTCTTTGATCCCGAAGACAACGCACCCCCACCAAGAGTGAATATCCATCCGCTCGTGGATGCGTAGTCTTCTTGATCAATTATACAACTTGTATAAATTTATCCTTATAATACGCAAAGGATCCCCGTTGACTTCTAAACCATGACCCATGGTTTTTCCACAAATAGGAAAGTACTCAGCATATAGTAGCCCAACATATCATTTACATATAAACAAATGATATCTACCTGACCAATAATAGACCGTCTAAATACAAGTACTATGTAATCATTAGATGTTGATATTAGAACGAATAATAACCTGGAAGCAAGCTCGCGGAACTTGAAACTCGTAAAGTAAACTCAACACACCACAGCAGATTATATATGATCAACTGAAAAGTACACCCGCACAAGTATAACCCTCAATATCAAACGTTTATTGAGTAATGAAAGAATGAAGTACAATGACCCCTCCCCCCCTCACCTCTTTATTATAGAGATGAGGGGGGAGAAAACTAAACCCTAAAGAGAGTTTAAACCGGCTGCAACAAAGGGAGAAAAAGACTCACGACTTGTACTCTAATCATGTTTGACACCCTCTAATTGTATATATAGAGTTGACATACCGACATATACATTCCTATTTGACTAATAAGAGCTAAAGTTTCACAAAGACCCATACACTATCTAACTATCATCACTAATATCTAACAATTTCCACCTTAGTGGTGATAGTTAGTCTTCTCCGATACGCAGCAGCTTCAACCAGTGCTGGAACCTCGGATAGGTGTGTGCCTTCGTCCACGCACTAGTAGCAATAACCGCTACTAATGTAAGCTTAGCTCCTAACTCTATAGAGAGTCCCTTTAGCCAAATAGCCTTCTTTGCAACCTCCATAATTGTCATATACGCCGCTTCAGTTGTTGACAAAGCCTCTATGTACAGCATCATAGCTTCCGAGCTTCCTGCACATCCTTGTATCATAAAACCCGTACCTTGAGATTGATCTACCCATGACAGTGATCGATCTACCCATAGCATAGTCAAAATCCACAAAAACCTGTACGTCTGTCTGTAATCCACGATCGAACCTATCCAACATACCCACATCTACAGATGCTATGTCAAGTCTCGTGCAGACCTTCTGATACTCCCGACTTCCAACCGCATATGTATATGACAACTTACCATTCTTTTCCACATCACGGTCCCCTGATAGACTACCCTCCAACGACAGTATGGAGTGTCCCTCCAACAAAGTCTGTACCAACTTTTCGTTGTGAACCCTGGACTGTGACCCCCTCAGAGTATTACCACTCTGATTCCTGATGATCTCCATACCAAGTATATTTCCTTTTGCTTTATCCAGCAATCCCTTGGTTACCCAGATCTCAGCCTTGCATTCGCAAGAAAAAACCATACCATCTATATAGAGAAATAGATGTATGAACATACCTGGTGTATACTTCCAGTAATAGTTGTGGCTGTCGTCACTGCTTTTCCTGCAACCGTTGCTGAGCACACACACATCTGACCGAGTATCCATTTCTTCTTTCAATCCAGTCTTTCACTTGGAAATCACCTCACAAGCAACTGTATTATTGAAAATCAATGACTCATGTGTATATATCTTTTCCACCATAGCAACTGCAAAAGCAGCCTCATTACTGTCTTCTCTATACATGTCTAGTTCCCGTGCTGAGTGTTGCTCCTATCACGTGCTGAATGATAGTCTATCAAATCTCGAGTTTGTACTTCCTGTGAACCAGCTACCTGACCGACATTCCCCTGAGGTTTCACCTCAAATGTATGATCCCCAAGCGGTTCTACCTCAAACTCGACTCCCTGCAACACCTGCACTGAACCCGTACATACACCAGAACCAATGAAAGTTTTCTTGTATTCCTCACTCTCATTGAAACCCATATTCCTGTAAAGCACTACCTTTGAAGTAACGTCATCAAACCTCCAAAGCTTATTACCCACTATACCTTTATGGTATCCCAGGAATATGCACTTGACCTTAACCGGTTCAAGCATCCCTTGCTTATTACTAGCAAGCAGTCCGTGTTTGTCTTTCCTTCAAGTTGTTTAACCTCCAACTTTCTTTGAGCCACTGCAACATGATCGTTACTCTCCTGAATTACCTCAGTTTCACGATTTTCCTGAGCTCCCTGCAGTTCCACCTCAAACCAAACACGCTTTTGAACATGTAGTCCATGGACCCTTGTTTTAACACCAAGACCAAGTTACTTGAACCCAACTTGTTTTGAAAATCCATGTTTTTGTACAATATTCCCATCGAACTTTTCGATGTTTAACCTAGTATTCATACTAGCCATTCTTCTTTAACCTTGCTACAAACCTTGTCAAGTTGATTTTTAACCAACTTTACCGACAAATCTCACAAGCCGTGTGTTAAACCCGCTTTCTTGTAATAATTGATCTACTAACCTTTAGAAAAACCCTAAAGCTTCGATCTTTCCACCTCAAGTCTACAACCTTGATATACCTTGTACTCCAAGTAATCACTTTTCTTGAATCCCAAGACAAAGCTAAACCTTACTTGTCTTCCAAGAACCACCAAGACTTGAATTCCAAGAAATCACGGATACCTTCAAAGTATTTATTTTTCTTCACTCTTCAATCGACTTAACCCTTGTAGAAAACCCTAACAAGAAATCAACTTACCCGAGCGCTACCCCGAAAAACCCTTTGAAGTAAATATTTTGTCGATTAAACCCTAGCAAACCTGAAACTTGAAGCCCAAGTAACAAACTAGTCAACAAAACCCTTTGATGATAGAAGAACTATAACCGAAAAACCTTGAACAAAATCGATCAAAGAAAACCCTTTGATGATACCCTTGCTCAAATCGATCAAACTTCACCAGTTCCATCGAATTTCTCGATCTCAAACTTGGCTCCTGTCATTCTTTAATCCCTTTGTTAATTTGCTAAACCTTGTGATATATTAAACCTCACAATCACAAATTACAAAGTCCCTTGTGCAATACCTTTCAAAAATCGAACCTCAACAAAGTGTCTTGTGCTAAAAAAAAACACTTCAAATAAACAACCTTTTGCTTTGAGAATAAAACAAAAGTAGAATAAAAAACCAAATCTTTATATCTGGACTTTTTCCCACCAGAATAAAAAAAAACGATTAAATACTATTAGTACTTTGAGGTATATGTTGACTTTTACAAAAACAACAACCTGATGATACAACTGTTCATCTTCTTCTTCCTTTGTACCTCGACAAAAAAAAAACGAACAAACATTAGAACCGTCGATCTTTGATAAACCGAAAACCAACAAAACCTTAAGTCTTCTACACCTTGTCACAAACCCGGACAATCGAAGACCCATGAACCCTTAACCGTCGATACCCTGCTGCAACCTTGTCGTCCAAAAAAACCTTGAACGCAAGAACCCTTGCTGTTGAAAAACGAACAACAAGTAAACCCTTTACAAGATTCGACCTAGCTTCCACACCTTCGAACCAAGGCTCTTGATACCACTTGTTGATATTAGAACGATCAACAACCTGGAAGCAAGCTCGCGGAACTTGAAACTCGTAAAGTAAATTCAATACACCACAGCAGATTATATATTATATATGATCAACTGAAAAGTACACACGCACAAGTATAACCCTCAATATCAAACGTTTATTGAGTAATGAAAGAATGAAGTACAATGACCCCTCCCCCCTCACCTCTTTATTATAGAGATGAGGGGGGAGAAAACTAAACCCTAAAGAGAGTTTAAACCGGCTGCAACAAAGGGAGAAAAAGACTCACGACTTGTACTCTAATCATGTTTGACACCCTCTAATTGTATATATAGAGTTGACATACCGACATATACATTCCTATTTGACTAATAAGAGCTAAAGTTTCACAAAGACCCCTACACTATCTAACTATCATCACTAATATCTAACATTAGACAAAATAACTTGGTCGATTATGTTAATGTAATAGATTGATCTAGTATAAATAACATGTTAATTAAAGTAAACATATTATTACTACAAACAAATAACCACTTATTCAACAGGTTTATAATTAATCAATCAATCCACCAATGATATGCACAACATTGATAGCAATATCCATTAAAAAATGAATATTAATAGGGGTTGTTGTAAACACTACACAAATTAAACAAAACTTAATGATGACTTTCAGTTATCAATAAAACACGAAACCAAACCGGTGACATGGGATCTTGAATTCGTAAAAGCAAAACCCACTTAACCAATACTTACACACTAAAATCTCCAAGTGCATAATTCATGTTTCTTGACTCTTTCGAAATTCAAACAACAAGATTTTATAAATCTCGTTAATAATCACTAGACCAATGAGTAATCATGGAAGTTGTGCATAACCCACGGAACACTAGACAAAATTCTTTAACAAATAAATATAGTTTGGGTGTTCAAAACAATCTGACAAGTTAATATGCCAGTCAAACACACATGCATGCAAGTCATAATTATTGGTTTTGTTATCTTGGAAAGATAGTTGTCACAAAACACTTCTTATGATTCATCCATACATGCATAATATTATAATGGGTTATAGCACATAAAGATCCACCGCCAATGGCATTTACTCATTTTCATGGATAAAGTTATCCTTTCCTTTCAACACTAAAACTATTGTTCATGTTTTCTAAACGTTGATAATTGGCAATTTGAATAAAAATAACCGCTAACCACCGATTCACTTTATCGTCAAAAGCAAAGTTAGACCGTTGCGTTTTCTTAAAGATACAAGTAAAATGATGGGGTTTGACTGGCTTTTATGGAAGTTAATGAACGGTTTTCATTACTAACAAAATACCGGAGCATGATTTTGAAGCTTGTATCATTCAAGGTTTGAGTTAATTTAATAAGTATATGCATGATGTTCAGCTTACAGAGTTGACTTCTTCAGAAAGTCAAACTAGTATCTTGATGAAAATAGTAGAATGTTGATATGATTTTGAATATAAAATTATCATAACCATGTTTCAGTTTGTATAAATATGTTCTAAATTAGGATGGATATTGTTTAACATGAAAAAGTTGAGTTTTGTGTCAGATCATTGACTTTCGACAACTATATACTTTCATTTTCGCAACATTGTGTTTAATTACCAGTAGTAATACTTTCAGAACTAATGAACAGGAATACTTTCAGATACGTGGTTAAATTTTATATGAATGGAAGGCAGCTTTCGCCTGATTGCAGATTGTAAATTATCAATGAACTCGAAGTAGATTATCAGTTACATGTGTTTCTGAGTTTTAGAGGTGACCAGAAAAGCATTCAATAGATTGACTTTTCTTATTATGCATTATTATATCGTAACCGATTGATCGACCTGAGATGTTGGCTATTCATGTAAGGCTACATTTTGCATGTTGAAAGGTGTTTGATTTTAAATAATTTCAATTCATGGAGTTTAGCTAACAGAGTTGACTTTTTTCAAAGAGTCAAACTCTGTTCTTGATGAAAAAGGAAGGATTATTTTGATATGATTTTTGATATTATCATGTGAAAAATAAATACATCAGTGTTTCACAAGTGATTATATTATCATTAACAAGTTTAAATTGCTATGGAATCTTTAAGCATGATATATGTTTAACAAGAAAAACAAAGCCAGAAGTAAGTCCTATCCCAGTTCACTTTTTGATCCAATGAGTGATGATACGTTTTTGCTTTTTAGTTTTTATGCTTAATTTTACTAAATTTAAACAAATGATGTATGTGAAGAATGAGGGATACGTTTAAAATTGGAAATTGATTCATAACCTACCAATTGGTCCTTATAGATGAGTGTATGGGAAAGGGTTATTCGAAGCATACTCATGTTTATATAGCATTACTTAAATTCAGATATGGCAATCCAGACCCACGCGGGTCTAGATTGGTTTATATGAAACCGTAATACTTGTACAAGTTATCTCTTTTTCATTATACCCCTTTCAAATCTTTTTTATAATTTTTTAGGATTCCTATAATGGTTAATTAGATTAAAAATATATAAAATAAATTTTTTATAATTTTTTAGGATTCCCATGATGGTTAATTAGATATATAAAAATTTTCATAATTATCTAAGTCTTTTTAGTATTTATAATAATTTAAATCAATATAATTAGTTAAATAATAATTAATTAATAATAAATATATAAATAGTGTGAAAAATATAATTTTAATTTTAAAATAAGTTTTATAATATTTTAGATTTTTAGAAATTTTAATTTTAATTTTCTAGACTTATTTTACATTTTCCTAATTATTAGTTAATTATTAAATAATTAATAATAGTTATTAAATAAAAATAATTAATTAAATAGTTATTAATTATAAAATAAATATTTTAAATTTATTTAATTTGCATTTAAGCCCCTAAAGCTTGCAAAATCCTACTATTGTTAAAGTTGTTTTTGTTTACGTTTAAGTATTAAACGTTTACGTTTTCCAGTCCCTTTTCACTTGTACTTATCTGATTTCACGTATTAGTTGATATAGCTTATTAAAGCTATTCACACTTATATTTCAGTAGTACAAATCACTTAAACCTTTTTCCTGTTCAATTCACCTGATCTCTAAGTCGTTTTATTTCAGATTTCACGCCTCGTTGGGATCTAACGATCCGGGGAAACACTAAATTCACCGGAGTATTGGTTTAGGTTGTCTGACTTGTTGACCATAACTTGGTTGATATTATCTGACTGTTTACCACCAATCAGACCACTAATTCGGTACGGGACCGGTACCAAATCGGGAAATTCCCGAATAAAAACGGGAAAAACCCGATTTCCCGGTACCGGTATCCAAATCACGTTCGGTACGGTACCGGTACCACTATTTATGCTTGGGAAAAAATCGGTACCACTAATTCGGTACGGGATCGGTATGGTACCGGTACCGTGCTCATCCCTACGATTATCCTTAGTCGGGTTCGGGTCCGGGTCGGGTCGGGATTTATGACACCCATGCTCGTGACCATTCAAATAGTCACAATGGTTCACCAAAAGATGCAATTAGCGACGCTTTAGCGATGAGTTAGAGACAGAAAAACTGTCGCTAACTGAAACCTTTTCTAACAGTCGCGATGGTTCGCTTAGTGACACCTTTTTAACAGATATAACTATCACCAATTTGAAAAGATGTGTCTTTATAATGGTGAAGGTCATTGGCAATGGTTTTGTGATAGAAAAACTGTCGCTAATCTCCATTTCGTGACAAACAACAGAACACGATAAAACTCTTTTCTTCCTAAGATTCAATCCAAATGACTAATGTATCTTTTGAAAATAATTACCCTAAAATCCCCCACCATTTTCAAAATAGACATAGGTTTTGAAAAATGACACATAAGACCTAACCTGATTCAGAAATCCTCGGGGGTGTTATACATAGGTAAGGATGGAATATTACACCTTGAATCTTTTCGTAGTGAAAGCGCTCAAGCTTAACTAGGGTAAGAATGGTTGGACCAAAGCCATTGAAACATCTTCCTTTATATATTAAACGGAAACGCTTCACGCATATCCTTCCTCTCGTTCATTCAATCCACTTTATGCCGACCCTTTGAAACTAGTCATGGGTCTATATCTCAGTATCTCATAATGCTTTAGAGCCAAGCCCTTGAGCTCATAGGAAGCAGCCTCACTTCCACATTCAGATAGGTGGACATTAGCAAGGACTTTACCGTAGCTTAAACATCCCTACACAACATGTGTTATAATTCCATTAAGAATTTTAAATTCATCCTTTACATACACTACGATCCAAGTTCTGCTAACCTTAGGATGATGATAAAATTCGCAGAACTTCTAGTCACGTTCGGATGATGTACTTTTGCTTTTCTAGAGACTTGGTGTAAATGCCACAAATTCCGCTACAATAGTAGAGTCTGTTAAACCACTCTGTTTCTTTGATCCCCAAGACACTGCACTCCCACCAAGAGTGAATATCCATATGCTCATGTATGCGTAGTCTTCTTGATCAGTTATACAACTTGTATCAATTTATCCTCATAATACGCAAAGGATCCCCGATGTATTCTAAACCATGACCCATGGTTTTTCCCCAAATAGGAAAGTACTCGGCATATTGCAGCTCGACATATCATTTACATATAAACAAATGATATCTACCCGACCAATAATAGATCGTCTAAATACAAGTACTATGTATTCATTAGACAAAATAACTTGGTCGATTATGTTAATGTAATAGATTGATCTAGTAGAAATATGCACAACATTGATAGCAATATCCATTAAAAAAATGAATATTAATAGGGGTTGTTGTAAACACTACACAGATTAAACAAAACTTAACGATGACTTCAATTATCAATAAAACACGAAACCAAACCAATAACATGGGATCTTGAATTCGTAAAAGCAAAACTATTCACTTAACCAATACTAATTTTGTTAGAAGTAACGGATAAAAATTAATGAATATGTCCGGACTCGAACACGAGACTTCGGGATTGCACATATTACGTATGAGTTTCAATGTTTTAATAATTAATATATTAAGTTATGATTAATTATTAAATTCACAATAAACGACTAATAAGCGTTAAGTAATTAATGGAATTGACTAAACGGTCGGTGAATGTCAACGAGATATGAAAAGAAGGAAACAAGCCAAGAGAAGGTTCTAGAAATCTTTTCTTGGGCTTGTTGTGGCCGAACTATGGGTTATAAATACATCCCTATGTATTCATCCCTTTGTACACTTGATTTCAATAGAAGGCCAAACTTCTTCTTTTCTTCTCTTGTTCATAGGTTAACAAACGAAACCCCAAGAAAAGGGATTTGTGAGTAACCTTGAAGATTACAAAGAGTTTGGTAAATCTATTGTGATAAAAAACCTAGCTTTTCTCATTGAAACGCTACTAATACGTGTGTACAAGAACGAAGTGTTAGCATACTTTTGCTAACGTGATATTGCCCTAATCGACTTCACATTAGTCGATCCATCATTAAACCCTAATCTAGGGTTTATATTGTTCTTGAATCTTGATTTCTTGTTCTTGCTAGAAATCACAAAGGTATGCATATTCTTTTATATTCGGTTAATTATTATTACATGTATTTGATTATATTCCGCTGTGTTGCTTAATTGATGATGTTTTATGTTTTATATCATTGTTATGATTTACATATTCCAACAAATTTATGTTTCGACTCTTTCGAAATTCAAACAACAAGATTTTATAAATCTCGTTAATAATTACTAGACAAATGAGTAATCATGGAAGTTGTGCATAACCCACGGAACACTAGACAAAATTCTTTAACAAATAAATATATTTTGGGTGTTCAAAACAATCTGACAAGTTAATATGCCAGTCAAACACACATGCATGCAAGTCATAATTATTGGTTTTGTTATCTTGGAAAGATAGTTGTCACAAAACACTTCTTATGATTCATCCATACATGCATAAATACCCAAACCTTGAAACCTAGTATCATTCACAACTCCGTCAAGTCAATTGATTTATTTACTAATATTATAATGGGTTATAGCACACATAAAGATTCACCGCCAATGGCATTTACTCATTTTCATGGATAAAGTTATCCTTTCCTTTCAACTCTAAAACTATTGTTCATGTTTTCTAAACGTTGATAATTGGCAATTTGCATAAAAATAACCGCTAACCACCGATTCACTTTATCGTCAAAAGCAAAGTTAGACCGTTGATTAAAACGAAACGAGTGTTTCATAATCACTGAGAGTCATATGTGTTCCATCAAACTTCTTTAATTTTAATCATTTAAAGAAGAGAGGTGATATGTACACATATGTATTTACTTCATACACATAAAATATAGTGCGAGGAGTGTAGGACACATAATACAAACAAGTTTTATATGTATGAAGTAAAAACATATGGTGTACATATCACCCAACTTTATCATGCAATTAGACACATAATATCTTTTAATTATACCACATGTTAAAAGATTAATTAATAGAACTACTTACTTGCAATTATTATAAGATCCATGCATGTTTCCATATTTCATGATCACCGTCCAACATGCCAATCCTTCCACACCTTTTGTGTCATCTCCCAATATCTATAAGTTTTGTTGGGTGGTCATTGCATGTTCCATTAATTAAATCTTCTTTCCGTCAACATGACGATTATATCAAACACCATTATTCAACACGAGATCGCTTTAAGATTGTTGGTTCCGGGGTTTAGAATGATGTTTTTGCAAAACGAAATGTAATGCTACTACTTGTTAATTCAAGGCGAGTTCTCTCTGTCCTTAAAGCGATTTCGCCCCCACTATTCAAATGAATAACGTGCAACGGGTTATTGGCGAATCACCTCCCAAGATACAATGAAGCAACGTATATAGAACTTTATCAACACTACACGAGGTGGTGATAAACCGGATGAACTACTGACTTATCGAGGATTTCAAGACACTATAAGTTATATTTCTATAGCAATATAACATATAGCAACCGGGCAAAGAAAGAGAGATTTTGTTGTGTGATTTTGGTGGTTGGAATTATGCAGAAATGGCCTGAATGTTGCTGCTATATATAGGCATGCTCGTGACCATTCAAATAGTCACAATGGTTCACCAAAAGGTGCAATAAGCGACGCTTTAGCGACGACTTAGAGACATAAAAACCGTCGCTAACTGAGACCTTTTCTAACTTTTGAGTCAAACTATTGAAGAACATATATATAAAAAGTGTATACTGGTACTGAGAAAAGCTACTAAACATGTTTCACGAATACGAAGTTACTTCACTGCCAATCACTTGTGAATAGCCACTTTCCGACATAATTTGAAGCCGGGAATAACGGAAGAAGCTAACATATAAATCCACATTACTTCTTGTTCCATGTAGCACTAAGGGTAAAAATGGTGTAAAGATACAAGTAAAATGGTGGGGTTTGACTGGCTTTTATAGAAGTTACTGAACGTTTTCCAGGACTAACAAAATATCGGAACATGATTTTGAAGCTTGTAACATTCAAGGTTTGAGTTAATAAGTATATGCATGATGTTCAGCTTACAGAGTTGACTTCTTCAGAAATTCAAACTAGTATCTTGATGAAAATAGTAGAATGTTGATACGATTTTGAATATAAAGTTTCAATTTGTATAAAATAGACGAGTACCCGTGCATAGCAACGGGATTTTATAGCGGCATTTAGTTATAGTTATATTTTGGTTAAGTGGTTTGTGTAACGTTTTGTGTAACTAAAATATCACTATAACTATCTACCGCTATAAAATTCCATTTCTATGCACGGCTACTCATCTAGTATTTAAAAGTTTATTTTTATATACGTGTGTATTCATTCTTAAGTTGACAAAACAATTTAACATTTTTACAAGGTTTTGAAACCCGGGTCGACCCCGGACGGGTTAAGCGGTTCGACCGGTTCCTGTCGAAAAAACGGGTCAAAACAACCCGGGTTTCTAAAACCGGGTTAACCGGTGTGACCCGCCGGGTTTTGAGTGACCCGGGTCAACCCGGTTCTCGAAACCCGATCGGGTTTCATTTTTTCAAAAAAATTTAATAAAAACCCGGGTTGACCCGGCGGTCGAACCAGTTGACCCGGTCAAAAAAATAAAATAATAATAGATTGAAAACCGGGTTGACCCGGTGCCCGGTGACTCGACCGGGTCGATTTCGAACCCGGTTTTCAAAACATTGCATTTTTATGTTTTCATTTATTAATTATTCATTTAACTTTCCATTTTTTTAAGTTGACAAAAAAATTGAATGTGTAATGTAAGTTTTCATATTTTTATTTAAGTTTTGATTAAGTTTTAAATGAGAGGTATTAACGAGTGTTAAATGCATTAATTAAGGGTAATTTAGGCAAAACATTAATTTAAGTTTTTCACTTTTCACTTCTTGACTTTTTGACTATTTACTCTTTATAAATAGTATAGATATGTTGTAAATTAGGATGGATATTGTTTAACATGAAAAAGTTGAGTTTTGTGTCAGATCATTGACTTCCGACAACTATATTGGTGTCTTAAATTTGAAGGGTCAAAATACTTTATACTTTCATTTTTGCAACATTGTGTTTAATTACCAGTAGTAATACTTTCAGAACTAATGAACAAGAAACGTTATAGCCAAAATGTTCAATAACATGTAATTTGTGTCAATCGTCGATATTTTACATATGAAGTTATCAATCTCAGATATGTGGTTAACTTTTATATGAATGGAAGGCAGCTTTCTCCTGATTGCAGATTGTAAATTATCAATGAACTCGAAGTAGATTATCAGTTACATGTGTTTCTGAGTTTTAGAGGTGACCAGTAAAGCATTCAATAGATTGACTTTTCTTATTATGCATTATTATATCGTAACCGATTGATCGACCTGAGATGTTGGATATTCATGTAAGGCTACATTTTGCATGTTGAAAATTGTTTGATTTTAAATAATTTCAATTAATGGAGTTTAGCTAACAGAGTTGACTTTTTTCGAAGAGTCAAACTCTGTTCTTGATGAAAAATGAAGGATTATTTTGATATGATTTTTGATATTATCATATGAAAAATAAATACATCAGTGTTTCACAAGTGATTATATTATCATTAACAAGTTTAAATTGCTATGGGAAACTGTTAGGGAAAAAAACAAAGCCAGAAGTAAGTCCTATCCCACATCACATGATGAAGACAAACTGTTAGGAAGAAAATCTTATAAAAACCAGTTCACCTTTTAAGCCAATGAGTGACGATACGTTTTTGCTTTTTGTGCTTAATTTTACTAAATTTAAACAAATGATCTATGTGCAGAATGAGGGATACATTTAAAATTGGAAATTGATTCATAACCTACCAATTGGTCCTTATAGATGAGTGTATGGGAAAGGGTTATTCGAAGCATACTCATGTTTATATAGCATTACTTAAATTCAGATATGGCAATCTAGACCCACGCGGGTCTAGATTGGTTTATATGAAACCGTAATACTTGTACAAGTTATCTCTTTTTCATTATACCCCTTTCAAATCTTTTTGGGTCTAGATTGCCACTTTTACGTTAAATAAATTGCATCAAAACTTGGATAACTTGGATCTGTGTGTTAGTTGATGTGCACCTTGAGTTATATATGTTTGCATATATAAGTAAGATAATATAAGATATGATAATTTTCCTAATAAAAAATATTACTAGAAAGGGTGACAACTTAAATAGAGCAGAGTTTCGACCTAGCTAGTAGCTAGCTTCAAACTTCAAGTATCAAAAGCGTTAGGACGTGTACATGACTTGTTTACATTTATGTTCTAAGAAAAGCTATTGAACGATATACAGAAGAAAGAGAAAAAAATCTACAAGACTTGGTGTCGAAGAATGGTGTTAAGTATTGTAGATGAAATGAAAAGTTAACTAGGAATTGGATGCGAATAGATTTAATGTACAAAACAAGATAGAATATGAATGTGATACATTATGTTTTGAGATGACAATGAGTAGCTGCAGTTCGTCTTTTGCACAAGAAAAAATGATTAGAATGTAGACTTATATTTCGGATTATATGGCTAGTTTATTGAAAGATTGGCACAAAGAAAATGACCCGAACACGAAATAAAAGCAAGTCCTTACATCATCTTTTAGATTTTAAAAATCAAAGATTATAGAAATGAAAAGCTAATGTAAAGAATATGAGTGGAATTAATTATGTAATTATTATTTGTTTATGTAATATCATTAAGAAGTTAAAAAATTGAGTTGCATGTGTATTTATTTTTGATTCATCGCATACGTTAGAACTATTCTAAGTGATTTCCAAACGTATTCGTGTCACGTATTTGTGCCAATATTATATTTAAATTCAAGAAGAGGAATGATAGACTCACAAAAAAATCTACAAAATAATTTACAAAATGAAGTGTTACTCCCTGATTGGTAAGTGATTTAACCCAACTCTAATTTGCATTGCGTGAAATTGATGCATGTGTGGAGTACCTCATTCACGATTATCCTGCTCTATTCGCATTGCCATTAAATAACCAATTTTGAGTTTAGTATTAATTTTAAGAAAATGCTAAAACTAACATTTAAGGCTATGTTTCATAAAATCTAACATGTATAAATTGTTTGTACTTTTAGAATAATCTCTAACTTTTAAATTTTATCATAATTTGAAAAGAATTAAACAATGTGTAAAAAGAAGTTATATATTTATGTGTGGTTACTTTTATCAAAACTTGTGATTTTCTTAGTGTAAGTATGTTTTTTTCTGTTAATATTGTTAATCTTGGTAATTGTACATTTCATAAGCATGATGATGTGTTTGATTATTCGCTTTATTAGAAGTCATCTTTTATACCAGCTATAACTGGGCTTAACGATTTACATTAGAAGAATGTGTATATATTTTTTTTACCGTAACATAACTAACTCACATCTTTTTTAGACCCAATACTTTTTTTAATTCATTAGGAAGCAAACGAGATTGAGGTGGATCAAGATTTAACGTCATTGCTATCGATTACAAGCATGCATTATAAAAATCAAACAAAGAGGATTTCAGCCGGTTTTAGCTCAACATCTAACAAAATGACTTTAGAAATGAGCATGGCCGTACCATGAATTTATAAAATTTTTTAGGGCCCTGAACGAAATTAATTAATGAGTCACTTCGATAAGGAATGTCATATATAAAGTGTCACCATTTATAAGAATATAATGCAATTAGTTATCTGAATGTTCTAACATATTAATCATTTAAGATATTTTATCATCTAAATACTTTTTTCTTCGTGAAAAATATGTGTACACATGCATATAATTATTAACGGGACAAATTTGGGGCCATTAAAAATTTTGAGGCCCTGAGCTGTCGCTCACCTTGCACACCCTCAAAGCCGGCCCTGGAAATGAGCATGGTTTTAGCACAACATTTATACAACAAATGGCGTCAGAAGGAGGTTCAAGAAAACATCTATAAACACAAACCACAAGTATACATTCCATTTACTATTCGAAACCAAGTTTACTAAATAAGGAAATATCTAATGGTTCCTGCCTTACCCACCGCCACTGACAACGGAGACATATGACGGAAGCTACATTGGCGATTGAAACGTGTTTTCGAACAGTGTTATGATGGGATTGAATGGTAAATGGTGTGTGTATATTTTAGAATTTCCACTTCATGAGTGAATCGGCTGTGACGCGTATGACTTGTTAATTATCTTGCCAACTAGAACAACTTCTTACACTTCTAATTACAAGGGTGAAAGTTTTTTTTTCCAGTCCCACATCGATCAAGGAGAATAAAGTTTGCTTCGTAATATACTGTGGTGCATATGCTTTATGTAAATTTAGACGTGTATTATGTTGTTGATTATGTAACTCATAGGTTGTTATTAATAGAAGTTTCCAATTTTTTGTCAATCTCGATCTCGTATATTGGAAAGCCTATCTTCAATTAGGTTGATACTTGTATATTTTTGCTCATTTTTATTGTGTGCAAGTTTATGGTAAAAAAAATTGTAATAATGTTCAACAATGTCTTATCTTTGTAATCATATCTTTCAGGAACATGCTAATTTGTGTTAAAGGTATTTCAAATCTGGCTCGATGTAGTTCTATATGTAGGGCGGACAAACTTGTCTAAGAAAAGGTCAAAAGTACTTATTAGGGATTGCAACGGGTTAGAAAAAATGGACAAATCACATAAAAAGTGTACCAAACTTATACTCAATTTCAATTTAAGGTACTCCACTTTTTTTTTTTTTTTTTTTTTTTTTTTTTTTTTTTTAATTTAGTGTACCCAACTTTTTTTTAGTTGCAATGTTAGACGATTAATAGGTTACCAGGTTACCACCACCATACTTCATCTTCTCCGATCAAATTCCGGCCAACTTCCGGCCTTTTTTTTTTTGTTTAATTCCATATAAACCCAATATAAAGCTCTAAATGACATATATACTCAACTAAGTATTATAATATCATATCTACCCAATTCAAATATTATATGTCATATTTGCCCAATACCATACTTCATCTTCTCCAATCAAATTCCGGCTAATAAAGAAAAACAATACGATCCAATGAACCAGCAAAACACTTGTGATTCTCTAACAACGCCTAGAACCAAAACAACAAGAAACCAACAATAACCTCCAATGAACCAAATCAAAATTCACATTACAAAAGGGGGCCACAAAGAGAGCTTCGGGTACAAAGACCAAACAAATTTACACCCGCTTTACATATCTCGATTGAATACCTATCAAGTTGTTTACTTATAAGGATATAATAGTAAATAATTCTGCAATTGATCAAATATTAAGAGTTTAAATTTATGTTTAGTGATTAAACTAATGAATTGGGCAAATATGACATATAATATTTGAATTGGGTAGATATGATATTATAATATTTAGGTGAGTATATATGTCATTTAGAGCTTTATATTGGGTTTATATGGAATTAACCAAAAAAAAAAAAAAAAAAGCCGGAAGTTGGCCGGAATTTGATCGGAGAAGATGAAGTATGGTGGTGGTAACCTGGTAACTTATTAATCGTCTAACATTGCAACTAAAAAAAATTTGAGTACACTAAATTGAGACAAAAAAAAGTAGAGTACCTTAAATTGAAATTGAGTATAAGTTGGGTACACTTTTATGCGATTTGCCCTAGAAAAAACCCATAACCCATGGATACCCGCCTGTGATGGATGGGAAACCCCGTCAATTTTTATCCGCGGGTGGGTCGTGGGTGAAAAATGAACCCACAACGGGTGGTGAGTGGGTGACGGGTAATGTATACATATTTACTAATATGTTGTAACTTATACATCTTCTAATCAAGTTTGATTTTCAAAACTTTCGGATACATGTGTGCAAATGTTACGTTTCAAAAACCCACGGGTTCACCCTCGGGCATAGGCATTTTAAAAAGATTGTATCTGCATGCAGATGGGCGGCGGGCGGGTAACTGACAAAGATTTACCCATTGCCATGGGTGCCATCCTTACTTTTAAAACACAATTCAAGTGTTGAACATACAAAGATTTATCCCTTTCATGTTTTAACCGTCTTAGACAAAGATGCCTCCCAACTAGTTTCATTTTACATGTTTAGATCGATAAAGTTTAAGATGACATGGAAATACAACAACTTAAATGTAATATATAAAGACGTTAAATTGTGAAACACTACAACTTAAATGCAAAAAATAAGTAGATGAAATGAAAAGTTAATGGGGAATTGGATTTGAATAGATTTAATGTAAAAAACATTATAGAATATGAACGGAATAGATTATGTTTGAGATCCTTCATGTTATTGTTGTGGTTTCATCGGAAAAAAAAAATAAAGCTATCCCACATCACCCCTTTCATCATTGTTTACTATGAAGAGTTCATAAGCTCCATCTTACGGAGTACGTAATAATTTAGACTTAAACTAATAATAGCTATATATTAAACTTGGTACGACTTGTAAGAAAAAGGCATGAGTGTGACTACTATGGCCTTATATTAACTTGTCCCAGATAAGTCATATTTCACATCACCTGGTGGATAACAAACTGATGAGAAGATCCTACGAAAACCAGCTCACTTTTAAAGCCAACGAGTGACGTTAGCTTTTTGCTTTTTATGCTTGTTTTTACACAACAATTTAATTATACATGAGTAAATTACATCGTCCCTGTGGTTTAGCTGAATTTCATGTTTAGTCCTCGCTATAGAGAAAGCGCAGTAGACCTCCCTAACGGTTGGTTAATTTTTTGAGAATTTGTTTTAAGTTTTTTAATCCCACATCGACCAAAAAGAAGATATATTGCTTCTTTATATACTAGAGCGTGTGTTGGTACTACATGTCTAGATTAGTATTATGTTGATGGGATACTATATTGGTATTAGGTTCATGCAAAGAATCTTTTACCAACTCTGGGACCCACTAACTCATACAATATCTCAACTTTTTATCATTTGGATTTGGAGTTTTTAATGTAAGTAAGGTACCCACTAACTCATACAATATCTCAACTTTTTATCATTTGGATTTGGAGTTTTTAATGTAAGTAAGTTTGTTGCTAACCTTAGTTCAGTAAATATGTTCAACGACAATGCCTTATCTTGGAAACTGTACTTTTAATAAGCATGCTAATTTGTTATTTATACCTTTTTTGGTAGTGGATATGTTTGGTTATTCGCATTATTTAGAATTCATCTTTTATACCAGCTATAAGTTGGCTTAATGAGTTACATTAGAAGAATGTGTACATTTTTTTAGCGTAACATAACTAACTTACATCCATTTTAGACCCGATACTTTTATTAGTTCATAGGAAGCAAACCGAGGTGGATCAAGATTTAACATCACTGCTTTTGACTACAAGTATACATTATAGAAATCAAACAAAGTGGATTATCAGCCGGTCATTGAACTGAAAATACATAATGTTATAGATTAGTCAGACACAATGTTCAAATTGCTTTAATTAGAAATGAGCATGGTTTTAGCTCAACATGTATAGAACAAAATGGCTTCTGAAAATAGGTTCAAGAAAACATCTATAAACACAAACCATAAGTATACATTCCATAGACTACTCGAAAAAAGTATACTAAGAGCATTAGCAATCATAACTTAAGTTAAATTTTAACACAGTGCCACATCAGCTTTAACCTTTTCACCTTAACTAAACTTAAAAAAAAAAAAAAAAAAAAAAAAAAAGGCAATCATAACTCAATTTTAACTCAACATTTTGGGCCCCACTTTTATCATTTTTTTCAATTATTTAAACAAAATACAAATTAAAACAAATTACATTTTTATTTAAGAAATAATTAAAAATAAAAATGTTATTTACTTTAAAAAAAAAAAAAAAAAAAAAAAACCCTGTATAAACCCACAAGGACCAAACTGTAAATACAAAAAACCTTAAGGACTAAAAGAAGCAAAATAAATAAGCACACACAACCTTTCATCTACCTCTCGACACACACACACACACACACCAAAATACTCACTGAAAACACACACACGCACACACCAAAACCCATTAAAAAAAGAAAGAAAAACAGAGAGAGAGAGAGAGAGAGAGAGAGAGAGAGAGAGAGAGAGAGAGAGAGAGAGAGAGAGAGAACCCTTCACGCAGCGTGAACTGCTTCACGCAGTGTTAAGCTTTCACGTTAACGCGAGCCAACAGTGTGGTAACGTGGGTTTAACACATGTTAAAGATTGTCCACATAGGCCTTTAACGCAAGCTGTGACATTTCTAAAAATTTCATGCCAATTATTTTAATGGTTTATTATTTAAATAATATATTTTAATTTATTTACTTAGTCGGAAGATATCCGCGTACGTTTAAATAAATTCTATCGCGACTAGACTATGCTCAGTCTATATTTTCTATGCACCATTGTTGTATTTCAATCTTATTTTAAATTCACTATCCATTTTATTTCATTTTTACTTCCACTTTTCATTTTTACTCATTTTATTTTTATCGCGCGGTTTAAAATTCGTGTTTCACGTTTTAACCTCAAATAAATCCTCCGATAATCTCATCACTCATCTATATTTCAAAAATTCATCATGAAAACTAGTTTTAATATTTTCACAAGTTTTACACTTTATTTAGTACCATTAAATTTTTATTTCTAGCAAACTCGGTACCTGGTATACCCTAAAACTAATAATATCTAACCTATCCTACCAAATGTCTTACACTATCTTACACACTCACCCACTCAATCACTAAAAATCCCAAATTTCTGCCCCCCCCCCCCCCCCCCCCTACTCCCACTCTTACACCTTTGACAATTTTCTACCCACTCAATAATTCATGTTAAGATGTATTATTTTTACTTCACTCATTCATTGCATCTCACCCAAGATAACTTTTCTCATTCTCTCTTTGCTCTCTCTCTCATTTTCAGCAAAACACAATAAGGAGGAGGAGAAGATCAAGATTTAATCAAGTGTTATAAACCTAGTATACTTCTTGTTCTAGTTTTGAAATAAAAACTAGGAAGTATTAGGAAACCTTGTTACCTTAAACCTCATCATTTCACTTGTAAGCTTCAAGTTATATTTTTCATCTTTTTATACTTTTATTTATTCACTATCTTGATGTATTTGAACATTATATAAGTTATAATGCTTAGTTAAGCTTGGTACTTAAGTTAGAAAACTTTAAAACCAAAGAAAAGCTAAACTTGAAACTGTATTTTTTTTAGATCCGTGTATAAAATTATTTAACTGTACTAATCTATAGACAATGGACATAAAATAAAAATATGTAGTTGTAGCCCTATGTCTTGTGGTCATTTTGACGGGTATTTCGTCGAATAACTCCTTACGATGATTAAACTAAAAATGTTTTGGTGAAACATGTACTAATCTGAGTAACAGTTTTGAAACGTGAAAAAGTCATTTTTTTTGTATTGAACCCTCTGTTACTCAAAGAATAAAAGTTGTAGAGGACATCTTAACTTAAACGTGGCCAAAAACGGGGAATAAATCGGGTTAGTAAAACTCTAGATATCGCACTTTTCGTGAGACCATTGAAAATTTGAAAGCTGAATGGATTGATAGTTTGGGTAAATGGACTGTTTTACTAAGGTTATGTAATTTTTAGCTAAGTGGGACCAATAAATCTCGTTAGTACAGAAATAGACCTTTCCGGGGATATAAAGAACGAGACTTGAGGACTTACGGTTTGCAAATGGCGATTTTTCTAAACATAGACAAGTTATAAAAATTCCATCAGCACTAGTTATAAAAAGTATATAAGTGTTATACACTTTAAGGATTGGACCTTTTAAAACAATTTTGAACCCCCTAGTATATTTTGAACCCTTAGGTCTAATGTGACCTTTTTGACCAAAAACTTGACCCATGGACTAATTTGAACCTTAGAGTTAATTTGAACCTTTACATCATAATTGAACCTAGGGTAAATGTAAGTTTTATACTTATATAAATGCAAGAGTATATTTTTGAATAAATTATAGGTAACTTAACTAAACCTTTTATATATATCTAGGAGTATTGTACCAAGCTTAAGTAAGATCATAATTTGTATAATCAAAAGTACATCGATATCTATTTTCATAAACTAAGACAACATATATTAATTAGGTTCATCGTAGAGCTTTTGTGGCTATTCCTTCGTTCGCTTGTTCATTGCTATTTTCCTTGCTTTAAGGTGAGTTCATAGCCTCGCCTTTACTTACTTAAATGTTTTATAAACCTCGCGAGGGGGATACATGCTAGTTTTTACAAACTGAATACAAGTAGTTTTTGGTATGCTGGACCCGATTATATGATCATAGATATTGAATGCTTTTTGCCAATTAAGTCCCCTCATGAACCGTTAATTACTCGAGTAGTAAACGCTAGTATTATGGATATGCATATTAGGCTTGGCGGGCCTTGTTCGGGATACGGACACATAATAGTTAGAATTGAGGTAAATGGCAAATATTACCCTATCGGGGCAACTGTTAAAACTAGGTTAAGGTTCGGTTTCATGAGCTCTATACTATAATCTGGTTACCCGACATGTATTTGTTATATGTCTTTTATAATAAATTATACTTGTATTCAACTCATTACTTATTAAACTCTATGAATTCACTCAACCTTTGTGTTGACTTTTAGCATGTTTTATCTCAGGTCCGTAAGTGGCTTAAGCATGGATGGGTGGCGCAAAGAAATGTATATCTACTTGATGGCTCATGTTTAATAAAATTTCTCATTCGATAATGTTTCAAACTTTTAAACTTATGTAACTTTGGATTATGTTAAAACCTTTTGGGACCTTTGTTGACTCTGATAAATTATCGAATGTGAAGTATGAACTTTTATTAAAAACGACTTTGTTTTAAAGTTGTTTACTATATTTGTATAATGTGACTAGTATATAACATCCCATGTCCCTTTCCGCTGCGATCCTAATATGGGGGTGTTATAGAATGGTACCAGAGCACAAATTATAGTGAACTAGGTCTTTTTGTTTTTAAAAACCTAGACTATAATCATTTATTTTTTTTCAAAATCATGAGCTTCCATCATCTTGTCCGATATCCATGCGCGCCTACTCCCGAGCTTCCTATTTTCTCCCTCGTGTATATATATATATATATATCATAATCATGCTATTCTAAAAATAATTATAAGCACTATAATTATTTCCTATCTTGTCCGATAATCCGCGAAATATCACTCCTTATATATGCACTTTATGCACAAAATTCCTTGTTGTATTTTATGCTATTCATGAGCATTATAAACTTCCATCCAAAAATTTATGCACATCTCTTTGATTGCACCATCGTTATACGTATGCATATAATAAATATTATCACTTGCACTTCTAATATTTCTCGACCATCTTGCTTTTCCTAAAACATCAATATATTTCTATATAAAGTTTCTCCAAGTGAATACTAAAATCTTCTAAACATTGTATGTGATTACAATGGTTTCTAAACTCTTTCATAACTTTATGTTATATCATTTCATATAACATCGAAACCTGTTACAATTTATCAATTTCTATTGGTTGTCTTACTCCCCCTAAACTCATGTTTTCTGAGCATTTCTTGCTTACTTTCTTATGCACCACTATTGATACTATTTAAGAACTATTAATATACACTTGATTTTCTCTCGACTATTTATACCTAATTACCAGAGTGTATCTTCTTATTTGTATAAAGGTATTTATTATAAACGTTTTATCTGACTCTTTACACTCAGCCTTCAAAGCATCATGTCAAACCCTACCTCTCCTAATTATATATATTTCACTAAATTGCTAAACAATTAAATACATATTTATTCATTTTGATGATCCCCTAAACCTTTCTCATACATTGTGGGTGACACAGTGGTCTCATTTATTTTCTCAAAAATCGTGAGTAATGCTATGATTTTTAAAAATCTTTTCATGACCTTATACAACGGTGTTTTATATGAAACCCGTCGCATTCTAATTATTTACCTTTGAAATTCACTACCATTTTATAAACAACTCCTTTATTGTCATATAAACTATCTTTCATTATATTACAAATGGATTTACTATTCCCCAAAGAATTATCTCATTACTACCTTATAAACTAATAACCTTATTCAATACCATTTTATAAACTGTTTTAACTAGTTCAAAATTAACTTTTTAGTCACCCCTTTACGAATCATTTGATCAATTACCTTGAAAAACTAGTTTACTACTATCTTCTTAACCATTTTCACTACAATATTAATACACTCCTTGCCACTCTCTTACAAACTACTTTACCACCATCTTATAAACTTATCCACTGATGTACTACTATTAAATAAACTGTTTGGACTTGTTTTGAATAAATTATTTTGTTATCATCTTAGAAATCATTCTGTCATTTACCTTTTACCAAAATTTTCACCACCTTATAAACGATTTTGTTATTATCTTATGAATTACTCGACCTTGTTTTATTAACTAAAACCCTTGATTTATTATTGCCTCATGATCTATTTTGCTATTATTTTATTGTTCGTCATTCTCCAATAATTCTTATAAACTGATTCATCATACAAAAGCTGAAGTTCAGTAACTTTCTCTACATTCATCAAGTTCTCTTTTGAAACCTTCATTGTTAAAGGTCCATGATTTTGGCCCGATGTTGATTGATTTAGAACTGCTTAAAACTTCCTTTTCTGCGTGCTTTTTCCTTATTCGCTTGTGTTACATACTCATACTACTTACTTATGATTGATTCTTACGTATGTACAAACTTATATCACTCCTTGTATATAAGATACTTATGCAAACTCCATACTTGTCCAACAATTGACATATCACGAGTATTACTAATTTAAGTATTTGAAAATTTTATCGAACCTCGATTAAATATAGTCTAGTCACCTATATTTAACCTTGGGACAGTGGAACATAGTCTGACTACCTATGTTCGACTTAGATTTTTCAAATATTAAGAATAGTTATATTTGGGTTATGTCTAATTGATCTTCTACTTGATCTTCGATAATCACAAAATTTTTATGTGAGTATAACAATTTAGCGGTATTTATACGATCGAGCAAAACAACTAAACAAATCCTCACTCCATCTTTATCACGTATAGTCAACCTTACTCCGAACCGTATTTCTGGGCGACAAGAATCGAACCTCATCATTAGTTATTCTAGACTTCATTCCTAACGAGTATTCTCATCTTTTCGCAAGTGAACTATTCAGTGATTAAGACGAATTGAGCGCCGGGACGTCGCTCTCTTAAGGGGTACGTACTGTGACATTTCTAAAAATTTCATGCCAATTATTTTAATGGTTTATTATTTAAATAATATATTTTAATTTATTTACTTAGTCGGAAGATATCCGCGTACGTTTAAATAAATTCTATCGCGACTAGACTATGCTCAGTCTATATTTTCTATGCACCATTGTTGTATTTCAATCTTATTTTAAATTCACTATCCATTTTATTTCATTTTTACTTCCACTTTTCATTTTTACTCATTTTATTTTTATCGCGCGGTTTAAAATTCGTGTTTCACGTTTTAACCTCAAATAAATCCTCCGATAATCTCATCACTCATCTATATTTCAAAAATTCATCATGAAAACTAGTTTTAATATTTTCACAAGTTTTACACTTTATTTAGTACCATTAAATTTTTATTTCTAGCAAACTCGGTACCTGGTATACCCTAAAACTAATAATATCTAACCTATCCTACCAAATGTCTTACACTATCTTACACACTCACCCACTCAATCACTAAAAATCCCAAATTTCTGCCCCCCCCCCCCCCTACTCCCACTCTTACACCTTTGACAATTTTCTACCCACTCAATAATTCATGTTAAGATGTATTATTTTTACTTCACTCATTCATTGCATCTCACCCAAGATAACTTTTCTCATTCTCTCTTTGCTCTCTCTCTCATTTTCAGCAAAACACAATAAGGAGGAGGAGAAGATCAAGATTTAATCAAGTGTTATAAACCTAGTATACTTCTTGTTCTAGTTTTGAAATAAAAACTAGGAAGTATTAGGAAACCTTGTTACCTTAAACCTCATCATTTCACTTGTAAGCTTCAAGTTATATTTTTCATCTTTTTATACTTTTATTTATTCACTATCTTGATGTATTTGAACATTATATAAGTTATAATGCTTAGTTAAGCTTGGTACTTAAGTTAGAAAACTTTAAAACCAAAGAAAAGCTAAACTTGAAACTGTATTTTTTTTAGATCCGTGTATAAAATTATTTAACTGTACTAATCTATAGACAATGGACATAAAATAAAAATATGTAGTTGTAGCCCTATGTCTTGTGGTCATTTTGACGGGTATTTCGTCGAATAACTCCTTACGATGATTAAACTAAAAATGTTTTGGTGAAACATGTACTAATCTGAGTAACAGTTTTGAAACGTGAAAAAGTCATTTTTTTTGTATTGAACCCTCTGTTACTCAAAGAATAAAAGTTGTAGAGGACATCTTAACTTAAACGTGGCCAAAAACGGGGAATAAATCGGGTTAGTAAAACTCTAGATATCGCACTTTTCGTGAGACCATTGAAAATTTGAAAGCTGAATGGATTGATAGTTTGGGTAAATGGACTGTTTTACTAAGGTTATGTAATTTTTAGCTAAGTGGGACCAATAAATCTCGTTAGTACAGAAATAGACCTTTCCGGGGATATAAAGAACGAGACTTGAGGACTTACGGTTTGCAAATGGCGATTTTTCTAAACATAGACAAGTTATAAAAATTCCATCAGCACTAGTTATAAAAAGTATATAAGTGTTATACACTTTAAGGATTGGACCTTTTAAAACAATTTTGAACCCCCTAGTATATTTTGAACCCTTAGGTCTAATGTGACCTTTTTGACCAAAAACTTGACCCATGGACTAATTTGAACCTTAGAGTTAATTTGAACCTTTACATCATAATTGAACCTAGGGTAAATGTAAGTTTTATACTTATATAAATGCAAGAGTATATTTTTGAATAAATTATAGGTAACTTAACTAAACCTTTTATATATATCTAGGAGTATTGTACCAAGCTTAAGTAAGATCATAATTTGTATAATCAAAAGTACATCGATATCTATTTTCATAAACTAAGACAACATATATTAATTAGGTTCATCGTAGAGCTTTTGTGGCTATTCCTTCGTTCGCTTGTTCATTGCTATTTTCCTTGCTTTAAGGTGAGTTCATAGCCTCGCCTTTACTTACTTAAATGTTTTATAAACCTCGCGAGGGGGATACATGCTAGTTTTTACAAACTGAATACAAGTAGTTTTTGGTATGCTGGACCCGATTATATGATCATAGATATTGAATGCTTTTTGCCAATTAAGTCCCCTCATGAACCGTTAATTACTCGAGTAGTAAACGCTAGTATTATGGATATGCATATTAGGCTTGGCGGGCCTTGTTCGGGATACGGACACATAATAGTTAGAATTGAGGTAAATGGCAAATATTACCCTATCGGGGCAACTGTTAAAACTAGGTTAAGGTTCGGTTTCATGAGCTCTATACTATAATCTGGTTACCCGACATGTATTTGTTATATGTCTTTTATAATAAATTATACTTGTATTCAACTCATTACTTATTAAACTCTATGAATTCACTCAACCTTTGTGTTGACTTTTAGCATGTTTTATCTCAGGTCCGTAAGTGGCTTAAGCATGGATGGGTGGCGCAAAGAAATGTATATCTACTTGATGGCTCATGTTTAATAAAATTTCTCATTCGATAATGTTTCAAACTTTTAAACTTATGTAACTTTGGATTATGTTAAAACCTTTTGGGACCTTTGTTGACTCTGATAAATTATCGAATGTGAAGTATGAACTTTTATTAAAAACGACTTTGTTTTAAAGTTGTTTACTATATTTGTATAATGTGACTAGTATATAACATCCCATGTCCCTTTCCGCTGCGATCCTAATATGGGGGTGTTATACAAGCCTTGTGTTACCATTGCCAATGCTCTTACAAAATGAGGAACAAGGCAAGCAAAGCGAATGTACATACATAAAGAAAATATCTAATGGTTCCCAAAGAGCATGCTGCCTTACCCACCGCAAATTACAGCGCGCAGTAACTGAAACACGTTTTCAAACACTGTTATGATGGGATTGAATGGTAAATGGTGTGTGTATATTTAAGAATTTCCACTTAATGAGTAAATCGGCTGTGATGCGTTTGACTTGTTAATTATCTTGCCAACCAGAACAACTTCTTGTACAATTACTCTTCTAATTACGAGGGTATCAAAAGAATTTATTCTGGATTTTTGAGATTTTTTGGGTCATAAAGTGATAAGTCGTAGGCCGACTGATCTAGTTTCGTAATTTTCTCTTATTATAATTATAAAAATAATTAATAAAATAAAATAATGAATTAAAAATGTTTTTATAAACAACATTATGAACCACTTTTAAGGGTGTTATTGTCATTTTTCTAATCCAAATCATAAATCAAACTGCTCTATTCATAATGAATTCATTACCTCATTATCAAAAGAGAAGTCATTTGTACACTCTCAATAATTATTGGGACATTTTTTTTTAACTTATCAATCACTTCCCGGTGTTAAACAAGCGGACTCTTGAATCCATACCTACACAAATAGACCCACACGAGTCTAAATGGGTTTATTATTGCCAAATTTTCATACTAACCGAAACGAACCGTATTGCCATCCCATCCCACTATCACCCCTATCTAGTTTAATAATTAAACCAAAATCTGTCACAAAACATAACATTGGTTGGTTTGTAAAAAGACATCCTGACACTTGCTTTTCATTCATTTCATTTCATACACACTAATTACACCATCAAAAACATACACACAAAAAACAAAACCCCCTAAGAATCAGCCATGATTTTCAATAACATGATCTTGTTCAGTTACAAGCTTGGTTTTGGGTCATTTGTGTTTGCACACCAAGTGTTCGATTAAATGTCCCGTTGACTTAAATGTTGTATTTTTATGGCTGGTTTGTTGGGTTTTGATTAGGCTATGCTTTTGATTGTTATTAGATGAAATAGGGTATCACAACTGGTTAGCTAAGCTGTTTAGTTAGCCTTTATTTCATTGGTTTTGGGATCTTTTTAAGATTATTATTAGCGCTTGGTGTTTGATGTTAAGTGTTACGTAGTAGTTAGTTGAATTTTGAAACCTTAAACCAAAACAAACCTTATACCTTATGTACACAACGTTGAGGACCGAAACTCTTTTTAGGGAAACAGTTTCCTGTAAGTTTTATGAGATTCATGGCATTAGGAGTAAGTGCGTGAAAGTCAACACACTTTACTCCAACCCTTGTTTAAGTACAAGATTCCCATTTATCGAGTCTTTAACACTAAAAGGTCCCTCATCCGATTTTCATCAAACACATTATTGACTTGGTGTGTGTGTATATATAATAATAATAATAATAATAATAATAATAATAATAATAATAATAATAATAATAATAATAATAATAATAATAATAATAAATAAAAAATAAAAAATAATAAAAGGCATTATTCTTAACAAAATATCAATAGACAAACAACTTGAAACAACTAGAACAAAATATTTGCAAGAAGCCTTTAGAAAACTGTGATCCTTTTCATTGAGCAATTAAGTGGTTTTTTGTGGGATTGATCCGGGTTACTTCAAACCCGGCGGGTCTGACTAGGTTTCGAAAATATAAAAACCGGTTTAATTTGACCATTTTTTTTCGATCGAAACCGGTCTACCGCTATAAAATCTTGTTGTTATTCACGCGTGGTTGTCTTATATTATACTATAATATAACAAGTAAAGTTGATGTGACATTAAGTATGTTGCAAAAAAAAAAAAAAAAATTAACCTTTGAAGTTGGACGCTATTGGCTGGAATTGGTGATTAAATTTGTAAAAATGTGTCATTAGCCAAGTTTATTGACCCAACAGTGATCACCCTTGGGCTTGACAACAGCCCATTGGTTGGCAAACATCAAGAGCTAAACTGTTCATTGATTAACTTTGCTAATACACCAAACGTGCCACCATTTTCAAACACAGCAGGCAGAAAAAACCTACTCGGTTGTACAAAGAATTCTAAGCCAACCATGTGGCCTCAACAGTGATTTGAACATGGCTTTCAGTAGACCTACTGTTAAGAAGCTTCAGGATATACACTCTCCATGTGTATACATTATCCTCTATACTAATACATAGTATTCACACCATCTTCTTGATTCTAAACCCTAATCATCGGTCAGGTACAAATTATACATAAATTCAATTATTTTTTTTTATTAATTTCATGATCTTTATGTTAGATTAATCATAACCCCTCAAGGAATTAGCATTTAATCTGTTTTTCCCCAATTTTTCTAGGTTAATTGATTTGATTAATTTTATTTTAAAATTATGGTTCCGTTAATTTGGGGTTCTGGGTTGATTTCTCTTGCAGGTTGCGTGGCTGATGATGTTAAAATTATCACTTCATTATCGTCACGAGGTTAAGGAGCGGTGGTGAATCTCCTTGCACTTTGTGACGTTTCTTTTGAGGTTCGTTATTATTATTATTATTTTTATTTTTATTATTATTATTCAATTTTTTGGAATTTTAATGGGAATTATTTGTTTTAATAGGTGATTAAGGGAAAAGGGTTTTTGTTTAATTAGGTTGTTTTGTTGGTCAATTTGTGATTTGGGTTTTATTACTGTTGTAATTTGAGGTTATGAATTATAAAAGTATAGTTGTGGCCATATGTGTAAGTAAAGTTAGAAAAGCAGGAAAAGTCATTTTTTTAAGAAAAAATTACACGGATGGTCCTTGTGGTTTACACAGATTTCATGTTTAGTCCCTATTTCATTTTAATTACACCAGAGATCCCTATTTTGGGAAACGTTGCACGCGTTTAGTCCCTATCTTGGATGGCCGTTAGTTTATCCGTTAAGTTATTTGCACCGTTAGTCCTTCGTTAATATTTTTTGCACCGTTAGTCCTCATTTATTTGCACCGTTAGTCCTTTGTTAAAATTAAAAAAAAAATCTAAAATTTAAAAAAAAAATTGAATAAAAATTTAAAAAAAAATATTTTTTACAAAAATTAATTTTTTTTTTCGAATTTAATTTTTTAACAAAAATTAATTTTTTTTCGAAATTATTTTTTTACAAAAATTAATTTTTTTTTCGAAATTAATTTTTTTTAGAAAAATTAATTTTTTTAGAAAAATTAATTTTTTTTTCGAAATTAATTTTTTTACAAAAATTACTTTTATTCGAAATAATTTTTTTTCGAAATTAATTTTTTTTTTCGAAATTATTTTTTTACAAAAATTAATTTTTTTTTCGAAATTAATTTTTTTTAGAAAAATTAATTTTTTTTTCGAAATTAATTTTTTTTAGAAAAATTAATTTTTTTTCGAAATTAATTTTTTTAGAAAAATTAATTTTTTTTTCGAAATTAATTTTTTTACAAAAATTACTTTTATTCGAAATAATTTTTTATCTAATTTTTTTTAATTTTCTAAAAAAATTTTATTCGATATTTTTTTAAAAAAATTTCGATTTTTTTTTATTTTTTTCTAAAAAATTCCAAAAAAAAATATTTTTCGAATATTTTAAAAAATTAGAAAATAAAATTTTGAAAAAAAAATTCGAAAAAAATTATATACCTTCCATTTCAAGGAGTTTTGGACTGGTTCAAAAATATATAAAAATACCGTTGGACTCGTTTTTTTGTGCTCTTTCCAATGGTGTGCTCGGGGAATTTTTCCGAGTTCGTCTGAACCTCGTTAAACGTGAAACGTCATCGAAACTCTTCCGAAAATCATCGAAACTCATCCGAAACTCATCTAAAAAACAAAATAATTTTTCCAAAAAAATTAATATCGGAAAAAAATAATTTCGAAAAAAAAAATTAATTTCGAAAAAAAAATTATTTCGAATAAAAGTAATTTTTGTAAAAAAATTAATTTCGAAAAAAAAATTAATTTTTCTAAAAAAATTAATTTTTCTAAAAAAAATTAATTTCGAAAAAAAAATTAATTTTTGTAAAAAAATAATTTCGAAAAAAAATTAATTTTTGTTAAAAAATTAAATTCGAAAAAAAAATTAATTTTTGTAAAAAATATTTTTTTTTAAATTTTTATTCAATTTTTTTTTAAATTTTAGATTTTTTTTTTAATTTTAACGAAGGACTAACGGTGCAAATAAATGAGGACTAACGGTGCAAAAAATATTAACGAAGGACTAACGGTGCAAATAACTTAACGGATAAACTAACGGCCATCCAAGATAGGGACTAAACGCGTGCAACGTTTCCCAAAATAGGGATCTCTGGTGTAATTAAAATGAAATAGGGACTAAACATGAAATCTGTGTAAACCACAAGGACCATCCGTGTAATTTTTTCTTTTTTTAATGACTTGGTATAATCTAAACCAGATACGTATACGGGCATTAGTTGTTGCAGCGAAATGATTAAACGTAAATTGATAAGGTTTTTCGGTTCACGAGTTGTGGCTGTAGTTGAGAAGTTATGACATCGGCGTCTTCCTCCTTTGAAATATTGAGGATATTTTCATTGAATTTTCGGTGAGTTAGTTCACAAATGGATTGCATATGACTATACATTATTACTGCTTCGTGTTAATGCATAGTTACACTAATATAGATCATTTGAACTATCTTGATGCAGAGCGAAAGAGATTGGTGATTAACCAAAGGATGCTGCATATACATAAGAAAAAGCCAACGGAAATTGAATAGGAGCCACGTTGTAGATTATTAAAATTGGTTATCGTCTTAGGAAATAAGGTGTTTCAAAACCTACTCTCAAAACACAGAGGCAAACAGCCGTACAATGTTGTCGGGCCCAGTTTGCTATACCTGCTATATTAAAATTTGTTTATACTTCGTTTTACGTTAACTCAGTTGATTACGGTCTAAGGTCATTGCAAGAGACGCGGACCAGAAGTAGTGGTGTACACCTCAACTCGGTAAACTTGGGTGAGGATCCTAAACTTGGGACACGACCTCCGATGTCGTACCCACTTAATTGTATCATGTAACTGCTATATATGACGTACTTCATGTCTTTAATATTGTATGTGTCGAGCTCCTGATTAAAATCAGTATTGCCCCATCTGTTGCTTCTAATGTAAATAGGTCTTCCGGTTTGGCCACACACTCTGCATAATCATTCCTAACTCCATATATGTGTGGCTGTCAAAGTTTTGTATGAAAGTAATTTGCTACTCGATTAGAAATATAATTGATCCATTAGTAGATGTTATGTTACAAAAAAAAGGGCAAAGGAAAAGTAGCCTGTCAATAACGAATGTATGCTATTTGGCCTTCCGTTATTTAGCACGACTGACTACATGATCATTCACATGAAAATGGCAGATAGTAGCGGCTCCAGTTTAATCTCAAAAGATGCCGGAAAAATGACTGTGGTACAGCTAAAACCTGTCGGTGTTGGCGAGTTGAACCTAACGGATACCAAGAAAGCAATTGAGGTAGAAGTGTATCGTAAATGGTTGGAAAAAATGTCCCCCACCCTGAACCTTCCTACCCAATAGAATAATTGAAGTGAGTTGTTTTTATTTATTGTGAACTTAATTACATCGACAAAGATTTATTTAATCTGTTATAAAGTGTGATTATTATGATTTTTTTTTTGCTAAAAGATGACTTGAGTTATACAAGCCTACAAGCCCGATTTACATGTGCAACAATTGTTTAATGATGAGAGTAAAGTAGGGGTGAGCAGAAAAACCGAAATATCCGAATAAACCGAAAACCAAAACCAAACCGAACCGAAAATAACCGAATCGAACTTATAACCGAACCGAATTTGCCAAAACCGAACCAAACCGAACTTTTAATTCGGTTCTCGGTTTGGATATGGTTTTGGTAATCAAAACCGAAAACCGAACCGAAAACCGAATTCATATAAATTTATATATTTTTTATATATTTATATATATAAAAAGATCAATAAATGTTATATATATATTTATATTTATGTTTATATATATATAAATAACAAAAAAATTCTATCCTAATATTAAAAAATACTTTTTATGTTTGAAATAACTTTTTTGGCAAAATATATTTGTATATTTTTCTTTTTTTTTAAATAAAGTGTGTAATTTGGTTAAACCGAAAACCGAACCGAACCAAACCGAACTAGAATTTAACCAAACCGAACCAAAAACCGAATTTGAATTCGGTTTGGTTTGGTTCACGGTTTGACCCTAAAAAAAAATTTAACCGAATTAACCGAACCGAATTAACCGAATAACCGAAAACCGAACCGATCAACACCCCTAGAGTAAAGGATGGTTCTGCATGTCTTGCGCTACACGGTTGAGGCATGTGGCTAAAGTTGCAACCTACCAGAATGAATTGAGGTACGCGTTTGCGGTTCTGCTAACTTTTTTTATTGTGGGAATTTGGTAAATTTGTTTAGCATGTTTAGTATTTCGTGAAATGGATTCGAAATCAAAGCAATGTGTAGCTGATACGAAACTTATCTGCAATTTAAAATTGTATGCTGTTAAAGGGATTAATTCATAATTTTTTTAAGTTTCTAAGGACCTGTTTAGTTAATCAACATTTGCAATTAAGAATTTACGATTCTCTTTATTACATCCTTAAAGTTTTGTTGCACAGCTGAAATTTAGATAGAGAAGTGCTTTAAGGACAAGGATGAAGAGTCGTTGCCATATGTATTAGAGTCAATATTTAGAAAGAAAGTGATACAAAAGCGTGCGACCATAGACAATCAACTGCTAGATGAATTTCAGATGGAATTTACCAATGTTGCAAAAATCGTGAATCGGTACTGAGGCGGTCGAGGGCCGATTAGCGATTTTTGACCGATTAATCGGCCGATTACCTTAGAAATTCCTCCAAGTTCCAGGGCCGATTACCGACTAATCGCCGTTTAATCGGCCGATTCGGCCGATTTTTGCAACACTGGAATTTACTGACGGCCTCAATGATAAAGGACTTTGAGTCAGATTTTGTGGAGATACATGTCACAGACGAAGACAATGATAATAATTATGATGCGAAAGAAAATGTGACCAAGAAAATCGGGCCTGAAGTAGATGCAGTTAGGTGCTGAAATGGGCCGCTTTTGGGTGACAAAATGGAACTGAAATAGCCGTGTTTCGCGCTTGAAATGGGAACTATAATGGGTCAGTTTTGAGGCTGTAATAGACGTAGGATTCAGGTCTGAAATGGGGGGGGGGGGGGGGGGGGGGTAAAATGGGTTAGTTTTGGGGCTGAAATGGAGGTGGAATTGGAGCATACCTAAGAACATGTATTTGGAAAGTATTGCAATTCTTATGTTAGCAATTTTCTACCTCTTCTGCAAAGGGACTTGGTTGAACCATAATGCTGCGTTTATGAGTTTTTACAACTGATCTAAAGGATCTAAAGGTTATTGCTAGACATTGGTGGTGGGGCTACGGATCGTCTTATGAAGCTGTCAACTGTTGGTAAGCAAAGCATTCAATTGCAGCAAGAGAGTATCATTTGAAAAAATTTCTCTAGGGACTAACGGAAGAAAAGTTGAAGTCATATCAGCAAGAGAGTCTCATTTGAAAAGTTTTTTCAGGCCAGAAAAGTAGATATCTACTCAAGAATCAAGGTTCGTGTTTTTTTTTTACTTTCCTGTTTCTCTTTGTATACGTGTTTGTATCGGTCGAGCTAGATGTAGTTATTGTTTATCTCATAATTATTGTTATAACGAAATACTGAATTACTATGGATGAGATGAAAAATGATAAGCAAATAAGCAATCCCAAAGGAAGAAAAGTTGAAGTCATATCAGCAAGAGAGTCTCATTTGAAAAGTTTTTTCAGGCCAGAAAAGTAGATATCTACTCAAGAATCAAGGTTCGTGTTTTTTTTTACTTTCCTGTTTCTCTTTGTATACGTGTTTGTATCGGTCGAGCTAGATGTAGTTATTGTTTATCTCATAATTATTGTTATAATGAAATACTGAATTACTATGGATGAGATGAAAAATGATAAGCAAATAAGCAATCCCAAACACCACCTTAATTCAACATGGCGAGTAACAGTAAGTAAAGTAAGTAGCAACACAATGATTTATGCAGTTCATTTGCTTATTTATGTTTTAGAATATATAGTAGCTGTAACCATAGTTGTGTGAATCTAAAACAACAAATCTAGGCTACAAGGGGTATTTGGATACGTGTCTACTGTGATCATAAAAAGATGCTAGAAAGAAGAAGATAAATTTGATGAGTATCCTGTTAATGTTTAGAATATGAAGGTAAACATCCTGTTATTTTTTTATTTTTGTTATAGGAAAATTGATCGGCTCGATAACGGGGAACCAATCAAGAAATAAAGACCTAGATTAAATGGGTTGTCGCAAGCAGGTGGTCCAACAATTGGTATTTACCCAAACTAAGTTTTAGTTCCAGATATTAAAAGGTATTGGCTGCAGGGACCAAAAATAGGCACAAATGAGGTATACCTGACCAATTGCTGAAGCCCGAGAAATATAAGGAGCTGAAAGGCAACCAACGTGTTGAGTGAGCAGCAATGGCTAATGAGTCTACAACAGTTCCGCAAACCGTCACCTCTAATTGATTATTTGATATGATTGTTAGAGAAGAAAAGTTTATGTAATTAGCTTAGAAGTAATATTATTTTAGCTTCATTTAACTATGTACAACATAATTTTTATATAGATTGACATGACCCTTTAAAAAACAAATTCTATGTACAAAAAAACAATAATAAAGGTAGCCTTATTTAATGACAAGCACTTTGCTTCAAGAAAACGTTAACATAGTTGTAATAAACACAAACACGGTTGCGCCGCAGCAACGCCCGGGCAAACCCGCTTGTTATAACTAAAACCTCTTTAATGACTATAGCTCATCTAAAATGACAGACACATCACCACACCATTAAACACTTGCTTACTATTCTATGTTTGAAAAAAAAAAAAAAAAAAAAAAGGCATCTATGCTCATTATGACACCTCCTCGCATCTTTTCCTTTAATTTTTCCTTATCATTTCTTATATTCTTTACGCTACCCTCTATGACCCAAAAGTCTATTATATCTGCTTTTGTTTGTCCAAAAGGAATCTTATCTTTCTTTTTTCAATGACCAATTCAGTGACTTTTGTTTCTCCATTTCATTCCACGAAATTTCCACACAAACACATCTTTTCACATATACACTTGTTCATTGTCCATCTCTTCTTACAAACAATAGCTTGAACAATGGCTTCTTCTTCAACATCATCCGTTCAAAAGAGCTTCAAGTATGATGTCTTTTTAAGCTTTAGAGGTGAGGACACTCGTAACACCTTTGTTGGTCATCTTTATAGAGCTCTTGAGCAAAATGGGATTCAAACATACAAAGACGATGAGAAAATTGAAAAAGGGGAAACCATCGACACCCAGCTCATGGAATCCATTGAAGCTCATGGAATCCATTGAAGACTCAAGATTCTTCATCATTGTGTTCTCTAAGGACTATGCTGGTTCAACTTGGTGCTTAGATGAACTTGTCAAAATTATGGAGTGCCGGAAGGCGAGTGAGCAGACTGCTTACCCACTCTTTTATGACGTGGAGCCCACGGAAATCCGCAAGCAAAGTGGGGCGGTTGAAAAAGCTTTTGAAAAACATGAAAATAAAGCGGCTGCTGGGAAATGGAGACAGGCTTTAAAAGAAGCAGCCGATCTGGCTGGCTGGGAGTTGAACAAGACTGCTAATGGGTAATTGCTAATTTATATCTCTTGTATGTTAAGTTATTTGAGTCTTGTTGAATGGATCTCATGTTATATAGTCGAGTTTTAACTCAAATACGAAATGCGATTATTACTATTATGTTATAGCTCTGATATTTGAAATCAATCATTTATGTGGGATTTAAGCAAGCTAATGAAATCTCCTTTAATGTTTATAGGGATGAATCTAAACTGATACAAATAGTGGTTGATGACATTTTCAAAAAGATATGTTTATTCGGTTCGAGTTTTGACGAAAAGTTAGTAGGAATGGAGATGCGAATAAACGAGGTTCTTTCATCTTTAGAAATGGGTACTGAAGATGTTCGCATGATTGGAATTAAGGGGATGGGAGGAGTTGGAAAAACAACTCTGGCCACAGCTATTTTTAATCAAATATCAAACCAATTCGAAGGTAGAAGCTTTGTTGAAAATGTAAGGGAAGCTTCAAAACCCTCTTTGTCCGATTTAAAGGATCTGCAGAAACAGATTCTCAAAGATGTTTTCAGCAGTCAAGACATCACCGTTAGTAGTGTTTCCGCGGGTAAAAACATGATGGCACAGATGATGCGTCGTAAAAAGGTCCTTGTTATTCTAGATGATGTGAATGATACAAAGCAACTAGAGGCGTTAGCTGGAGCATCTAATTGGTTTAAGCCGGGAAGTAGAATTATCATTACCACACGAGATGAGCAAGTGCTATTAGCCCACAGGTTGAACTTTAATCATAACTTCATTCATGAAGTCAATCTGTTATCGCCCAGGGAATCAATTTGCCTCTTCAGTAGGCATGCATTTGGACAAGAGATTCCGGATGAAGGATATGAACATCTATCAAGAAAAGTTGTACAATATGCTGCTGGTCTTCCTTTAACGATCAAAGTTTTGGGTTCGTTTCTTTGTGATAAGAAGGAGCCTGAATGGAATGATGCTTTGGAAAGACTAAAAACAATTCCGTTGAATGAAACTATGATGATTTTGGAATTAAGCTATAACAGTCTAGAGGATGATTACAAGGAAATATTCTTAGATGTTGCATGCTTACTAAAGGGTTGGTTCAAAAACTACGCGATTAGAGCTCTTGAAAGCTGTGGATTTCATGCTCGAATTGGCTTAAGGGTTCTTGAGCAGAGATCCCTTATAAATATATGTGAAGATGAAGATGAGAAGCTGGGGATGCATGACCATATAGAAGAAATGGGCAAGAATATTGTTCGGCGTGTGAACCCCAATAAACCTGAAATGCATAGCCGGTTATGGATTAAAGAGGAAATTGTAGATATATTGGCTAATGACTTGGTAAGTATTAAGTTATTTGGGTTGTTAAAATAAAAAGTGAGCATACTTTTCTAAAAATTCAATTGAGTCGGTGTATAAAAACAAAATTTTGTTTTACAAAATAGCTTCCATGATAACAAAGCCATTTAACGTGGTCAAATACACTTCTTCTTCTCTTTCATAAAACCAATCCACCAATCCACCATCACCCAACCGCCACCAAATCACGACCCCCAAAAACCACGACCACCTATCAACCACCAAAACACAAAAATCCCCAAATTTTGTAAAAATTAGAAACCCTAACCTAAACATTTCAATTCAATTCGACAAATTAACTTGACATTTTGTTTTGTAATGAAACAAATCTCATCATGGTCTCTACTGCTATTTGAATTACAGGGTACCCAAGCAACTAAATGTATAAAACTGGTGATTCCAGATCCAGAGGAATTCAATTATGAAATTTTAAAGAACGGTCTAGCAAACATGAAGGAACTTAGATTTCTTTATGTGGATTCCCCATGTATAAGTGAAGCCGAAGTTAGCAAGTGGAAGTTTGATGAAGATAGTCTACACCTTCCAAATGCCTTACGATTTCTGTGCTGGGTTAATTATCCTTTTTCAAGTTTACCGAAAACATTTCAACCAAATAATCTTGTTGGACTTCATATGGATTGCAGCTATATCCGTCAACTTTGGAAAGATGGAGAAGAAAAGGTACGTAGAATAATTAATTAATGGTTGATTCATTTATTGCTAGTTTTATCTTTCCCTCTTTTGTTAGTCATTACACCAATTAACATTTATCTTTCCATTTTTTGTTGCTTTTGACAGCCTTTTTTAAAGCTCAGGTTCCTAACGTTCAGATTTCCACATGATTTTTGGACCCTTGACCTTAGTGTGGCTCCGAATCTTGAGACACTATTTCTTCAACTTTATTCTAATTTGGAAGAAGTTCATTTCCAGGTTACTCCAAATCTAAAGGAGTTACATATCTATGATTGTCGTTTGTTGGAAAACTTACACATGCCTGCTGAAAGTCCAAAACTCAGATCTCTCAACCTCAGTTATTTAGAGAAGTTGAGGACCCTTGACCTCGGGGTTACTCCAAATCTAAAGGAGTTACATATCTATGATTGTCGTTTGTTGGAAAACTTACACATGCCTGCTGAAAGTCCAAAACTCAGATCTCTCGACCTCAGTTATTTAGAGAAGTTGAGGACCCTTGACCTCGGGGTTACTCCAAATCTTGAGACGCTAAGAGTCATGGATTGTGCTAATTTGGTCGAACTTCAGATTCCTGCTCAATGTCCAAAGCTCGTTAATCTCGACCTCAGTGATTGTATTCAAGTTGCGGAATTGCCTGTGGAAATTGGACGGTTAAAATGTTTAAAAGAGTTGGATATCACTGGAACAGGCATTAGTCATCTTCCAGAGAGTATTTTTAAGATCAAAGGTCTGCGTATTTTTGGGTCTAGAGAGCTTCTTGAGTCATGTGGTTTTACATCCGAGATAGAAACCTCTGATGGTAAAACATTCTGCTACATATAAAGCCGTGAATAGCACAGGCACCAAAAGCAGAATCCCCCTGTACCGTGGTCGAGTGATGATTTTGATCAGCTCCAAAGGCCCAAAGAAGTCACTGCATAGAGAACTTTTTATAACAGGTACTTTCTCCCTTCTCTAAAGTTTGTCGTATGCTTGATAAACCTTGCAATTATTACCAATTTATGGTTCAGTAAGCAAGACCATTACCTTGTATGCAGGTGGTGCACCAGTTGTTCTTTTTGTAATAGCTTCTGGTCGTATTGATATTACTTAGACCAGAAATTATCATACATTAGTTCGTCTCAGTTGAAGGTTAATCCCCGCCCTCAATTGTTTGGTTTCAGCTAGCCGTTTAAAGTCAGAGTACAAGGAGATATGTCCAAGGAATCAAGTACTAGTTCTATACTCTTGAATCAAGGTATAGTTATTTACTTTGACTTCTTCATAAAGTCAAAATATTTTCAATTTTTCATTATTACAATAATGAGACTTGACATGATATTAAAGATGCTCGTGTTACTAAAAAGTGTTTACTGCTACTGAGAAAAGCTACTAAACATGTTTCAGGAATACGAAGTTACTTCACTGCCAATCACTTGCGAATAGCCACTTTCCGACATAATTTGATGCCGGGAACAACGGAAGAAGCTAACATATGAATCCACATTACTTCTTGTTCCATGTAGCACTAAGGGTAAAAATGGTATAAAGATACAAGTAAAATGGTGGGGTTTGACTGCCTTTTATGGAAGTTAATGAACGTTTTTCAGTACTAACAAAATATCAGAACATGATTTTGAAGCTTGTAACATTCAAGGTTTGAGTTAATAAGTTAATGCATGATGATCAACCTACATAGTTGACTTATTCAGAAAGTCAAACGGCTATATTGATGAAAATGGTAGAATGTTGATATGAGTTTGAATATAAGCATGGTAGATTGTTCAAATGATAAAGTTATCATAACCATGTTTCCATTTGTGTCAGAATGTCAGATCAATAGATCAATAGTTTATGTTTCCCTATTTTGTTACTCATTACACCAATTACTAACATTTATCTTTCCTTTTTTTTTGTTGCTTTTGATAGCCTTTTTTAAAGCTCAGGTTCCTAAAGTTCAACTATTCACTTCATTTGAGGACCCTTGACCTTAGTGTGGCTCCGAATCTTGAGACACTAATTCTTGAAGATTGTTGGAATTTGGTAGAAGTTCATTTCCAGGTTACTCCAAATCTAAAGGAGTTACATATCTTTCAGTGTTCTTATTTGGAAAAATTACACATGCCTGCTGAATGTCCAAAACTCAGATCTCTCGACCTCCATGCTTTAAAGAAGTTGAAGACCCTTCACCTCGGGGTTACTCCAAATCTTGAGATGCTAAGAGTCAGGGATTGTGCTAATTTGGTTGAACTTCAGATTCCTGCTGAATTTCCAAAGCTCGTTAATCTCGACCTCAGTTATTGTATTCAAGTTGCGAAATTGCCTGAGGAAATTGGACGGTTAGAATGTTTAAAAGAGTTGGATATCACTGGAACAGGCATTAGTCATCTTCCAGAGAGTATTTTTAGGATGAAAGGTCTGCGTATTTTTGGGTCTAGACGGCTTCTTGAGTCATGTGGTTTTACATCCGAGATAAAAACAGAAGTCTGCTGTACCGTGGTCGAGTGATGAAATTGAACATCTCCAAAGGCCCAAAGAAGTCACTGAGTTAAGAACTTTTTTAACTGGTACTTTCTCCCTTCTCTATAAATTGTCGTATGTTCGATGAAGATTGCAATTATTTCCGTGTCGGATGTAAATGATGTTCCTTACCTTATTTTTAAAAGGTTATCAATATGTGGTTCAGTAAGTAAGAGGATTTCTGCAGGTGGTGCACCAGTTGTTCTTGTTGTTATAGATTCTGGTCGTATTGATGTTACTTTTGCTAAGAAGAATAGAAAGATTCATTCTATCTCATGGGTCTGATCGTCTGAGTGTCCTGATCAAGCTAGAGGCAATTTTTTCTTAGAGTGTTACAGTCCTTGTCCCACATCGCCCATGAATAGAGGAGATGCTGGGTATTTAATGAGTATGGCTAACCTTGACTTGTGAGACGCGTTTTGATATGATGTATGGGCATTATATCAAAAAGTAAAACCGTGAGGCAGAGGTGCCAAAGCGGACAATATCTCACCATAACGGGTTGGTTCATTACACAGAGTCAATGAGAAAACACACATTAGTTCATCTTGGTTTTTTTCTTTTTTCGTTTGTACTGCATTTTGGTTTTATTTGTTCATGGTTTACACAATTACATGACATACTGAAACTGAAGGTTAATTTCCGCCCTCAATAGTTTGGTTTCAGCTGGCCGTTTAAAATCAAAGTACAAGGAGATATATGTCCAAGGAATCAAGTCTGTAATACTAGTTATATTATAATATGGAGACTTGATATGATATATTAATAAATTTAAGAAAAGTTTTGATTTGCAGTAATATCTTCTACAATGGGTTGAAATTATTAGAAAGTTGACTTTTGAGTCAAACTTTTGAACAACACATAGTATTATAAAATGTTTACTGGTACTGAGAAAAGCTACTAAACGTGTTTCAGGAATACAATTATACAAAGTTACTTCAATGCCAATAGTTTGCGAATAGCCATTTTCCGACATAATTTGAAGCCGGGAACAATGAAAGAAGCTAACATATAATAAATCCACCTTACCTCTTGTTCCATGTAGCACTAAGGGTAAAAATGGTGTAAAGATACAAGTAAAATGGTGGGGTTTGACTGGCTTTTATACTGAACGTTTTTCAGTACTAACATTCAAGGTTTGAGTTAATAAGTATATGCATGATGATCAGCTTACAGAATTGACTTCTTCAGAAAGTCAAACTAGTATCTTGATGAAAATAGTAGAATGTTGATACGATTTTGAATATAAAGTTATCATAACCATGTTTCAATTTGTATAAATATGTTGTAAATTAGGATGGATACTGTTTAACATAAAAAAGTTGAGTTTTGTGTCAGATCAGTAGTAACTGGGTCAAAATACTTTGTACTTTCATTTTCGCAACATTGTGTTTAATTACCAGTAGTAATACTTTCAGAACTAATGAACAAGAAACGTTATAGCCAAATTCAATAACTTGTAATTCCTGTCAATGGTCGATATTTGACATATGAAGTTATCAATCTCAGATATGTGGTTAAGTTTTATATGAATGGAAGGTAGCTTTCGCCTTATTGCATATTGTAAATTATCAATGAAGTCGAAGTAGATTATCAGTTACCTGTGTTTCTGAGTTTCAGAGGTGACTAGAAAAGTGTATTATATCGTATCCGATTGATTGACCTCAGATGTTGGCTATTCATGTAAGGCTACAGTTTGCATGTTGAAAGGTGTTTGATTTTAAATAATTTCAATTCATGGAGTTTAGCTAACAAAGTTGACTTTTTTTCAAAGAGTCAAACTCTGTTCTTGAAAAAGGAATGATTATTTTGATATGATTTTTGATATTATCATGTGAAAAATAAATACATCAGTGTTTCACAAGTGATTATATTATCATTAACCAGTTCAAATTGCTATGGAATCTTTAAGCGTGATATATGTTGACTTTTGAGTCAAACCATTGACTTTTAACAACTTACACTGCTTTTGTTTGGAACAATAGTTAACAAGAAAAACAAAGCCAGAAGTAAGTCCTATCCCACATCACCTGATGAAGAAAAACTGATGGGAAGAAGATCTTATAAAAACCAGTTCACTTTTTAAGCCAACAAGTGATGATACGTTTTTGCTTGTTATGCTTAATTTTACTAAATTTAAATAAATGATCTATGTGCAGAATGAGGGATACGTTTAAAATTGGAAAATGATTCATAACCTACCAATTGGTCCTTATGGATGAGTTAAGGTAAAGGGTTATTCCAAGCATATTCATGTCTCTGTCTTTTAGGCTTGTCTATGACAAATTATAATCCTCATTTATGAATTTTTGATTCCTCAATGGATTTACATCAAGGTAGTAGGTAAGCGGGCAACAAGCTGCGCCGCCACCCCTTTCTAAATAGCATTACTTAAATTCAGACATGGCAATCTAGACCCACAAGGGTCTAGATTGGTTTATATGAAACCGTAATACTTGTACAAGTTATCTCTTTTTCATTATAACCTTCCAAATCATTTTGGGTATAGATTGCTACTTTTACGTTAAATAAATTGCTTCAAAACTTAGCGGATCCGTGTGTTAGTTGATGTGCACCTTGAGTTATATATAAGATATGATAATTTTCCTAATAAAAAATATTACTAGAAAGGATGACAACTTAAATAGACAAGACTAATTTCTACCTAGTTAGTAGCTAGCTTCAAACTTAAAGTATCAAAAGCGTTAGGACGTGTACATGACCTGTTTACATTTATGTTCTAAGAAAAGCTATTGCACGATATGCAGAAGAAAGAGAAAAAAATCTACATGACTTGGTGTTGAAGAATGGTGTTAAGTATTGTAGATGAAATGAAAAGTTAATTGGGAATTGGATGCGAATAGATTTAATGTACAAAACAAGATAGAATATGAATGAGATATATATTATGTTTGAGATCCTTGGTGTTATCGTTGTGCTTTCATAGCAAAAACAAAATCAAAGAACAATAAGCTAAGTCCCACATCGCCCCTTTCATCAATGTTTATTACGGAGTAAAAATTTCGACTTGAACTATTATAGCTATTTTTTTATCTTTAATACTCACTCCGTAAACAAGTTTTTGAGTTTATATTTCCCAACGCTCTTGTTCATAATTATAATTATGAGCGTGAAGTTAGCGGAATATAAATTTTAATTTTTTGTTGTTAAATTAATGTAATTCATCCAGTTAGAAAAATTAAGGTGCATGGATATTAAATTTGTTTGATCAAACTTAATATGACTCGTAGGAAAAAGCCATGAGTGACTACTACTGACATCTTTGACATTTTAATATTATCGTTACATCGTCCAACAAGTTGCACCAATACATTAAATGGTAGACCGATGACTTATATCCAAGTGATTTAACCCAAATACTATCGAGATTACAATGAGTAACTGCAGTTCATCTTTTGCACAAGAAAAAATGATTAGAATGTAGACTCATATTTCGGATTATATGGCTAGTTTGTTGAATGATTGGCACAAAGAAACATGACCCGAACACGAAATAAAAGCAAGTCCTTACATCATCTTTTGGATATTAAAAATCAAAGATTATAGAAATGAAAAGCTAATGTACAAAATACGAGTGGAATTGATCATTTAATTTATATGATTTTTGCAAAAGAAGAAACAAAAGAGGATGTTTGTCTCACATCACCCAAACAATCAACATTTACATAGTACCTTTTTGTCCCAATAGTTTGGGCTATTAATGAATTAATAGTTCTTCTTATCTAAATTATAAAACAAAATTTTGAATATAAACTCCATTTCAATAAGCGAATAATTGATTTTCTTGGAAATGTATTATCTCTTTAGGAAATATGAGTTTATAATTATTATTTGTTTATGTAATATAATTAATAAGGTTAAAAAAATTGAGTTATATGTATTTGTTTTTGATTCATCATATACGTCATGAATATTGTAAGTGATATACAAACGTATTGTTCCAATATTATATTCTAGTAGAGGAATGATACACTTACAAAATCAAATTCACAAAGTGGTTTACAAAATGAAATATCACTCCCTGATTGGTGTAATTCTTGAATCTTGATTACGTGAAACTAGGGATGAGCAAAAGAACCAAAGAACCGGAACTAGACTGAAAACTGGACCGGAACCATGAAGAACCGAACTGGAACCAGAACCAATGGTTCTAGTTCCAGTTCTTGATTTTGAGATTTTTCGGTTCTTGGTTCGGTTCGGATCGGTTCCACCGGTTCTCGGTTCTGGAACCAAATATCCAATAATTATAAAAATATGTAATTTTTTTACTTCTTATCAAAATATTAATCAAATCCTACGTATCATTAAAAAAAAAAAAAAAAAAAAAAAAAAAAAAAAAAAAAAAAAAAAAAACTAGCCATCAAGCTAAACACTCTAAACCCTAATCTTTAATTTACTGAAACATCCACAAATCAGTAATTAATCTAAACCTAATAACGTTCTAAGATCATTCATCATTATCAAAACAATGAAAGCAAGTTTATATTTTATTTTTATTTGCATTTGATTAGCTTTTACATGTTTGTTACAAAAATAATCTCCAACAAAACAAGTAGTTCCGTTTGGATGCATCAACTTTAAGCTTTTATTTTAAACAAGTAGCTCCAAAATAAAAAGCTGATGCATGAAGCTTTTAAAAAATTTTGGAGCTGTTAAAATATAAAATAACTATTAACAGCTTATAATTATATTTAACAACTATATTACCAAACACTTTTATTGAAAAAAAAGATACAGCTTGTAGCTCATGTTAACAGCTTTGCAGTTTACAGCTTACAGCATACAGCTTACAGCATACAGCTTACAGTTATTTTGATGTACAAAGTTTTATTTTATGTTATTTTATTTTTCGGATTGTTATGCATTATTGTTTTGTTAAAGATATGAATAAGTGAAAATAACTATAGAATGATTGATTATTTGAGTTTATGGTTTAGTTGTTAATTTTTATTTGCTTAAATGTAAATGGTTGCAAGTTCTTAAAAAGTTTAATTTTTTGTGTTTTTTTATTAGCTTAATAGAAAAGCGGTTCCTATACGGATAGATCCAAGAGAACCGGAACCAAAAACTATATTTGGTTCGGTTCTCGATTCCCACTTTTCAGAAAAATCGGTTCTCAGATCCACCGGTTCCAGTTCCGGTTCCAGAACCATGCTCATCCCTACGTGAAACTGATGCGCGTGTGGAGTACCTCATTCACGATTATCCAGCTCTAATTTGCATTGCCACTAAATAAACAATTTTAAGTTTAGTATTAATTTTAAGAAAATGCTAAACGTAACATTTAAGGCTATGTTTCATAAAATCTAACTAGTTATAATACCCGTGCACGCACGGGGTTTTTTATAAAATCTTTTAGTGATGTATTCTTATTGATTAAAATACTTAACGTGTCTTAATAATTTTGCTTGCGTGAATAAAAATAGAAAATATTTTGTATATATAATTTTGATTATTTATTGCTTTTAGATAATGTTTTATATTTTATGTGCATGTATGGGGTGTTAACATTTTCAGATATATCATCAATCGTTGCATTATAACCCGGTTTATTTTTTTCTTTTTTTTTTGCGATTTAGACACTTACTTTTTATGGTTTTTATACGCCACCCACAAATTACCAAAAAAACATACATAATCTTTTCTTGCACAATAGCGGAGTGTTTGGGATTAACTGGCTTTTTGTTCTTAAATAATATGTTTTAAATAAGCAATTCAAAGATGTTTTTTTCAAAACAGTTCATTTCACTCACAAATCATCGAACCAATTGTCTAACTGGAATATGAAAAGTAAGGCAGCAAAGACTGGATTTGCGATTCAGAAAAGAAACAAAAAAGAAGGGAGTATATGACATAATCACTATCCCCATCGGTAACTTCTCCTTTAAAGAAAAAAAATGCATTCATGGATGTATAGTGATGGTTCTTTTTTCTCCTTATGAAATCTAGACATCAATATACTAAATACTAACTTCATTCGTGTTCGCCATTGCCCCAAGCCACTACCTTTCCAATCCAGCCAACCCAGATTTCTTCTCCAAACTTTCATCTGCAAAGGTTGAGTCTACCAGGAGATTTGGTGGTGATGGTATACATGCTTACACACCGGAGATTCTCTTTCATACTCATATGTTATTCGTCATATTTGTATGATGTTTAAAGATTTGAACACACATCTTTCCCATTGGTCAAGCACGCATCCTTGACAGTCTGAGATTTGGACTCAGAATCCTAGCTACCTCTTGTTGCAATGACTTTCCATCCATATTAATCTGCAGGAGACATTCAGGAAGTTACCCATTGCATCTGGAGCAATACATATTCTTAAAGAGCATGTCCTAAAAGAGTTTGGGGTTTGTCACTCATAAAGAGTTGTAGTCTAGGGTACGGGGAAAGCTCAGTTTATTAATAAGAATTCAAGGTTTTCGACATTTCATTGGCAATCTGATGTAGCACATAAAACATAACCACTTGTTTCTGCAATAGCATTTCCAATAAGCAAGAACATGATCAAGTGATCATACCAATAACATTTACTATCAGAAAAGAAAGCGAAAGTTTGTGCATTAAACCTCCCGTATCAACCCTTACAAATATAAGTCTTGTACATACAAATGGTGTAATTAGATCTGGCAATTTTATACCCACGGCTATTTATGGGTCAAGTTGGGTAGTATTTACTTGTCTTGACCCGACCTATTTCAACATTGTCTAATCCACTTGTCCTACAACATTTCCATCGAACATTGATGACCAATTCTGAATTTTTTTGGGACTGAGTTTAATTCGGAGTCATCTTTCTTATGGCGTGTCTTTGGATACCATCACATTTCACAACTGTAAACAAAAAGAAGTTACAAAGTGATGTTTAGGATTCATTCAAAATTGGACAACCATCATACCAATCATTAAAATGAAAATCAAGAAATTCAAAAGCAAAGAATGAATGTGTCACATAGGACGACTTTTATAATTCATTCTGACCCTCACTACAAATGCTTTTCTAAATGTGTTCTTTGCCTCCTTTAAGGGCGGGTCTTCTTAGAAGCCTAACATTTACACATATATTTTTTTTGGTCGATAAATCTACATAAACCAATTGAAGGTATACAATGTCGTATTTGAGACAGGGTTGCTCTTGCAATATATATTGGAGCAGTAACAAATGCTAACCCACTCCCAACCTAACTCAACCCATAGCTAATCAAGTATAAGCTAATATGGTTCCCGTGTAGCCCATACGCAAACAAATCAATATGTTCTTAGCACTTTGTAGCCCATAAGCTGTTATAATTGATCTCGTCCTTCAAATACGCCAAGAAAATAAGCTAAACCAAACATCCCTAATAATAAAATAAAGTGGATCATGTTAGTTCATTATTTGGCCTTTGTAATACCAATATTTAACTTTCTAGTACTAATGTACTTAAACAGCAACCCAAATACCCATATAAAATAGAACAACCCTTTTGGTATTTTAGCTCTACAATTTCAAAGGTATCCATTGACCCATTAACAAAATAATAATAATAATAATAATAAAAAAAAAAAACACCCTATATTGAACCATTTGGACTTCAATGAGTAGAATAGATATAGACCAGTTCCAACATGTGATCACCCATTATAAAAGTTCTTTTTTGAGCCGTTAATCAGCGAATTGTACTCGCACATTATGCAATCCCTTACGAAATGGTTAATGATATTCAACATAAATTCTAATATTTAAATATTTAGATATAGATCAGAAAACAAGTATTTAGATATAGACCAGTTTACGTATGACACAACACAACCATTTGACCAGCCTTAGGTTCCTATCAAATGACATTACAGTTCAAGAAGTTATCTAACTTTGGCCAACGTTGCATCCATTCTACAACTCCTTGCAAATTCTTCTTTTAACCCGAATGCTCAGTTTTTTTGCGGACTGAAAAAGATCCAAACACCCAAAAAAATCTTTTGAAAATAATTCTAAATGCACATAAACTCGTAAACTCAAAATATCACAAATAACCTTGTATCAAAATTACGATATATAGCCGGATTGAATTTACAATCTTTATATTTTTCTATGTGTATGCTTATTATAGGTAAACTTACCTATATACCAAGAGCCCATTTCCTCTAAACTTGGCTTCTAAGATTAATTCCTTGACCAGAAAAGTAGTTGGACGCTGTGGCATAATTGAAGCAACTCCCCCATTTCGGTTGAATCCATCTACAATTCAGTAAAAACACAAAACTTGGATATAGATGCATATAATAGACGATTTAATGAAGTATTCTAACCATAGGTTTCACTGGAACTCCACCCAAAGATAGCCATTGAGTTACAAATCATGTTGTCCAATAGCAAGTAGTATGCCAGAGTACCCTGGAAAATATGCGGGTATCAGCAACATACTCATTGTCACATTGACAAATTTTGTAAAAAGAAAAAAAAAAGTTACCTCATTCTGCACTCGGTTGCGAAGCGACTCAATGAGGGTATCTCTGACAAAGCCCATCTTAAGCACCTCTAAGAAAATACACGTGCAATGATTGATGATTTATCTGAAATTGCATATACTTATAAAACGTCTCTTTGAAAATGGTTTCACATGAAAGCTGGCACCTACTTGGTTTAAGTCGGTTCATCAGTTACCCATGAATGTTGGAGACCCACATTATGACCCATCAGCACGCATTAACAATAACATACGCTTATCCAATGATAAGGCCACTTTATAAAATTAAGTAAAATGGTGTATTCATCCTCATAAGCAAAAATAATTTCTAAGCAAATAGAATCTCAATTACCTATAGCCACGGAACTGTGTACATATAATCATGCTTTTACTTGCTGAATATACATGGCTTCGACATTCATGAACATATAGTAATGATTAACTTTGTAGTTTGCTTTATTCTAAGTAAGGTATGCTCAATGATAATCCTTAAGAATGATTTAGCTTTATAATGCCATACCTAATGTAAAAGTATGACATCTAAATAAATCCAAAAAGTTAACCTATAGTATTGGTCTATTGGATCTTCCAAGGAACCAAGTATCGGTCAGATCAAAATTTGACCTGATCCACTTATTCTGCGTAGTCAATAACATGGTCATTATCGTTATTTAGTCTCTTGCTAACTAAAATATAGCCTAGCCTTCAAACCAAAGATACATGCACATTGGTTTAAGTTGTACTAAATGTATATTTTCTACACCAGATACCTCGTTATCATCGGTAGAAATATCCAATAATGATTAGAACTCCTTTTATCAATCCCCATTGCGTTGCATAGCAAAAATGTACCAGCAACATGATCACATAGCACATGTCAGCACCAAACACCATAGGAAAATACATACTATTTGATATACCAGCATGTACAATTGCACTTTTGCGAAGACTCGAGTGGCATTGTGTTTTAGTCTGTTAATCCCTTCTTTTGAGGGAACAACGTACATCCTAGCAGATTAAATATTATAACTTTTATCTTTATTCAAATTCTATAAGAAAACTCCCACTGTCCGGCCATGATGTTAGTTATCATAGTGGATCTATAATGTCGTATGTCAAAGCTGAAAATGGTAACTACGATGGAAACCATCAACCTGCAAACAGATTGTCAGCCTGGCATTTTTTTCCCCTAAATGGCATGTGTACCGGTTTACCAGAAGTAGGTACCTTAATCAGTTGAGTCATATACCAATAGATAGTAGTGCCCATCCCATTTTTAAGTTTACATGTAGGTTTTTAGTGCCCCTTCCTTTTTTCTAATGCTACAATCTACTGTTATTAAACTATGGCTGATATCTGGTACCTAAGTATAAGTGCATAACTCAACATAGCACGCATCGTTATTAATTTGTTCAATTTGTAGGTTAAGCATCAATTACCTTAACGGCTAACATAAATATGGAGCAGAAACTCAAATAAATGATCCTACACATTTGAGACCCTTCTCGTTACCTTTTTCACTAACTGTTTATCGCTCTCGCGTATATGGTTATAGTTTAATTTCTGGGGTTATATTTGGTCCAGGCATAACTCGTGGTGATGATCAATGCCAAATCACGCCAGAATCCTAACCCAATTCTAATTACATATTCTTATTAAACCGCAATACAATCAAAGAATTGTCGTTTCTATGACACCAACATAATAACGTAAGTAATCACTTAACACCCGTTCCCGAAACTGATAAGTGTATTAAGGCTTAAATACAAAACTGATTTTATAAACAATTATACATAAATCAACAATTAGAGCCATGAGGGATTAAAAAAATATTAAATCACCAATTAAACCCCTAAAAATCATAAAATCAAATACAAAACCAAACATGTATATACCTGCGAAAATTAAATAACCAATTCAGAACCAGACTCTTTTATCTTTATTAATCAAATTAGAGGTTCAATCAAACCCTAGTTTCTTCCCCAAAATTATCGGCAAAATCATAAAAAATTTAGAAACTAAAACCCCTATATCAATTTTAGACAAAATCAAAAAAATAGATATTCAATCATACCATTGAAGGATTATGAAGCTGTTGTTATTCCACAAAAAGATTATGAAGATTGTTCGTTGGTTTTGTGAGAGAATTCGTGTTGGAAGTGTGGCTGGAAAGTCGATTGTTTCTTGGTTTTGTTCATCTAAATTTTAATTTTAACCCCCTTTATGTTTTATAAATTACTCCGCCTGTTTCATGTTTCATTTTTTATACTTTTCACACATATACTTTTTTACCCAATTTACTAAACAAACAAATTGTGATTATTAACAAACGAATTTGATTTTTTTTCTTTCTAAATCAAGTAATGTTTAGTTTTTTTATTAATTATTTTTAAAATAAATATAATAATAATAATTCAATTATTACTTAATAAGGTATAAATTGATTTTTTTGAAATGAAAAATTCCCAATAGGGGTTTTGTTTTATTATATAAAAGATGTATAAATTGTTTGTACTTTTAAAATAATCTCACCTTTAAATTTAACTCTTCTCAACTAACTAAATGTAATGTCTCTCATTGCATTTTATAAATATTAAATACAACCCTTAATACTACAAATAACAAATTCCTTAATTTTATCATAATTTGAAAAGAATAAAACAATGTGTAAAAACAAGTTATACATTTATGTATGGTTACCTTTATGAAAACTTGTTTTAAGGGTCCGTTTGGTTTGTAAATGAGTTTAGAATCGGATTCGGATTTGGATTGATTTGAAAAAAAAAATAGGAGAGAGAAAATAAATATTTTTATATGTATATAATTAAAATATTAAGAAAGATAATGTAATAAAATATTATGTGTGTGCTTTTTAGGTGAGAAAGAAAGGCACACGACTCATTAATATGTGTTTTTTAGGTGAGAGAGAAACCTGTCAAGTGAGAGGTGTATGGGTTTTAGAATATTTTCATTCCATTCAAGATAAAAAAATTTATATATATATCACACCAAACACATTTATCAATCCATTCGTTGAATAAAAAAGGTCAATACCAAACGGGCCCTAAGTTTTTCAATCCCACATCGACAAAAACTACGATATATACTACAGTGTGTGTCATTAATACATGTCTAGATTAATATTATGCATATCTCAACTTTTTATTATGAAAAATGATAGGTAAGCCTAATTAAGATGCCTAAAAATAAACCTAAAGATTTGATTGATACAATTGTATAGCAATTCACAATTTGAGTCAACTTTTTATTTTGTTCCTAACATACCCCTCATTAAAAACAAATCATCTTTTTTTTTTTTTTTTTTTTTTTTTTTTTTTTTTTCTCAACATAACTACCTTCGCCACTCTGATAACAAAATTTCTATGCCACCATAAACCTATTTTTTTATTTTTTATTTTTTAGAAAGACAACATTTATAAATGAAACAAAAGAGAAGTACAAGTAAGTTGGAAGTACAAGTACATAAACCTATTTTTAATCACTTAATAAGTGATGATTTGCACATTTCATAAATTTATTTGCACACTCCAATTTATACGGTTTTGTTTATTAATTTTCACCCTTGTATGGGTATAAATGTCAAAACATCATAAATTGGAGTGTGCAAATAAATTTGTTGAGTGTAATCATTACTCCAAAACTATACACGTTGATATTATAGGTGTTTGTGGTAGCAACCGGCAGGAGTCCAACAAATTCAATTGTACATATTTATTACTTTTAATTGATTGTATAATTTGGGGTGTGAAACATTATCAATGCATCGTGAGCGACATGGATAAAGTATACAGGTCTAGTTGCTTTTAAAACAAAGAATACTATAATAGTAAAATTTACCATTGAAGGAAAGGAGACTAATTTTCTACATATTAACAGTTCGCTTGAATTGATGAAAGATGTTTAATTGTTTGTGTGTAGGGTCAGACGATCCGCATAGTTTTGAGACAAATAACAAAAATAAGCGAAAACAGATTGGAATATCTCTGCTACAAAGGTGTACCATTATATGTACCATGTATTAAAATCATGTTGAATAGGGCTTAAAGTAGATAATAATACTAGTGAATAATAAGCAGTTATACCTGCAAAAATAAGGGCCAGCTACAGCTCCTCTACTAGATGCCATGATTCCAAGACTAAAACGGCTGCATCTAAGCAAAGCTACCACATCTATGTAGCATATTACCAAATGATCTTATCAGAAAAGCAGAAATACTGTATCTCAAGCAGAGACGACAGACCTTGGATTGTTTGATTGACATGTAGCATGTTACCAAAATATCCTCAAAACATCAGTTAACAGTCCCTGATTAACTCTGCTATTACTTGTCTTACGATTGATCTGTTCCATTCACACCACCAAACATCACACATGCCATTTTACACACATCAAAACTATTACAGCTTCCCATTTTAGCTTCATCTAACTAAACCGAGTTGATACCGTATCCACCAACTATATAGTGTGCTGACAAGAAACTTAGCCTAATTCGCCTAAAATTAAATCACAAACCTAACTAGATCATATACTAAATCAACTTCACTCTTAACAATAATTTTAGCACCTGTGATCATAATTTCAAATGAATTCCATCCAAAACTTAATCCGTCAAAAATTCGTTTCAGAAATTTACTTGCGATTTTATCCTAAATTCACAAAATCACCGGATAACGATATACAATCACAATGATATTCAACAAATACCTAATCCGATCAAAACTTGATTTAGTCAATTAAGCTACGGTTAATTCAGTCGCGTTCTAGCTCAGTTACATCATAAACATAATCTACATATTATATACACAAATTATCACATACCACTAGAAGACTCATTTCATCATCATTAGTTGTACAAACTATAACAACATTGTCCGCTTTGATCAGGATGTCATTAAGCTCTTCAGAGTCCTCGTCATCCTAAACAATAGATATTAAAAGAATGTTCAAGGCTGCAGTTTTAACCTCATAAATCAACAAGAGAATACTCACATCTTTATTCTTCATATAAGGGTCCAATGCATTGCTTGGGTAGAAAGTGTCCGCAATCCCCGAACCAAATAAGTCAATAGCTGATGTCAATAAACGAAAAATGAATCACAAGTTTGAACCATATACTAATTAAGCATATTTGCAGTGCTTGGGGTATAAAACATACCAATTATGTAAGTCACAATTAGATTACTTTAAAACACACATCCAAACACTTTCTTAGAAAGGAGAAAATAAAAAACACGAGTCTTAAGTTAATGATATACCATCATCCTCGTCATCATAGTCATCCATGTTCAGTTCTTCTAAACTCGTGCTGCTTCTTGCTTACCCTATATGAGACAATAATCACCTGTATGCTGCTGCGATTTCCTGAAATGTGGTAGCTATATATGAGGTGTTAATCAAGATAACTAGTATACACATAACCGTGTAGCAAAGTATGTATAAAAGTGAAAATCTTTGTATAATACACAGATTGATGCCATCAAAATTTTGTATAGAAAGTTCAAGAACAGAGCAAGGCTTTCTTTCGATTCCTTTTTACTATATTGGTTTAAGTACACTCAAATTTCATCAACTTAACCAATAATAAGAGCTAGAAGGTTTAAAAATTACTATGGATCAATATACCAAGATATATGCTTCATCATAGACACGAAATTTTCTACCGATGGAAAAGATTCCATCATATAAGAATTCTGAATACTATTTGATCGTCGACTCATTGACGTATGACTCTTCACTCATATTGAACGCATAGGAATTACAAAAGTAACTACGATAACACATACCTGATTGCTGTGAACACTAACCAGAAGTGCAGTAGTGTTAGTTAGAAAACCATGTATACAGAGTACCATTTCCCAAGACGTTTCTTCTTCGTCCTAGTTGCACCACTACATAACTCCCCATTATGCTGCTTAATTCTCCTTCGTGGGTTCACCGTAAACCTACAGAATCAAAATACCAATAATTACACCTCATGATAACAATCTAAAACCAATCCACAACACAGCCACATTTGTGAGTATTAACCTTTAAAATAGTCACACTTACCTCTTATTCACAAACATTTACAATCACCGCAGAAAACAAAAAACAATCAGAACTTTAGTTTTACGGCCTTCTTAGGCATGTTAAGACTAATCTGGTTATACTAACTTCTGTCACAATGCCATTTCTCTACTTACACAAACTAACCGCATTATCTATCCACTCGCGTCTCAACAAGCATTAAACATTAAGGCCAAATTTCATCGGCTATTCTCGCTTTCAACTTTTCATATAAAAACACTAATTACATTTACATTATAGTTTACAATTAAATGATGTCATTTAATTATTACTGTAAACTTCTAGCTAGCACCTTGAATTCACTATTGCACATATCACTAGACTAACAACATCCAACGTCAATTTACTAAAACCAACTGCGTTATATATCCATACACGTGCCGTCTCAACAATCATCAAAACATTACGCATCAAATAAGTTAACTAACTGCGTTATTTATACACGCTCGCCTTAACAATATATCCGCCTACAACTTTTCGTTCAAAAACGTTAATAATTATATTCACCTTCATATCAATTTCGCATTAAAAACTGTAACAATTCACAAACTATAGCCTGAACTTATCATTACGTAACACAACAACAATCACAAACATCTTCATTATCACATCACGTAATCATAACAATAAACAAAAGAATCAAACTCAAAATAAACTTCAATCGAAACCCTAACAATTCATCCATAATAATTTACTAGCAATTAGCCAAACACTCACATATACATTCAAAATTAGGGCAAAATAATACTCGCAATCAACAAAACATTAAAGCAAAAATTAGGGCAAAATCATACATTCAAAATTGGGGCAAAATAAGCAGAAGACGAATGTGGTCGACGGCGGACAACGGGCGGCGATGGCGGATGGCGGACGGCGGGCGGCGGATGGCGGACGGCAGGCGGTGAACGAATGTGAACTCTGAAAGTGTGTGTGAAATTTTAAGAGGGAAGAGTGAATTTGTGTTATCATGGTAAATCATGGTGAATGTGTGTTTTATAAATGAAGGGGGGTTTTAAAATTTTAAGCAAAAGACTTGTGGAACGGGATATAATGTGCAGATGTATATATTGACCTTTTTGTTTGACTTTTTTAATTAGACGGGAAAGACTAAACTGATGTTTTATTGACTCTTTTACTATTCAGTCACAAAAAGTTTCATACACTAAATGGCATTTATCTTGTAGTGGTAGGGGGGGGGGGGGGGGGTAAATGTGTTTGGTTAGAGGGGGTAAGGGATTGATTACTCCGTAATTATATAGTACGTAGTAAATAGGAGGGTAGGGGTGTGTTTGTTTCATTTAGATGTTTTAGGTCTGAATCTGACTACCACATCTTACTAGCAAGAGATGGCTAGAACATCTAAATCTAAACGAAATAATGTTGTTTGTTTTTGTATAATTATCCGAATGATTTTAAGTGCTCGTTTCAGCAATTTATTTAAGTAACTTATGTAAATATGAAACAAGACTTTTTATCATAAATATAACATAGTTAATAAGCTATCAAATATATTATTTAACACGAGTGTTCAATCTCTCTTATCGAGTAAGAGGCAGTATGACAAGTCCCCCACCTCTTACTGAGTAAGATGTTATATGTCTAACTGGGTCTGACTCAAAAGAAAAAAACAAACAAGCAAAACGTCTGCCCACCTCTTACTGGTAAGAGTAAGAGGGCTAGTAAGACTTTTAAAAAAAAAAACAAACACACCCTAAGTGATTGATTACCCACCTCACTCATTCATTTTTCTTCTCCTTTTCCCTTTCCTCACTTTGAACCAAGCGGGCCCTAAATATATGACTAATTTTATGCCTAAAGTGATGTGGAAATGTTTTATTGGTTTGTGAAGTAGTGGATCCATCTACTGTCACCAATAAAGTGATGCCACATAAGATTAGGCATGTATTTAGGTACACGAGTTAGACATGCCAATCAATACTATTTTGAAAACATAAGATTTGGTTTTCTTAGGGTAAGTAAGTTTTTTCTGTTAACATTGTTAATTATGTTTAGCAACAATGTCCGATTTTGGTAATTGTACTTTTCATAAGTATGATGATGTGTTTGGTTATTCGCTTTATTAGAAGTCATCTTTTATACCGGCTATAAATAGGCATAACGATTTACATTAGAAGAATGTGTATTTGTATGTTTAGTTAAGAGTGTTATTCGTGATTTGTATGTTTGCATGTGTCTCGTATGTCTGTGCTTGTGATCGTGTCATGAGTCGAGATTTCACATTGTCAAGTGTGAGTTATTGTGTTTTCGAATCGAGATGGTTAAAAGGGTGTGTAGTGAATTGCGTTGTGGGTGTGTTGTACGTATAGGCTTGATTATGTGGGATTTCATGAAATGTTTTGGCTTGATATGGTGTATGCATGAGTAACATGTGTGTGTGAGCTTCTAAGGGCTGGAAACATGTATGCTAAATATAATTTAAACTTGTAAGCATGGGTCGATAGTGGCTATTATATATTTTGGTTCGCATATGAGGTCCTTTAAATTATTATTTGCTCTCTAATGTATGTTACTAAGGTCTGGTTTATAACTCAAATAAATAAAACATGGAGCTGCATTGTTATGGTAACTGTTTAAGAGTGTGTTTGGGTAAAACGTTTTGGTCACAATTGGTCTTTGACTATTTAATTAAAAAGAATACGAGAAAGAAGGGATTGAGAAGTGTGGATTTTTGGTTTAAAAACTTAGGTCATATAGTATTTGGATATTTAGATTAAATATTTGAATACTTGTATAGATATGGCTAGTCATTAGTTAAAGATATGAGGAGATAATATTATTGTCGTATACCACTAATTCACCATAACAGGTTATTAAGTCTTATAACTATGACAAATAAAACCATGAACTTGTCTTATGAAATCCTAATTTCAGTAATGAGACCTTAAAACTATTTAAATCTTAAAAGTAATAAGGTGTTGCATGTTTTCTTCCTAATTGAATATATATATTGTACGTTGTGTGTGAAAAAGAGTCAAAAGATTGGTTGTGAGTTGTGTTACTTCGTACAGTTAGAGTGGAGTGGCATGCATGTATATGAGTTGTAGGGTCAAGGGTGGGCATTGTTTTGATCTCATATTTCATGTATGTGGCCTATGTTAACGTGTGGATATGGTTTGCTGTTGGCTCGTTATATTGTCACTGATGGTGTCGACATAGGTGTGTGAATGTTCGAATGTGTGAGTAAACATATGTGAGTGTGATTAATTCAGTTTAAACGAGTTGGATCATATCTAAAGTAAATAATAAAATCGGCTAAGTCCTAAATCGGTCGTTATAAAATTAATTTACAATATATACCTTAAGTTTAAACATTTGACGTAAATTAATCTTGGACTTTGATAACTTACACATTTAACCCTAATCTTTGGGAAAATTACATTTTGAACCCTAAATCTAATTTAACTAAATTGGGAAGTCGTGTTAAAACTTAATTAAAATGGAAAGTTACTATTTTTGGAAAGCTGCTATATATGGAAAGTTATTAAAAATGGAAAACCGATTAAAATGAGCAACGTGATTTAAAACAAGTTATTAATAATAAGCCGATCATTAATTCGTGTAGATTCGCTGAAGAAGGAGTGACTTCATATTTTTATGTTATCATATGGTTTCGTTGGCGGTTTAAGGTATATATATTCTACCCTTTTTTTCAGTAAGGGTGCCTTCTCTCTCATGACATGATCCTTGATTATTGATTCGTTATCTTGATATTATTCCTTTGAGCCATTGCTATGATCCCTTATGCTTTGATTCATTCATTATGATTACTTTGATATGATGCTTGATATGATTCACATTCGTTGATACTCTTCGGATTATGACTATGATGTGATATGTTCATATATGCTTCTATGATATATGTTTATGCATGCTTCGTTCTCTTCTTATACCCAAATTTTTAACTAGTCATGGAGGTACCATGGCCGTGTCATTGAGGCACTAATGGCATGACACTTTCTGTGGAGGTGTGATTGATCCACGGCATCCCCACTTTGATATGATATGATTATGAGATCTCTTGCGCACTTATGATATGTGTATATACCTGTCCTGCGAGCAGGGTACATATATGTTTATGTATGTATGTATGGGAGCGTATGGATGCAACCTAGCACTTATGTTTATGTATGGATATGGATATGTTTATGTTTATGGTGAATGCGAGTATGTGCTTTATGCTTCTTCACACTTTATGGTACTTAGAGGTCGCTCCTCTCTGTACAACCTATGATTTAATGGATATGTGATTATGAATGTATGAGATCTGTCAAGTACCTTGGTAGGTCGGCTCGTGGCTTCCTTATGATTTTATGTGTCTATTCAAATACCTTGTTTAGACAATCCTTTGTTGATACGTGCTCATTATTTCTCTTATGATTATGCTTATATTGATATTTCTATGATGCTTCGTTTCCCTTTGACTTGTGATACATTATGCCATCCTTATGATACTTCTCACTTCGTTTGATTATTACCATTCGACTCTTCATATTCTTCATTCTGTTGACTTATGATATTTGTTTAGTGAATCGTTTATCTCTTATTCATTTGAGAGATGACATTCTTTTCAGCAGGAGTTTATGACTTTCTTTCCTTATACTTATATACGTTTCGATTATTCGTTTTGTTATATATCTGTTCACTGGGCTTTTTAAGCTCAGTCGCATTTCTTTTCCTGCGGCAGGTTTTAGGTTGGAAGATGGGTTTGAGTGAAGAGTGCATAGGAGCTCTTAGTGGACTACCCTGATGATTAGAAGCCATTTACATCTTGATTAGACTTGGATTTGGATTTAGTAGATTTGTATTTCACTTTGTATAGAGATACCAGCTCATTTGTTCCTTTATTAACCTTTGTAACTTTTATGTTTATAAGTCTTCCACTTGTGTTTGTATGTTCTGATTTGGCACCATAATGTGATATTTTGACCCATGTCGGGTTGGGGAGTTACATATCTTGTAACATAAAAGATACAACTATATGTTATTGACATTTGGTATTCATTTTTGAAAAACAGGAGCCTTCGCTGTTTTCGACTAGTACTTTATATACTTGATAAACGTGTTCGAGTTGGACATTGATGAATGATGATTGACAGGGACGGATCTATAGTGTAAGAATGGGGGGCCGGTGCCCCCCATGGCTAGCCGAAAAAGTTGAAATTTCAATGTAAATTTTTTTAAAATTTTCACATTTTTTCGAAAGTGACCCCCACCCAAAACTCAAATTGCCCCCCACCCAGATACTAAAACCTAACATTCAACACTCTAAAGCCTTATAAATCCTGCATATTTAAGTAAAAATACTCAATTTATCATTACGATTTTATTTTTTTCTTCCCCATTTTGTTGTTATTGTCAATTTTTTTTTTTTTTTTTTTTTTTTTGCCCCCCACATCCTTTTTTCCTGGGTCCGTCACTGATGATTGATATTGTGAGTTTTGATAACATAGCATCCACACGGTGGATTAACTGGGATTAGCATGACCTAGTATGAAGTCGTCCCTATATATTCATAAAATTTATATATATACGTGAAATTTGTATCGATTACTTAGTAGCATACTACCACGTCTCTGATAAGTTGTGTCAAGTGAGCTTTGCGTTGAATACTATGGACAATTTCGACATTTGTTCATATAAAGTGAGCTACAATTAAAATTAGGCCTTCGAATTGTGTCGACAATTCTTAAAACAATAATTCACTCAAAAGTTATATTCAAATTTAGGCCTTGAAATTATGTTGACAAAACAAAACTTGCCAACTTGGCCTAGAAAATGCATGCGATTTGATAATAAAATTAAGTCAAAAGTATTTTTTTTATTATATATATATATATATATATATATATATATATATATATATATATATATATATATATATATATATATATATATATATATATATATGGTGGGGTTATTATAAAAAGGGTGTTATAATAAAAAGGGTAGGAAGTCCTCCCATCTGTCGGATCAAAACCATTAAGATTAAAAGGGGCGGTGGTATTTTTGTAATTACTCGAAAGATCAGGGGTAATTCAATAACATTGTAATTTACATACCTGGCTCTTTCTCTAACTGACACACTAACCTAACAAAACCAGTTTTCATCTTCTCATTTTTACAGTAAATTCACACATTTTCTCTCTCAATTTCACACACTAATTCACAAAATAATTTCACATACTAAATTCAACAAATCGTACTGCATCAAACTGTGGAATCATCGAAGTGTTATCACATATCATAATCATCACTGTACCACAAATCAGAAATCGTTGATTCAGATCGTTATCACAAACCTAGAATCAAAATCATTACTGCATCAATAATATAAATCATGATCGATAGTGAAGATGAATCTACAAAACTTAAAAGGCCTGGTAAGTTGATTTATGAACTATAATTTTGTTACTGCATCGGTTTATGTGTTTTTATTGATCTAAGTATGTTATATCCAGAGTTTGATTAAAATTTACATTATGTTTTCTTCTAGATCTGGAATAAATTGTAGAAAAAAATATATACAAAACGTGTTTGAAAAAGTTGCTTACAAGATGTTTGTTATAATGTCTCAACTAGACTTTATAATTGTGATGCAGTTATTTTGAATGCTGATGCAATTGTATTTCATATTTTGATGTAATAGGTTTTTATAACTGTGATGCACTAAATTGACATTGTGGAATCATCAAAGTGTTTGTGTGTGTGTTTGAATATTCGATGTAGTTGGTGTGAGGAAGTGATGCAGTAGGTTTTGTATGCTACATATAAGTCTAGATTAGGTTAGGCGTGTAGCCTTTTAATCATCGAAAAGTGATAGTGTGTATGTTTGAATGTTTGATGCAGTAGTGTCTTGTATGTGACATAAAAGTCTAGATTAAATTAGGTGCGTGGCGTTTTAAGCGTCGAAAACTGTTTGTGTGTGTGTTTGAATATTTGATGCAGTTAGTATTATGAAGTGATGCAGTAGGTTCTATATGTGACATATAAGTCTAGATTAGGTTAGGCGTGTAGCATTTTAAGTAACGAAAAGTGTTTGTGTATATTTGAATATTTGATGCAGTTAAAAATAAACTGAGATGCAGTAGGTTTTAAGTTTCCGCGTATGAGCATGAGTTAGGTTGTATGTAGTTTGCGTTATGTGCGAAAAAGATTTTGTATGCTTGTTTGTTTGATGCACTTGAAAATGAAGTGAGATGCAGTAGGTTTTAAGTTGCCGCGTATGAGCATGAGTTATGTTGTATGTAGTTTGCGCTATGTGCGAAAATGAATTTGTATGCTTGATTGTTTGTTTGATGCACTTGAAAATGAACTGAGATGCAGTAGGTTTTAAGTTTCCACGTATAAGCATGAGTTAGGTTAAATGTAGTTTGCGTTATGTGTGAAAATGAATTTGGATGCTTGATTGTTTATTTGATGCACTTGAAATTGAACTGAGATGCAATAGGTTTTAAGTTGCCCCAAAGCAATGAAACTACACTGAACGTAACTCATTTTTTCTATCCATCAATTACTTCCTGCTCCAAAGCAGTCCCATTTTCATCAAGCTCTTACTTTTTAACTTAGAGATGTAGTCGGATTGAAGTTATTGTTTATCATTCTAGTTTAGGTTTTTAATATGCTTAAATGATCGATAGTATCTTTCTGGACAACATGGTTGTAACATGATTTGCTTGTAGTTTACCTATCCAATTCAAGGTGCGTTCTTTGTTACTTATGAGCATATCATACACATTGAGTCAATGTGTGTATGATTTATATCTATAGTCATAAACACGTCAGTTTAGAACATTCTGATCAGGTAAGAGTATTCAAAGTTTTATGTAGGTTGATAAGATATGAATTCTAGAATTGCATTATGCTATAAAAACCAGTCTAACAATGTCCTTTCTAGCTTTTAAGGTCTACTTGTGCCGAATAGTGTACTTAGAAGTTATAACTTCGGCAAGGAAAAATCTCGCCTTAACCATGTTTTGCTTTTGAGTCCTATGTATTCTCATGTTGTCAAACCCATTTTTCTGCAAAACTATAAGCATGAGTTAGGTTAAATACAGCGTGCGTTATAACTGAAATACATACAATTGTTTTTTACTGCATCATAATGTTATAACTAGTGCATCAGTGAGTTTTTACTGCATCATCGTGTTACAGGTAGTGCATCAGTGAGTTATTACTGCATCATAGTGTTATAACTAGTACATAAAAACAGTAAATTAATGAACACTTTTTTATATTTTTCACAGATTGATTCATTCATGGACTACCTGGAAAGGAATAAACACCCGAAATGGTATAAATTTTTTCTCGTCCAACCTAAGCAAGTGATGATTAATTGGAAGACAATTTATAATGATGTCGACTGTGGAGTATTTCTGATAAGACATATGGAAACATACGTCAGATGTGTTGTTTTTTTGGAAGAATTGAAGCAACCAAATATTACGAAAGAAGTAGAAGCATACACAAAGAAGCAACCAAAGATTTCTAAATTTGTAACAGACAATGTTGTCAAAGTGGATCAAGATTTGTCGCAAAAGATCAATGAAAGCGTATTGAAGACCACTGAATCATTAGTGATTCAATAAGTAACTTACTATTGAACACATTTAGTTTCAAGTTGTTGGATTCAAGTATTTTCAATTTTCAAATCTATGATGCAATAAGTACGTTTGATCACTGTTTGTTTAATACTAACTACTAAATACTTTGAATTAGTGTTTGATTACTACTTAATGATCAGTGATTGTTTGATACTTAATGATCGGTGATTGTTTGATACTAAGTACTTTTGATAATTGTGGATTAATGAATTATAAATTGTGATGCATTAAATTGTTTACTTTGATGCACTAGATTGTTAACTGTGATCCACAAATGATACTAGTGCATCACAGTGTATAAAGCTAGTGCATCATAGTATATACAACCAGTGCATAACAGTGTATATAGCTAGTGGATCATAGTGTAAAACAAAGCACAGTGACGTCTAGATGTAAACATTATGATGCATTAGATTTAAAATTAGTTACACTTTGATGCACTGGCATTTTGAACTGAGATGCAGCAACATTATAACTTTGACGCACTAGTTATATAAAACAAAAACATTGATGTAGTAGATTTAAAACTATGATGCACTAAAAAATGAACAAAAAATTATACTGCAACTAAGATAATATTCCATTAAAACAGTATAATGCTATACCTTTCTTTCTTTACAATTGACCAGTTTACTATTGGTTACAAAAATGCAAAAAAAAAAAAAAAAAAAAAAAAAAAATGAAAAGAATATTCATTTTTTAGCGTGTAGATTCTCTCAAACCAGCTCTTTTTGGCGGATCTCATTTCTTTGGTTTCTTCGATGTAGGCAATACCAGTTTACAAGTATTGGAATTGGGGTCTCCTTTCTCTCCACATACCCCACAAGCCCTTCTCTTCAATAGTTCTTCGGCAGATACTTTAGCTCTTAGCTTCATCCTTGAAAAACATCCAGATCCTTTAGTTTTACTAAGACATGGATTTTTTTATTGTAATCTTATCAATCTATTTGACACCGAGCATCGAACTCATGACAACTTTCCCATTCATCTTTGGAACCGTTTGAATATCAATTTTTGAGCATGTTTCAATATATCTTTCATCTTGTCTTTGTAGATATGCATCTTGCTCAAGTTATGTACCAAACGATCAAAGTATACTCCAAAGTCCCGCACAAATCTAGAACTTCAATCTATACTGCATCTGATGCACCAATGATTCTGGGAAAAGGAGATTTTGAAGGCTTCACATTCTTTAACCACCTTTTCTGTTAGTAGTTTCGAGGGAACTCCTTTACATTGTTCATCCTTAGAACATAGAATGCATGACAATATAAAAGCCCATACAACTCGTATCGATTACAACTACATTGAACCTTCATCTTAGACTCACAAAATTCAACCTACCAAAAAAAAAAATGATATATTAACAGTGTGATGCACATGATATAAAACTGTAATGCATACATTCAGATAATGTGATGCAATGGATATGACACTATGATACATTAGGCTATATGATGAACTAAAAGAAAATAAAAGTGATGCACTAGAAATAATATTGTGACACACTAAATTGTTAAATGTGATTCAATAAAGATACTTGTGCATAACAGTGTATCAAAATAGTGCATCACAATGTAAAAACCTTGTGCATCATAATGTTAGTTTTAGTGCATCACAATGGAAACACTTGTGCATCACAGTGTATAATCTAAAACTGTGAAGAAATCATGCAGTATGCTAAAAGCTTGGGTTTTTCTTACATGCCTGATAAACAACAAAATCAACTGCATCAGTATTACGGAACAACTGCATCATACATAAAACTAAAAATGCAAGCCTTTTCGTGATAAAATAATGAAAACACTAGCTAATAGATCCGCAATTTTCAAAGTTAAACATGTATTGCATATAAGTTTCAGAACAACAACATTATACATACAATTCCACGCACAAATATTTTCTACTCATAACATAAACAAAAAATAATCCTTTTGTTCTATATTTTCTACAAACAAAAACCTATTGCATCAACATTTCAGAACAACTGCATCACACATAAAACTACACATATCACAAAACTACACATATCAACTGGAAAAAGGACCAAAACAATAAAAGATTAACAGATGATGCATCACAGTGTAAAATTAGTGCATCATAATTATATAATTCCATTGATACATTTTATCAAACACATTGTATGCAGCTTTCCTAAACACGTTTTATATCTATTTGTTTATCAATCTTTTTTCAGATCTACAATGAAACTTAGATTATACATATTAAGATCGATACCAACACTAAAACTAAACAAATTAATCAAAATATGATCAATACACATCATATACATGAAATCGAAGATCAATATATAATATTAATCGATGGTAACTAAAATAACAATTATAAAAAACCTTACTTTCAAAATTGAATGATGATTCTGATTACATCGAGAGTCGAGAATGGTTGGGAATGGTGGGGAATGGTTGTGAACGGTGATGATGCCGGTGGTGAACGACGGGGAGTTAACAGTGGTGAAGGAATGAGGATTGAAGGAGAAGAATGAAGATCGGAGGTGAAGGAGGAGAATGTGGAATGATTTAAATGAAAATAAAAGGGATATATAGTGTTGGATGGGAAATGACGAACATACCCTTGCATGTATTATCTTAAAAGGGAGCTAATTAGGGACACATGGCGGGCTGTGGTGGCTTCCTTACACTTTTTATTATAACACACTTTTTATTTTAACCCAAACTTATATATATATCTCTATATTATATATAACAAGGAGGCGTTACATGTGTAATACCACCTCATTGTCCAGTCATTGCCATATAATTCATTATCAGCCATGTCATCTCATTGTCCAGTCATTGCCATATAATTCATTATCAGCCATGTCATCACATTCTTGCCATGTAAGCAATTTTTATAATTTATTTTGTATTTTTATAATTAATTTCGAAAATCAAAAAAGTAGCCCTCGCAAGATTCGAACCTTGGGCTGTTCGTTCACTAAGAAGAGCCTCAACCATTAGAACATGTCACAAGTTGTGGTATACCATTGCAAAACAAAATCTATAAACTACTCAACCAATTATATTGACCATCAATTCTTAATTATAGTTTCGGAATTATAAACTTTAACCTAAATATTAGTCGTACCGTACGTTTTTCTCAAACCCTAATATTATTCATTCATCCTCCATAAGGATCAAACGTTTTTCTCAAACCCTAATATTATTCATTCATCCTCCTAATACGTTCTAAGGACAGAGAAGATCCTGTTGGCAACCGTACATTGGTGAAGCGGCTTGCAAGTGATCGAAACGATTGTGGTGTTTATGTATTTACACCATGTAAGATTCAAAATAATTTTATATTGTTAGAGGGATATGTAGTTCTGTTCTTCTCTTCGTAAACATTAATGGTTGCTGTCGTTTCTTTGAATGAAGTTTAGCTTCAATTTTTCTTTAGTTATCTCTTTCTGTTACATACAAGCTTATCATGATCATTGGTTTTTCATATTTTCCTTCTCCATGATGTATGTCGTGTGAGTTTTTTTAGTTGGGTGTTTGTATCCATGCTAGAGAGACAGTGCTAACATGTACTTCACATGAACTTAATTACAAGTTCCCGTTCTTTGAATGAAGTTTAGCTTCAATTTTTCTTTAGTTATCTCTTTCTGTTACATACAAGCTTATCATGATCATTGGTTTTTCATATTTTCCTTCTCCATGATGTATGTCGTGTGAGTTTTTTTTAGTTGGGTATTTGTATCCATGCTAGAGAGACAGTGCTAACATGTACTTCACATGAACTTAATTACAAGTTCCCACCTACGGTTTAAGTTAGACTCAAGGATAGATTTTACTCTAAAAAAAGGTTAGATTTTATTCGCATTGAAGTTTCAGAGAGCCGACCCATAAACAACAAAACTATATTAGTAATAAGGCCATATAGACTTTTGACAGAAATTGATACCTGAATAAGAGCATGAGATCCTCAATTAATTTAAAAATCTGCAGTAACTTTGCCACCTGAATCCATTCCAATGTTGCAATTTAATATTGATAGCAACTATAGCAAGAGATCCTCAATTGATTGACCAACATTGTCTTCATCTTATATGCTTTTTCTGATGAGTTGACTTCTTTTGTTGCAGCTCACATATTACGTGCCATTAGAATTGCTGCTCATTTGGAGTTTAGTTTCTCTAGAGAGACAACTCATGCCGTAAAACACCTTGCACAATCAGGCGTTGCTCATAACAAAGTATCATTATTTCCCTTTTGTAATATTTTCTATTTTTTAGCAACATAAAGATAAATACATAAATCACATACCACTAATTTTCGGGAAATCTTGCAGATGCTAGCTAAATTAGCAGGCTTGACGAGAAATATCAGCAATGAATGATCACTTTGTCGTGAGGCAGTTACCAACTGGACTTCAACATACATACGCTTCGGTTGTGTTAGATTGAAATCCCTGGTATTATAATTATTTAGTATTAGTTTTTAAAGGTCTGAGAGATGAGGAGGGGGTTATAGTGGTTACGTTGGCATCAAGAGTCCAAATGAGATAGATAGCTAAGCAAATAACTTGATGCTTACCGCCCTTTACACATCACATGCACTTGATTTTAGGATTTTCCTAAAATTTATTTCTCTTGGGCGTGTTTCGTTGCAGGGAAACCATTATTTCCTGGAAAGAATGTTGTGCATCATTTGGATCTCATGATTGATTCGCTTGGCATTCCTCCTAAAATTATTGCAGGGTTGGTTCTTTGCGTTTATAATAAATAAATCATTTGTTGCTATAAAGCATATTAGTTTACATTATGCATTTAGGTAGGGTCAAATCTTATTTCAGTTAATAGTTTGGGTTCTAAAGCATTGCCTTATAGTGTCGTGAAAAAGAAATTTAATTACCTGGCTTCCAAATATGCAGATTCTCAATGAAAAGGCAAGAAGATACCTTAATATCATGCGGAAGAAACAACCATTCTCTTTGACACGCGAATTTCCTAATGTAGACCTGTTGGTTGACAGCCCTGAAATTGCCAGCGTGAAATAGGTAAAGACCGTTGAACAGTTGCACGCTCACCTACAGGCTCTTCAATTTCCGGAGAAGCTTCTATTACATTTATAGACGTGGGTCTGGTCAACGGCCTCCTGGAAATGATGTTCAAGCTTTCGTTGGTGCCGGATACATGGCCATCTTTACACAACTTGATTGGCTAAAGTTTGACTTAACTAAACACATTGGGCATATAAATTGTGGCTTTGGAGCAAAAGATGATGAGTTCAATGCAGTCATATACATATTTGACTGTTCGTATCTTTTCTTTTGCATTGAATTTCTCATTGCTCATGAATAAAATTGACAAAGATTCAATCTTTTCTTCTGTTTTGTGAATGGTTTTATAGGAGCATTGTAAAGATCTGAGCTTCAAGCCTTTCTTCCCCAAACTGATTAGCTACATAACATCTGGTCATGTTGTATGAATGGTAATGTTTCTTGGTAATTTGCTTACAATTGTGTAGCTAACAAAACGAATTTAGGATGCATAAATTTAATATTAATTAAGCATATTTATAAGCAACAATGTTGCCATCTACTGCAGGTTCAATGGGATGAACCATCATCAATATTACGGACAAATATTCACCTTGAGACCTAGAACCACTTGGGACATCCAACCCACAAAACCCACAACCTCCACAGAGGAGTAAGCGGGCCTGACCTTATGTTTTACCTTCTTCTGTACCAGATCTTTCTGCACTTGGTATGGTAGTTTAGTCCTTTTTTTTAACCGATGGTAGTTTAGTCCTTAATAGTGAATAATATCTTTTGATTCTTCGTAAGACCATTTGAATCTTAATCTATTTCTTTGTGATAGCTATCCATCAAATATGGTGATCCTCAACGTGCACGTGATAGCTATATTATCAAATAATGGCTTTGTTATCAACGGTGTCTCTCACGTCTAACTTCTATTCATTGGTCTAATTTGGGAGAAGAAGTTACAGAATCATTTGAACCCCTTTATTAAGCATTTGCGTCGCATCCATTTGGGTTTCTGATAGAATTTTCAGGTATGCATATATATACTAATTTGGTTTAGGTTCGATGTGATAACTTGAAAGCGTAACAAGCGTGATATGGAAAGGGTTGATAGCCATGGCATCGATGAACAAGGTATCCTTTTGAGAAAACATTTTAGAAAACGAATCATCTCAATATATTTTGTAGGCTTACATTTATGGCAAATTATAGTTATTGGTGTTTCTATTTTTATTCTAGCACTTAACTGACCTGGAAGGATCTGAAAACTCAAAGATGCAGACAACTGGGATGAAGATAAAATAGGGATCATACATAAATAAGAACTTTCTTACACTTGGCATGGTAAGATTAGTTATTATGTTTCTCAGTTGGGACCTGTGGATATGAAGTTTGAAGTTTTGGGTTAATAATTAAAATGTATGTTGATGTTAGAAACGTTTCTTCTTTGGTTGTTGACTTGTGATATTTCAGTTTATATATAAGCAAAGAGATTGTTTCTTCTTTGGTTGTTGACTTGTGATATTTCAGTTTATATATAAGCAAAGAGATTTTAAGGCTGCTCACATTACTTATCGAGATTCAAAGCTTAAACGACTATTGCAATCTTCACTTAGTAAATAATGTTAGTCTCCGGTTCTTGTCTTCATGCGTCTAACTTGTGTACTATTTATTATATCTTAAGCATATTTCATCCCATTTTAAGATTCCAAGCTAGAAGCTCAACCAACTAAGAATGTCTCTTAGCATGAATGCTATTGTTTGATGGGCTAACTAACTTATGTAATTTTCTTCAAGGTTGATCAAAAACCCTTATGAATGTTTCTTGCAACTATTCAGCCCGTTAATGCTACGTCGGAGCAGTTTTTCAGCCAAACAATCGAACCATCGCCCAGGTCACGCACACATACGGTATCCAGGGGTGTGTATTATTTTATAACATGCTCACCCACAAATTATAGGCGAATGGATTTCACTAAATTGTTCAACGGGTGAGGTTATGTTGATCCTCTTGAAGAAGAGAAAAAGCAATCAAGGGAAGTCAGGTATGCATTCAATTAACAATGTTGGTCTTTGTTTTTCAGGATATACTATGCAATCACTGTTAAGCTAGATTATGGTGAGATGTACTGTATTTTGAGCAGTAACCTAATTCATCTGCATTACAGGTTTGCAGGAAGCAAAGCTAATGGCAATGGAAATATCGAGCAGGATATTTCTTATGGACAACGATTGCATATGGATTAGGTACATAAACTCATCTATATGGCAGGAGTTGAATTGATTTGTAGTTGGTTAAATGGAACATAAAAAATAAAATATGGTAACTGCAATTTAAATACAGAAAATGTTTAGGCGATTGGTCAGCAAGGTACTAAAAAACCACGACTTTCATTTGTTGTGTAGGTTTACAGGTTTTATGAACGGGCTAATAATTTTGGGGAGTTAGAGAGTGTTTGGCTAAACTTATTTTGGGACACAAGGTTACATAATCTTAGTCAGGACAAGTGACAAGTAACTTCTACTGACTTTTAATCATAGACAAGTGACAAGTAACTTCTGATCTATAAGAATTTACAAGAGACGAGTCACAAGCATCACACGATGCTTCTACAAGTATACTATTTCAGTCATATAGGTAAAAATACATATCTGTGATACAAATATTAATGATAACATTTGGTTATGGTCTTTGGCAGATTGTAGAAACTTTATTGGATGTTGAGGAGGGTGGAACTGGAAAAAATATGTTTCAAAATGCACATCGAACCTGATCCAAACACTGCTATTGACGTATCTAATTTAATGATAGATTCTGGTAAGTAGTCAGAATTGTAGTTTTATTTCCTCTATCAGTTAGGTCGTAATGGGTAGTTTTTCGCGCAGGTAGGAACATGTTCAGTACGGTTGACCCTATAGACCTTTTGTCCAAATAACCGTGTTAACATCATGGGTAGTTTTTGGTGCAGGTCGGAACACGTTCGGATTGCAGTTAGAGAATTAGTGTTAGGATTGGACTGGGTGTTTGGATTACCTTATTTCTACGGGCTTAGTCTTTTCTAGAGTTTGCGTATGAAGATTACAAAATTTTTATGTAATGCATATATGTTTTTGTTTCATTACTGATCTACATATGTGTGGGCAGGGGCTTAAGCGATTGAAGAAAGTACAACCTAAATAAGAGTCCATGCATATAAAAAAAAAATGTCTGTTATAACCTTTACATGCTGTCATTTGGGTGTTTGTGCAGCAGTTAAGGCTACTGATGCTTCATGTTTTTCATTGTGTTGTGGCATTGAAGTTAGAAGAAAGTAAACATACCTGGGTAAAGTATAATTGGAATTTGATGCCATGAATAGAGAGTTATCATTTGTTGCTTATTTTCTATTTATAACAGATTTGTAGGTACTAAGCATCTACTAACCGTACACTCTTTCATAACCTATATGTTACGTTAAGGTAATTTTCATTTTTTCAATTATATTTTTAACATATATGCTACCTAATAGTGCAAATACATTTTGATATATTGAGTTCTGGCATTTATGCCGATAAAGTTAAATTATAGGACAAATCGTGTCAAAGTGTGATCGGATAAATGCAATTTGATTAATTGTAACATATCCTTACATATTTGATCTTCAGTTAATAGATTTAAGTTATAAATACTATGGCGAGTCTTTGGGACAACATTATTTGCATGTTGAATACTTTTAGTTGCAATTAGTTTTGTGTATAATCTGAGAATGGTTTCTTACAAAAACAGATTACTCTTATAACTTGATGGACTACTTTTATAATATTCATTAAAATTACTTCGAGAAGCAGGCACTAGGCGCTGATTTTGTCCGTTTTTTTTTCATGTTTTAGGGAATCTTCACATATGTCAACAAAACCATTTACACCTGCACGTGATGCAATTGCAATGACAGAGGAGACCATGGATATTTCATGAGGTAAAAAGGCATGTAAAAATAGAATTTATGTAAATGTGAAAACTACATATATAAAAAGATGTTGTTTTCAGCAGATACAATTACAGGTTATTAAATAGTACAAATGAATTTACAAAACAAAGTATTAAGCAAGAAGTTTAAACCATTCACAATGGGTAAGTGGCTTACCCGGCGAGTCACGGGCCTGTTAATTTTATTAATACTTAATAAGCTAGAATGGCTTCTCGATAAAACAAAAACCATTGTGAAAATGTTGTTAGATGCATGTGATATGGATGGCATTTAGAGGCGTTGATGGTAAGTTACATGGGACACACTTTGCGCCCGAACGTAATCTCCAACTTCACTTGCATTTTGCATTTTTTATATGAATTGGTAGTTTGCGGTTTTTGAATTGTCATATCTTTTAGTGAATTAAAGTTCTTTCAAAAGTCAAAAAGCTCAAAGAATTAAAAAAAAAAGATATCTATCGAACTTTTTAAAGGTTTTTATACGTCACAACTGATACTTTTATGGACAATAGTTTGGTCGACTGGGTAAGTAATTTCTTTTAAGGGGTGTCTCGATTCTAAGCATGGATTGTGGCAATTTTTTATTGAGACTAATTGCATTTTTTATATGAATTGGTAGTTTGCGGTTTTTGAATTATCATATCTTTTAGTGAATTAAAGTTCTTTCAAAAGTCAAAAAGCTCAAAGAATTAAAATATATATATATATATCTATCGAACTTTTTAAAGGTTTTTATACGTCACAACTGATACTTTTATGGACAATAGTTTGGTCAACTGGGTAAGTAATTTCTTTTAAGGGGTGTCTCGATTCTAAGCATGGATTGTGGCAATTTTTTATTGAGACTAACTATTTGATAATCTAACTGCGACACAGCTCAGTCCAATGTAGTCACGGGCAAGTTCCGGAAACATGCCTTTTTGGTCCGCTAAGTTTTTCATATCTACCCATTGACCCCCGGTAACTTTCACATAATTTAAAAACACTAAGTACCTAAATTGTTCTAGCACCATTTTACTCTATTATAATTTTTATATCCGATAATAGTTTTCTGCAAATACTACATGCTTACATAAAAATGGAACTTGAACAATCCATGCGTGTTCTTTCTTTTGTGAAGACCACGCACATATATATAGATTAAAACTAATTCTCTACATGTTTAATTTGTAGGTCCAAATTTTTTCAGTGATGGATGAACCATTTTTAGATGCAATCTTGGAAAGGCTAAGGAAAAAGACGTATATCAATGGAGGAACAATTTTATATCAGTGAGGTTTTGTTACAAAAAATGGTTTAGAGGATTATTAACTTTTATGTTTTTATCGGATAATTTATTTCGCATTTTAATTATCAATGGAGGAACAATTTTATATCAGTGAGGTTTTGTTACAAAAAATGGTTTAGAGGATTATTAACTTTTATGTTTTTATCGGATAATTTATTTCGCATTTTAATTCACGACATATACTTTGTTTTGCTGATATTTCGTTCTAAACACACTTAAAGTGGTTTGTATAAGATCGGTGTAATAATTATTAAAAAAATAAGTAGATCATATATTATGGTGTAAATCAACAACAAAATTGGGTATAAAGAACAAATTTTCCCATCTAATTTCAAACCATATTTACAAGTAGGGTTGGATCAGTTGGAAAACCCCTTGCCTCTTAACCTAGAGGTCAAGGGTTCGATCCTCACTCCCTACAAAAGGCCGGAGGTCCTTTTCTACCTTAGGTAGAACCGGAAGCAACCTCTCTACCTTAGGTAGGGGTATGGTTGTCTACGTCTCAACCTCCCCCATACACCGTGGAAGACGGTATTGGGACCCATAACCCGTGGAAGACGGTATTGGGAGTTACTTTACTTTACTTTACTTTTTTTAATTTCAAACCATATACAATATTCAAACAAAATTAACTGTTCTTTCGCTAAAGTAAAATATGCCAATGATAATTATAAGTCATGCCCGCCCATCGGGCGGGCTTTGAAAACTAGTATATATATATATATATATATATATATATATATATATATATATATATATATATATATATTTTGCAGATGAATAGATGATACACCACGTTATTGTTTTTACATGTAGGTCCACAATTTTTACTGTTAGCACTCTTTTGTAGTTTTTCAACGTTATCTCTCTACAACAACTTGTCTATGACTTTAATTTGCAACATGGTCCAAATTATTGAATGCTCATAGACATATAAATTATTGGAAGATACAAGTCTTATCAAAAGTAGGCACTTGTGTTAATGTACAAAACGTACATCTGGTCCAACTAAACTGGTCATTTACACTGATTCGTAATCATAATCATGTTATCATGATCGTTGGGAAGATGGTGATGAATATGGTTACTTTTTAATCTTAATGCAAACTAACAATCTCACAACACCTAAAAATATCTCAAATAAATGCCATAGACAAGTTTTGAACCGTCAATCAATTGGTTAAAAAGCATCTCACATATATAGCTAGACTTCAAGCCATTTGATTATATAGATACTACAGTACTAGTTTTAATGTCATGGACAAAAATCAAGGAGGTCCCGGAGGTTCACAAGACACCCATGAATTTTTGCACCGTAGTGTTAATTTTTGTATAAAAGACTCGTTTTTTCTTAAATGCATCACCCGGTCATAAAAATGTGTGTTCATAGTCTTGTTTAGTATTTAATAAATGCATTATACAACTAGCAATATACTTAAATATATTTTTGTTCGTTGTAACTAATAAATTTTATTGAGAAATCTCGACAATTATAAAGTGATCGAGCTACAAAACTTAGGCATTAGAATTGTGTTGACAAGTCTTAGACAATAATTCACTTAAAATGATAAACTCAAATTTAGGCATCGAAATTGTGTTTTACAAAACAAAGCTCGACACTCTAAAGTTTAGTGCGTTTTTTGCAGACATTAGACCAAGAGGTGTGGGTTCGTTGTTGAGCTTGGTCGTCCGACATGGACTTCGCCGGATCTCGCCACCACACCGTGGCTTGCTCGCCGTGGCTCGTTGTTGAGCAGCTCGTCGTCTGCGTGACGAGGGTTGCAACCTGCAAATGCCGTCCTTTTTTTTTTTTTTTTTTTTTTTTTTTACTTTAATGGGTTTTATTGTTTTTATAGTAAGTGGTGGGCCCTAAATGAGTAAATTGAGGTTAGTTATGAGTGATGAGGGATTGGTTGAGGTTAGTTTTGAAGAGGTGTTGGGGTGATGTGACACCCGTGGGCCCCAAATGAGGAGATAAGCCTCATTACCACACCTCTCCCTCTTATACCACGCGATTGTTTTTACATGTGGGCCCCACAAGTTTTGTAAATGTGCTACTTGTACCCTTTTGATATCTATAGATAGTATAGAAAAAATAACTATGATTTTCCAGAAAAAGCATCCACCGTGTTCAAAAGGGAAACATAAATATCCAAATACCAAGTAATCACATAAAATCTAGGCAATATTCAACTTATTAAAGTCTAAAGATGATAGCTAGTTAACTCCAGGGTTGAGGACAGCTCCAACGAACAAAACAGCTTTGGAAGTGTCTTCTCTTATCATGAACATGAACGGATGATCTGCCACAAAGCTTTCTGGTAGAGGACCCCCACCCCCGGCCAGACGGATGCAGCTTCCGTTCCTCTCTCATCAACTTCAATAACAGATTCCTGAAGTACTTTCGACACGTAAAGCATATTGTCATAGAGACCTCTCATGTTTACTATCCTGCTAAGCTCCTTATTCGTTTTTTCAAAAGGCAATGTGAATCCCATTTGTTTCATAACATCTTCAGGATCAAAAGTGCAAGATATCTTGAACTTGGGTATCCATAGATTATTAAGTCTCTCCTCTTTAAGGTGAAAATCCCCTTGAAACAAAGCATCATCGGAGTGAAAAAGTTCCAGCAGATTCTTCAATCCATCTTTTTCATGTGGGAGAAAGATATACATTGAGAATTCTCTCGACAGGTGTTTACATCTATACGGAAATTTGATCATCTTGTAGTCCTTGAAGGAACCATAATCGAACTTTTCATAAGTTGTCATGAAGGGGACTGAAACCTTCTCCCCATTGATGAGATAAAAGTCTTTATTTGTTGTGTAGTCCACATAAAAAGGGTAAGACCATGCTCCTTTAAAATACAAGGCATTCACAAATAGTATTAAATCATCTTTGCTAAAATCACTTGTTTCAACAATTGTGGGGATCAAACCCTTAGTTTCCTTGTGAACCCAAGAATTTATTTCTTCAACTGCTTCATTAAGCTTCGCCTATAAACAAGTATTGATTATAAGACTAAATTATTAACTATATAAATTCAAAAAAGAAAGCTAAACACTTGATATAAGTTTACCTTGTTTTTAAAGTCCACATATTTGGCTTCGGTCTTGTAAACCTTTGCAAGAACATATTGATAACTAGTTCGAACAGGTTCCAACCTTTTATTTACCCAAACACCATTCACCAAACTGAAATTAAGACCTGGGTTCTTAAAAATCTTTGTTGGTGACTCAAAAAGAAGTTGAATTATGCTGTCATGTCCAAGAAGTTCTAAAAGTTGTTTCAAAGTTTGGCCTTCAGCACCAGCAGCAAGCATTCCCAAAACAATTTCAAGTGACAAAGGCGAACAAACAAAATTTCCATTCTTGAAACCATTGTGAGCATCATTTAGTAAAGTTTTTGTGACAACCTGTTTATGTAAGTTAAAGCTCGATCATCACATTAATGAAAGAAAAAGTCAAGTAAATATAGACAGAGCTTACAGTCATTGTGCTGGCTGATATTGTGCCTGCAGGGATAACATTGTTTTGCTCCTTCTCTGTATGGATGCTCGGCTTGTCGCTACGATTCAAGTGTCCTTCTTCAGCCATTGGATAAAGAACTGTACTGTAATAGAATGTTTATGAGCACATACTCTATTATTTATATGAAGTGTCCTGACTGTATAAATACTTAATATCCAAAATCAATCTTTAGTTGGTGACTGTATTTTTTAATAATATGATACACTTATGAAAAAACTATTTACAGAGACGGAGGCTGAATATCATAAAATGCATTGTAAGACTCATAACTTTCATCGATGAGATGTCATAGATTGAAATTACTTATACTACACTATAAATCATTTGGGGTTTGTTGCAAACTTGCAACAACAAGCGAAAAGCTGTGATGGGTTTTGTTGGAATTATGTTCAAGTTCATAACTAATTGGTAAGACTATCGTCAAAAGTAGAGTCCTTTTTGGGTCGCCCTCGATGAACCGTAAAAGAGAAAATGATTCAAAGAATAGGTTTCGGCATAACCACGTTTTGATGTTATGTCATAACAAGGTATTTGGTATTTTTTGGTTTTGTCCCACATCGCCCCAAAGGGTAAACCCATACCCCTTTCTTTCCTTATAAATAAAGGGGACATGCCAAAGTTTCAATTACTCATTCCTTTCTTTCTAGTTCCTACTCCTTGTAAGAGTCTTTCGTGTATCGGGACCTTAGGAGTTCGAATAGATTTTCTCTTTGGTTCGTGGGTGTGAGCTATTAGAGGTACTCTTGTCTGGGTACTCGCCTCCAAGTTCGACCAAGGTGGTCCGTGTGAGAAATTCGATTTTCTCAAAGGTTAGTAATTTTCTTATTACTTATTTAATTATTTATTTCTTTTAAGTTGCTTTTAGTTAATTAGGTTTAGATCCTTTAGGGTTTAGTTCCCTTCTTGCCCTAGATTATTATTATTTCCGCTGCGTATTAATCTAGTTGGGAATAGGAAACCCATCAGTGGCATCAGAGCTTTAGCCTAATTCTATTAGCACTTAAAAAGTAAATTGTTAACATGTGATAAGTGTAAATAATAATTGTATATTATATTATTGTCTTATGATCATTGAATGTTAATATGAATTTACATTTTGAACCTTATATTTTAAAATGTTTAAAATAGAACCTTAAAGTTTAAAATGTTTCGTTTTTAACCTTATATTTTAAAATATTTAAAATAGAACCCTAAAGTTAAAATGTTTCATTTTGAACCTTATATTTTAAAATGTTTAAAATAGAACAAAAGTTTAAAATGTTTAAAAGAAACCTTATATATATTATAATTGTTATATTATTTGAAACTACTAAAATAAAACTCCCGTTTTAGATATATAGAAAATGTGAATAGTATGTTAACCCATGAAAACCGCACATCTATCATATGGGCTATTAATGGAGCGTGTGTGGTTTACCGGCACATTAATAAGAGAACATAAGTGAAAGATGATGTGGGTCTCGCGATTCTCGGGCTGACTCGAGCCGGGTACCACGCGGGTTTTGCATGGTTAAATTCACTGTGTTATTCATGATCCTCGGCATCCCAGTCATGAATTGTAGATAAGCATATACGAGATTAACATGCCAGTGATCAGAATCAATGAATCTCAAAAGAACTAGGAATTTCATAGAGAATGAAATTGACAAAGACATTGTCTACCTAAAATAATTTCGTGATGTGATTACGGCAACCCTCTTTATAAAATGAATCTAAAATATGGATCCTAGCCTTAATATAAATTTGGGTAATTGATTAAGGAATATTCATTCTAAACTAAAATTATTTTATCTTATAGATGTCTACTGAAAATGGTGTCAATCCTCCCGTTCCTAATCCCTCACATAACCCAAACTTCTCATTACTCTCGGTTCTTGGAAGGGAAAGACTCACCGGTCCTAACTATATGGACTGGATGCGAAACCTTAGGTTCACCCTAAGGTACGAGAACAAAGAGTATGTTCTCGATGAGCAAATTCCCAAAATTGATGATGATTCAACCCAAGAAGAGATTGAAGCTCATCGAAAGCACTATGATGATGCAAACAAAGTGTCATGAATCATGGCATCGTCCATGAGCCCTGAACTACAAAAGAATTTTGAGAACACTTGGGCTTATGAGATGAACCAACAACTCAAAGAAATGTTTCAAGCAAAGGCAAGCAAAGAACGCCTTGATGTTGTTAAATCCCTCATGGCTTGCAAACCAAAACCTGGAGCCTCTATTTGTGCTTTTGTCTTAGAGATGAAAGGGTACTTTGATAGATTGGGATCTCTGAACATGGTATTCGATACTGAGCTTTCTATCAACATAATCCTATCTGGTCTGCCAGCTAATTACAATCAGTTTGTGCTCTCCTATCAAATGAACGGGAAAGAGACCTCAATAATGGAACTCCATAGCTTATTGCAAACCGCTGAGCAAGGGATCAAAAAGATTGATATGCCCTATACTTCAGCGGCTCCTGTGTTGACTGTTGGTCATAATGCAAAGAAAAGAAAGACTTCTCATTCCAACTGGAAAGGAAAGGCCACAAAAGGAAAGTCCGATTATGGGTCTAAGAGAAAGGCTGAATCTGATATTGCACTGACAAATGATCCAAAGGAAGCAGTGTGCTTCTACTGCAACACAAAGGGACATTGGAAGCGTAGCTGCCCAAAATATCTGAAGGACCTCAAAGACGGAAAGGTCGAAAAGGGTAGTCACTCAGGTATGTTTATGATCGAACTCCACAATACTACAACTTCTGATTCGTGGGTCTTGGATACAGGGTGTGGTACTCACATTTGCACTGTATTGCAGGGTCTAAAGGAAAGTAAGAAGTTGAAGCATGGAGAGCTCAACTTAGTCATGGGGAACAAGAAAATCACACCTGTGACGAAGATTGGAAAGTACGAGCTCATGCTAAAGTCTGGAGTTAGGATAAATTTAAATAATTGTTGTTATTCATCAGAAATGACAAGAAACATTATTTCATTTCATGTTTTGTTTAAGGATGGTTATCAATTTTCATTTGACAATGAGAATGGAGATATTTTGGTTTATTCAAATGGCTGTTTTATATTTAAAGCTTCTCCTTACAAAGGCATATATGAAACTGTTGAATGTATTAGTGATAATGGCAATGTGATTTTAAATGTTGGTTCGTCTAATGAGCTTGATAAATCAAAATTGTGGCATTCTCGTCTTGGGCACATAAACAAGAAACGCATCGCCCAACTCCAAAAGGATGGAGTGTTGGAATCATTCGACTTCAAATCGGATGATGTATGTGAGTCTTGCTTATTGGGAAAGATGACTAAATCACCATTCACAGGAACATGTGAAAGAGGTGAAGGATTATTGGACTTAGTACACACGGATGTGTGTGGACCATTCCGATCAACCACAAAGGATGGAAACCGCTACTACGTTACATTTACTGATGATTTCAGTAGATATGGATATGTTTATCTGATTAAACATAAGTCAGATACTTTTGAAGTATTCAAAAGGTATCAAAACGAAGTAGAGAACCAACTGGGCAGAAAGATAAAGGTACTCCGATCCGATAGGGGAGGAGAATACCTTAGTATCGAATTTTTCGATCATCTTAAAAACTGTGGTATAGTTTCACAGTTAACTCCTCCTAGAACACCACAACTAAATGGAGTTGCGGAGAGGAGAAATAGAACCCTGTTAGACATGGTTCGATCTATGATGAGTCGAGCAACACTTCCAATAAGATTCTGGGGTTACGCATTAGAAACAGCCGCCCATATCTTAAATCTTGTACCCACTAAGAAGGTTTCGAAGACACCTTTTGAGATGTGGAAGGGAAAACGTCCTTCCCTTGGGCACATCAAAATCTGGGGTTGTGAGGTTTTCGTTAGACGAGAAGCTCAGGACAAACTAGAAGCCAGATCCGAAAAGTGTCTTTTCGTCGGTTATCCTAAAGAGTCATTTGGATATTTGTTTTACAGACCCAAGGATAATGTGGTGTTTGTAGCTCGAAGAGGAACGTTCCTCGAGAGAGAAATGATATCCAAAGAGGACAGTGGGAGTAAAATAGACCTTGAAGAAATTCAAGATTTTGCCGATGAAGAACCTATAGTAAACACTGACACTCAACAAGAGGTGGTGACACCTGTTGAACCTGATGATATATCCTTACCCATTCGCAGAACAAGTAGTAGAGTACACAAGCCTTCTCAGGATCCTCAATTCTATTATGGTTTCCATATTGAAGAGGACAAGATTAGTGATAGTACACTAAGTGAGTTGGATGAGCCTGCTAACTACAAGGAAGCGATGGCAAGCCCTGAGGCTGCTAAGTGGAAGGAAGCTATGAAAAGCGAGATTAAATCTATGTATGACAACCAAGTTTGGAACTTGATTGGCACTACACACGGTCTTAAGATTGTGGGATGTAAGTGGATCTTCAAGAAGAAAACAGACATGGATGGGAATGTACACACTTATAAAGCTAGGTTGGTAGCGAAGGGTTATACTCAAACCCACGGGATTGATTATGAGGAAACCTTCTGACCAGTAGCTAAAATAAAGTCAATTAGGATAATGCTTGCCATAGCTGCGTTTCATGATTATGAAATATGGCAGATGGATGTCAAGACCGCTTTCCTTAATGGAAAACTAACAGAGGATGTGTTTATGGCACAACCAGAAGGTTTTGAAAATGCAAAGTATCCTAAAAGAGTGTGCAAGCTTCAAAAGGCCATTTATGGACTTAAACAGGCATCTCGTAGCTGGAATCTCTGCTTCCATGAGAAAGTCACACAGTTTGGATTTTCTAGAAGCGAAAATGAGTCCTGTATATATATCAAAGTCAATGGGAGTATTGTAGTCTTCCTGGTATTATATGTGGATGATATACTACTCATAGGAAATGATATCCCAACATTACAAAGTGTAAAAGAATGGTTGGGGAAATGTTTCTCTATGAAAGATTTGGGAGATGCAACATATATTCTCGGTATAAAGATTTACAGAGATAGGTCAAAGCGTCTTATAGGACTTAGCCAGGACACGTACTTAGATAAAATTTTGAAAAGATTCAAAATGGAGAATTGTAAGAAAGGGAATCTACCCTTACATCATGGCATAAAGATTAGTAAGGATCTATGTCCGAAAACTAATGAAGAACTGGACAGAATGAGTCGAGTCCCATATGCCTCGGCTGTAGGATCGATCATGTATGCCATGACGTGTACAAGTCCTGATGTCTCCTTTGCTTTGAGCATGGTGAGTCGACATCAGCAGAATCCTGGTGAAGGTCATTGGACAGCTGTAAAGAACATTCTTAAGTATTTAAGAAATACTAAAGACAGGTTCTTAGTTTATGGTGGAGAAGAAGAACTCAGAGTGACTGGTTATAGTGATGCAAGTTCCCAAACAGATAAAGACGATAGTCGTTGATGTGTGCTTAATCACTCATCCTTTTTAGGCTTTATTTCAGACCAAAAACACCGAATACAAACCAAAAATGCCAAGAGAATGCATGTTTTTGTATTTGTGTATGTGCAGGTACGGATATGAGAAAAATGGACAAAAACAAAGCAAAACCGACAAAAACGAGCACGAGAATGGAAAGTGTCAAAAGCCGAAGCCGGGGAAGTCAAATGGTCAAAGTCCAAGCTCAAAAAAATCAAATTCAACTTCAGAGATTCAGAAAATACCAAGTTCAGTCCTTCGACAAAGTTTTGAAGATTTGGCAGATTTAGTCCCTGCAGTTTCAGAATTTGGCAATTATGGTCCTTTAATGAATATTTGGAGAAAAGTCATAAATGGTCCTCCAATATTCAAAGTATGGCAATTTATACCCTTGGGAGAAAGTTTCAATGATTTACAGATTTGGTCCCTAAGGTTTTCAGAATTACATTATTGGTCCTTGTAATAATTCTATTCCTATATAACTACAACCGGATCCACTACAATATTTGACCTACAAGCCCAGCCCAACTCCCCTAACTAATTCTACCCAGCCCACCTTCCTATTATTATTACCCGATCCAGTCACTTACCCGGTCAAACCTTTACACCCACGGTCAACGTAAACAAATAAATAAAACCCCAAAAATCTCATTTACCCGCCCCCCAAACTTTTACCAACCCAGAAAAACACTATTCCTAAGAACCCTAAATTACCAATCCCCCATTTTACCCTCAATTACCAATAATTACCCAATCATTGGGTGTTCTAGAAGGTCTGACAAGTCAGGGAATGTCAGCAAGAGGGATACGTGGACCAATGGGGATACACACGCAGGATCAATCTAATCACACCAATCAATCAGACGGCTCAAAATGAAACTTAGGGACCAAGGAGAGATCAAGGGATGATATTGCACCAAAGAAGCACAAGTCTAGAAGGCTCTCCTCAAACCCTAGCAGCTCCCATTCATGTATAAATACCCCCTCCCCTAGTCATTTAGGTGTGCCTTTTTTATGTATTGTTATGCTGTCTTTTTAAATTTTGTAATGAATTTCTTTTATTAATGAAAAGTTTATTTTAGTTCTCTTAATTACTTGTCTTAATTCTAGTTATTCACTGCTTATTTAAATAATCTCTTTCAGCTTATTGTTTCTGTTTTCATTATTGCTTTATAATTCAGTCCTACTTTCCAGCTTATTTACTTATTGTTATTTAAAGTTTACATATAAAAGAAAATATATATATATATATATATATATATATATATATATATACAAAGTACTTATTTACAAAAGCTTCAATAAGCTTTTTACTTGTTTAATCAGTTTCATTTAAGCTCCTTATAGCTTATGTGAAGCTTACTTTGGCACCTCAAGCAATCACTCTCAAAAACTCAAAAGTCAACTGTTGGTCAAACATCAGTTTATTCAATAAGCTTTAGCTTATTTGGAGTTAAAGGTAGCTAACAAAGGAAGCAGTTAGCCTATCTAAAGATAGGCTGTGTGGGAGTCCCCCTCTGTTTGGCTGAGGGGGTTTGTAAGCTCTTATTTTCATTTTCGTCTTAATTTTGCATCAGTAGTATAAATAGTAGTATAGATCTGTGCTTATCTGCTTTTTATTGATTGATATTACTTGTTTAATTCTGATAATAGTTGAGTAGTAGTAGTTTGATTAATCTGTTTGGCTATTGATTGATTAAGTTGTAGTTTGAAATCTAACTTCTATTGCTACTGTTGCATCTGTGGATCTAAGGTGTTTGTGATTTCTGTGTTTAAGTTGCTTCTAAGTCTGATTTCTGTGTTGTTTTGGATCACTCTGGTAACTTAAGTGGAGGATTGGATAACACTTATTGGATCTGTGTTAGTTTCTAGTGTAGACAGTCATGGTAGGAGTGTTTGGCATTGTAGTGTTTGCTGGCATTAAGTCCTACACAGAGGTTATTTTTTGGTTGATACTAGTTACTTAGGTTGGTATTAGAGTTAATATAACATAAAACAATAGGTCATAAGCATTAAAAGTCAAATTAGCCTATAATCATCATTACAGTTAAGTTCTAGGTTGTGATATCAGTTACTATAGTTGCATTAGTTTTAGTATTAGCTTGTTTTAATCATATATTGGTATAATAACATGAATTCAGTAAGATTTGAGGATTAAAAATTTGAATTGGTCAAAGTTTTGTGCTTAATCAAAAGTCAAAATAGTCATTGGTTTTCTGTTTTGGTCAGTATTTCAAAGAAGTGCACAGATCTCATCTGTGATTCAAAATACTTTTTAAAAGCATTTTTGTGGAGTTTGGTAGTAAGTTTACAAGTTTCAAAAAGTATTTTTAGGTTTGGGTTTGATTTGCTTATCTAATAAGCTGCTTGAAGTTGATTGTCTGAACCTGCTAGTACCCTGCACAACAGACTTCTGACCTAGTTTCTAAGCAGATCTTAGGTGATTAAATTGGATTGGAAGTCTGATCTTTTGGTGAATTTTTGATTTATTGTAGCTAGTCAGTAGTTAGCACCCAAAAGTTTGCTATTCTCAGCTTATTTGCCTCATTAAGTTGGTGGTTCACCCTAGCTTCTGTTTTCAAAATATAGGCCTGCTAGTGAGCTTTTGAGCTTGAATCTGAGTTTGGTTGTTAAATTTGAGTTAACATACTATTGTAGTTGTTGTTCCATTTGAATAGTACCCTTTGCTTATTCTGTTTGTGCTTATTGCTTATTTCAATAGTGCTTATTTGACCTTTTTGCATCCATATCTGAGTTTCTGAGTTCAATTTTGTCTAAGAACTGTTCCATTAAGCTTTTCTGAGTCATAATATCATCTAGTCAAAGTTTGGTCAAGTTTTGGTCAAGATTGCTTATCAATAAGCACTTTCCAATAAGCAGTTTGGGTCTAATCAGCACTTCCAGTGCTTATTTTTCAAATTTTCTATTTTTCCTAGCTTTGAAATATTATTTTAGATTTTCCCTGAAATTTTCATATTTTTCTGAGCTCATTTGCTATTTTTCCTATTTAAATTTCATTTTTATTCATTTTTAATTACTTTTTAATTACTAAAAAATACAAAAAAATCAGAAAAACCTCAGAAAAATCCAAAAAAATATTAGAAAATTATTTTTAGTTATTTTAGAATTTTAGAAATTTATTTTGCATTTTTCTCAATTTATTTGCATTTTCTTTTAATTTTTAATTAGTTAAATTAGTTTTTAATTCATAAAAAATAAATAAAAAGTCAAAAAAATATTTTTCTTTTTCTCAAAATTTTCTTTTATCATTTTTAATTTTTGAAAATTATTTTCAAGTCCGTAGGAATAGCGTAGCTTAAAAGTCGCGTTTTATTTCGTTCGTTAACGTTTATTTTTCGTTTTAGCTTACGTTTTCGATTCTAAGTTGCGTTTCTAGTTGCTTTACTTGAATTACGTGTTTAGTTGATTATTTGTGCTTCATTTACTATTTCATTAGTGTAATCTCACAAAAATCACTTTTTACCACTTTCACGACACGTTTCACGAATCGGGAATTCGAAATTCCATTCATCCTTCACACGGACTACGACCTCGGGTTATCCGTATTTCTTTGCGGATCTCTTGAGCTTATATCTATACTATAATATTGATATTGTGTTTTTCAAACCAATCAATTTTTGGCGCCGCTGCCGGGGAAGGTTGAAGTGAATTTTTCGTTTTCGTTTTTCGAAATTGTGTTTTGAAAACCTTCCTTGTATATATTTTCTATAAAAACAAAAAAAAAATTGAAAAATCAAAAACACTTTTCCTAAAGTGTTTTCAAAAACACCAAAAAAATAATAAAGTTACAGCCTCGACTCGACCGAAAGGAAGGGCGTTGTAAACTAAAAAAGCTTCTCAATATAATTACGCGTGAAATTAGTTGCGAGTCGGATTACTTTAATTCTACAACCGAATAAGCGGAAAATACGGATAGCTTTGACATTAAATTGCAAGCTGAAGAGAGATCCATTCTTCTCTCCCGTTCCGTCGCGAGTAGATTAAGGGAAACGATTTACGATTAACGTAACGTTTGAAAAAGAAAAAAAACAAAAGTTTAAGTTTTTGAATTTTGCTTTATAAAAACAAAAATACAAAAAGATTTTCCTTTTCAAATTTGATTTTCCTTTTATTTTTCAAAATTTTGATTTTTGTGTTGTATGAACACACGTTCTATGTCTAAACGACTTGTTTCACCACTTTCAAATCCGGAAAGTTTGTTTCGTCACACACACCGAGTTCTATTTCCTAATACGGAGGAAATGAACCCGAACGAACAACACTTGGGACCCCCGCCGATGGGTGGTATCCAAAACAATGTGATCCCGCCGATGGGACCACAACCGGTTTACGACCAACGTACTATGCAAGAATTGCTCCAGTGTCCCACCGAGGGATACGGGGATGCAATTGTTTTACCACCAATCCTTTCCGATAATTTTGAACTTAAAACTGGATTGATTCAACTTGTTACGTCAAAACAATTTCACGGTTTTGAGAGGGACGATCCTCACGCACACATCCGATGGTTTAATAAGCTAACTTCGACTTTGAAATTTAAGGATGTCCCTCACGATGCTATCAAATTGATGTTGTTCCCATTTTCACTCGAGGGTTCAGCCCGGATTTGGCTCGAAAAAGAACCCCCTCGATCAATTCACACATAGGAAGAACTCGTCTCGAAATTTGTTAATCATTTCTTTCCGCCATCCAAAACGACTAATCTTAAGAATGATATAACTAATTTTCAACAACGTTTTGATGAGAACTTTGGTGAGGCTTGGGAACGTTTTAAGGATCTTCTTCGAAAATGTCCTCACCATGGTTTCTCCGAGTTACACCAAATCGACACGTTTTATAACGCTTTGACGCAAAACGATCAAGATTCTTTAAACGCAGCCGCCGGTGGCAATATCTTGAATCGTACGCCTAGGGATATTTTGACGATCATTGAGAAAAAATCTAAGGTTCCGACTTCTCGTAACAAACCGAATGTTTCGAAAGTGACTTCTTTTACTCCTCCTTCACCTTCGTCGGTCCAATCATCGGAATTGGCCGAACTTACCGACGCTATCCGTTGTATGATGAAAGAGTTTAAGTTGCAGAACCAAAAACCCGAGCCCGTTAAAGCCGTTAATGAAAAATGTGTGATTTGCGGTGGACCGCATCCGTATTATGATTTTCAAGCCACCGATGGCCAAGTTTATAATGCTAACATAGCAGCCGTAAACTACAATCAAAATCAAGGTTTTCGTGCTAACCAAACAAGTCCACCTGGGTTTCCACCCGTGCAAACCAATCAAAACCGTTATTCTCAAACTAACCAAGGTTATCAAAACCAAGGTTACAATCAAAACCGTGGAACCAATTATCAAGTCCCTCCACCACAACAAGTTTATCAACCGCCGCAACCTTCTCCTAAGCTTGCTAATTACATAAAAACAAACGAAGTTAACCTTCGAGCAATGCAAAATCAAATCAACAACATGAGGGTTGAACTTAAGAAGGAGATCGACACAACCATGTCTCGACAAACGAATGAGCTTAAGCAAATGATGAGCAGTTTTATGCAAATGAATCAAGCATCGACGTCTGGTTCTCTTCCGAGCAACACAATTGCTAACCCAAGGGGTGATGCAAAAGAAATTACGACTAGGAGTGGTGTTGTAATCGATGGACCAACGGCTCCGACTACCCCTTCTTCTTCTTCGTCTCCTAAGGTAGTCGTCCGTGAAACCGAGGCGACAACGGATACGGGAATTCCTATTAATAATGGAAGGACCGAGAACATCCAACCTCCGGTGGTCCCGACGTCCAAAGGAAAAGATAAAGTTGTTTACGAATCTGAGAAAGAAACACCCGTCAAAACAAAATTACCTTATCCGTCACGCTTAAATGAACAAACGCACCGTGAGAGAGATAAAATTCAGATGGAAAAGTTTTACCAAGTTTTTCAAGAGCTACATTTTGACATAACTCTCGCGGATGCTATACTTTTGATGCCTAAATTTGCTTCAATGCTAAAAGGTCTTTTGAATAACAAAGAAAAATTGTTTGAAAAATCTCGAACCCAGATGAATGAGAATTGCTCGGCGGTTATCCTCAAAAAGCTTCCCGAAAAGCTCGAAGACCCCGGTCGATTTCTCATTCCGTGTAATTTTCCTGGGATGGTTCAATGCTTCGCCTTGGCCGATCTTGGTGCTAGCATTAACCTAATGCCGTTATCTATTTGGAAGAAATTGTCTTTACCCAATTTGACTCCGACTTGTATGACCCTCGAGCTTGCCGACCGATCTACTTCCCGCCCGATGGGAATAGCCGAGGATGTCTTTGTTAATGTGGGAAAATTCCATTTCCCTGCCGATTTTGTCGTTGTTGATTTTGATGCTGATCCGCGGGTACCTCTCATTCTCGGAAGAGGTTTCCTAAGGACCGGCCGTGCTTTGATTGATGTTTTCGATGAAGAAATTACCTTACGCGTTGGTACCGAAGCCGTAACTTTTAACTTGGATCAAACCGCGAGGTACTCCTCCGAGTTTGACAAATATTCCGTTAACCGAATCGACGTTATCGACGAAGTTACGGAGGAGTACGCTCAAGAGTTACTTGGTTTTACCGAACATGCTTCAAGTGGCAATCCCACTCATTCTTCTGAACCGATAATTTCCGATCCTTCCCCTTCCCTTACTCCGTTTGAGGGAAGTGATTTCATCTTGGAAGAGATCGAGGCCTTTCTTGCTAATGATTCGATTTCACCGGAAATTGATCATTCTGATTGTGACCCGGAGGGGGATGTACTTTTGATTGAGAAATTGTTAAACGAAGATCCCAACCCGTCCCTCCCTCCGCTTGACCTTAAAATGGCCGACGTTAAAGAAGTTAAGCCGTCTACTGAGAATCCTCCGGAGCCCGAGCTCAAGGATTTACCTCCTCATCTCGAATATGCCTTTTTGGAAGGAACCGACAAACTTCCAGTCATTATTTCTAAAGATCTTAAAGATGAGGAGAAGAAACGTCTCTTAGATGTGCTCAAGAAGCATAAGAGTGCCATCGCTTGGCAAATTTCTGATATTAAGGGTATCGACCCTCATTTTTGCACGCATAAGATCTTACTTGAAGATAATTTCAAACCGTCCGTTCAGCAACAACGACGGGTTAACCCGAAAATTCATGAGTTTATCAAAAAGGAAGTTATCAAACTCCTCGATGCCGGAATGATTTATCCAATTTTGGATAGCTCTTGGGTTAGCCCGGTCCACTGCGTACCGAAGAAAGATGAAATGACCGTCGTAACAAATGAAGATAATGAATTGATTCCGACACGTCTTGTTACCGGATGGAGAGTTTGTATTGATTATCGTAAATTAAATGATGTGACTCGAAAGGACCATTTCCCACTTCCATTTATGGATCAAATGCTAGAACGCCTAGCGGGAAATGAGTTCTATTGTTTTCTTGATGGATTTTCCGCCTATTTTCAAGTACCTATTGACCCTCCGGACCAGGAAAAGACTACCTTTACTTGCCCTTATGGAACGTTTACCTATCGTCGTATGCCTTTTGGCTTATGCAATGCTCCAGGCACGTTCCAAAGGTGTATGATGTCGATATTCTCGGACATGATCGAGAAAACCATGGAAGTTTTCATGGATGATTTCTCGGTTTATGGAGATTCTTTCACATCGTGTCTTTCCCATTTAGAAAATATGCTGAAACGGTGTGAAGACACCAACTTGGTTCTAAATTGGGAGAAATGCCATTTCATGGTCAAAGAGGGCATTGTCCTCGGCCATAAGATTTCGAAATCTGGGATTGAGGTCGATAGAGCTAAAGTCGACGTTATTGCAAAATTACCTCATCCAACGACCGTTAAAGGAATTAGAAGTTTTCTCGGTCATGCCGGCTTTTACCGATGTTTCATTCAAGACTTTTCTAAGATAGCCCGGCCACTGACCCACTTACTTGAAAAAGATGCTCCGTTTATCTTCTCAAATGAATGCATCGAAGCATTTAATGTTCTTAAAAAGAAGTTAACGGAGGCTCCCGTCTTAATTGCCCCCGACTGGGACTTGCCCTTCGAGCTAATGTGCGATGCTAGCGATTATGCCATTGGTGCAGTCCTGGGGCAACGCAAGTCTAAGCATTTTCAGCCGATACACTATGCCAGTAAAACAATGACCGACGCTCAATACCATTATACGACTACTGAGAAAGAAATGTTAGCCGTCATTTACGCTTTTGAAAAGTTTCGATCTTATTTGCTTTTGAAGAAATGCATAGTGTATACGGATCATTCGGCTCTTAAGTACTTTATGGCAAAGCAATACGCTAAGCCACGCTTAATGCGGTGGGTTCTCCTCCTTCAAGAATTCAAAGTTGAAATTCGAGATTAAAAGGGAGCTGAGAACCTTGCTGCTGATCACCTGTCACGTTTAGAGAATCCCCACCAAAGTGTTTTCGAGAAAAAGGAGATTAATGAAGCATTTCCTCTTGAGACACTGGGGAGTTTATCACATTGTGATTCTAGTACCCCATGGTTCGCCGACTTTGCGAATTACCATGCGGGGAATTTTATCCGGAAAGGGATGTCGTTCCAGCAGAAGAAAAAATTCTTCAAAGATGTTAAGCATTATTTCTGGGACGATCCCTACTTGTTTAAGATATGTGCGGATCAAGTGATCCGGCGGTGCGTTCACGGCAAAGAAGCCGCTGAAATTCTTATGGCATGCCACAATGGACCCACGGGGGGACATCATGGTGCCAACTTCACCGCTAAGAAAGTTTTTGATTCCAGCTTCTACTGGCCGACGATTTACCGGGATGCTCATGAGTTGGTTAAATCATGTGATTCTTGCCAGCGTCAAGGAAAAATTTCTCAGAAGGACGAGATGCCTCAAAATGCTATCCAAGTCTGTGAAATTTTTGACGTCTGGGGTATCGATTTCATGGGTCCATTCCCGTCTTCTCGTGGTAATAAATATATACTCGTGGCCGTCGATTACTTGTCTAAATGGGTCGAAGCGAAGGCGCTACCCACCAATGACGCCCGAGTTGTAGTTAAATTTCTTAAAAGTCTCTTCGCCCGATTTGGTGCACCTCGTGCTATTATAAGCGATCGTGGGACCCATTTCTGTAACGACCAATTCGCTAAAGTTATGCTCAAATATGGTGTCACACATCGTCTTTCTACGGCATATCATCCACAGACGAGTGGTCAAGTTGAGGTCTCCAATCGTGGCTTGAAACGTATTTTAGAAAGGACCGTAGGTGAACATCGTGCTTCATGGGCCGATAAGTTAGATGATGCACTTTGGGCCTTCCGTACAGCTTACAAAACACCCATTCGGTGCACTCCTTACAAGCTGGTTTACGGGAAGGCCTGCCATTTGCCCTTTGAACTTGAGCATAAGGCCTACTGGGCCTTGAAACATGCTAATTTTGACCTTCAAACCGCGGGTGATCACAGAAAAGTTCAGTTGAATGAATTAGTCGAGCTTTGTAACAATTCGCAATTTCAGGTTAATTACTATTCCCGGAAAATTTCACTATTCACTTTTACTATTCATTTTCCCGAAAATTTTCCCGAAATTTGATTTTTATTTCTTGGGCTCAAGTGATAAATCATTTCCATGGCAAATTAAAAGTTTGACATTCATAAGCTCATTTTCGTGAAAGTTATTAAGGAATTACACGGAATTACACGTTTTAGGGTAAAACGTCATTCAGAAATTCTACGTACAACGAAATTCGGTCGCGTTAATTTTCCCCGTATCAGAAAAATGTTTGACACACTCATGATTTATTTGAGAATAAATCATGACTGAGAAAAACATGACCAAAATAAACCTCGGCCGTGAAAAACTGGAATTTTCAGTTTTAAGCGATTTTACTCAGCCGTAACCTTAGCCTATACCTGCACCGCGTTTCTAAGACGATTTGAGTTTTTAAATTATTAGAAAAAGTCAACATATTTTTCCCTCCTCCATTGACCAAAAATCATCCCTTGATTTTATAAGTCATTCCTTGATTTTTAGGCTTTCGGTTTGATGTCTAAAAGACATTTAATACCAACCAACACTGGACTGAGCCCAGTCTAGACATTATAAGTCTTTTTAAATCAATTATATCATATTAGAAAAGTAACATTTTACTTTTCTCAATTTTACGCAATATTCGTACGTTTTACGTATTACGCGTTTTAGTCCCGTGTTTCCAGTTTTTAGCAGGGTTTTACCACCCAAATGGAACCTACCACTCATTTTATATTTTATTATGGAGTATTATGACAAGTTTAATCATTCCTCCAAGTTTCGTATTTTTACGATACCCGGTTTTACGTTTTGTGACGTAACAACTTACGGTTTGCATTTTACGGAGTCAAAACATACTAGATATCTTGGATAATATCATCACAAGTCAAACCTTGCTCCCCAAGATATACAAACCGCCATAGGGGGGGGGGATTCACCACCCATGTGTCATGATCTTATGCTTAGAACTCTTGGATGCTTACATGTGTTAAGCTTGCTCTCCAAGTGTTGACTAAAGTCATACATGTAACCTCCTCAAAGTCATATATAAGCCCTTCCCCCCCCCCCCTTTGTTGCCGTCCACTTCCACACACACCAACACCATATCCTTTGCTCTTTTCCTTCTAGTTTCATGCATGATTCAAGTGCTTCTTCAAGGTTGAAACCCTAGTTTCTTTTAGATAATCAAAACACTTCCATAACCTCATATACTTGGTAATTTCTCTTGAGTTTAAATCCACTCAAGTCACCTCAACCTTCATCATCCATCTTTCAAGATTACAAGAGTAGAAAGATTGCATGAAGTGAAGTGGGTTGAAGCAAGTCTATCAAAGTCCTATCCTTACATGTTAACTTCCTTTCATCTTTGAAAGCCAAAAGTTGTAAGTCAAACCCTAACTTGCTTCTTGTTAAATAATCATGTTCATGTTATTTACCTATTACTCTTGCTATATTATGTCTTGTATGCAAGTCCATGATGTATAAAAATGAGCAAAACAAGTTGTTGTAATTGATTGTTAAGATAAGTTATTAAAACAAGTAAACTAGTAACTTTCTTGGTAAGACCTGATCAAAATGGTAAAAATATGATATTTGATTATTACATATTGTAGTAGAGGACCTAACAAGGAAACCGTAGCAATTTGAACCACCTAAAACGAGTATACGAGTCAAAAGTTACGCCCATTTGAAGTTACAAAAGATTTGCGGCAAAGCTGCCAAATAGTTTCTGTTACAGAAACATTAAACACGCAAAAAGAGGCATTTCTGGTCCGATTCATCAAAAAGTTAAAACACGAAAGTTGTCCGGAATCACGTTTTCGTTCAGGAGCAAAGAAGCTCGAGCCTTGAAAACGCTTTCTGAGTGAGATATTTCTCAGTTTCTTAACAGCTATTTACATATATATAAGTCACTATATTATGGTTATACTTTAAAAGGAACAAGAGGTCTTATGACCTATAAACAAGACCACCACCATGGCTAGAGCCAAGGTTGAGTCTCATGACCTTGGAACAAGGACCAAAGGGCATGACTAGGCCATGACGAAATGACCATACCAACTTACTTAGGCGAAAACATGAAACAAGGAATTGGCGAGAACTTGAACAAGCAATTTGGATCTACTTCACCTAAAAGGAACCATGAGATATTACAAAGAAAAATGGTCATACAAGTTATATGAAACATACCCTAATAACAATCTTCATGTAATAATAAACTTTCCTAAGTTTATTCAAATATCGGACATGTAACTTTTCGGATCGAAACTTATATCTATATATTTTATCAACTACTACAATAGTAGGGAGCCTCATGTGAGGAGTTCATTATGTAAGCCGTCGAGATGAGTTGTGGATTTACGAATTAAAGTGTCCTGGCTCCTCGAACGCTTACTAACATGACTTCTGAATTATGTCGGCCCGAACGGTAGTAAACGATATATAAAACATACATGTTTCATGAATCTTTTCTTTCTAAGACTTACAATATACATCATACCACATCATGGACTGAATGCAAGATATATATATAGGCACTACTTCATATTCTTTACTCCGATCCTAAGTCGCAACATTCTATTATAGGTTACTCGTAGAAACCTTCACGATTCAACCGTTACATTCATTACTTGCTATCTTACTTAAGGTGAGTTCATAGCCCCACTTTCTATTGTTTAACTATTTTACAAACCCTTGGGGGGAATACATGCTATTATTTTTCTACTCGAACACAATGCTTTCTACTGTATGCTATTCGACTATGTTTTATTATCACTAAGTAACATCCTTGCCAAACCAAGATCCCTTATTATGAACCATTTAATCACTTGCGAGGGTTACTTGCAAGTGAGCGCGAATATTGTGAATAGGCCTATTGGGATTGACGAATCCCATTTGTTTTGACTAAGTTCAAACAAATGCATTAATATTTGAGACATTAGGTATGACGGCAAAGTACCTACCGGGATAAATCTGCCGATCGATATTGGTACACGTTAACGTTTTGGTGTCATAAGCTTAGTGTATAATACATTTTATGGGCGTATAATAACGTAGCCTACCTGTATTGTTTTCCAAACATTGGTGTGAGTCTATAGCTCACACTACCAACATATTGTGTTCAAACATTTAACAAACTCTATGAATATCACTCAACCTTTGTGTTGACCTCTCAAGCATGTATTTCAGGTTCATGACGATCAAGGATGGCACGGAAGGACATGGATACTCAAGAGGGCTATAAATTTTATTATCATTCAAAAACTCATTTAATGTAAATTGTAAACATGGAACCATTTGGGACCTCATTTTGTAATCTCTGATATTTATATAATTTGAATGATAAACCTTTTAAAACGACTCAATTAGAGTTCGTTTTCTATTATTGTGACTATTGTGCCGTCGAGTAACACCCAGTTTGAATTCCGCTGCAACCATGAATTGGGGGTGTTACAAGCTTCGTGATCAGGCCTATGAGAATTCTTTGATCTACAAAGAGAAGACAAAGAGGATTCATGATGCTAAAATTAAAGATCGCGTCTTCAATGTTGGTGACTGAGTCCTTCTTTTCAATTCTCGATTAAAGATTTTCTCGGGCAAGTTAAAAACCCGTTGGTCTGGACCATTCACCATTACCCAAGTATTTCCTTATGGAACCGTTGAGCTTTCTCAACCTAATGGTCCCAATTTTAAGGTGAATGGTCATCGTGTTAAACATTACTTCGGAGGGGACATACCACCCATGGTTGTACCGGATCTCCAGACTTTCCCCAAGGACGATTAATTCGAGGATCGAGTCAAGCTCATGTGACTCGGTGAACAAAAACAAGCGCTTCGTGGGAGGCACCCCATGCTTATCCAATTTCATTTTCTTTATTTTCTATTTTCTTAAATAACGTAACGTGAGGGGGGCGACCCTTTCCAAACTTGTGTTTTCGTGGTTGTTGTTTATGAATGTTCAGGAATTTCCCCGAAGTTTGAGGACTCTCATGCTCGTGGTTTGTCGTTCTCTCCACTCGAGTCTCATCCTTCGCTGCTCTTTCGGAAATTCACCATATCCAAAATCTTATCGATTAACGTTTATCTTTTGGCATACTTAATAAACGGCCTTAGATTTTACGTAAGACTACCCGTACCCTTAAAACATTGAGGACAATGTTTCACTTTAGTCTGGGGGGGTGAATCTTCGATTCGATTTGACCTGTACCATCGTCTGAGCTGTTAACTAACGCAACTCCGTTTTCCACCAAAAATTTTAATTTTTGTCACCGCTTTATAATCCAAAAAAAAAAAAAAAAAAAATGAGAAAAAAATGAAAAAATGAAAAATGAAAAAAATATATATGTTATGAATAATAAGTTTTGACACCTTGTTTTGACTTTCCTACCGGCGAGAGTAGAAATAAATGTTCCGACTTGACCGGGCGTGTTGAGCCCTAGCTCGTCTCCCTTAACCAAAATAATCAAAAGATTATGGCTAAGCATCCGCGGATCTCATTACTTGGGATTTTAAATTTGCGGAGATCGAGGAATGATAGAGTTTATTTAGAAGTTTCGTGCTATACACGGATCGCATTACTGGGATTTAAAAAACCCACGAGAGGTACTTGTGGCCTCCTTGTTCCCATCAGCAACGTCACCAATATATATAAATAGATGTCTAGGATTAATTAAGGGTATACGGTTTGGGCAATACTTAGTTTTTTCTCGTTCCCAACAAAATCTCTGCATATGGGGGTTTGGTACACATAGGGGTACTGCCAGTGTTACGGTGAAATAGACTATTGCATCTTGCCGATTCGCAGCCGATGTTGTGATCTTAGTAAAGGCCGTAGGACTTGGGGTTTGGCATATAGTTATGAATATCAATAATAATAGTCCAAAGCCAAATAAAAAGGCAGAGGAATCCAAAGCTATAAAAAAGCAGCGGATAGAAATCCAAAGTCATAATAAAGCTCTTACGTCTTGGCGGCTCATAAACCGTTGACTGTAAAAGAATAAAGGACTAAGGACCAAAGTATTATTAAAGTGCTTATGATTATGCAAAAATGCCAAGCTTCGACTCCGGGGGTTTCCCTAATAAAAAGCTTCCGTTTCGGGTATCAAACATGGTATGTCTCGGTCGTAAATAAAAAGGGAGCCTCCACAAATCGTGTTAAATGAGAGACCTTCATGTGGACCCGATTTCTGTATGCAGGGGTTTTCGAGGGAAAGTTTGGAAACTACTTAGCGTTCAAATTTTGTGCTCTTATCGGACTAACAAATATCGAAACGAGAAAAAATGAAGCAATTCATTTCTCACAAATTAAAATCTTTAGATACAAAACTTAGGACCTGGGGACAAGAGGTAATACACAAGTAACTTTTGTGGGCAGTGTTAGCATCTAACTTCTGATAAACAATGATTTCGATTTTACGCTTAGTTTGGGAGCTTGTGAAAAATCAAGGATGACGATTTTTATCCGTACGGTCTCTTCTCTGTGAGAAGTTTTTCTACTCGTTGACCCTGAAAATTATCAACAGATAAGAATTGATAATGAAAGTCAAGGCAAACCGTCACATATATAAATGAAAAAAAAACAAAAATAGTAGTTGTAGTTGTTATTTATGAAAATCGGAAAACGGAGCGTTTTTGAGAATAAATGATTTTACTATCTCTCTTGAACATCATTGCTACTTTACAACGTCAGTAAAGAGAGGTTTTGAAAATTATTTATCTCTTAAGCGTGAGGTGATGACATTGCGTGAGGGCACGACAATACCTTAGTCTGGGGGATTTTGATGAGTGCTTAATCACTCATCCTTTTTAGGCTTTATTTCGGACCAAAAACACCGAATACTAACCAAAAATGCCAAGAGAATGCATGTTTTTGTATTTGTGTATGTGCAGGTACGGATATGAGAAAAATGGACAAAAACAAAGCAAAACTGACAAAAACGAGCACGAGAATGGAAAGTGTCAAAAGCCGGAGCGGGGAAGTCAAATGGTCAAAGTCCAAGCTCAAAAAAATCAAATTCAACTTCAGAGATTCAGAAAATACCAAGTTCAGTCCTTGGACAAAGTTTTGAAGATTTGGCAGATTTAGTCCCTGCAGTTTCAGAATTTGGCAATTATGGTCCTTTAATGAATATTTGGAGAAAAGTCATAAATGGTCCTCCAATATTCAGAGTATGGCAATTTATACCCTTGGGAGAAAGTTTCAATGATTTACAGATTTGGTCCCTAAGGTTTTCAGAATTACATTATTGGTCCTTGTAATAATTCTATTCCTAATCCTAATATAACTACAACCGGATCCACTACAATATTTGACCTACAAGCCCAGCCCAACTCCCCTAACTAATTCTACCCAGCCCACCTTCCTATTATTATTACCCGATCCAGTCACTTACCCGGTCAAACCTTTACACCCACGGTCAACGTAAACAAATAAATAAAACCCCAAAAATCTCATTTACCCGCCCCCCAAACTTTTACCAACCCAGAAAAACACTATTCCTAAGAACCCTAAATTACCAATCCCCCATTTTACCCTCAATTACCAACAATTACCCAATCATTGGGTGTTCTAGAAGGTCTGACAAGTCAGGGAATGTCAGCAAGAGGGATACGTGGACCAATGGGGATACACACGCAGGATCAATCTAATCACACCAATCAATCAGACGGCTCAAAATGAAACTTAGGGACCAAGGAGAGATCAAGGGATGATATTGCACCAAAGAAGCACAAGTCTAGAAGGCTCTCCTCAAACCCTAGCAGCTCCCATTCGTGTATAAATACCCCCCTCCCCTAGTCATTTAGGTGTGCCTTTTTTATGTATTGTTATGCTGTTATTTTAAATTTTGTAATGAATTTCTTTTATTAATGAAAAGTTTATTTCAGTTCTCTTAATTACTTGTCTTAATTCTAGTTATTCACTGCTTATTTAAATAATCTCTTTCAGCTTATTGTTTCTGTTTTCATTATTGCTTTATAATTCAGTCCTACTTTCCAGCTTATTTACTTATTGTTATTTAAAGTTTACATATAAAAGAAAAAAAAATAAAAAATACAAAGTACTTATTTACAAAAGCTTCAATAAGCTTTTTACTTGTTTAATCAGTTTCATTTAAGCTCCTTATAGCTTATGTGAAGCTTACTTTGGCACCTCAAGCAATCACTCTCAAAAACTCAAAAGTCAACTGTTGGTCAAACATCAGCTTATTCAATAAGCTTTAGCTTATTTGGAGTTAAAGGTAGCTAACAAAGGAAGCAGTTAGCCTATCTAAAGATAGGCTGTGTGGGAGTCCCCCTCTGTTTGGCTGAGGGGGTTTGTAAGCTCTTATTTTCATTTTCGTCTTAATTTTGCATCAGTAGTATAAATAGTAGTATAGATCTGTGCTTATCTGCTTTTTATTGATTGATATTACTTGTTTAATTCTGATAATAGTTGAGTAGTAGTAGTTTGATTAATCTGTTTGGCTATTGATTGATTAAGTTGTAGTTTGAAATCTAACTTCTATTGCTACTGTTGCATCTGTGGATCTAAGGTGTTTGTGATTTCTGTGTTTAAGTTGCTTCTGAGTCTGATTTCTGTGTTGTTTTGGATCACTCTGGTAACTTAAGTGGAGGATTGGATAACACTTATTGGATCTGTGTTAGTTTCTAGTGTAGACAGTCATAGTAGGAGTGTTTGGCATTGTAGTGTTTGCTGGTATTATGTCACACCCCCAATTTACCTGACTTGCAGCGGAATGGAATACCTGGGGGTGTCTGTCATAGCACCACAGTTACAGTTACATTGAACGACCTAAAGTGTCGTTTGGAAAATACTGCATTTGATCATTGAAATAATTCAGAGTTTACAAAATGAGGTCCCCAAAATGTGTTGCATGTTTACGAAAACAAGTCATACTAGATCAAACGTTTACATAAGTGCATGAAATAATGATGAGACGCGTCGACTCCGCGACTCCATGAAGGTCCAAATGCATGTCACATGAGCTACCTTAATAACCTGAAATACATTGCTAAAACGTCAACACGAATGTTGGTGAATTCCATAGGTTTGTAAAATGTAATACTGTACGGCCACCACAAGTAAAAGTGCAAGATAAAAATCTCATGAAAATTGTACAATAACCTTAAGCTCATGACACCGAAGCTATGACTGATGAAACTCTATGCCCCTCCCGAATGTTCTGCCGAAACATTCAAATGTAAAAGACATGACATGCATCCGCTTACTGTTGGTAATCACTACCACGGATGGAGGCGTCACCCTCGATAGATCTATCCACTCACTCTCGCTTAACGGTAAATTAACGGTTCATGATGTTACAGGGGACTTATCACATGGCAAGGTAACTTAAGCTATGTACATGTTTGAATACTTGGGCTCGTACTGAAATAATTGATGCAATGTATTCCCCCCGTGGGATTTGAAAACAATCAAAAATGTTGAATTGAAAACGGGGCTATGAAAACTCACCTTAACTGATGAAACTGTGATGAAATGAAATGAACACCAATGAACAATTAGCTGTCGCAACCCAATATGATGGTACCATGAACATGTAATGAGCTGAAAAACAAGGCGCGCACACTAGCCGCAACCTAATATGAATGATGAATGATCTCATTTAGATCACCAAATGATGTTATGAATGACCATGCTCATGTTTCTATACCACTCTACTCTTTGGAAAAACACTTGTGTTGTCAAAAATATATAATCCAAGAATTTGGAAAAATATTGCTATTAGAAAATATAAATAGCTAGTAGTAATATATATATACTTATATATATATATATATATCGTAAGTTTCCATGTTAGCGTTGAAATACTCGGGTTGTAATCCTTGAAATGATGAAAATATACCCGTAATAACTAATACTACATTAGTTATAAAGCTCGGTACTTAATATTATGTCTAGCTCAAAAATGTACTTCGTAGTTTTTGTGCCAAATTTATATAAAAGCTGTCAAATATAAAATGGTTTTAGCCGATATTCAAACGTGTATATCTTTGTCGTTACTTATCCGTTTTACTTGTTCTTTATATCCACGGTTACGTCTTAGTATGTAGTAATATATTTTGGAGAGCTCGGCTCCTCCGGGTTACGTCTAAAGTCTCTTTTTGTCCAATGAAAAACGTCCAACAGCAAACATTTTCAGAAAAATACTTTTCGTCTACAATCTTGCAAAAATCATAACTCCTTCGTTATAAACTCTTTTTAATCCGTTCTTTCGCCTACGGATTCGTTTTTGAAAGTATTTTCTAAAAATTTTGACAAAGTTCCCTTGGTGTTTACTGATTTTCCAGATTTTTACAAAACGGGACAGCATGTCTAAAATAGGTTCCAAATCAAGTTTTCAAGGTTAAAAACTAATTTCTACCATCACCAAAACTCTTGTAATCACCACATAGCTAATCTAATCCTACCATACACCTTCTTAGGGTGCCATGGACTCCTAACCAAGTTATTAGAGCAAGGGGATTCTTAACTAAAAAGTTAGGGTTTGTATGTTTCTTTTTAGACAAAATAAAGTGTGGTATAGCTACTTGTACATGGTTTTTAGCATGATACTTATGTAATACATGTAAAAATAGGATGATCCATGAAAAAATAAAGATGAAAACTTACTTGACAAAATGAGATGATTATAGGATGATTATGCTTGATGTTCTTGTGTTTTTGTTGCTTGATTCTTGATTAGGCTTGTAAAATGAACAAGTTTAGTGTTTTACTTTATGGAAAATGATCACTTGATCATGGAGATCAATTATGGGTCGTGGGTTGAAGAGAGAAATGGAAGAGATGAGAGGAATTTTGTTCTTAGCTAAAATGTGGATTATGATTTTAGGAATTTAGTAAAGTTAGGTTATTAGAGGTTTATTAGTATAAAATGGGCAAGTTAATGCCAAGGGTTAAAAGGGGTGGCACTTGGCCGGTTTTTCAAGGGGTGAAGGGGGGGGGGGGGGTAGGGTGCTTGGTATTTAATTAGAAAACCTTGTATGAATTTGCACTAGTTTGTGTTTTTAGTTACGATCGGGTACCGGTTTTATTAGAAATAAACGTTCACGAAGTTTACCGGGATGAAATAAAGTCATAATAATGTTAAAAACATATTAAAAATATGTTGGATACATTTACTGAGTGATCGGGTGATTATTGTTTAGTTTTAACGAAAACCGTCGTTATATTCATACGCGTACGTTATAAATAAAATAAATTTCCAAAATACTGGGTAACTGAATGTTATAACTTTTATGATGTTAAAATGGATATAAAAATATGTCGGGACCATTGTGGGAATATTTAGATATATTCGTCGTGTATAAACCGGGTGTTAACGTTTATTTAGAAATCATAATACGTAAAACGTTAAATATACTGAATATAGTAATTTGAAAATCCTAAGAGTGGTATAACATGTAAACGACCTACTGATGATATGCAGACTATTCCCAGTCCGTATGAAATGTTATTACTGATAATGCATGAATTCGCACCTGAACCAATACGGTTACGCGAATTTGAATACCCGTAAACTAAATTTACGATGAAATGTGTAATGCTCGTGAATGATGAAATCTTTTCCCGCAATGAATAGTGTTCCGTGAATAGTAAATTTCCCAAAAGTTTCTCAGAATATCAAATTGACCTCGAAAACGATGAATAGTAAAATGATGAATAGTGTTTTGATGAATAGTGTTTTTCCAAAGTTCGGGAAATGACCTGAAATGACCTGAAATGGTGAGTTGTGACAGTCTTCCCCCCTAAAAGGAACTTCGTCCCGAAGTTCAGTTTATGTTGGTCTCTGAGAATGTATTGGTGAAAAGGTGATGATATTCGAGAATTCCAGCGAACTCTAACGATAGGAATTCGACTCTGTTTCAACTGTTTGACCACATGGTCCATGATTTTTTTTTTTTTTTTTTTTTTTTTTTGTTGGTTCTCTTACAAGGTCTGAGATTGTTATTTGGGATGGATCCCTTCCAATGGAATCATGAGTGACTCATCTGAAAGTCATTTCTGGGGATCTGAAAATGTGAAATATGTTCGTGTAATCCTGTTGTTCTCTGACAATTGTTCAAGTCTGACGGCCACTATGCCTTCTCTGTCAAAATATAAATGGTCCAGTATATATTGGTGTAACTTTCCAAGTTTTCTGAACGATAACATGCCTTTCCTAGGCAGAACTTTCTGCATAACTCTGCAGAACTTGAAGTTTTAATGGTTTACGACTTATTGAACTTGTAACTGATTCTTGACTTGTAGAAAATTTCTGGTTATCTCATGAATGCCTACTGAACTAGTGAGTTGAGCTTTTTCTGAGTTTGGCCCATCAATCGATGGTCTGCGCTTCTTAATGTTGTAAATGTGATACTGGTAATATATACTGCTGAATTCTGCCAGAACTCAAGTTTGTATGCTAGTTGGTCGATTCTAAAATGAATCTTAAATAGTCCAATATGCTAAAGGTTCAACCTTTCTTGTTATCCAATTTGTATCGTGCCAATCCAAGGCAATGCTTTTAACTTAGTTGATTCTCCCACTTGAATCTGGATGGTTTGTTGTTCAGGATATCCAATCCAAATGATGTGTTATGTACCAACCTAACTTCTGCCAGTTTCCCGTTGTTGGTGTGATAACTATTGTTGTAGATGAATTTGATTTATGTTGAGTGATTAGTCCAACCAATTACAGGGTTAATCACTCATGCTCTGAGCATACCTTCCTATGTTTGAATTGTTCTCTCGCTTTGACCATCGTTCTGAGGGTAATAGGTGATGTTCACATCTAAATGGGTTTCTGAAGGAAATCCTGAAATGATTACCTGAAGTCCAAGTTGAAACGGTTTCCTTAACAGGAAAAACTGAAATGGGTACAATAAACCTTTGTGACTAATTCCATAACGTTCAGTCCTTCGAACTTGGCGTTATCTGAAGGGATAGAATATAGGTGACAATTTGATTCCTTGTGTTTTGTTCCAACGGATGATAAGACATATGTCCTTCTTTGTCTAGTGGGTTTGGTCTTCACTACTGAAGTTCGTGATCAATTTGTGATGTTCCTCCTAATTCCTTCATCACATATTCCAAATATTCTTTATTGTCAAGTCACAAATCCTAAATGCATAAGCGATGTTGTAGGGAAGTTGGTTCTGGAAATTTGTCTCGCGATTGTGAGTTTTGGTTGAAATCTTTTTCTGAATAAACGAATTTAGAAAATGGAGCAAATGATTTATTGGGTAATATTTTCTTGATGATTCAAAATCCAGTAGTTATGAAATAGGAACTGTTTTCAAACATGTTGTGATTAAGACTGATTACCAAAGTTTGATGTCTATGTATATTTCTCATTGTACAATAGTGTTGCTAAAGATTGACCAAAAAGGATCGTACTTGTTCAAAATAGGGATTTCAGAAATCATTTTTCCACAAGGTAGGTGATTTATGTAAACGCATCAACTTTATTTAAAAGTGAAAACACTGAAAAATAAAATGGTAGAATAGGAAATGTTCGCTTAAATGCATAGATGTCTAACACTTAGTTCCTGAGGTTGGATAATGTCTATTGATGGTTATCTGGCATAACTACAAGCATAGGTATTTAGACTAACTTAAGTCCTGAAATTGTTTATTGTTGTAATTGGCAAGACGAAGGTATCACTTGATGTTGTGTCGATGAATGTCTATTCTGTTTTCCCATGTAGATGAGGAGATATGTTCCGGTTTGATCCCTTGCTTGGTATGAAGGTGAGGTTACCTGAAATTTCTAGACATAATGCCTTAGAGGAATCTACATCGATATTCTTGGTTCAAACAATTGTCCTTTGTGAAAACTTACTGCAGGAAAGTTTATGTATGGATGAGGCCATGTTTAAATGAAATGCTCTCCAGTCTCAATTAGAAGCTTGGTTTATTTCTATTGTGTTGTCCTGCGGACATTTATTGATTTCAATCCTGTAGCTCAGTATAGCTAGTACCCTTGAATAATGACATTGGACAACTAAGTCAGAGATGGTGATTAGGATGGTCTCGCAGTATCTGAGGATTGTTGTTGAGTTATGAATTCTCACACTATATACTTCTAGTCCTGGTTACTAGTTCTGTACTCCTTTCGTTGCTTCTATTGTATAGAGGAATCCTGCATGTAATTGATATGGAAAGTCTCTTCTAGGGAAGTCAATGGGAAAATCCAACTTAATGGCTAAGTGAGTGACAGGTAGGGTAAGTATCCAGGGATAGTTCGGAAAAATGGATGTTTATGAATGAGTTCCTTTGTTTACAAAACTTTTGGATGAAGATTGTTATTAACAATCCTTTGAAAAGGTAATTATTTCCTTCATGGCATAATCCTTCCTGAATTTTACATAGGTGATCAGGCTATGTATAATTGAGGACTAATGATGCGATGTTGGATTTTGTCAAAATATCATAACTTTCCTCAAAAGTTTTAGATGGTGTTCAACGCATTGTTATTAAAATGGTATTCCTTACGACAGTCGCCACATTGAAATATTGTTTCTATGTCTTCAAACCATTTGAGAAATTCCTTTGTGTTTCTAGTTCCGCTAAAGGTGGGAGGATATAAGTCTGGTCCAGGGACTTCCTGGTGTCCCTCTGTGTGAAATCAGGTTTGTGGCATCATAGGGTTGGATAGTCCTGAAGTGGTATCTGAAGTTGTGCATCTATCAAATCTTAGATAATGTAGGTTCTGAACCATTCCTGAAGAATCTGCGGATGTTTCTGTTGAGTCCGTGTTATTGGTATTATCTACTAGGTGTCATCTAGTTCATGTCAAGTGGGAATGGAAAAGGAAAATGACAATGATGGTACTAGTGTATGGAATACTACCCTCTTTCGCGCTACCTCGCGACATCCAAAAGGTAAAACTAAAGTACACACTGTGGGAAGGCCAATAGTGTAATAAGTAACTGATGGTGGTGATAGTACCTGAGTAGTAAGTGCCCTACTAGTGATGGAAAGAAAACACACTAACTTCCTTGCAATAACCATCCTAACAAGTCCATTAAGATTAATTCTGAATACACTACCAAAAGGCATTCTATGTACGGGCTGAATGATAGGAAGACTCTGTTCCTATGGCAAATCAATAGTACTAATGGTGGTGTAAGTGCAACTGATGGTATAATGGTAGTGGAAGATGACAAGGCATCTTCAATGTCGGAATTCGATAAAAGGATGTCAGGGTGATTATCTGAAGACATGTCACTTGTGAACCAGGTCAATAAAATGATATACATATACGGATATGAGTATAAATAACTCGCACAGGGGATGTATAAAACAACATGTATCATGATTATGCACTTATGATGAAATGATGAGATGCTATGATGATGTGGTTATAGTCTAGGGTCCAAGATACATCCTAGTTCGCTATAACCTTAGCTCTGATGCCAATCTGTCACACCCCCAATTTACCTGACTTGCAGCGGAATGGAATACCTGGGGGTGTCTGTCATAGCACCACAGTTACAGTTACATTGAACGACCTAAAGTGTCGTTTGGAAAATACTGCATTTGATCATTGAAATAATTCAGAGTTTACAAAATGAGGTCCCCAAAATGTGTTGCATGTTTACGAAAACAAGTCATACTAGATCAAACGTTTACATAAGTGCATGAAATAATGATGAGACGCGTCGACTCCGCGACTCCATGAAGGTCCAAATGCATGTCACATGAGCTACCTTAATAACCTGAAATACATTGCTAAAACGTCAACACGAATGTTGGTGAATTCCATAGGTTTGTAAAATGTAATACTGTACGGCCACCACAAGTAAAAGTGCAAGATAAAAATCTCATGAAAATTGTACAATAACCTTAAGCTCATGACACCGAAGCTATGACTGATGAAACTCTATGCCCCTCCCAAATGTTCTGCCGAAACATTCAAATGTAAAAGACATGACATGCATCCGCTTACTGTTGGTAATCACTACCACGGATGGAGGCGTCACCCTTGATAGATCTATCCACTCACTCTCGCTTAACGGTAAATTAACGGTTCATGATGTTACAGGGGACTTATCACATGGCAAGGTAACTTAAGCTATGTACATGTTTGAATACTTGGGCTCGTACTGAAATAATTGATGCAATGTATTCCCCCCCGTGGGATTTGAAAACAATCAAAAATGTTGAATTGAAAACGGGGCTATGAAAACTCACCTTAACTGATGAAACTGTGATGAAATGAAATGAACACCAATGAACAATTAGCTGTCGCAACCCAATATGATGGTACCATGAACATGTAATGAGCTGAAAAACAAGGCGCGCACACTAGCCGCAACCTAATATGAATGATGAATGATCTCATTTAGATCACCAAATGATGTTATGAATGACCATGCTCATGTTTCTATACCACTCTACTCTTTGGAAAAACACTTGTGTTGTCAAAAATATATAATCCAAGAATTTGGAAAAATATTGCTATTAGAAAATATAAATAGCTAGTAGTAATATATATATACTTATATATATATATATCGTAAGTTTCCATGTTAGCGTTGAAATACTCGGGTTGTAATCCTTGAAATGATGAAAATATACCCGTAATAACTAATACTACATTAGTTATAAAGCTCGGTACTTAATATTATGTCTAGCTCAAAAATGTACTTCGTAGTTTTTGTGCCAAATTTATATAAAAGCTGTCAAATATAAAATGGTTTTAGCCGATATTCAAACGTGTATATCTTTGTCGTTACTTATCCGTTTTACTTGTTCTTTATATCCACGGTTACGTCTTAGTATGTAGTAATATATTTTGGAGAGCTCGGCTCCTCCGGGTTACGTCTAAAGTCTCTTTTTGTCCAATGAAAAACGTCCAACAGCAAACATTTTCAGAAAAATACTTTTCGTCTACAATCTTGCAAAAATCATAACTCCTTCGTTATAAACTCTTTTTAATCCGTTCTTTCGCCTACGGATTCGTTTTTGAAAGTATTTTCTAAAAATTTTGACAAAGTTCCCTTGGTGTTTACTGATTTTCCAGATTTTTACAAAACGGGACAGCATGTCTAAAATAGGTTCCAAATCAAGTTTTCAAGGTTAAAAACTAATTTCTACCATCACCAAAACTCTTGTAATCACCACATAGCTAATCTAATCCTACCATACACCTTCTTAGGGTGCCATGGACTCCTAACCAAGTTATTAGAGCAAGGGGATTCTTAACTAAAAAGTTAGGGTTTGTATGTTTCTTTTTAGACAAAATAAAGTGTGGTATAGCTACTTGTACATGGTTTTTAGCATGATACTTATGTAATACATGTAAAAATAGGATGATCCATGAAAAAATAAAGATGAAAACTTACTTGACAAAATGAGATGATTATAGGATGATTATGCTTGATGTTCTTGTGTTTTTGTTGCTTGATTCTTGATTAGGCTTGTAAAATGAACAAGTTTAGTGTTTTACTTTATGGAAAATGATCACTTGATCATGGAGATCAATTATGGGTCGTGGGTTGAAGAGAGAAATGGAAGAGATGAGAGGAATTTTGTTCTTAGCTAAAATGTGGATTATGATTTTAGGAATTTAGTAAAGTTAGGTTATTAGAGGTTTATTAGTATAAAATGGGAAAGTTAATGCCAAGGGTTAAAAGGGGTGGCACATGGCCGGTTTTTCAAGGGGTGAAGGGGGGGGGGGGGGTAGGGTGCTTGGTATTTAATTAGAAAACCTTGTATGAATTTGCACTAGTTTGTGTTTTTAGTTACGATCGGGTACCGGTTTTATTAGAAATAAACGTTCACGAAGTTTACCGGGATGAAATAAAGTCATAATAATGTTAAAAACATATTAAAAATATGTTGGATACATTTACTGAGTGATCGGGTGATTATTGTTTAGTTTTAACGAAAATCGTCGTTATATTCATACGCGTACGTTATAAATAAAATAAATTTCCAAAATACTGGGTAACTGAATGTTATAACTTTTATGATGTTAAAATGGATATAAAAATATGTCGGGACCATTGTGGGAATATTTAGATATATTCGTCGTGTATAAACCGGGTGTTAACGTTTATTTAGAAATCATAATACGTAAAACGTTAAATATACTGAATATAGTAATTTGAAAATCCTAAGAGTGGTATAACATGTAAACGACCTACTGATGATATGCAGACTATTCCCAGTCCGTATGAAATGTTATTACTGATAATGCATGAATTCGCACCTGAACCAATACGGTTACGCGAATTTGAATACCCGTAAACTAAATTTACGATGAAATGTGTAATGCTCGTGAATGATGAAATCTTTTCCCGCAATGAATAGTGTTCCATGAATAGTAAATTTCCCAAAAGTTTCTCAGAATATCAAATTGACCTCGAAAACGATGAATAGTAAAACGATAAATAGTGTTTTGATGAATAGTGTTTTTCCAAAGTTCGGGAAATGACCTGAAATGACCTGAAATGGTGAGTTGTGACATATTAAGTCCTACACAGAGGTTATTTTTTGGTTGATACTAGTTACTTAGGTTGGTATTAGAGTTAATATAACATAAAACAATAGGTCATAAGCATTAAAAGTCAAATTAGCCTATAATCATCATTACAGTTAAGTTCTAGGTTGTGATATCAGTTACTATTGTTGCATTAGTTTTAGTATTAGCTTGTTTTAATCATATATTGGTATAATAACATGAATTCAGTAAGATTTGAGGATTAAAAATTTGAATTGGTCAAAGTTTTGTGCTTAATCAAAAGTCAAAATAGTCATTGGTTTTCTGTTTTGGTCAGTATTTCAAAGAAGTGCACAGATCTCATCTGTGATTCAAAATACTTTTTAAAAGCATTTTTGTGGAGTTTGGTAGTAAGTTTACAAGTTTCAAAAAGTATTTTTAGGTTTGGGTTTGATTTGCTTATCTAATAAGCTGCTTGAAGTTGATTGTCTGAACCTGCTAGTACCCTGCACAACAGACTTCTGACCAAGTTTCTAAGCAGATCTTAGGTGATTAAATTGGATTGGAAGTCTGATCTTTTGGTGAATTTTTGATCTATTGTAGCTAGTCAGTAGTTAGCACCCAAAAGTTTGCTATTCTCAGCTTATCTTCTCAGCTTATTTGCCTCATTAAGTTGGTGGTTCACCCTAGCTTCTGTTTTCAAAATATAGGCCTGCTAGTGAGCTTTTGAGCTTGAATCTGAGTTTGGTTGTTAAATTTGAGTTAACATACTATTGTAGTTGTTGTTCCATTTGAATAGTACCCTTTGCTTATTCTGTTTGTGCTTATTGCTTATTTCAATAGTGCTTATTTGACCTTTTTGCATCCATATCTGAGTTTCTGAGTTCAATTTTGTCTAAGAACTGTTCCATTAAGCTTTTCTGAGTCATAATATCATCTAGTCAAAGTTTGGTCAAGTTTTGTTCAAGATTGCTTATCAATAAGCACTTTCCAATAAGCAGTTTGGGTCTAATCAGCACTTCCAGTGCTTATTTTTCAAATTTTCTATTTTTCCTAGCTTTGAAATATTATTTTAGATTTTCCCTGAAATTTTCATATTTTTCTGAGCTCATTTGCTATTTTTCCTATTTAAATTTCATTTTTATTCATTTTTAATTACATTTTAATTACTAAAAAATACAAAAAAATCAGAAAAACCCCAGAAAAATCCAAAAAAATATTAGAAAATTATTTTTAGTTATTTTAGAATTTTAGAAATTTATTTTGCATTTTTCTCAATTTATTTGCATTTTCTTTTAATTTTTAATTAGTTAAATTAGTTTTTAATTCATAAAAAATAAATAAAAAGTCAAAAAAATATTTTTCTTTTTCTCAAAATTTTCTTTTATCATTTTTAATTTTTGAAAATTATTTTCAAGTCCGTAGGAGTAGCGTAGCTTAAAAGTCGCGTTTTATTTCGTTCGTTAACGTTTATTTTTCGTTTTATCTCACGTTTTCGATTCTAAGTTGCGTTTCTAGTTGCTTTACTTGAATTACGTGTTTAGTTGATTATTTGTGCTTCATTTACTATTTCATTAGTGTAATCTCACAAAAATCACTTTTTACCACTTTCACGACACGTTTCACGAATCGGGAATTCGAAATTCCATTCATCCTTCACACGGACTACGACCTCGGGTTATCCGTATTTCTTTGCGGATCTCTTGAGCTTATATCTATACTATAATATTGATATTGTGTTTTTCAAACCAATCAGTCGTTCACAGTCTGGTTGGGTATTTTTGCTAAATGGGGGAGCAGTGATGTGGAAAAGTTCAATGCAAGATACAGTGGCAGACTCCACATGCGAGTCTGAGTATATTGCAGCTTTTGAGGCTTCAAAGGAAGCTATTTGGATGAAGAATTTCATAGGAGATCTTAGAGTTGTTCCAACTGTACAAGACCCTATTGAAATATTCTGTGATAATGAGAGTGCAGTCGCCTTGACTAAAGAACCCAAGGATCACGGAAAGTCAAAACACATTGAAAGGAAATACCATTTTGTTCGAAGAAAGGTAGAAGAAGGACACGTGATTGTGAAAGACATACGATCAGAGGATAATCTAGCTGATCCATTCACAAAGGCATTGGCTAAGTCCAAACACGATGAACATGCATGGAGCATAGGATTGAAAGATAAAATAAAGTTTTAGTTGTTAGTTTGAGTTTGAAACATTATAAACAATGATTGAAATCGTAATAGAATTGGTGATTAAATAATGGAGATTTGTTTATTTGCAAGTGTGCTACCATTTACTATTGTTTATCATTGTGTTTCATTTTTGCATGTTTAGAATCCATTTCCTGAGTACTTAGTTTACTCAAATTTCCTCAGTCGTTCATACTACAGGAAGTAAGTATTGATTTAAGACTGTCATGGAGTGTTAGTAGATTGTCTATAAAGATTAGACATAGCATAGAGAATGCTGCAACACTCATGAGTACTTAATGGGAATTAAGTATAGGACAAACCCGTACTTAGAGAGATTACTTCATGGATTGAGATCACGAGTAATTCTAAGATGATAATATCATCTATTCTTAAAATGGAGATACATCGAGTATCTAGTTTTCAAGCCTGTTATACTTTAGTTTATTCAAACGCTGTGCGTAAATGCCAGTTATAAAGGGTATGCTAGGTATGACATGATAAGTTGACTAGTTCTATGTATTCAAAGTTTATTTGTTCCTTTCGCCTAAAAGGGAAAGCGATATCAGTGGGCCCCTCGATGATTAAATGTTGACTTAAATGTTCTAGGCCTAGCCGGGTCTAAATTGATGTGTTCAATTCAGTAGTCTCATATAGTAAAATAATCGGAAATCGAGAAACATAATGTTGAACCTGGAGATTGATTAAAATCCATGTCTCAGGTTCATACGATATCAGTAGAACAAAGGAATAGTTGATCGCTTATCTAAGGGCTGACTCTAAGATATGATTCAGAGTTCGGCAGTTGCATTGGATGGCACTCTGTGCTTAGTTGATCGGAATAGGCTTAGACCAATTATAGTTGATGAATTGTCCAAGTGGGAGACTGTTGGAATTATGTTCAAGTTCATAACTAATTGGTAAGACTATCGTCAAAAGTAGAGTCCTTTTTGGGTCGCCCTCGATGAACCGTAAAAGAGAAAATGATTCAAAGAATAGGTTACGGCATAACCACGTTTTGATGTTATGTCATAACAAGGTATTTGGTATTTTTTGGTTTTGTCCCACATCGCCCCAAAGGGTAAACCCATACCCCTTTCTTTCCTTATAAATAAAGGGGGCATGCCAAAGTTTCAATTACTCATTCCTTTCTTTCTAGTTCCTACTCCTTGTAAGAGTCTTTCGTGTATCGGGACCTTAGGAGTTCGAATAGATTTTCTCTTTGGTTCGTGGGTGTGAGCTATTAGAGGTACTCTTGTTTGGGTACTCGCCTCCAAGTTCGACCAAGGTGGTCCGTGTGAGAAATTCGATTTTCTCAAAGGTTAGTAATTTTCTTATTACTTATTTAATTATTTATTTCTTTTAAGTTGCTTTTAGTTAATTAGGTTTAGATCCTTTAGGGTTTAGTTCCCTTCTTGCCCTAGATTATTATTATTTCCGCTGCGTATTAATCTAGTTGGGAATAGGAAACCCATCAGGTTTATCATTTCTTAGTTTCTTTAGGGGTATATTATTGAACTGGCGATAATCATCGACACTGTATGCAAAAGAAACACGTATTCACAAAAACAGCAACCATAACAAGCTATAAGCTATAAATAATAATAATAATAATAATAATAAATAAAATAAAATTAAAAAAAAAATCCTTACCACATAAACTACAGCGATTGATAAAGGGTAACAAATTAAGTCAGCTCACCCTTATGAAAAGGTATATAAGAACTAAGAAGACCTACTTTGTTTTTATTAAATTAAAACTGGATTTATTTTACTCAATCATGAAGGTTACAGAGCCTACATGACTATAATATTGCCCTTAGTTAAGTTGTAATCAATATAGTAGATTGATGAGTGATGAGCAATAGTGAGCTTCCGATAGTTATCGTAAAGTACATTAGTTAAACGTTGACTGACCTCTCTAAGAGTAATGCGGCTCCGTTTGTGTCTACTAATAACATCAAACGATAAGTTTCTGTATCAACACCAAAAGTGAAGTATGTCCTTTATATGACAGCTTTAATCAGTCTTAGGGATTGAGATTTGGGTATAGCTCTAATATTTAAAATTAAGTGCTAAATACACTTTTTTTAGCTCTAATTTTAAAAGAATTAGTGATTAGGAGACCTAATTTTAGGCTTAATTTTATGACTAAAGTTGCGTTTCAATAATTCATTCGTAGTAACAACAGGGCTACTACTTCACAATCCAATGAGCTAAGTTCACACATTTTAGACACAAAATTAGTCACAAGTTGTGTTTGGCTAACCTTAAAAAAAAATAATAATAAAAAAAATCAAGGGATAATGCTTATTAGCTTATAAAATAAGCAATAAGCCTTTTTCTTCAAAAAGTCAAACGTACATTTTTCAAATATCAAAACATGGTCTTGTTGCATGATATTTTATTGACACCTATATCGAGTCTGACCCATTACTAAAAATCAAAACTCTAACTTTTCTACGTAAGTCTAAAATGGAAAAACATTCATGTATGACAAACAAAATCCTGCAAGTACAGATCACCTACTTTCTAAAGGCATTCACATCAAATGTACGAAAAACATTCACAAATAATAAACAAGATTATACCCATCGCCAGTTAGGCATTAACAAGAAAAATAAAGTACAGAAATATATTAGACATATAATCAACCTTGATGATGTTGAACAATGATGAGGATCTTGAAAGTCCGTTGTTTTACTTCCAATTGACCAAAGTGATTATTAGGGTTTGTATATATATATCCTTTTCCTAACTTTATTATGGGCCCTTTTACTAAAACTTCTAAATATTTACTAACTTTTATAATTAGAAAAAGAAAAAAAAAATGTTACTTTTGTATTTTAGAAGAAATATAAAATATTGTATATATTTTTTTTCAAGTCTTTAATACAATAAGATAAAATAAAATTTTATTTGTAAAAATAACGTGTGTGAGAAAACAAATTATATCAATACGGGATCTCAATTTTTTCATGTGGCGAAATTGTTTTACTAAATTGCCTAATAAAAGTAAAAACAGAAACCCAATTTTTTTTTTAAAGATAATCGTTGTTGTGACCCATGTTGAGCATATGTAAAACAATCTAATCCTGTTAAGCTCAGAAAATGCTATATTCAAATTTAGGCATCGAATTTGTGTTGACACTCTATAATATATTCATGCCTAGAAATTGCTTGCGTGCGATTTCTATAATAAAGTAAAGTTTAGTGCGTTTTTTGCAGACATTATACCACGTGATTTGTTTTTACATGTTGGCCCCACAGGTTTTGTAAATGTGCTACTTGTACCCTTTTAAAATCTTTAGATTTTTTTTATTTTTTTATTTTTTTTAAAGGCAACAATACATTAACTAAGCAAATAGATACAAACAAAGGCATCTCACCTCAAATAATCAAGCTAATTAAAAGAAGGTAAGACCCAAACTAACAAACTAACAAACAAAACTATAACATCAACCTATCACGAACCAAAGTAACAAGATATCAACTAGAAGCCTGATGACGTATAGTCCGCACTCGGGTCACGAACCCGACCAATGGACACTACTAATACCCAAGCCCATCACGCGTGGGCTATCATGATAAATATTTGGGCTTACAAAGGCCCAAATTCAAATCTGTTATTTACGGTCATGATATATGATCTCTTATTTATGGGATAAGGATCAATAAACCGCATAAGTAGGGATACACTGAAGGGTAAGGAACACGAAACCAACAAGGATTTCGTGTGTATATAAAGGGCATCTCGGCCCTCATTAAGGTATCATCTAATAACCCTAACTCTTCACTAAATCCCTAAAACTGATTTACTTACTCTCACGCCGGAGGATAATCGTGGGAAACAATCCCACGGTAAGCCTAACGGTGTTTTTTGTTCTCTTAGTGCGCAGCTCTCAGCATTAAGATCCAATTGATACGGGAACCGGAGTCCAAACAAGGAATGCCCAACTTTTGTATCAACAAGTGGCGCCATCCGTGGGACCACACACTAAGAACTCCACTAAGAACTAGAATGACGAAGCACGGAAATGTAAACCAGCGGACTCCGCAGGCGAAGAAAACGTATGGTGACCTACAGGGGAAGAAGCAGCAAAGTGATTCAACCTCTAAGCAGGCCTCTGGACCAACCAGTGCGCCCAAACACCAAGGATCAGGTTCAGATCTGAAATTTCCGATAATAGGACCGCTCACAGGGACTACCCAGGCCACTACAACAACCACTAGCGCGAAAGATCTACAACACACTCCTTTCACCACCCCCACCAAGCGGTGCCAGAAACAGACCCCACTGAGCCTCCACGTGCGCCTAATCGAGACAAGGGTCCGGATTTGGAAACAGACATCCTCGCGCTAGAAGGAGTCGCGCCTGAACTAGCACCAAGTGATTTTGTGTCTCAAAACTACGAAACCTTGGCTGCCCTTATGCAAAAGGAAGCGAAAAAGAGGTCAAGTCAGAGCCCGCAAACCCGGCTCAACTTCGGCCCTGAGTATGAAGCATCTCCACCGCGTCACCGAAAGGAGAGGCGCGAGAAGGATAGCCGCCGACTCCCAGTGTTCACTAGGGTCGGAAAGAAAGTTGTGGATGATGAAGCAGCTGACTTACAATACCTGGAGGAGCACGAAGACGAGGGATGGTGTACCAATGTCCACACTAGGCTTGGTAGTCGCAGGGTTCATGATAGACTTAGGCGACAGCGCTCCCCAAGCGAAAGCCCTTCTAGGCTTGGTAGTCGTAGGGTTCATGATAGACTTGGGCGACAGCGCTTGATGTGTGCTTTTTCACACATCCTTTTTAGACCAAAATCAGACCAAACACACCAAATACTAACCAAATATGCCAAGAGAATGTATATTTTTGTATTTGTGTATGTGCAGGTACGGATATGTGAAAAAATGAACAAAAACAAAGCAAAACCGACAAAAACGAGCATGAGATTGGAAAAAGGTCATAAGCCGGAGCCGGGGAAGAAAAATGATAAAAGCAAAGCTCAAAAAGTCATAAGAATTCTTTGGAAGTTCATAAAGTTGCAAGATTAGTCCCTGTGCAAAGTTTGGAAGATATGGCAACTTCAGTCCCTCATCTTTCAAGTATTGACAAATTTGGTCCCTTAAAGAAATTCTTAAAGAAAAGTCAAAAATGGTCCTTGGAATAAATTTTGAAGATTGGACAGCTTTGGTCCTTACAATTTTCTGAATTTCAAAGTTGGTCCTTGTTAATATTACTTATCCAAAAAAAAAACCTTCAACTGGATCTAATAATAGTACTAGTCCACTTAAACTCAAGCCCAAATACCAAACCAAACTTAAGCCGACTACCCCTACCCAACCTGTTACCTAAAACCGACCCACTCCCAATTACCAAACCCGGTCAAACTAAAACAATAAAAACACCCAATAGTAAAACTCCCGCCCCCCAAATTATCACTTACCTAGAAATTACTGTAGCGTAGAACCCTAACACCCCATCCCTCAAAATTACCCCTTGTCAGTAATTATCACCCAATAATTGGGGTTTCTAGAAGGGTCAGGAATGTCAGAAGGAATGACACGTGGGCCAATCACAAGACACACGGAGGATCAGTCTTATCAATCACATGATCCTAGGGTCACTAATGATTAGAGGCATCTGGAAGATATCTAACGGCTTGAGATGGACTCAAACAAGCACACATCACATGGATAAGTGACCTGGCATCCCATCATCTCAGCCTATAAAAAGCCCCCTCACTCTCACATTTGAGGACAGTTAGTAGTAGTTAGATAGTAGGAGTAGGTGTAGGATTATTGTAATTTTTAGTTAATTGTTTTCCTTTCATTGTACTCAGTTAATTTCAAAGTTTTAATTCAAAGTTTAAGTTTTGTTTATTAATTTTTACCCTTGTAAGGGTATAAATGTCAAGACATCATAAATTGGAGTGTGCAAATAAATTTGTTGAGTGTAATCATTACTCCAAAACTATACACGTTGATATTATAGGTGTTTGTGGTAGCAACCGGCAGGAGTCCAACAAATTCAATTGTACATATTTATTACTTTTAATGTATAATTTGGGGTGTGAAACATTATCAATGCATCGTGAGCGACATGGATAAAGTATACAGGTCTAGTTGCTTTTAAAACAAAGAAAACTATAATAGTAAAATTTACCATTGAAGGAAAGGAGACTAATTTTCTACATATTAACAGTTCGCTTGAATTGATGAAAGATGTTTAATTGTTTGTGTGTAGGGTCAGACGATCCGCATAGTTTTGAGACAAATAACAAAAATAAGTGAAAACAGATTGGAATATCTCTGCTACAAAGGTGTACCATTATATGTACCATGTATTAAAATCATGTTGAATAGGCTTACAGTAGATAATAATACTAGTGAATAATGAGCAGTTATACCTGCAAAAATAAAGGGCCAGCTACAGCTCCTCTACTAGATGCCATGATTCCAAGACTAAAACGGCTGCATCTAAGCAAAGCTACCACATCTATGTAGCATATTACCAAATGATCTTATCAGAAAAGCAGAAATACTGTATCTCAAGCAGAGACGACAGACCTTGGATTGTTTGATTGACATGTAGCATATTACCAAAATATCCTCAAAACATCAGTTAACAGTCCCTGATTAACTCTGCTATTACTTGTCTTACGATTGATCTGTTCCATTCACACCACCAAACATCACACATGCCATTTTACACACATCAAAACTATTACAGCCTCCCATTTTAGCTTCATCTACCTAAACCGAGTTGATACCGTATCCACCAACTATATAGTGTGCTGACAAGAAACTTAGCCTAATTCGCCTAAAATTAAATCACAAACCTAACTAGATCATATACTAAATCAACTTCACTCTTAACAGTAATTTTAGCACCTGTGATCATAATTTCAAATGAATTCCATCCAAAACTTAATCCATCAAAAATTCGTTTCAGAAATTTACTTGTGATTTTATCCTAAATTCACAAAATCACCGGATAACGATATACAATCACAATGATATTCAACAAATACCTAATCCGATCAAAACTTGATTTAGTCAATTAAGCTACGGTTAATTCAGTCGCATTTTAGCTCAGTTACATCATAAACATAATCTACATATTATATACACAAATTATCACATACCACTAGAAGACTCATTTCATCATCATTAGTTGTACAAACTATAACAACATTGTCCGCTTTGATCAGGATGTCATTAAGCTCTTCAGAGTCCTCGTCATCCTAAACAATAGATATTAAAAGAATGTTCAAGGCTGCAGTTTTAACCTCATAAATCAACAAGAGAATACTCACATCTTTATTCTTCATATAAGGGTCCAATGCATTGCTTGGGTAGAAAGTGTCCGCAATCCCCGAACCAAATAAGTCAATAGCTGATGTCAATAAACTAAAAATGAATCACAAGTTCGAACCATATACTAATTAAGCATATTTGCAGTGCTTGGGGTATAAAACATACCAATTATGCAAGTCACAATTAGATTACTTTAAAACACACATCCAAACACTTTCTTAGAAAGGAGAAAATAAAAAACACGAGTCTTAAGTTAATGATATACCATCATCCTCGTCATCATAGTCATCCATGTTCAGTTCTTCTAAACTCATGCTGCTTCTTGCTTACCCTATATGAGGCAATAATCACCTGTATGCTGCTGCGATTTCCTGAAATGTGGTAGCTATATATGAGGTGTTAATCAAGATAACCAGTATACACATAACCGTGTAGCAAAGTATGTATTAAAGTGAAAATCTTTGTATAATACACAAATTTATGCCATCAAAATTTTGTATAGAAAGTTCAAGAATAGAGCAAGGCTTTCTTTCGATTCTTTTTTACTATATTGGTTTAAGTACACTCAAATTTCATCAACTTAACCAATAATAAGAGCTAGAAGGTTTAAAAATTACTATGGATCAATATACCAAGATATATGCTTCATCATAGACATGAAAAGATTCCATCATATAAGAATTCTGAATACTATTTGATCGTCGACTCATTGACGTATGACTCTTCACTCATATTGAACGCATAGGAATTACAAAAGTAACTACGATAACACATACCTGGTGTGAACACTAACCAGAAGTGCAGTAGTGTTAGTTAGAAACCATGTATACAGAGTACCATTTCCCAAGACGTTTCTTCTTCGTCCTAGTTGCACCACTACATAACTCCCCATTATGCTGCCTAATTCTCCTTCGTGGGTTCACCGTAAACCTACAGAATCAAAATACCAATAATTACACTTCATGATAACAATCTAAAACCAATCCACAACACAGCCACATTTGTGAGTATTAACCTTTAAAATAGTCACACTTACCTCTTATTCACAAACATTTACAATCACCGCACAATCACCGCAGAAAACAAAAAACAATCAGAACTTTAGTTTTACGGCCTTCTTAGGCATTTTAAGACTAATCTGGTTATACTAACTTCTGTCACAATGCCATTTCTCTACTTACACAAACTAACCAACAAAAAACAAACTAACCGCATTATCTATCCACTCGCGTCTCAACAAGCATCAAACATTAAGGCCAAATTTCATCGGCTATTCTCGCTTTCAACTTTTCATATAAAAACACTAATTACATTTACATTATAGTTTACAATTAAATGATGTCATTTAATTATTACTGTAAACTTCTAGCTAGCACCTTGAATTCACTATTGCACATATCACTAAACTAACAACATCCGACGTCAATTTACTAAAACCAACTGCGTTATATATCCATACACGTGCGTCTCAACAATCATCAAAACATTACGCATCAAATAAGTTAACTAACTGCGTTATTTATACACGCTCGCCTTAACAATATATCCGCCTACAACTTTTCGTTCAAAAACGTTAATAATTATATTCACCTTCATATCAATTTCGCATTAAAAACTGTAACAATTCACAAACTATAGCCCGAACTTATCATTACGTAACACAACAACAATCACAAACATCTTCATTATCACATCACGTAATCATAACAATAAACAAAAGAATCAAACTCAAAATAAACTTCAATCGAAACCCTAACAATTCATCCATAATAATTTACTAGCAATTAGCCAAACACTCACATATACATTCAAAATTAGGGCAAAATAATACTCGCAATCAACAAAACATTAAAGCAAAAATTAGGGCAAAATCATACATTCAAAATTGGGGCAAAATAAGCAGAAGACGAATGTGGTCGACGGCGGACAACGGGCGGCGATGGCGGATGGCGGACGGCAGGCGGTGAACGAATGTGAACTCTGAAAGTGTGTGTGAAATTTTAAGAGGGAAGAGTGAATTTGTGTTATCATGGTAAATCATGGTGAATGTGTGTTTTATAAATGAAGGGGGGTTTTAAAATTTTAAGCAAAAGACTTGTGGAACGGGATATAATGTGCAGATGTATATATTGACCTTTTTGTTTGACTTTTTTAATTAGACGGGAAAGACTAAACTGATGTTTTATTGACTCTTTTACTATTCAGTCACAAAAAGTTTCATACACTAAATGGCATTTATCTTGTAGTGGTAGGGGGGGGGGGGGGTAAATGTGTTTGGTTAGAGGGGGTAAGGGATTGATTACTCCGTAATTATATAGTACGTAGTAAATAGGAGGGTAGGGGTGTGTTTGTTTCATTTAGATGTTTTAGGTCTGAATCTGACTACCACATCTTACTAGCAAGAGATGGCTAGAACATCTAAATCTAAATGAAATAATGTTGTTTGTTTTTGTATAATTATCCGAATGATTTTAAGTGCTCGTTTCAGCAATTTATTTAAGTAACTTATGTAAATATGAAACAAGACTTTTTATCATAAATATAACATAGTTAATAAGCCATCAAATATATTATTTAACACGAGTGTTCAATCTCTCTTATCGAGTAAGAGGCAGTATGACAAGTCCCCCACCTCTTACTGAGTAAGATGTTATATGTCTAACTGGGTCTGACTCAAAAGAAAAAAACAAACAAGCAAAACGTCTGCCCACCTCTTACTGGTAAGAGTAAGAGGGAGTAAGAGGGCTAGTAAGACTTTTTTAAAAAAAAACAAACACACCCTAAGTGATTGATTACCCACCTCACTCATTCATTTTTCTTCTCCTTTTCCCTTTCCTCACTTTGAACCAAGCGGGCCCTAAATATATGACTAATTTTATGCCTAAAGTGATGTGGAAATGTTTTATTGGTTTGTGAAGTAGTGGATCCATCTACTGTCACCAATAAAGTGATGCCACATAAGATTAGGCATGTATTTAGGTACACGAGTTAGACATGCCAATCAATACTATTTTGAAAACATAAGATTTGGTTTTCTTAGGGTAAGTAAGTTTTTTCTGTTAACATTGTTAATTATGTTTAGCAACAATGTCCGATTTTGGTAATTGTACTTTTCATAAGTATGATGATGTGTTTGGTTATTCGCTTTATTAGAAGTCATCTTTTATACCGGCTATAAATAGGCATAACGATTTACATTAGAAGAATGTGTATTTGTATGTTTAGTTAAGAGTGTTATTCGTGATTTGTATGTTTGCATGTGTCTCGTATGTCTGTGCTTGTGATCGTGTCATGAGTCGAGATTTCACATTGTCAAGTGTGAGTTATTGTGTTTTCGAATCGAGATGGTTAAAAGGGTGTGTAGTGAATTGCGTTGTGGGTGTGTTGTACGTATAGGCTTGATTATGTGGGATTTCATGAAATGTTTTGGCTTGATATGGTGTATGCATGAGTAACATGTGTGTGTGAGCTTCTAAGGGCTGGAAACATGTATGCTAAATATAATTTAAACTTGTAAGCATGGGTCGATAGTGGCTATTATATATTTTGGTTCGCATATGAGGTCCTTTAAATTATTATTTGCTCTCTAATGTATGTTACTAAGGTCTGGTTTATAACTCAAATAAATAAAACATGGAGCTGCATTGTTATGGTAACTGTTTAAGAGTGTGTTTGGGTAAAACGTTTTGGTCACAATTGGTCTTTGACTATTTAATTAAAAAGAATACGAGAAAGAAGGGATTGAGAAGTGTGGATTTTTGGTTTAAAAACTTAGGTCATATAGTATTTGGATATTTAGATTAAATATTTGAATACTTGTATAGATATGGCTAGTCATTAGTTAAAGATATGAGGAGATAATATTATTGTCGTATACCACTAATTCACCATAACAGGTTATTAAGTCTTATAACTATGACAAATAAAACCATGAACTTGTCTTATGAAATCCTAATTTCAGTAATGAGACCTTAAAACTATTTAAATCTTAAAAGTAATAAGGTGTTGCATGTTTTCTTCCTAATTGAATATATATATTGTACGTTGTGTGTGAAAAAGAGTCAAAAGATTGGTTGTGAGTTGTGTTACTTCGTACAGTTAGAGTGGAGTGGCATGCATGTATATGAGTTGTAGGGTCAAGGGTCGGCATTGTTTTGATCTCATATTTCATGTATGTGGCCTATGTTAACGTGTGGATATGGTTTGCTGTTGGCTCGTTATATTGTCACTGATGGTGTCGACATAGGTGTGTGAATGTTCGAATGTGTGAGTAAACATATGTGAGTGTGATTAATTCAGTTTAAACGAGTTGGATCATATCTAAAGTAAATAATAAAATCGGCTAAGTCCTAAATCGGTCGTTATAAAATTAATTTACAATATATACCTTAAGTTTAAACATTTGACGTAAATTAATCTTGGACTTTGATAACTTACACATTTAACCCTAATCTTTGGGAAAATTACATTTTGAACCCTAAATCTAATTTAACTAAATTGGGAAGTCGTGTTAAAACTTAATTAAAATGGAAAGTTACTATTTTTGGAAAGCTGCTATATATGGAAAGTTATTAAAAATGGAAAACCGATTAAAATGAGCAACGTGATTTAAAACAAGTTATTAATAATAAGCCGATCATTAATTCGTGTAGATTCGCTGAAGAAGGAGTGACTTCATATTTTTATGTTATCATATGGTTTCGTTGGCGGTTTAAGGTATATATATTCTACCCTTTTTTTCAGTAAGGGTGCCTTCTCTCTCATGACATGATCCTTGATTATTGATTCGTTATCTTGATATTATTCCTTTGAGCCATTGCTATGATCCCTTATGCTTTGATTCATTCATTATGATTACTTTGATATGATGCTTGATATGATTCACATTCGTTGATACTCTTCGGATTATGACTATGATGTGATATGTTCATATATGCTTCTATGATATATGTTTATGCATGCTTCGTTCTCTTCTTATACCCAAATTTTTAACTAGTCATGGAGGTACCATGGCCGTGTCATTGAGGCACTAATGGCATGACACTTTCTGTGGAGGTGTGATTGATCCACGGCATCCCCACTTTGATATGATATGATTATGAGATCTCTTGCGCACTTATGATATGTGTATATACCTGTCCTGCGAGCAGGGTACATATATGTTTATGTATGTATGTATGGGAGCGTATGGATGCAACCTAGCACTTATGTTTATGTATGGATATGGATATGTTTATGTTTATGGTGAATGCGAGTATGTGCTTTATGCTTCTTCACACTTTATGGTACTTAGAGGTCGCTCCTCTCTGTACAACCTATGATTTAATGGATATGTGATTATGAATGTATGAGATCTGTCAAGTACCTTGGTAGGTCGGCTCGTGGCTTCCTTATGATTTTATGTGTCTATTCAAATACCTTGTTTAGACAATCCTTTGTTGATACGTGCTCATTATTTCTCTTATGATTATGCTTATATTGATATTTCTATGATGCTTCGTTTCCCTTTGACTTGTGATACATTATGCCATCCTTATGATAATTCTCACTTCGTTTGATTATTACCATACTCTTCATATTCTTCATTCTGTTGACTTATGATATTTGTTCAGTGAATCGTTTATCTCTTATTCATTTGAGAGATGACATTCTTTTCAGCAGGAGTTTATGACTTTCTTTCCTTATACTTATATACGTTTCGATTATTCGTTTTGTTATATATCTGTTCACTGGGCTTTTTAAGCTCAGTCGCATTTCTTTTCCTGCGGCAGGTTTTAGGTTGGAAGATGGGTTTGAGTGAAGAGTGCATAGGAGCTCTTAGTGGACTACCCTGATGATTAGAAGCCATTTACATCTTGATTAGACTTGGATTTGGATTTAGTAGATTTGTATTTCACTTTGTATAGAGATACCAGCTCATTTGTTCCTTTATTAACCTTTGTAACTTTTATGTTTATAAGTCTTCCACTTGTGTTTGTATGTTCTGATTTGGCACCATAATGTGATATTTTGACCCATGTCGGGTTGGGGAGTTACATATCTTGTAACATAAAAGATACAACTATATGTTATTGACATTTGGTATTCATTTTTGAAAAACAGGAGCCTTCGCTGTTTTCGACTAGTACTTTGTATACTTGATAAACGTGTTCGAGTTGGACATTGATGAATGATGATTGACAGGGACGGATCTATAGTGTAAGAATGGGGGGGCCGGTGCCCCCCATGGCTAGCCGAAAAAGTTGAAATTTCAATGTAAATTTTTTTAAAATTTTCACATTTTTTCGAAAGTGACCCCCACCCAAAACTCAAATTGCCCCCCACCCAGATACTAAAACCTAACATTCAACACTCTAAAGCCTTATAAATCCTGCATATTTAAGTAAAAATACTCAATTTATCATTACGATTTTATTTTTTTCTTCCCCATTTTGTTGTTATTGTCAATTTTTTCTTTTTTTTTTTTTTTTTTTTTTTTTTTTTGCCCCCACATCCTTTTTTCCTGGGTCCGTCACTGATGATTGATATTGTGAGTTTTGATAACATAGCATCCACACGGTGGATTAACTGGGATTAGCATGACCTAGTATGAAGTCGTCCCTATATATTCATAAAATTTATATATATACGTGAAATTTGTATCGATTACTTAGTAGCATACTACCACGTCTCTGATAAGTTGTGTCAAGTGAGCTTTGCGTTGAATACTATGGACAATTTCGACATTTGTTCATATAAAGTGAGCTACAATTAAAATTAGGCCTTCGAATTGTGTCGACAATTCTTAAAACAATAATTCACTCAAAAGTTATATTCAAATTTAGGCCTTGAAATTATGTTGACAAAACAAAACTTGCCAACTTGGCCTAGAAAATGCATGCGATTTGATAATAAAATTAAGTCAAAAGTATTTTTGTAATTACTCGAAAGATCAGGGGTAATTCAATAACATTGTAATTTACATACCTGGCTCTTTCTCTAACTGACACACTAACCTAACAAAACCAGTTTTCATCTTCTCATTTTTACAGTAAATTCACACATTTTCTCTCTCAATTTCACACACTAATTCACAAAATAATTTCACATACTAAATTCAACAAATCGTACTGCATCAAACTGTGGAATCATCGAAGTGTTATCACATATCATAATCATCACTGTACCACAAATCAGAAATCGTTGATTCAGATCGTTATCACAAACCTAGAATCAAAATCATTACTGCATCAATAATATAAATCATGATCGATAGTGAAGATGAATCTACAAAACTTAAAAGGCCTGGTAAGTTGATTTATGAACTATAATTTTGTTACTGCATCGGTTTATGTGTTTTTATTGATCTAAGTATGTTATATCCAGAGTTTGATTAAAATTTACATTATGTTTTCTTCTAGATCTGGAATAAATTGTAGAAAAAAATATATACAAAACGTGTTTGAAAAAGTTGCTTACAAGATGTTTGTTATAATGTCTCAACTAGACTTTATAATTGTGATGCAGTTATTTTGAATGCTGATGCAATTGTATTTCATATTTTGATGTAATAGGTTTTTATAACTGTGATGCACTAAATTGACATTGTGGAATCATCAAAGTGTTTGTGTGTGTGTTTGAATATTCGATGTAGTTGGTGTGAGGAAGTGATGCAGTAGGTTTTGTATGCTACATATAAGTCTAGATTAGGTTAGGCGTGTAGCCTTTTAATCATCGAAAAGTGATAGTGTGTATGTTTGAATGTTTGATGCAGTAGTGTCTTGTATGTGACATAAAAGTCTAGATTAAATTAGGTGCGTGGCGTTTTAAGCGTCGAAAACTGTTTGTGTGTGTGTTTGAATATTTGATGCAGTTAGTATTATGAAGTGATGCAGTAGGTTCTATATGTGACATATAAGTCTAGATTAGGTTAGGCGTGTAGCATTTTAAGTAACGAAAAGTGTTTGTGTATATTTGAATATTTGATGCAGTTAAAAATAAACTGAGATGCAGTAGGTTTTAAGTTTCCGCGTATGAGCATGAGTTAGGTTGTATGTAGTTTGCGTTATGTGCGAAAAAGATTTTGTATGCTTGTTTGTTTGATGCACTTGAAAATGAAGTGAGATGCAGTAGGTTTTAAGTTGCCGCGTATGAGCATGAGTTATGTTGTATGTAGTTTGCGCTATGTGCGAAAATGAATTTGTATGCTTGATTGTTTGTTTGATGCACTTGAAAATGAACTGAGATGCAGTAGGTTTTAAGTTTCCACGTATAAGCATGAGTTAGGTTAAATGTAGTTTGCGTTATGTGTGAAAATGAATTTGGATGCTTGATTGTTTATTTGATGCACTTGAAATTGAACTGAGATGCAATAGGTTTTAAGTTGCCCCAAAGCAATGAAACTACACTGAACGTAACTCATTTTTTCTATCCATCAATTACTTCCTGCTCCAAAGCAGTCCCATTTTCATCAAGCTCTTACTTTTTAACTTAGAGATGTAGTCGGATTGAAGTTATTGTTTATCATTCTAGTTTAGGTTTTTAATATGCTTAAATGATCGATAGTATCTTTCTGGACAACATGGTTGTAACATGATTTGCTTGTAGTTTACCTATCCAATTCAAGGTGCGTTCTTTGTTACTTATGAGCATATCATACACATTGAGTCAATGTGTGTATGATTTATATCTATAGTCATAAACACGTCAGTTTAGAACATTCTGATCAGGTAAGAGTATTCAAAGTTTTATGTAGGTTGATAAGATATGAATTCTAGAATTGCATTATGCTATAAAAACCAGTCTCACAATGTCCTTTCTAGCTTTTAAGGTCTACTTGTGCCGAATAGTGTACTTAGAAGTTATAACTTCGGCAAGGAAAAATCTCGCCTTAACCATGTTTTGCTTTTGAGTCCTATGTATTCTCATGTTGTCAAACCCATTTTTCTGCAAAACTATAAGCATGAGTTAGGTTAAATACAGCGTGCGTTATAACTGAAATACATACAATTGTTTTTTACTGCATCATAATGTTATAACTAGTGCATCAGTGAGTTTTTACTGCATCATCGTGTTACAGGTAGTGCATCAGTGAGTTATTACTGCATCATAGTGTTATAACTAGTACATAAAAACAGTAAATTAATGAACACTTTTTTATATTTTTCACAGATTGATTCATTCATGGACTACCTGGAAAGGAATAAACACCCGAAATGGTATAAATTTTTTCTCGTCCAACCTAAGCAAGTGATGATTAATTGGAAGACAATTTATAATGATGTCGACTGTGGAGTATTTCTGATAAGACATATGGAAACATACGTCAGATGTGTTGTTTTTTTGGAAGAATTGAAGCAACCAAATATTACGAAAGAAGTAGAAGCATACACAAAGAAGCAACCAAAGATTTCTAAATTTGTAACAGACAATGTTGTCAAAGTGGATCAAGATTTGTCGCAAAAGATCAATGAAAGCGTATTGAAGACCACTGAATCATTAGTGATTCAATAAGTAACTTACTATTGAACACATTTAGTTTCAAGTTGTTGGATTCAAGTATTTTCAATTTTCAAATCTATGATGCAATAAGTACGTTTGATCACTGTTTGTTTAATACTAACTACTAAATACTTTGAATTAGTGTTTGATTACTACTTAATGATCAGTGATTGTTTGATACTTAATGATCGGTGATTGTTTGATACTAAGTACTTTTGATAATTGTGGATTAATGAATTATAAATTGTGATGCATTAAATTGTTTACTTTGATGCACTAGATTGTTAACTGTGATCCACAAATGATACTAGTGCATCACAGTGTATAAAGCTAGTGCATCATAGTATATACAACCAGTGCATAACAGTGTATATAGCTAGTGGATCATAGTGTAAAACAAAGCACAGTGACGTCTAGATGTAAACATTATGATGCATTAGATTTAAAATTAGTTACACTTTGATGCACTGGCATTTTGAACTGAGATGCAGCAACATTATAACTTTGACGCACTAGTTATATAAAACAAAAACATTGATGTAGTAGATTTAAAACTATGATGCACTAAAAAATGAACAAAAAATTATACTGCAACTAAGATAATATTCCATTAAAACAGTATAATGCTATACCTTTCTTTCTTTACAATTGATCAGTTTACTATTGGTTACAAAAATGCAAAAAAAAAAAAAAAAAAAAAAAAAAAAATGAAAAGAATATTCATTTTTTAGCGTGTAGATTCTCTCAAACCAGCTCTTTTTGGCGGATCTCATTTCTTTGGTTTCTTCGATGTAGGCAATACCAGTTTACAAGTATTGGAATTGGGGTCTCCTTTCTCTCCACATACCCCACAAGCCCTTCTCTTCAATAGTTCTTCGGCAGATACTTTAGCTCTTAGCTTCATCCTTGAAAAACATCCAGATCCTTTAGTTTTACTAAGACATGGATTTTTTTATTGTAATCTTATCAATCTATTTGACACCGAGCATCGAACTCATGACAACTTTCCCATTCATCTTTGGAACCGTTTGAATATCAATTTTTGAGCATGTTTCAATATATCTTTCATCTTGTCTTTGTAGATATGCATCTTGCTCAAGTTATGTACCAAACGATCAAAGTATACTCCAAAGTCCCGCACAAATCTAGAACTTCAATCTATACTGCATCTGATGCACCAATGATTCTGGGAAAAGGAGATTTTGAAGGCTTCACATTCTTTAACCACCTTTTCTGTTAGTAGTTTCGAGGGAACTCCTTTACATTGTTCATCCTTAGAACATAGAATGCATGACAATATAAAAGCCCATACAACTCATATCGATTACAACTACATTGAACCTTCATCTTAGACTCACAAAATTCAACTTACCAAAAAAAATGATATATTAACAGTGTGATGCACATGATATAAAACTGTAATGCATACATTCAGATAATGTGATGCAATGGATATGACACTATGATACATTAGGCTATATGATGAACTAAAAGAAAATAAAAGTGATGCACTAGAAATAATATTGTGACACACTAAATTGTTAAATGTGATTCAATAAAGATACTTGTGCATAACAGTGTATCAAAATAGTGCATCACAATGTAAAAACCTTGTGCATCATAATGTTAGTTTTAGTGCATCACAATGGAAACACTTGTGCATCACAGTGTATAATCTAAAACTGTGAAGAAATCATGCAGTATGCTAAAAGCTTGGGTTTTTCTTACATGCCTGATAAACAACAAAATCAACTGCATCAGTATTACGGAACAACTGCATCATACATAAAACTAAAAATGCAAGCCTTTTCGTGATAAAATAATGAAAACACTAGCTAATAGATCCGCAATTTTCAAAGTTAAACATGTATTGCATATAAGTTTCAGAACAACAACATTATACATACAATTCCACGCACAAATATTTTCTACTCATAACATAAACAAAAAATAATCCTTTTGTTCTATATTTTCTACAAACAAAAACCTATTGCATCAACATTTCAGAACAACTGCATCACACATAAAACTACACATATCACAAAACTACACATATCAACTGGAAAAAGGACCAAAACAATAAAAGATTAACAGATGATGCATCACAGTGTAAAATTAGTGCATCATAATTATATAATTCCATTGATACATTTTATCAAACACATTGTATGCAGCTTTCCTAAACACGTTTTATATCTATTTGTTTATCAATCTTTTTTCAGATCTACAATGAAACTTAGATTATACATATTAAGATCGATACCAACACTAAAACTAAACAAATTAATCAAAATATGATCAATACACATCATATACATGAAATCGAAGATCAATATATAATATTAATCGATGGTAACTAAAATAACAATTATAAAAAACCTTACTTTCAAAATTGAATGATGATTCTGATTACATCGAGAGTCGAGAATGGTTGGGAATGGTGGGGAATGGTTGTGAACGGTGATGATGCCGGTGGTGAACGACGGGGAGTTAACAGTGGTGAAGGAATGAGGATTGAAGGAGAAGAATGAAGATCGGAGGTGAAGGAGGAGAATGTGGAATGATTTAAATGAAAATAAAAGGGATATATAGTGTTGGATGGGAAATGACGAACATACCCTTGCATGTATTATCTTAAAAGGGAGCTAATTAGGGACACATGGCGGGCTGTGGTGGCTTCCTACACTTTTTATTATAACACACTTTTTATTTTAACCCAAACTTATATATATATCTCTATATTATATATAACAAGGAGGCGTTACATGTGTAATACCACCTCATTGTCCAGTCATTGCCATATAATTCATTATCAGCCATGTCATCACATTCTTGCCATGTAAGCAATTTTTATAATTTATTTTGTATTTTTATAATTAATTTCGAAAATCAAAAAAGTAGCCCTCGCAAGATTCGAACCTTGGGCTGTTCGTTCACTAAGAAGAGCCTCAACCATTAGAACATGTCACAAGTTGTGGTATACCATTGCAAAACAAAATCTATAAACTACTCAACCAATTATATTGACCATCAATTCTTAATTATAGTTTCGGAATTATAAACTTTAACCTAAATATTAGTCGTACCGTACGTTTTTCTCAAACCCTAATATTATTCATTCATCCTCCATAAGGATCAAACGTTTTTCTCAAACCCTAATATTATTCATTCATCCTCCTAATACGTTCTAAGGACAGAGAAGATCCTGTTGGCAACCGTACAATGGTGAAGCGGCTTGCAAGTGATCGAAACGATTGTGGTGTTTATGTATTTACACCGTGTAAGATTCAAAATAATTTTATATTGTTAGAGGGATATGTAGTTCTGTTCTTCTCTTCGTAAACATTAATGGTTGCTGTCGTTTCTTTGAATGAAGTTTAGCTTCAATTTTTCTTTAGTTATCTCTTTCTGTTACATACAAGCTTATCATGATCATTGGTTTTTCATATTTTCCTTCTCCATGATGTATGTCGTGTGAGTTTTTTTAGTTGGGTGTTTGTATCCATGCTAGAGAGACAGTGCTAACATGTACTTCACATGAACTTAATTACAAGTTCCCGTTCTTTGAATGAAGTTTAGCTTCAATTTTTCTTTAGTTATCTCTTTCTGTTACATACAAGCTTATCATGATCATTGGTTTTTCATATTTTCCTTCTCCATGATGTATGTCGTGTGAGTTTTTTTTAGTTGGGTATTTGTATCCATGCTAGAGAGACAGTGCTAACATGTACTTCACATGAACTTAATTACAAGTTCCCACCTACGGTTTAAGTTAGACTCAAGGATAGATTTTACTCTAAAAAAAGGTTAGATTTTATTCGCATTGAAGTTTCAGAGAGCCGACCCATAAACAACAAAAACTATATTAGTAATAAGGCCATATAGACTTTTGACAGAAATTGATACCTGAATAAGAGCATGAGATCCTCAATTAATTTAAAAATCTGCAGTAACTTTGCCACCTGAATCCATTCCAATGTTGCAATTTAATATTGATAGCAACTATAGCAAGAGATCCTCAATTGATTGACCAACATTGTCTTCATCTTATATGCTTTTTCTGATGAGTTGACTTCTTTTGTTGCAGCTCACATATTACGTGCCATTAGAATTGCTGCTCATTTGGAGTTTAGTTTCTCTAGAGAGACAACTCATGCCGTAAAACACCTTGCACAATCAGGCGTTGCTCATAACAAAGTATCATTATTTCCCTTTTGTAATATTTTCTATTTTTTAGCAACATAAAGATAAATACATAAATCACATACCACTAATTTTCGGGAAATCTTGCAGATGCTAGCTAAATTAGCAGGCTTGACGAGAAATATCAGCAATGAATGATCACTTTGTCGTGAGGCAGTTACCAACTGGACTTCAACATACATACGCTTCGGTTGTGTTAGATTGAAATCCCTGGTATTATAATTATTTAGTATTAGTTTTTAAAGGTCTGAGAGATGAGGAGGGGGTTATAGTGGTTACGTTGGCATCAAGAGTCCAAATGAGATAGATAGCTAAGCAAATAACTTGATGCTTACCGCCCTTTACACATCACATGCACTTGATTTTAGGATTTTCCTAAAATTTATTTCTCTTGGGCGTGTTTCGTTGCAGGGAAACCATTATTTCCTGGAAAGAATGTTGTGCATCATTTGGATCTCATGATTGATTCGCTTGGCATTCCTCCTAAAATTATTGCAGGGTTGGTTCTTTGTGTTTATAATAAATAAATCATTTGTTGCTATAAAGCATATTAGTTTACATTATGCATTTAGGTAGGGTCAAATCTTATTTCAGTTAATAGTTTGGGTTCTAAAGCATTGCCTTATAGTGTCGTGAAAAAGAAATTTAATTACCTGGCTTCCAAATATGCAGATTCTCAATGAAAAGGCAAGAAGATACCTTAATATCATGCGGAAGAAACAACCATTCTCTTTGACACGCGAATTTCCTAATGTAGACCTGTTGGTTGACAGCCCTGTAATTGCCAGCGTGAAATAGGTAAAGACCGTTGAACAGTTGCACGCTCACCTACAGGCTCTTCAATTTCCGGAGAAGCTTCTATTACATTTATAGACGTGGGTCTGGTCAACGGCCTCCTGGAAATGATGTTCAAGCTTTCGTTGGTGCCGGATACATGGCCATCTTTACACAACTTGATTGGCTAAAGTTTGACTTAACTAAACACATTGGGCATATAAATTGTGGCTTTGGAGCAAAAGATGATGAGTTCAATGCAGTCATATACATATTTGACTGTTCGTATCTTTTCTTTTGCATTGAATTTCTCATTGCTCATGAATAAAATTGACAAAGATTCAATCTTTTCTTCTGTTTTGTGAATGGTTTTATAGGAGCATTGTAAAGATCTGAGCTTCAAGCCTTTCTTCCCCAAACTGATTAGCTACATAACATCTGGTCATGTTGTATGAATGGTAATGTTTCTTGGTAATTTGCTTACAATTGTGTAGCTAACAAAACGAATTTAGGATGCATAAATTTAATATTAATTAAGCATATTTATAAGCAACAATGTTGCCATCTACTGCAGGTTCCATGGGATGAACCATCATCAATATTACGGACAAATATTCACCTTGAGACCTAGAACCACTTGGGACATCCAACCCACAAAACCCACAACCTCCACAGAGGAGTAAGCGGGCCTGACCTTATGTTTTACCTTCTTCTGTACCAGATCTTTCTGCACTTGGTATGGTAGTTTAGTCCTTTTTTTTAACCGATGGTAGTTTAGTCCTTAATAGTGAATAATATCTTTTGATTCTTCGTAAGACCATTTGAATCTTAATCTATTTCTTTGTGATAGCTATCCATCAAATATGGTGATCCTCAACGTGCACGTGATAGCTATATATCAAATAATGGCTTTGTTATCAACGGTGTCTCTCACGTCTAACTTCTATTCATTGGTCTAATTTGGGAGAAGAAGTTACAGAATCATTTGAACCCCTTTATTAAGCATTTGCGTCGCATCCATTTGGGTTTCTGATAGAATTTTCAGGTATGCATATATATACTAATTTGGTTTAGGTTCGATGTGATAACTTGAAAGCGTAACAAGCGTGATATGGAAAGGGTTGATAGCCATGGCATCGATGAACAAGGTATCCTTTTCAGAAAACATTTTAGAAAACGAATCATCTCAATATATTTTGTAGGCTTACATTTATGGCAAATTATAGTTATTGGTGTTTCTATTTTTATTCTAGCACTTAACTGACCTGGAAGGATCTGAAAACTCAAAGATGCAGACAACTGGGATGAAGATAAAATAGGGATCATACATAAATAAGAACTTTCTTACACTTGGCATGGTAAGATTAGTTATTATGTTTCTCAGTTGGGACCTGTGGATATGAAGTTTGAAGTTTTGGGTTAATAATTAAAAGGTATGTTGATGTTAGAAACGTTTCTTCTTTGGTTGTTGACTTGTGATATTTCAGTTTATATATAAGCAAAGAGATTGTTTCTTCTTTGGTTGTTGACTTGTGATATTTCAGTTTATATATAAGCAAAGAGATTTTAAGGCTGCTCACATTACTTATCGAGATTCAAAGCTTAAACGACTATTGCAATCTTCACTTAGTAAATAATGTTAGTCTCCGGTTCTTGTCTTCATGCGTCTAACTTGTGTACTATTTATTATATCTTAAGCATATTTCATCCCATTTTAAGATTCCAAGCTAGAAGCTCAACCAACTAAGAATGTCTCTTAGCATGAATGCTATTGTTTGATGGGCTAACTAACTTATGTAATTTTCTACAAGGTTGATCAAAAACCCTTATGAATGTTTCTTGCAACTATTCAGCCCGTTAATGCTACGTCGGAGCAGTTTTTCAGCCAAACAATCGAACCATCGCCCAGGTCACGCACACATACGGTATCCAGGGGTGTGTATTATTTTATAACATGCTCACCCACAAATTATAGGCGAATGGATTTCACTAAATTGTTCAACGGGTGAGGTTATGTTGATCCTCTTGAAGAAGAGAAAAAGCAATCAAGGGAAGTCAGGTATGCATTCAATTAACAATGTTGGTCTTTGTTTTTCAGGATATACTATGCAATCACTGTTAAGCTAGATTATGGTGAGATGTACTGTATTTTGAGCAGTAACCTAATTCATCTGCATTACAGGTTTGCAGGAAGCAAAGCTAATGGCAATGGAAATATCGAGCAGGATATTTCTTATGGACAACGATTGCATATGGATTAGGTACATAAACTCATCTATATGGCAGGAGTTGAATTGATTTGTAGTTGGTTAAATGGAACATAAAAAATAAAATATGGTAACTGCAATTTAAATACAGAAAATGTTTAGGCGATTGGTCAGCAAGGTACTAAAAAACCACGACTTTCATTTGTTGTGTAGGTTTACAGGTTTTATGAACGGGCTAATAATTTTGGGGAGTTAGAGAGTGTTTGGCTAAACTTATTTTGGGACACAAGGTTACATAATCTTAGTCAGGACAAGTGACAAGTAACTTCTACTGACTTTTAATCATAGACAAGTGACAAGTAACTTCTGATCTATAAGAATTTACAAGAGACGAGTCACAAGCATCACACGATGCTTCTACAAGTATACTATTTCAGTCATATAGGTAAAAATACATATCTGTGATACAAATATTAATGATAACATTTGGTTATGGTCTTTGGCAGATTGTAGAAACTTTATTGGATGTTGAGGAGGGTGGAACTGGAAAAAATATGTTTCAAAATGCACATCGAACCTGATCCAAACACTGCTATTGACGTATCTAATTTAATGATAGATTCTGGTAAGTAGTCAGAATTGTAGTTTTATTTCCTCTATCAGTTAGGTCGTAATGGGTAGTTTTTGGCGCAGGTAGGAACATGTTCAGTACGGTTGACCCTATAGACCTTTTGTCCAAATAACCGTGTTAACATCATGGGTAGTTTTTGGTGCAGGTCGGAACACGTTCGGATTGCAGTTAGAGAATTAGTGTTAGGATTGGACTGGGTGTTTGGATTACCTTATTTCTACGGGCTTAGTCTTTTCTAGAGTTTGCGTATGAAGATTACAAAATTTTTATGTAATGCATATATGTTTTTGTTTCATTACTGATCTACATATGTGTGGGCAGGGGCTTAAGCGATTGAAGAAAGTACAACCTAAATAAGAGTCCATGCATATAAAAAAAAAATGTCTGTTATAACCTTTACATGCTGTCATTTGGGTGTTTGTGCAGCAGTTAAGGCTACTGATGCTTCATGTTTTTCATTGTGTTGTGGCATTGAAGTTAGAAGAAAGTAAACATACCTGGGTAAAGTATAATTGGAATTTGATGCCATGAATAGAGAGTTATCATTTGTTGCTTATTTTCTATTTATAACAGATTTGTAGGTACTAAGCATCTACTAACCGTACACTCTTTCATAACCTATATGTTACGTTAAGGTAATTTTCATTTTTTCAATTATATTTTTAACATATATGCTACCTAATAGTGCAAATACATTTTGATATATTGAGTTCTGGCATTTATGCCGATAAAGTTAAATTATAGGACAAATCGTGTCAAAGTGTGATCGGATAAATGCAATTTGATTAATTGTAACATATCCTTACATATTTGATCTTCAGTTAATAGATTTAAGTTATAAATACTATGGCGAGTCTTTGGGACAACATTATTTGCATGTTGAATACTTTTAGTTGCAATTAGTTTTGTGTATAATCCGAGAATGGTTTCTTACAAAAACAGATTACTCTTATAACTTGATGGACTACTTTTATAATATTCATTAAAATTACTTCGAGAAGCAGGCACTAGGCGCTGATTTTGTCCGTTTTTTTTTCATGTTTTAGGGAATCTTCACATATGTCAACAAAACCATTTACACCTGCACGTGATGCAATTGCAATGACAGAGGAGACCATGGATATTTCATGAGGTAAAAAGGCATGTAAAAATAGAATTTATGTAAATGTGAAAACTACATATATAAAAAGATGTTGTTTTCAGCAGATACAATTACAGGTTATTAAATAGTACAAATGAATTTACAAAACAAAGTATTAAGCAAGAAGTTTAAACCATTCACAATGGGTAAGTGGCTTACCCGGCGAGTCACGGGCCTGTTAATTTTATTAATACTTAATAAGCTAGAATGGCTTCTCGATAAAACAAAAACCATTGTGAAAATGATGTTAGATGCATGTGATATGGATGGCATTTAGAGGCGTTGATGGTAAGTTACATGGGACACACTTTGCGCCCGAACGTAATCTCCAACTTCACTTGCATTTTGCATTTTTTATATGAATTGGTAGTTTGCGGTTTTTGAATTGTCATATCTTTTAGTGAATTAAAGTTCTTTCAAAAGTCAAAAAGCTCAAAGAATTAAAAAAAAAAGATATCTATCGAACTTTTTAAAGGTTTTTATACGTCACAACTGATACTTTTATGGACAATAGTTTGGTCGACTGGGTAAGTAATTTCTTTTAAGGGGTGTCTCGATTCTAAGCATGGATTGTGGCAATTTTTTATTGAGACTAATTGCATTTTTTATATGAATTGGTAGTTTGCGGTTTTTGAATTATCATATCTTTTAGTGAATTAAAGTTCTTTCAAAAGTCAAAAAGCTCGAAGAATTAAAAAAAATATATATATATCTATCGAACTTTTTAAAGGTTTTTATACGTCACAACTGATACTTTTATGGACAATAGTTTGGTCAACTGGGTAAGTAATTTCTTTTAAGGGGTGTCTCGATTCTAAGCATGGATTGTGGCAATTTTTTATTGAGACTAACTATTTGATAATCTAACTGCGACACAGCTCAGTCCAATGTAGTCACGGGCAAGTTCCGGAAACATGCCTTTTTGGTCCGCTAAGTTTTTCATATCTACCCATTGACCCCCGGTAACTTTCACATAATTTAAAAACACTAAGTACCTAAATTGTTCTAGCAACATTTTACTCTATTATAATTTTTATATCCGATAATAGTTTTTTGCAAATACTACATGCTTACATAAAAATGGAACTTGAACAATCCATGCGTGTTCTTTCTTTTGTGAAGACCACGCACATATATATAGATTAAAACTAATTCTCTACATGTTTAATTTGTAGGTCCAAATTTTTTCAGTGATGGATGAACCATTTTTAGATGCAATCTTGGAAAGGCTAAGGAAAAAGACGTATATCAATGGAGGAACAATTTTATATCAGTGAGGTTTTGTTACAAAAAATGGTTTAGAGGATTATTAACTTTTATGTTTTTATCGGATAATTTATTTCGCATTTTAATTATCAATGGAGGAACAATTTTATATCAGTGAGGTTTTGTTACAAAAAATGGTTTAGAGGATTATTAACTTTTATGTTTTTATCGGATAATTTATTTCGCATTTTAATTCACGACATATACTTTGTTTTGCTGATATTTCGTTCTAAACACACTTAAAGTGGTTTGTATAAGATCGGTGTAATAATTATTAAAAAAATAAGTAGATCATATATTATGGTGTAAATCAACAACAAAATTGGGTATAAAGAACAAATTTTCCCATCTAATTTCAAAGCATATTTATAAGTAGGGTTGGATCAGTTGGAAAACCCCTTGCCTCTTAACCTAGAGGTCAAGGGTTCGATCCTCACTCCCTACAAAAGGCCGGAGGTCCTTTTCTACCTTAGGTAGAACCGGAAGCAACCTCTCTACCTTAGGTAGGGGTATGGTTGTCTACGTCTCAACCTCCCCCATACACCGTGGAAGACGGTATTGGGACCCATAACCCGTGGAAGACGGTATTGGGAGTTACTTTACTTTACTTTACTTTTTTTAATTTCAAACCATATACAATATTCAAACAAAATTAACTGTTCTTTCGCTAAAGTAAAATATGCCAATGATAATTATAAGTCATGCCCGCCCATCGGGCGGGCTTTGAAAACTAGTATATATATATATATATATATATATATATATATATATATATATATATATATATATATATATATATATATTTTTCAGATGAATAGATGATACACCACGTTATTGTTTTTACATGTAGGTCCACAATTTTTACTGTTAGCACTCTTTTGTAGTTTTTCAACGTTATCTCTCTACAACAACTTGTCTATGACTTTAATTTGCAACATGGTCCAAATTATTGAATGCTCATAGACATATAAATTATTGGAAGATACAAGTCTTATCAAAAGTAGGCACTTGTGTTAATGTACAAAACGTACATCTGGTCCAACTAAACTGGTCATTTACACTGATTCGTAATCATAATCATGATCGTTGGGAAGATGGTGATGAATATGGTTACTTTTTAATCTTAATGCAAACTAACAATCTCACAACACCTAAAAATATCTCAAATAAATGCCATAGACAAGTTTTGAACCGTCAATCAATTGGTTAAAAAGCATCTCACATATATAGCTAGACTTCAAGCCATTTGATTATATAGATACTACAGTACTAGTTTTAATGTCATGGACAAAAATCAAGGAGGTCCCGGAGGTTCACAAGACACCCATGAATTTTTGCACCGTAGTGTTAATTTTTGTATAAAAGACTCGTTTTTTCTTAAATGCATCACCCGGTCATAAAAATGTGTGTTCATAGTCTTGTTTAGTATTTAATAAATGCATTATACAACTAGCAATATACTTAAATATATTTTTGTTCGTTGTAACTAATAAATTTTATTGAGAAATCTCGACAATTATAAAGTGATCGAGCTACAAAACTTAGGCATTAGAATTGTGTTGACAAGTCTTAGACAATAATTCACTTAAAATGATAAACTCAAATTTAGGCATCGAAATTGTGTTTTACAAAACAAAGCTCGACACTCTAAAGTTTAGTGCGTTTTTTGCAGACATTAGACCAAGAGGTGTGGGTTCGTTGTTGAGCTTGGTCGTCCGACATGGACTTCGCCGGATCTCGCCACCACACCGTGGCTTGCTCGCCGTGGCTCGTTGTTGAGCAGCTCGTCGTCTGCGTGACGAGGGTTGCAACCTGCAAATGCCGTCCTTTTTTTTTTTTTTTTTTTTTTTTTTTTTTTTTTTTTACTTTAATGGGTTTTATTGTTTTTATAGTAAGTGGTGGGCCCTAAATGAGTAAGTTGAGGTTAGTTATGAGTGATGAGGGATTAGTTGAGGTTAGTTTTGAAGAGGTGTTGGGGTGATGTGACACCCGTGGGCCCCAAATGAGGAGATAAGCCTCATTACCACACCTCTCCCTCTTATACCACGCGATTGTTTTTACATGTGGGCCCCACAAGTTTTGTAAATGTGCTACTTGTACCCTTTTGATATCTATAGATAGTATAGAAAAAATAACTATGATTTTCCAGAAAAAGCATCCACCGTGTTCAAAAGGGAAACATAAATATCCAAATACCAAGTAATCACATAAAATCTAGGCAATATTCAACTTATTAAAGTCTAAAGATGATAGCTAGTTAACTCCAGGGTTGAGGACAGCTCCAACGAACAAAACAGCTTTGGAAGTGTCTTCTCTTATCATGAACATGAACGGATGATCTGCCACAAAGCTTTCTGGTAGAGGACCCCCACCCCCGGCCAGACGGATGCAGCTTCCGTTCCTCTCTCATCAACTTCAATAACAGATTCCTGAAGTACTTTCGACACGTAAAGCATATTGTCATAGAGACCTCTCATGTTTACTATCCCGCTAAGCTCCTTATTCGTTTTTTCAAAAGGCAATGTGAATCCCATTTGTTTCATAACATCTTCAGGATCAAAAGTGCAAGATATCTTGAACTTGGGTATCCATAGATTATTAAGTCTCTCCTCTTTAAGGTGAAAATCCCCTTGAAACAAAGCATCATCGGAGTGAAAAAGTTCCAGCAGATTCTTCAATCCATCTTTTTCATGTGGGAGAAAGATATACATTGAGAATTCTCTCGACAGGTGTTTACATCTATACGGAAATTTTATCATCTTGTAGTCCTTGAAGGAACCATAATCGAACTTTTCATAAGTTGTCATGAAGGGGACTGAAACCTTCTCCCCATTGATGAGATAAAAGTCTTTATTTGTTGTGTAGTCCACATAAAAAGGGTAAGACCATGCTCCTTTAAAATACAAGGCATTCACAAATAGTATTAAATCATCTTTGCTAAAATCACTTGTTTCAACAATTGTGGGGATCAAACCCTTAGTTTCCTTGTGAACCCAAGAATTTATTTCTTCAACTGCTTCATTAAGCTTCGCCTATAAACAAGTATTGATTATAAGACTAAATTATTAACTATATAAATTCAAAAAAGAAAGCTAAACACTTGATATAAGTTTACCTTGTTTTTAAAGTCCACATATTTGGCTTCGGTCTTGTAAACCTTTGCAAGAACATATTGATAACTAGTTCGAACAGGTTCCAACCTTTTATTTACCCAAACACCATTCACCAAACTGAAATTAAGACCTGGGTTCTTAAAAATCTTTGTTGGTGACTCAAAAAGAAGTTGAATTATGCTGTCATGTCCAAGAAGTTCTAAAAGTTGTTTCAAAGTTTGGCCTTCAGCACCAGCAGCAAGCATTCCCAAAACAATTTCAAGTGACAAAGGCGAACAAACAAAATTTCCATTCTTGAAACCATTGTGAGCATCATTTAGTAAAGTTTTTGTGACAACCTGTTTATGTAAGTTAAAGCTCGATCATCACATTAATGAAAGAAAAAGTCAAGTAAATATAGACAGAGCTTACAGTCATTGTGCTGGCTGATATTGTGCCTGCAGGGATAACATTGTTTTGCTCCTTCTCTGTATGGATGCCCGGCTTGTCGCTACGATTCAAGTGTCCTTCTTCAGCCATTGGATAAAGAACTGTACTGTAATAGAATGTTTATGAGCACATACTCTATTATTTATATGAAGTGTCCTGACTGTATAAATACTTAATATCCAAAATCAATCTTTAGTTGGTGACTGTATTTTTTAATAATATGATACACTTATGAAAAAACTATTTACAGAGACGGAGGCTGAATATCATAAAATGCATTGTAAGACTCATAACTTTCATCGATGAGATGTCATAGATTGAAATTACTTATACTACACTATAAATCATTTGGGGTTTGTTGCAAACTTGCAACAACAAGCGAAAAGCTGTGATGGGCTTTGTTGGAATTATGTTCAAGTTCATAACTAATTGGTAAGACTATCGTCAAAAGTAGAGTCCTTTTTGGGTCGCCCTCGATGAACCGTAAAAGAGAAAATGATTCAAAGAATAGGTTTCGGCATAACCACGTTTTGATGTTATGTCATAACAAGGTATTTGGTATTTTTTGGTTTTGTCCCACATCGCCCCAAAGGGTAAACCCATACCCCTTTCTTTTCTTATAAATAAAGGGGACATGCCAAAGTTTCAATTACTCATTCCTTTCTTTCTAGTTCCTACTCCTTGTAAGAGTCTTTCGTGTATCGGGACCTTAGGAGTTCGAATAGATTTTCTCTTTGGTTCGTGGGTGTGAGCTATTAGAGGTACTCTTGTCTGGGTACTCGCCTCCAAGTTCGACCAAGGTGGTCCGTGTGAGAAATTCGATTTTCTCAAAGGTTAGTAATTTTCTTATTACTTATTTAATTATTTATTTCTTTTAAGTTGCTTTTAGTTAATTAGGTTTAGATCCTTTAGGGTTTAGTTCCCTTCTTGCCCTAGATTATTATTATTTCCGCTGCGTATTAATCTAGTTGGGAATAGGAAACCCATCAGTGGCATCAGAGCTTTAGCCTAATTCTATTAGCACTTAAAAAGTAAATTGTTAACATGTGATAAGTGTAAATAATAATTGTATATTATATTATTGTCTTATGATCATTGAATGTTAATATGAATTTACATTTTGAACCTTATATTTTAAAATGTTTAAAATAGAACCTTAAAGTTTAAAATGTTTCATTTTTAACCTTATATTTTAAAATATTTAAAATAGAACCCTAAAGTTAAAATGTTTCATTTTGAACCTTATATTTTAAAATGTTTAAAATAGAACAAAAGTTTAAAATGTTTAAAAGAAACCTTATATATATTATAATTGTTATATTATTTGAAACTACTAAAATAAAACTCCCGTTTTAGATATATAGAAAATGTGAATAGTATGTTAACCCATGAAAACCGCACATCTATCATATGGGCTATTAATGGAGCGTGTGTGGTTTACCGGCACATTAATAAGAGAACATAAGTGAAAGATGATGTGGGTCTCGCGATTCTCGGGCTGACTCGAGCCGGGTACCACGCGGGTTTTGCATGGTTAAATTCACTGTGTTATTCATGATCCTCGGCATCCCAGTCATGAATTGTAGATAAGCATATACGAGATTAACATGCCAGTGATCAGAATCAATGAATCTCAAAAGAACTAGGAATTTCATAGAGAATGAAATTGACAAAGACATTGTCTACCTAAAATAATTTCGTGATGTGATTACGGCAACCCTCTTTATAAAATGAATCTAAAATATGGATCCTAGCCTTAATATAAATTTGGGTAATTGATTAAGGAATATTCATTCTAAACTAAAATTATTTTATCTTATAGATGTCTACTGAAAATGGTGTCAATCCTCCCGTTCCCAATCCCTCACATAACCCAAACTTCTCATTACTCTCGGTTCTTGGAAGGGAAAGACTCACCGGTCCTAACTATATGGACTGGATGCGAAACCTTAGGTTCACCCTAAGGTACGAGAACAAAGAGTATGTTCTCGATGAGCAAATTCCCAAAATTGATGATGATTCAACCCAAGAAGAGATTGAAGCTCATCGAAAGCACTATGATGATGCAAACAAAGTGTCATGAATCATGGCATCGTCCATGAGCCCTGAACTACAAAAGACTTTTGAGAACACTTGGGCTTATGAGATGAACCAACAACTCAAAGAAATGTTTCAAGCAAAGGCAAGCAAAGAACGCCTTGATGTTGTTAAATCCCTCATGGCTTGCAAACCAAAACCTGGAGCCTCTATTTGTGCTTTTGTCTTAGAGATGAAAGGGTACTTTGACAGATTGGGATCTCTGAACATGGTATTCGATACTGAGCTTTCTATCAACATAATCCTATCTGGTCTGCCAGCTGATTACAATCAGTTTGTGCTCTCCTATCAAATGAACGGGAAAGAGACCTCAATAATGGAACTCCATAGCTTATTGCAAACCGCTGAGCAAGGGATCAAAAAGATTGATATGCCCTATACTTCAGCGGCTCCTGTGTTGACTGTTGGTCATAATGCAAAGAAAAGAAAGACTTCTCATTCCAACTGGAAAGGAAAGGCCACAAAAGGAAAGTCCGATTATGGGTCTAAGAGAAAGGCTGAATCTGATATTGCACTGACAAATGATCCAAAGGAAGCAGTGTGCTTCTACTGCAACACAAAGGGACATTGGAAGCGTAGCTGCCCAAAATATCTGAAGGACCTCAAAGACGGAAAGGTCGAAAATGGTAGTCACTCAGGTATGTTTATGATCGAACTCCACAATACTACAACTTCTGATTCGTGGGTCTTGGATACAGGGTGTGGTACTCACATTTGCACTGTATTGCAGGGTCTAAAGGAAAGTAAGAAGTTGAAGCATGGAGAGCTCAACTTAGTCATGGGGAACAAGAAAATCACACCTGTGACGAAGATTGGAAAGTACGAGCTCATGCTAAAGTCTGGAGTTAGGATAAATTTAAATAATTGTTGTTATTCATCAGAAATGACAAGAAACATTATTTCATTTCATGTTTTGTTTAAGGATGGTTATCAATTTTCATTTGACAATGAGAATGGAGATATTTTGGTTTATTCAAATGGCTGTTTTATATTTAAAGCTTCTCCTTACAAAGGCATATATGAAACTGTTGAATGTATTAGTGATAATGGCAATGTGATTTTAAATGTTGGTTCGTCTAATGAGCTTGATAAATCAAAATTGTGGCATTCTCATCTTGGGCACATAAACAAGAAACGCATCGCCCAACTCCAAAAGGATGGAGTGTTGGAATCATTCGACTTCAAATCGGATGATGTATGCGAGTCTTGCTTATTGGGAAAGATGACTAAATCACCATTCACAGGAACATGTGAAAGAGGTGAAGGATTATTGGACTTAGTACACACGGATGTGTGTGGACCATTCCGATCAACCACAAAGGATGGAAACCGCTACTACGTTACATTTACTGATGATTTCAGTAGATATGGATATGTTTATCTGATTAAACATAAGTCAGATACTTTTGAAGTATTCAAAAGGTATCAAAACGAAGTAGAGAACCAACTGGGCAGAAAGATAAAGGTACTCCGATCCGATAGGGGAGGAGAATACCTTAGTATCGAATTTTTGGATCATCTTAAAAAATGTGGTATAGTTTCACAGTTAACTCCTCCTAGAACACCACAACTAAATGGAGTTGCGGAGAGGAGAAATAGAACCCTGTTAGACATGGTTCGATCTATGATGAGTCGAGCAACACTTCCAATAAGATTCTGGGGTTACGCATTAGAAACAGCCGCCCATATCTTAAATCTTGTACCCACTAAGAAGGTTTCGAAGACACCTTTTGAGATGTGGAAGGGAAAACGTCCTTCCCTTGGGCACATCAAAATCTGGGGTTGTGAGGTTTTCGTTAGACGAGAAGCTCAGGACAAACTAGAAGCCAGATCCGAAAAGTGTCTTTTCGTCGGTTATCCTAAAGAGTCATTTGGATATTTGTTTTACAGACCCAAGGATAATGTGGTGTTTGTAGCTCGAAGAGGAACGTTCCTCGAGAGAGAAATGATATCCAAAGAGGACAGTGGGAGTAAAATAGACCTTGAAGAAATTCAAGATTTTGCCGATGAAGAACCTATAGTAAACACTGACACTCAACAAGAGGTGGTGACACCTGTTGAACCTGATGATATATCCTTACCCATTCGCAGAACAAGTAGTAGAGTACACAAGCCTTCTCAGGATCCTCAATTCTATTATGGTTTCCATATTGAAGAGGACAAGATTAGTGATAGTACACTAAGTGAGTTGGATGAGCCTGCTAACTACAAGGAAGCGATGGCAAGCCCTGAGGCTGCTAAGTAGAAGGAAGCTATGAAAAGCGAGATTAAATCTATGTATGACAACCAAGTTTGGAACTTGATTGACACTACACACGGTCTTAAGATTGTGGGATGTAAGTGGATCTTCAAGAAGAAAACAGACATGGATGGGAATGTACACACTTATAAAGCTAGGTTGGTAGCGAAGGGTTATACTCAAACCCACAGGATTGATTATGAGGAAACCTTCTCACCAGTAGCTAAAATAAAGTCAATTAGGATAATGCTTGCCATAGCTGCGTTTCATGATTATGAAATATGGCAGATGGATGTCAAGACTGCTTTCCTTAATGGAAAACTAACAGAGGATGTGTTTATGGCACAACCAGAAGGTTTTGAAAATGCAAAGTATCCTAAAAGAGTGTGCAAGCTTCAAAAGGCCATTTATGGACTTAAACAGGCATCTCGTAGCTGGAATCTCTGCTTCCATGAGAAAGTCACACAGTTTGGATTTTCTAGAAGCGAAAATGAGTCCTGTATATATATCAAAGTCAGTGGGAGTATTGTAGTCTTCCTGGTATTATATGTGGATGATATACTACTCATAGGAAATGATATCCCAACATTACAAAGTGTAAAAGAATGGTTGGGGAAATGTTTCTCTATGAAAGATTTGGGAGATGCAACATATATTCTCGGTATAAAGATTTACAGAGATAGGTCAAAGCGTCTTATAGGACTTAGCCAGGACACGTACTTAGATAAAATTTTGAAAAGATTCAAAATGGAGAATTGTAAGAAAGGGAATCTACCCTTACATCATGGCATAAAGATTAGTAAGGATCTATGTCCGAAAACTAATGAAGAACTGGACAGAATGAGTCGAGTCCCATATGCCTCGGCTGTAGGATCGATCATGTATGCCATGACGTGTACAAGTCCTGATGTCTCCTTTGCTTTGAGCATGGTGAGTCGACATCAGCAGAATCCTGGTGAAGGTCATTGGACAGCTGTAAAGAACATTCTTAAGTATTTAAGAAATACTAAAGACAGGTTCTTAGTTTATGGTGGAGAAGAAGAACTCAGAGTGACTGGTTATAGTGATGCAAGTTCCCAAACAGATAAAGACGATAGTCGTTGATGTGTGCTTAATCACTCATCCTTTTTAGGCTTTATTTCAGACCAAAAACACCGAATACAAACCAAAAATGCCAAGAGAATGCATGTTTTTGTATTTGTGTATGTGCAGGTACGGATATGAGAAAAATGGACAAAAACAAAGCAAAACCGACAAAAACGAGCACGAGAATGGAAAGTGTCAAAAGCCGAAGCCGGGGAAGTCAAATGGTCAAAGTCCAAGCTCAAAAAAATCAAATTCAACTTCAGAGATTCAGAAAATACCAAGTTCAGTCCTTGGACAAAGTTTTGAAGATTTGGCAGATTTAGTCCCTGCAGTTTCAGAATTTAGCAATTATGGTCCTTTAATGAATATTTGGAGAAAAGTCATAAATGGTCCTCCAATATTCAAAGTATGGCAATTTATACCCTTGGGAGAAAGTTTCAATGATTTACAGATTTGGTCCCTAAGGTTTTCAGAATTACATTATTGGTCCTTGTAATAATTCTATTCCTATATAACTACAACCGGATCCACTACAATATTTGACCTACAAGCCCAGCCCAACTCCCCTAACTAATTCTACCCAGCCCACCTTCCTATTATTATTACCCGATCCAGTCACTTACCCGGTCAAACCTTTACACCCACGGTCAACGTAAACAAATAAATAAAACCCCAAAAATCTCATTTACCCGCCCCCCAAACTTTTACCAACCCAAAAAAACACTATTCCTAAGAACCCTAAATTACCAATCCCCCATTTTACCCTCAATTACCAACAATTACCCAATCATTGGGTGTTCTAGAAGGTCTGACAAGTCAGGGAATGTCAGCAAGAGGGATACGTGGACCAATGGGGATACACACGCAGGATCAATCTAATCACAGCAATCAATCAGACGGCTCAAAATGAAACTTAGGGACCAAGGAGAGATCAAGGGATGATATTGCACCAAAGAAGCACAAGTCTAGAAGGCTCTCCTCAAACCCTAGCAGCTCCCATTCATGTATAAATACCCCCTCCCCTAGTCATTTAGGTGTGCCTTTTTTATGTATTGTTATGCTGTCTTTTTAAATTTTGTAATGAATTTCTTTTATTAATGAAAAGTTTATTTTAGTTCTCTTAATTACTTGTCTTAATTCTAGTTATTCACTGCTTATTTAAATAATCTCTTTCAGCTTATTGTTTCTGTTTTCATTATTGCTTTATAATTCAGTCCTACTTTCCAGCTTATTTACTTATTGTTATTTAAAGTTTACATATAAAAGAAAAAAAATATATATATATATATACAAAGTACTTATTTACAAAAGCTTCAATAAGCTTTTTACTTGTTTAATCAGTTTCATTTAAGCTCCTTATAGCTTATGTGAAGCTTACTTTGGCACCTCAAGCAATCACTCTCAAAAACTCAAAAGTCAACTGTTGGTCAAACATCAGTTTATTCAATAAGCTTTAGCTTATTTGGAGTTAAAGGTAGCTAACAAAGGAAGCAGTTAGCCTATCTAAAGATAGGCTGTGTGGGAGTCCCCCTCTGTTTGGCTGAGGGGGTTTGTAAGCTCTTATTTTCATTTTCGTCTTAATTTTGCATCAGTAGTATAAATAGTAGTATAGATCTGTGCTTATCTGCTTTTTATTGATTGATATTACTTGTTTAATTCTGATAATAGTTGAGTAGTAGTAGTTTGATTAATCTGTTTGGCTATTGATTGATTAAGTTGTAGTTTGAAATCTAACTTCTATTGCTACTGTTGCATCTGTGGATCTAAGGTGTTTGTGATTTCTGTGTTTAAGTTGCTTCTGAGTCTGATTTCTGTGTTGTTTTGGATCACTCTGGTAACTTAAGTGGAGGATTGGATAACACTTATTGGATCTGTGTTAGTTTCTAGTGTAGACAGTCATGGTAGGAGTGTTTGGCATTGTAGTGTTTGCTGGCATTAAGTCCTACACAGAGGTTATTTTTTGGTTGATACTAGTTACTTAGGTTGGTATTAGAGTTAATATAACATAAAACAATAGGTCATAAGCATTAAAAGTCAAATTAGCCTATAATCATCATTACAGTTAAGTTCTAGGTTGTGATATCAGTTACTATAGTTGCATTAGTTTTAGTATTAGCTTGTTTTAATCATATATTGGTATAATAACATGAATTCAGTAAGATTTGAGGATTAAAAATTTGAATTGGTCAAAGTTTTGTGCTTAATCAAAAGTCAAAATAGTCATTGGTTTTCTGTTTTGGTCAGTATTTCAAAGAAGTGCACATATCTCATCTGTGATTCAAAATACTTTTTAAAAGCATTTTTGTGGAGTTTGGTAGTAAGTTTACAAGTTTCAAAAAGTATTTTTAGGTTTGGGTTTGATTTGCTTATCTAATAAGCTGCTTGAAGTTGATTGTCTGAACCTGCTAGTACCCTGCACAACAGACTTCTGACCTAGTTTCTAAGCAGATCTTAGGTGATTAAATTGGATTGGAAGTCTGATCTTTTGGTGAATTTTTTATCTATTGTAGCTAGTCAGTAGTTAGCACCCAAAAGTTTGCTATTCTCAGCTTATCTTCTCAGCTTATTTGCCTCATTAAGTTGGTGGTTCACCCTAGCTTCTGTTTTCAAAATATAGGCCTGCTAGTGAGCTTTTGAGCTTGAATCTGAGTTTGGTTGTTAAATTTGAGTTAACATACTATTGTAGTTGTTGTTCCATTTGAATAGTACCCTTTGCTTATTCTGTTTGTGCTTATTGCTTATTTCAATAGTGCTTATTTGACCTTTTTGCATCCATATCTGAGTTTCTGAGTTCAATTTTGTCTAAGAACTGTTCCATTAAGCTTTTCTGAGTCATAATATCATCTAGTCAAAGTTTGGTCAAGTTTTGGTCAAGATTGCTTATCAATAAGCACTTTCCAATAAGCAGTTTGGGTCTAATCAGCACTTCCAGTGCTTATTTTTCAAATTTTCTATTTTTCCTAGCTTTGAAATATTATTTTAGATTTTCCCTGAAATTTTCATATTTTTCTGAGCTCATTTGCTATTTTTCCTATTTAAATTTCATTTTTATTCATTTTTAATTACTTTTTAATTACTAAAAAATACAAAAAAATCAGAAAAACCCCAGAAAAATCCAAAAAAATATTAGAAAATTATTTTTCGTTATTTTAGAATTTTAGAAATTTATTTTGCATTTTTCTCAATTTATTTGCATTTTCTTTTAATTTTTAATTAGTTAAATTAGTTTTTAATTCATAAAAAATAAATAAAAAGTCAAAAAAATATTTTTCTTTTTCTCAAAATTTTCTTTTATCATTTTTAATTTTTGAAAATTATTTTCAAGTCCGTAGGAATAGCGTAGCTTAAAAGTCGCGTTTTATTTCGTTCGTTAACGTTTATTTTTCGTTTTAGCTTACGTTTTCGATTCTAAGTTGCGTTTCTAGTTGCTTTACTTGAATTACGTGTTTAGTTGATTATTTGTGCTTCATTTACTATTTCATTAGTGTAATCTCACAAAAATCACTTTTTACCACTTTCACGACACGTTTCACGAATCGGGAATTCGAAATTCCATTCATCCTTCACACGGACTACGACCTCGGGTTATCCGTATTTCTTTGCGGATCTCTTGAGCTTATATCTATACTATAATATTGATATTGTGTTTTTCAAACCAATCAATTTTTGGCGCCGCTGCCGGGGAAGGTTGAAGTGAATTTTTCGTTTTCGTTTTTCGAAATTGTGTTTTGAAAACCTTCCTTGTATATATTTTCTATAAAAACAAAAAAAAAATTGAAAAATCAAAAACACTTTTCCTAAAGTGTTTTCAAAAACACCAAAAAAATAATAAAGTTACAGCCTCGACTCGACCGAAAGGAAGGGCGTTGTAAACTAAAAAAGCTTCTCAATATAATTACGCGTGAAATTAGTTGCGAGTCGGATTACTTTAATTCTACAACCGAATAAGCGGAAAATACGGATAGCTTTGACATTAAATTGCAAGCTGAAGAGAGATCCATTCTTCTCTCCCGTTCCGTCGCGAGTAGATTAAGAGAAACGATTTACGATTAACGTAACGTTTGAAAAGGAAAAAAAAACAAAAGTTTAAGTTTTTGAATTTTGCTTTATAAAAACAAAAATACAAAAAGATTTTGCTTTTCAAATTTGATTTTCCTTTTATTTTTCAAAATTTTGATTTTTGTGGTGTATGAACACACGTTCTACGTCTAAACGACTTGTTTCACCACTTTCAAATCCGGAAAGTTTGTTTCGTCACACACACCGAGTTCTATTTCCTAATACGGAGGAAATGAACCCGAACGAACAACACTTGGGACCCCCGCCGATGGGTGGTATCCAAAACAATGTGATCCCGCCGATGGGACCACAACCGGTTTACGACCAACGTACTATGCAAGAATTGCTCCAGTGTCCCACCGAGGGATACGGGGATGCAATTGTTTTACCACCAATCCTTTCCGATAATTTTGAACTTAAAACTGGATTGATTCAACTTGTTACGTCAAAACAATTTCACGGTTTTGAGAGGGACGATCCTCACGCACACATCCGATGGTTTAATAAGCTAACTTCGACTTTGAAATTTAAGGATGTCCCTCACGATGCTATCAAATTGATGTTGTTCCCATTTTCACTCGAGGGTTCAGCCCGGATTTGGCTCGAAAAAGAACCCCCTCGATCAATTCACACATAGGAAGAACTCGTCTCGAAATTTGTTAATCATTTCTTTCCGCCATCCAAAACGACTAATCTTAAGAATGATATAACTAATTTTCAACAACGTTTTGATGAGAACTTTGGTGAGGCTTGGGAACGTTTTAAGGATCTTCTTCGAAAATGTCCTCACCATGGTTTCTCCGAGTTACACCAAATCGACACGTTTTATAACGCTTTGACGCAAAACGATCAAGATTCTTTAAACGCAGCCGCCGGTGGCAATATCTTGAATCGTACGCCTAGGGATATTTTGACGATCATTGAGAACAAATCTAAGGTTCCGACTTCTCGTAACAAACCGAATGTTTCGAAAGTGACTTCTTTTACTCCTCATTCACCTTCGTCGGTCCAATCATCGGAATTGGCCGAACTTACCGACGCTATCCGTTGTATGATGAAAGAGTTTAAGTTGCAGAACCAAAAACCCGAGCCCGTTAAAGCCGTTAATGAAAAATGTGTGATTTGTGGTGGACCGCATCCGTATTATGATTTTCAAGCCACCGATGGCCAAGTTTATAATGCTAACATAGCAGCCGTAAACTACAATCAAAATCAAGGTTTTCGTGCTAACCAAACAAGTCCACCTGGGTTTCCACCCGTGCAAACCAATCAAAACCGTTATTCTCAAACTAACCAAGGTTATCAAAACCAAGGTTACAATCAAAACCGTGGAACCAATTATCAAGTCCCTCCACCACAACAAGTTTATCAACCGCCGCAACCTTCTCCTAAGCTTGCTAATTACATAAAAACAAACTAAGTTAACCTTCGAGCAATGCAAAATCAAATCAACAACATGAAGGTTGAACTTAAGAAGGAGATCGACACAACCATGTCTCGACAAACGAATGAGCTTAAGCAAATGATGAGCAGTTTTATGCAAATGAATCAAGCATCGACGTCTGGTTCTCTTCCGAGCAACACAATTGCTAACCCAAGGGGTGATGCAAAAGAAATTACGACTAGGAGTGGTGTTGTAATCGATGGACCAACGGCTCCGACTACCCCTTCTTCTTCTTCGTCTCCTAAGGTAGTCGTCCGTGAAACCGAGGCGACAACGGATACGGGAATTCCTATTAATAATGGAAGGACCGAGAACATCCAACCTCCGGTGGTCCCGACGTCCAAAGGAAAAGATAAAGTTGTTTACGAATCTGAGAAAGAAACACCCGTCAAAACAAAATTACCTTATCCGTCACGCTTAAATGAACAAACGCACCGTGAGAGAGATAAAATTCAGATGGAAAAGTTTTACCAAGTTTTTCAAGAGCTACATTTTGACATAACTCTCGCGGATGCTATACTTTTGATGCCTAAATTTGCTTCAATGCTAAAAGGTCTTTTGAATAACAAAGAAAAATTGTTTGAAAAATCTCGAACCCAGATGAATGAGAATTGCTCGGCGGTTATCCTCAAAAAGCTTCCCGAAAAGCTCGAAGACCCCGGTCGATTTCTCATTCCGTGTAATTTTCCTGGGATGGTTCAATGCTTCGCCTTGGCCGATCTTGGTGCTAGCATTAACCTAATGCCGTTATCTATTTGGAAGAAATTGTCTTTACCCAATTTGACTCCGACTTGTATGACCCTCGAGCTTGCCGACCGATCTACTTCCCGCCCGATGGGAATAGTCGAGGATGTCTTTGTTAATGTGGGAAAATTCCATTTCCCTGCCGATTTTGTCGTTGTTGATTTTGATGCTGATCCGCGGGTACCTCTCATTCTCGGAAGAGGTTTCCTAAGGACCGGCCGTGCTTTGATTGATGTTTTCGATGAAGAAATTACCTTACGCGTTGGTACCGAAGCCGTAACTTTTAACTTGGATCAAACCGCGAGGTACTCCTCCGAGTTTGACAAATATTCCGTTAACCGAATCGACGTTATCGACGAAGTTACGGAGGAGTACGCTCAAGAGTTATTTGGTTTTACCGAACATGCTTCAAGTGGCAATCCCACTCATTCTTCTGAACCGATAATTTCCGATCCTTCCCCTTCCCTTACTCCGTTTGAGGGAAGTGATTTCATCTTGGAAGAGATCGAGGCCTTTCTTGCTAATGATTCGATTTCACCGGAAATTGATCATTCTGATTGTGACCCGGAGGGGGATGTACTTTTGATTGAGAAATTGTTAAACGAAGATCCCAACCCGTCCCTCCCTTCGCTTGACCTTAAAATGGCCGACGTTAAAGAAGTTAAGCCGTCTACTGAGAATCCTCCGGAGCCCGAGCTCAAGGATTTACCTCCTCATCTCGAATATGCCTTTTTGGAAGGAACCGACAAACTTCCAGTCATTATTTCTAAAGATCTTAAAGATGAGGAGAAGAAACGTCTCTTAGATGTGCTCAAGAAGCATAAGAGTGCCATCGCTTGGCAAATTTCTGATATTAAGGGTATCGACCCTCATTTTTGCACGCATAAGATCTTACTTGAAGATAATTTCAAACCGTCCGTTCAGCAACAACGACGGGTTAACCCGAAAATTCATGAGTTTATCAAAAAGGAAGTTATCAAACTCCTCGATGCCGGAATGATTTATCCAATTTTGGATAGCTCTTGGGTTAGCCCGGTCCACTGCGTACCGAAGAAAGATGGAATGACCGTCGTAACAAATGAAGATAATGAATTGATTCCGACACGTCTTGTTACCGGATGGAGAGTTTGTATTGATTATCGTAAATTAAATGATGCGACTCGAAAGGACCATTTCCCACTTCCATTTATGGATCAAATGCTAGAACGCCTAGCGGGAAATGAGTTCTATTGTTTTCTTGATGGATTTTCCGCCTATTTTCAAATACCTATTGACCCTCCGGACCAGGAAAAGACTACCTTTACTTGCCCTTATGGAACGTTTACCTATCGTCGTATGCCTTTTGGCTTATGCAATGCTCCAGGCACGTTCCAAAGGTGTATGATGTCGATATTCTCGGACATGATCGAGAAAACCATGGATGTTTTCATGGATGATTTCTCGGTTTATGGAGATTCTTTCACATCGTGTCTTTCCCATTTAGAAAATATGCTGAAACGGTGTGAAGACACCAACTTGGTTCTAAATTGGGAGAAATGCCATTTCATGGTCAAAGAGGGCATTGTCCTCGGCCATAAGATTTCGAAATCTGGGATTGAGGTCGATAGAGCTAAAGTCGACGTTATTGCAAAATTACCTCATCCAACGACCGTTAAAGGAATTAGAAGTTTTCTCGGTCATGCCGGCTTTTACCGATGTTTCATTCAAGACTTTTCTAAGATAGCCCGGCCACTGACCCACTTACTTGAAAAAGATGCTCCGTTTATCTTCTCAAATGAATGCATCGAAGCATTTAATGTTCTTAAAAAGAAGTTAACGGAGGCTCCCGTCTTAATTGCCCCCGACTGGGACTTGCCCTTCGAGCTAATGTGCGATGCTAGCGATTATGCCATTGGTGCAGTCCTGGGGCAACGCAAGTCTAAGCATTTTCAGCCGATACACTATACCAGTAAAACAATGACCGACGCTCAATACCATTATACGACTACTGAGAAAGAAATGTTAGCCGTCATTTACGCTTTTGAAAAGTTTCGATCTTATTTGCTTTTGAAGAAATGCATAGTGTATACGGATCATTCGGCTCTTAAGTACTTTATGGCAAAGCAATACGCTAAGCCACGCTTAATGAGGTGGGTTCTCCTCCTTCAAGAATTCAAAGTTGAAATTCGAGATTAAAAGGGAGCTGAGAACCTTGCTGCTGATCACCTGTCACGTTTAGAGAATCCCCACCAAAGTGTTTTCGAGAAAAAGGAGATTAATGAAGCATTTCCTCTTGAGACACTGGGGAGTTTATCACATTGTGATTCTAGTACCACATGGTTCGCCGACTTTGCGAATTACCATGCGGGGAATTTTATCCGGAAAGGGATGTCGTTCCAGCAGAAGAAAAAATTCTTCAAAGATGTTAAGCATTATTTCTGGGACGATCCCTACTTGTTTAAGATATGTGCGGATCAAGTGATCCGGCGGTGCGTTCACGGCAAAGAAGCCGCTGAAATTCTTATGGCATGCCACAATGGACCCACGGGGGGACATCATGGTGCCAACTTCACCGCTAAGAAAGTTTTTGATTCCGGCTTCTACTGGCCGACGATTTACCGGGATGCTCATGAGTTGGTTAAATCATGTGATTCTTGCCAGCATCAAGGAAAAATTTCTCAGAAGGACGAGATGCCTCAAAATGCTATCCAAGTCTGTGAAATTTTTGACGTCTGGGGTATCGATTTCATGGGTCCATTCCCGTCTTCTCGTGGTAATAAATATATACTCGTGGCCGTCGATTACTTGTCTAAATGGGTCGAAGCGAAGGCGCTACCCACCAATGACGCCCGAGTTGTAGTTAAATTTCTTAAAAGTCTCTTCGCCCGATTTGGTGCACCTCGTGCTATTATAAGCGATCGTGGGACCCATTTCTGTAACGACCAATTCGCTAAAGTTATGCTCAAATATGGTGTCACACATCGTCTTTCTACGGCATATCATCCACAGACGAGTGGTCAAGTTGAGGTCTCCAATCGTGGCTTGAAACGTATTTTAGAAAGGACCGTAGGTGAACATCGTGCTTCATGGGCCGATAAGTTAGATGATGCACTTTGGGCCTTCCGTACAGCTTACAAAACACCCATTGGGTGCACTCCTTACAAGCTGGTTTACGGGAAGGCCTGCCATTTGCCCTTTGAACTTGAGCACAAGGCCTACTGGGCCTTGAAACATGCTAATTTTGACCTTCAAACCGCGGGTGATCACAGAAAAGTTCAGTTGAATGAATTAGTCGAGCTTTGTAACAATTCGCAATTTCAGGTTAATTACTATTCCCGGAAAATTTCACTATTCACTTTTACTATTCATTTTCCCGAAAATTTTCCCGAAATTTGATTTTTATTTCTTGGGCTCAAGTGATAAATCATTTCCATGGCAAATTAAAAGTTTGACATTCATAAGCTCATTTTCGTGAAAGTTATTAAGGAATTACACGGAATTACACGTTTTAGGGTAAAACGTCATTCAGAAATTCTACGTACAACGAAATTCGGTCGCGTTAATTTTCCCCGTATCAGAAAAATGTTTGACACACTCATGATTTATTTGAGAATAAATCATGACTGAGAAAAACATGACCAAAATAAACCTCGGCCGTGAAAAACTGGAATTTTCAGTTTTAAGCGATTTTACTCAGCCGTAACCTTAGCCTATACCTGCACCGCGTTTCTAAGACGATTTGAGTTTTCAAATTATTAGAAAAAGTCAACATATTTTTCCCTCCTCCATTGACCAAAAATCATCCCTTGATTTTATAAGTCATTCCTTGATTTTTAGGCTTTCGGTTTGATGTCTAAAAGACATTTAATACCAACCAACACTGGACTGAGCCCAGTCTAGACATTATAAGTCTTTTTAAATCAATTATATCATATTAGAAAAGTAACATTTTACTTTTCTCAATTTTACGCAATATTCGTACGTTTTACGTATTACGCGTTTTAGTCCCGTGTTTCCAGTTTTTAGCAGGGTTTTACCACCCAAATGGAACCTACCACTCATTTTATATTTTATTATGGAGTATTATGACAAGTTTAATCATTCCTCCAAGTTTCGTATTTTTACGATACCCGGTTTTACGTTTTGTGATGTAACAACTTACGGTTTGCATTTTACGGAGTCAAAACATACTAGATATCTTGGATAATATCATCACAAGTCAAACCTTGCTCCCCAAGATATACAAACCGCCATAGGGGGGGGGGGGGATTCACCACCCATGTGTCATGATCTTATGCTTAGAACTCTTGGATGCTTACATGTGTTAAGCTTGCTCTCCAAGTGTTGACTAAAGTCATACATGTAACCTCCTCAAAGTCATATATAAGCCCTTCCCCCCCCCCCTTTGTTGCCGTCCACTTCCACACACACCAACACATATCCTTTGCTCTTTTCCTTCTAGTTTCATGCATGATTCAAGTGCTTCTTCAAGGTTGAAACCCTAGTTTCTTTTAGATAATCAAAACACTTCCATAACCTCATATACTTGGTAATTTCTCTTGAGTTTAAATCCACTCAAGTCACCTCAACCTTCATCATCCATCTTTCAAGATTACAAGAGTAGAAAGATTGCATGAAGTGAAGTGGGTTGAAGCAAGCCTATCAAAGTCCTATCCTTACATGTTAACTTCCTTTCATCTTTGAAAGCCAAAAGTTGTAAGTCAAACCCTAACTTGCTTCTTGTTAAATAATCATGTTCATGTTATTTACCTATTACTCTTGCTATATTATGTCTTGTATGCAAGTCCATGATGTATAAAAATGAGCAAAACAAGTTGTTGTAATTGATTGTTAAGATAAGTTATTAAAACAAGTAAACTAGTAACTTTCTTGGTAAGACCTGATCAAAATGGTAAAAATATGATATTTGATTATTACATATTGTAGTAGAGGACCTAACAAGGAAACCGTAGCAATTTGAACCACCTAAAACGAGTATACGAGTCAAAAGTTACGCCCATTTGAAGTTACAAAAGATTTGCGGCAAAGCTGCCAAATAGTTTCTGTTACAGAAACATTAAACACGCAAAAAGAGGCATTTCTGGTCCGATTCATCAAAAAGTTAAAACACGAAAGTTGTCCGGAATCACGTTTTCGTTCAGGAAAAAAAAAAAAAGAACGAGCCTTGAAAACGCTTTCTGAGTGAGATACTTCTCAGTTTCTTAACAGCTATTTACATATATATAAGTCACTATATTATGGTTATACTTTAAAAGGAACAAGAGGTCTTATGACCTATAAACAAGACCACCACCATGGCTAGAGCCAAGGTTGAGTCTCATGACCTTGGAACAAGGACCAAAGGGCATGGCTAGGCCATGACGAAATGACCATACCAACTTACTTAGGCGAAAACATGAAACAAGGAATTGGCGAGAACTTGAACAAGCAATTTGGATCTACTTCACCTAAAAGGAACCATGAGATATTACAAAGAAAAATGGTCATACAAGTTATATGAAACATACCCTAATAACAATCTTCATGTAATAATAAACTTTCCTAAGTTTATTCAAATATCGGACATGTAACTTTTCGGATCGAAACTTATATCTATATATTTTATCAACTACTACAATAGTAGGGAGCCTCATGTGAGGAGTTCATTATGTAAGCCGTCGAGATGAGTTGTGGATTTACGAATTAAAGTGTCCTGGCTCCTCGAACGCTTACTAACATGACTTCTGAATTATGTCGGCCCGAACGGTAGTAAACGATATATAAAACATACATGTTTCATGAATCTTTTCTTTCTAAGACTTACAATATACATCATACCACATCATGGACTAAATGCAAGATATATATATAGGCACTACTTCATATTCTTTACTCCGATCCTAAGTCGCAACATTCTATTATAGGTTACTCGTAGAAACCTTCACGATTCAACCGTTACATTCATTACTTGCTATCTTACTTAAGGTGAGTTCATAGCCCCACTTTCTATTGTTTAACTATTTTACAAACCCTTGGGGGGAATACATGCTATTATTTTTCTACTCGAACACAATGCTTTCTACTGTATGCTATTCGACTATGTTTTATTATCACTAAGTAACATCCTTGCCAAACCAAGATCCCTTATTATGAACCATTTAATCACTTGCGAGGGTTACTTGCAAGTGAGCGCGAATATTGTGAATAGGCCTATTGGGATTGACGAATCCCATTTGTTTTGACTAAGTTCAAACAAATGCATTAATATTTGAGACATTAGGTATGACGGCAAAGTACCTACCGGGATAAATCTGCCGATCGATATTGGTACACGTTAACGTTTTGGTGTCATAAGCTTAGTTTATAATACATTTTATGGGCGTATAATAACGTAGCCTACCTGTATTGTTTTCCAAACATTGGTGTGAGTCTATAGCTCACACTACCAACATATTGTGTTCAAACATTTAACAAACTCTATGAATATCACTCAACCTTTGTGTTGACCTCTCAAGCATGTATTTCAGGTTCATGACAATCAAGGATGGCACGGAAGGACATGGATACTCAAGAGGGCTATAAATTTTATTATCATTCAAAAACTCATTTAATGTAAATTGTAAACATGGAACCATTTGGGACCTCATTTTGTAATCTCTGATATTTATATAATTTGAATGATAAACCTTTTAAAACGACTCAATTAGAGTTCGTTTTCTATTATTGTGACTATTGTGCCGTCGAGTAACACCCAGTTTGAATTCCGCTGCAACCATGAATTGGGGGTGTTACAAGCTTCGTGATCAGGCCTATGAGAATTCTTTGATCTACAAAGAGAAGACAAAGAGGATTCATGATGCTAAAATTAAAGATCGTGTCTTCAATGTTGGTGACTGAGTCCTTCTTTTCAATTCTCGATTAAAGATTTTCTCGGGCAAGTTAAAAACCCGTTGGTCTGGACCATTCACCATTACCCAAGTATTTCCTTATGGAACCGTTGAGCTTTCTCAACCTAATGGTCCCAATTTTAAGGTGAATGGTCATCGTGTTAAACATTACTTCGGAGGGGACATACCACCCATGGTTGTACCGGATCTCCAGACTTTCCCCAAGGACGATTAATTCGAGGATCGAGTCAAGCTCATGTGACTCGGTGAACAAAAACAAGCGCTTCGTGGGAGGCACCCCATGCTTATCCAATTTCATTTTCTTTATTTTCTATTTTCTTAAATAACGTAACGTGAGGGGGGCGACCCTTTCCAAACTTGTGTTTTCGTGGTTGTTGTTTATGAATGTTCAGGAATTTCCCCGAAGTTTGAGGACTCTCATGCTCGTGGTTTGTCGTTCTCTCCACTCGAGTCTCATCCTTCGCTGCTCTTTCGGAAATTCACCATATCCAAAATCTTATCGATTAACGTTTATCTTTTGGCATACTTAATAAACGGCCTTAGATTTTACGTAAGACTACCCGTACCCTTAAAACATTGAGGACAATGTTTCACTTTAGTCTGGGGGGGTGAATCTTCGATTCGATTTGACCTGTACCATCGTCTGAGCTGTTAACTAACGCAACTCCGTTTTCCACCAAAAATTTTAATTTTTGTCACCGCTTTATAATCCAAAAAAAAAAAAAAAAAAAAAATGAGAAAAAAATGAAAAAATGAAAAATGAAAAAAATATATATGTTATGAATAATAAGTTTTGACACCTTGTTTTGACTTTCCTACCGGCGAGAGTAGAAATAAATGTTCCGACTTGACCAGGCGTGTTGAGCCCTAGCTCGTCTCCCTTAACCAAAATAATCAAAAGATTATGGCTAAGCATCCGCGGATCTCATTACTTGGGATTTTAAATTTGCGGAGATCGAGGAATGATAGAGTTTATTTAGAAGTTTCGTGCTATACACGGATCGCATTACTGGGATTTAAAAAACCCACGAGAGGTACTTGTGGCCTCCTTGTTCCCATCAGCAACGTCACCAATATATATAAATAGATGTCTAGGATTAATTAAGGGTATACGGTTTGGGCAATACTTAGTTTTTTCTCGTTCCCAACAAAATCTCTGCATATGGGGGTTTGGTACACATAGGGGTACTGCCAGTGTTACGGTGAAATAGACTATTGCATCTTGCCGGTTCGCAGCCGATGTTGTGATCTTAGTAAAGGCCGTAGGACTTGGGGTTTGGCATATAGTTATGAATATCAATAATAATAGTCCAAAGCCAAATAAAAAGGCAGAGGAATCCAAAGCTATAAAAAAGCAGCGGATAGAAATCCAAAGTCATAATAAAGCTCTTACGTCTTGGCGGCTCATAAACCGTTGACTGTAAAAGAATAAAGGACTAAGGACCAAAGTATTATTAAAGTGCTTATGATTATGCAAAAATGCCAAGCTTCGACTCCGGGGGTTTCCCTAATAAAAAGCTTCCGTTTCGGGTATCAAACATGGTATGTCTCGGTCGTAAATAAAAAGGGAGCCTCCACAAATCGTGTTAAATGAGAGACCTTCATGTGGACCCGATTTCTGTATGCAGGGGTTTTCGAGGGAAAGTTTGGAAACTACTTAGCGTTCAAATTTTGTGCTCTTATCGGACTAACAAATATCGAAACGAGAAAAAATGAAGCAATTCATTTCTCACAAATTAAAATCTTTAGATACAAAACTTAGGACCTGGGGACAAGAGGTAATACACAAGTAACTTTTGTGGGCAGTGTTAGCATCTAACTTCTGATAAACAATGATTTCGATTTTACGCTTAGTTTGGGAGCTTGTGAAAAATCAAGGATGACGATTTTTATCCGTACGGTCTCTTCTCTGTGAGAAGTTTTTCTACTCGTTGACCCTGAAAATTATCAACAGATAAGAATTGATAATGAAAGTCAAGGCAAACCGTCACATATATAAATGAAAAAAAACAAAAATAGTAGTTGTAGTTGTTATTTATGAAAATCGGAAAACGGAGCGTTTTTGAGAATAAATGATTTTACTATCTCTCTTGAACATCATTGCTACTTTACAACGTCAGTAAAGAGAGGTTTTGAAAATTATTTATCTCTTAAGCGTGAGGTGATGACATTGCGTGAGGGCACGACAATACCTTAGTCTGGGGGATTTTGATGAGTGCTTAATCACTCATCCTTTTTAGGCTTTATTTCGGACCAAAAACACCGAATACTAACCAAAAATGCCAAGAGAATGCATGTTTTTGTATTTGTGTATGTGCAGGTACGGATATGAGAAAAATGGACAAAAACAAAGCAAAACTGACAAAAACGAGCACGAGAATGGAAAGTGTCAAAAGCCGGAGCGGGGAAGTCAAATGGTCAAAGTCCAAGCTTAAAAAAATCAAATTCAACTTCAGAGATTCAGAAAATACCAAGTTCAGTCCTTGGACAAAGTTTTGAAGATTTGGCAGATTTAGTCCCTGCAGTTTCAGAATTTGGCAATTATGGTCCTTTAATGAATATTTGGAGAAAAGTCATAAATGGTCCTCCAATATTCAGAGTATGGCAATTTATACCCTTGGGAGAAAGTTTCAATGATTTACAGATTTGGTCCCTAAGGTTTTCAGAATTACATTATTGGTCCTTGTAATAATTCTATTCCTAATCCTAATATAACTACAACCGGATCCACTACAATATTTGACCTACAAGCCCAGCCCAACTCCCCTAACTAATTCTACCCAGCCCACCTTCCTATTATTATTACCCGATCCAGTCACTTACCCGGTCAAACCTTTACACCCACGGTCAACGTAAACAAATAAATAAAACCCCAAAAATCTCATTTACCCGCCCCCCAAACTTTTACCAACCCAGAAAAACACTATTCCTAAGAACCCTAAATTACCAATCCCCCATTTTACCCTCAATTACCAACAATTACCCAATCATTGGGTGTTCTAGAAGGTCTGACAAGTCAGGGAATGTCAGCAAGAGGGATACGTGGACCAATGGGGATACACACGCAGGATCAATCTAATCACACCAATCAATCAGACGGCTCAAAATGAAACTTAGGGACCAAGGAGAGATCAAGGGATGATATTGCACCAAAGAAGCACAAGTCTAGAAGGCTCTCCTCAAACCCTAGCAGCTCCCATTCGTGTATAAATACCCCCTCCCCTAGTCATTTAGGTGTGCCTTTTTTATGTATTGTTATGCTGTTATTTTAAAGTTTGTAATGAATTTCTTTTATTAATGAAAAGTTTATTTCAGTTCTCTTAATTACTTGTCTTAATTCTAGTTATTCACTGCTTATTTAAATAATCTCTTTCAGCTTATTGTTTCTGTTTTCATTATTGCTTTATAATTCAGTCCTACTTTCCAGCTTATTTACTTATTGTTATTTAAAGTTTACATATAAAAGAAAAAATAAATAAAAAATACAAAGTACTTATTTACAAAAGCTTCAATAAGCTTTTTACTTGTTTAATCAGTTTCATTTAAGCTCCTTATAGCTTATGTGAAGCTTACTTTGGCACCTCAAGCAATCACTCTCAAAAACTCAAAAGTCAACTGTTGGTCAAACATCAGCTTATTCAATAAGCTTTAGCTTATTTGGAGTTAAAGGTAGCTAACAAAGGAAGCAGTTAGCCTATCTAAAGATAGGCTGTGTGGGAGTCCCCCTCTGTTTGGCTGAGGGGGTTTGTAAGCTCTTATTTTCATTTTCGTCTTAATTTTGCATCAGTAGTATAAATAGTAGTATAGATCTGTGCTTATCTGCTTTTTATTGATTGATATTACTTGTTTAATTCTGATAATAGTTGAGTAGTAGTAGTTTGATTAATCTGTTTGGCTATTGATTGATTAAGTTGTAGTTTGAAATCTAACTTCTATTGCTACTGTTGCATCTGTGGATCTAAGGTGTTTGTGATTTCTGTGTTTAAGTTGCTTCTGAGTCTGATTTCTGTGTTGTTTTGGATCACTCTGGTAACTTAAGTGGAGGATTGGATAACACTTATTGGATCTGTGTTAGTTTCTAGTGTAGACAGTCATAGTAGGAGTGTTTGGCATTGTAGTGTTTGCTGGTATTAAGTCCTACACAGAGGTTATTTTTTGGTTGATACTAGTTACTTAGGTTGGTATTAGAGTTAATATAACATAAAACAATAGGTAATAAGCATTAAAAGTCAAATTAGCCTATAATCATCATTACAGTTAAGTTCTAGGTTGTGATATCAGTTACTATAGTTGCATTAGTTTTAGTATTAGCTTGTTTTAATCATATATTGGTATAATAACATGAATTCAGTAAGATTTGAGGATTAAAAATTTGAATTGGTCAAAGTTTTGTGCTTAATCAAAAGTCAAAATAGTCATTGGTTTTCTGTTTTGGTCAGTATTTCAAAGAAGTGCACAGATCTCATCTGTGATTCAAAATACTTTTTAAAAGCATTTTTGTGGAGTTTGGTAGTAAGTTTACAAGTTTCAAAAAGTATTTTTAGGTTTGGGTTTGATTTGCTTATCTAATAAGCTGCTTGAAGTTGATTGTCTGAACCTGCTAGTACCCTGCACAACAGACTTCTGACCAAGTTTCTAAGCAGATCTTAGGTGATTAAATTGGATTGGAAGTCTGATCTTTTGGTGAATTTTTGATCTATTGTAGCTAGTCAGTAGTTAGCACCCAAAAGTTTGCTATTCTCAGCTTATCTTCTCAGCTTATTTGCCTCATTAAGTTGGTGGTTCACCCTAGCTTCTGTTTTCAAAATATAGGCCTGCTAGTGAGCTTTTGAGCTTGAATCTGAGTTTGGTTGTTAAATTTGAGTTAACATACTATTGTAGTTGTTGTTCCATTTGAATAGTACCCTTTGCTTATTCTGTTTGTGCTTATTGCTTATTTCAATAGTGCTTATTTGACCTTTTTGCATCCATATCTGAGTTTCTGAGTTCAATTTTGTCTAAGAACTGTTCCATTAAGCTTTTCTGAGTCATAATATCATCTAGTCAAAGTTTGGTCAAGTTTTGGTCAAGTTTTGGTCAAGATTGCTTATCAATAAGCACTTTCCAATAAGCAGTTTGGGTCTAATCAGCACTTCCAGTGCTTATTTTTCAAATTTTCTATTTTTCCTAGCTTTGAAATATTATTTTAGATTTTCCCTGAAATTTTCATATTTTTCTGAGCTCATTTGCTATTTTTCCTATTTAAATTTCATTTTTATTCATTTTTAATTACATTTTAATTACTAAAAAATACAAAAAAATCAGAAAAACCCCAGAAAAATCCAAAAAAATATTAGAAAATTATTTTTAGTTATTTTAGAATTTTAGAAATTTATTTTGCATTTTTCTCAATTTATTTGCATTTTCTTTTAATTTTTAATTAGTTAAATTAGTTTTTAATTCATAAAAAATAAATAAAAAGTCAAAAAAATATTTTTCTTTTTCTCAAAATTTTCTTTTATCATTTTTAATTTTTGAAAATTATTTTCAAGTCCGTAGGAGTAGCGTAGCTTAAAAGTCGCGTTTTATTTCGTTCGTTAACGTTTATTTTTCGTTTTATCTCACGTTTTCGATTCTAAGTTGCGTTTCTAGTTGCTTTACTTGAATTACGTGTTTAGTTGATTATTTGTGCTTCATTTACTATTTCATTAGTGTAATCTCACAAAAATCACTTTTTACCACTTTCACGACACGTTTCACGAATCGGGAATTCGAAATTCCATTCATCCTTCACACGGACTACGACCTCGGGTTATCCGTATTTCTTTGCGGATCTCTTGAGCTTATATCTATACTATAATATTGATATTGTGTTTTTCAAACCAATCAGTCGTTCACAGTCTGGTTGGGTATTTTTGCTAAATGGGGGAGCAGTGATGTGGAAAAGTTCAATGCAAGATACAGTGGCAGACTCCACATGCGAGTCTGAGTATATTGCAGCTTGTGAGGCTTCAAAGGAAGCTATTTGGATGAAGAATTTCATTGGAGATCTTGGAGTTGTTCCAACTGTACAAGACCCTATTGAAATATTCTGTGATAATGAGAGTGCAGTCGCCTTGACTAAAGAACCCAAGGATCACGGAAAGTCAAAACACATTGAAAGGAAATACCATTTTGTTCGAAGAAAGGTAGAAGAAGGACACGTGATTGTGAAAGACATACGATCAGAGGATAATCTAGCTGATCCATTCACAAAGGCATTGGCTAAGTCCAAACACGATGAACATGCATGGAGCATAGGATTGAAAGATAAAATAAAGTTTTAGTTGTTAGTTTGAGTTTGAAACATTATAAACAATGATTGAAATCGTAATAGATTTGGTGATTAAATAATGGAGATTTGTTTATTTGCAAGTGTGCTACCATTTACTATTGTTTATCATTGTGTTTCATTTTTGCATGTTTAGAATCCACTTCCTGAGTACTTAGTTTACTCAAATTTCCTCAGTCGTTCATACTACAGGAAGTAAGTATTGATTTAAGACTGTCATGGAGTGTTAGTAGATTGTCTATAAAGATTAGACATAGCATAGAGAATGCTGCAACACTCATGAGTACTTAATGGGAATTAAGTATAGGACAAACCCGTACTTAGAGAGATTACTTCATGGATTGAGATCACGAGTAATTCTAAGATGATAATATCATCTATTCTTAAAATGGAGATACATCGAGTATCTAGTTTTCAAGTCTGTTATACTTTAGTTTATTCAAACGCTGTGCGTAAATGCCAGTTATAAAGGGTATGCTAGGTATGACATGATAAGTTGACTAGTTCTATGTATTCAAAGTTTATTTGTTCCTTTCGCCTAAAAGGGAAAGCGATATCAGTGGGCCCCTCGATGATTAAATGTTGACTTAAATGTGCTAGGCCTAGCCGGGTCTAAATTGATGTGTTCAATTCAGTAGTCTCATATAGTAAAATAATCGGAAATCGAGAAACATAATGTTGAACCTGGAGATTGATTAAAATCCATGTCTCAGGTTCATACGATATCAGTAGAACAAAGGAATAGTTGATCGCTTATCTAAGGGCTGACTCTAAGATATGATTCAGAGTTCGGCAGTTGCATTGGATGGCACTCTGTGCTTAGTTGATCGGAATAGGCTTAGACCAATTATAGTTGATGAATTGTCCAAGTGGGAGACTGTTGGAATTATGTTCAAGTTCATAACTAATTGGTAAGACTATCGTCAAAAGTAGAGTCCTTTTTGGGTCGCCCTCGATGAACCGTAAAAGAGAAAATGATTCAAAGAATAGGTTACGGCATAACCACGTTTTGATGTTATGTCATAACAAGGTATTTGGTATTTTTTGGTTTTGTCCCACATCGCCCCAAAGGGTAAACCCATACCCCTTTCTTTCCTTATAAATAAAGGGGGCATGCCAAAGTTTCAATTACTCATTCCTTTCTTTCTAGTTCCTACTCCTTGTAAGAGTCTTTCGTGTATCGGGACCTTAGGAGTTCGAATAGATTTTCTCTTTGGTTCGTGGGTGTGAGCTATTAGAGGTACTCTTGTTTGGGTACTCGCCTCCAAGTTCGACCAAGGTGGTCCGTGTGAGAAATTCGATTTTCTCAAAGGTTAGTAATTTTCTTATTACTTATTTAATTATTTATTTCTTTTAAGTTGCTTTTAGTTAATTAGGTTTAGATCCTTTAGGGTTTAGTTCCCTTCTTGCCCTAGATTATTATTATTTCCGCTGCGTATTAATCTAGTTGGGAATAGGAAACCCATCAGGTTTATCATTTCTTAGTTTCTTTAGGGGTATATTATTGAACTGGCGATAATCATCGACACTGTATGCAAAAGAAACACGTATTCACAAAAACAGCAACCATAACAAGCTATAAGCTATAAATAATAATAATAATAATAATAATAATAATAATAAATAAAATAAAATTAAAAAAAAAATCCTTACCACATAAACTACAGCGATTGATAAAGGGTAACAAATTAAGTCAGCTCACCCTTATGAAAAGGTATATAAGAACTAAGAAGACCTACTTTGTTTTTATTAAATTAAAAATGGATTTATTTTACTCAATCATGAAGGTTACAGAGCCTACATGACTATAATATTGCCCTTAGTTAAGTTGTAATCAATATAGTAGATTGATGAGTGATGAGCAATAGTGAGCTTCCGATAGTTATCATAAAGTACATTAGTTAAACGTTGACTGACCTCTCTAAGAGTAATGCGGCTCCGTTTGTGTCTACTAATAACATCAAACGATAAGTTTTTGTATCAACACCAAAAGTGAAGTATGTCCTCTATATGACAGCTTTAATCAGTCTTAGGGATTGAGATTTGGGTATAGCTCTAATATTTAAAATTAAGTGCTAAATACACTTTTTTTAGCTCTAATTTTAAAAGAATTAGTGATTAGGAGACCTAATTTTAGGCTTAATTTTATGACTAAAGTTGCGTTTCGATAATTCATTCGTAGTAACAACAGGGCTACTACTTCACAATCCAATGAGCTAAGTTCACACATTTTAGACACAAAATTAGTCACAAGTTGTGTTTGGCTAACCTTAAAAAAAAATAATAATAAAAAAAATCAAGGGATAATGCTTATTAGCTTATAAAATAAGCAATAAGCCTTTTTCTTCAAAAAGTCAAACGTACATTTTTCAAATATCAAAACATGGTCTTGTTGCATGATATTTTATTGACACCTATATCGAGTCTGACCCATTACTAAAAATCAAAACTCTAACTTCTTCTACGTAAGTCTAAAATGGAAAAACATTCATGTATGACAAACAAAATCCTGGAAGTACAGATCACCTACTTTCTAAAGGCATTCACATCAAATGTACGAAAAACATTCACAAATAATAAACAAGATTATACCCATCGCCAGTTAGGCATTAACAAGAAAAATAAAGTACAGAAATATATTAGACATATAATCAACCTTGATGATGTTGAACAATGATGAGGATCTTGAAAGTCCGTTGTTTTACTTCCAATTGACCAAAGTGATTATTAGGGTTTGTATATATATCCTTTTCCTAACTTTATTATGGGCCCTTTTACTAAAACTTCTAAATATTTACTAACTTTTATAATTAGAAAAAGAAAAAAAAATGTTACTTTTGTATTTTAGAAGAAATATAAAATATTGTATATATTTTTTTTCAAGTCTTTAATACAATAAGATAAAATAAAATTTTATTTGTAAAAATAACGTGTGTGAGAAAACAAATTATATCAATACGGGATCTCAATTTTTTCATGTGGCGAAATTGTTTTACTAAATTGCCTAATAAAAGTAAAAACAGAAACCCAATTTTTTTTTTAAAGATAATCGTTGTTGTGACCCATGTTGAGCATATGTAAAACAATCTAATCCTGTTAAGCTCAGAAAATGCTATATTCAAATTTAGGCATCGAATTTGTGTTGACACTCTATAATATATTCATGCCTAGAAATTGCTTGCGTGCGATTTCTATAATAAAGTAAAGTTTAGTGCGTTTTTTTGCAGACATTATACCACGTGATTTGTTTTTACATGTTGGCCCCACAGGTTTTGTAAATGTGCTACTTGTACCCTTTTAAAATCTTTAGATTTTTTTTATTTTTTTATTTTTTTTAAAGGCAACAATACATTAACTAAGCAAATAGATACAAACAAAGGCATCTCACCTCAAATAATCAAGCTAATTAAAAGAAGGTAAGACCCAAACTAACAAACTAACAAACAAAACTATAACATCAACCTATCACGAACCAAAGTAACAAGATATCAACTAGAAGCCTGATGACGTATAGTCCGCACTCAGGTCACGAACCCGACCAATGGACACTACTAATACCCAAGCCCATCACGCGTGGGCTATCATGATAAATATTTGGGCTTACAAAGGCCCAAATTCAAATCTGTTATTTACGGTCATGATATATGATCTCTTATTTATGGGATAAGGATCAATAAACCGCATAAGTAGGGATACACTGAAGGGTAAGGAACACGAAACCAACAAGGATTTCGTGTGTATATAAAGGGCATCTCGGCCCTCATTAAGGTATCATCTAATAACCCTAACTCTTCACTAAATCCCTAAAACTGATTTACTTACTCTCACGCCGGAGGATAATCGTGGGAAACAATCCCACGGTAAGCCTAACGGTGTTTTTTGTTCTCTTAGTGCGCAGCTCTCAGCATTAAGATCCAATTGATACGGGAACCGGAGTCCAAACAAGGAATGCCCAACTTTTGTATCAACAAGTGGCGCCATCCGTGGGACCACACACTAAGAACTCCACTAAGAACTAGAATGACGAAGCACGGAAATGTAAACCAGCGGACTCCGCAGGCGAAGAAAACGTATGGTGACCTACAGGGGAAGAAGCAGCAAAGTGATTCAACCTCTAAGCAGGCCTCTGGACCAACCAGTGCGCCCAAACACCAAGGATCAGGTTCAGATCTGAAATTTCCGATAATAAGACCGCTCACAGGGACTACCCAGGCCACTACAACAACCACTAGCGCGAAAGATCTACAACACACTCCTTTCACCACCCCCACCAAGCGGTGCCAGAAACAGACCCCACTGAGCCGCCACGTGCGCCTAATCGAGACAAGGGTCCGGATTTGGAAACAGACATCCTCGCGCTAGAAGGAGTCGCGCCTGAACTAGCACCAAGTGATTTTGTGTCTCAAAACTACGAAACCTTGGCTGCCCTTATGCAAAAGGAAGCGAAAAAGAGGTCAAGTCAGAGCCCGCAAACCCGGCTCAACTTCGGCCCTGAGTATGAAGCATCTCCACCGCGTCACCGAAAGGAGAGGCGCGAGAAGGATAGCCGCCTACTCCCAGTGTTCACTAGGGCCCTGAGTATGAAGCATCTCCCAGTTGACTTACAATACCTGGAGGAGCACGAAGACGAGGGATGGTGTACCAATGTCCACACTAGGCTTGGTAGTCGCAGGGTTCATGATAGACTTAGGCGACAGCGCTCCCCAAGCGAAAGCCCTTCTAGGCTTGGTAGTCGTAGGGTTCATGATAGACTTGGGCGACAGCGCTTGATGTGTGCTTTTTCACACATCCTTTTTAGACCAAAATCAGACCAAACACACCAAATACTAACAAAATATGCCAAGAGAATGTATATTTTTGTATTTGTGTATGTGCAGGTACGGATATGTGAAAAAATGAACAAAAACAAAGCAAAACCGACAAAAACGAGCATGAGATTGGAAAAAGGTCATAAGCCGGAGCCGGGGAAGAAAAATGATAAAAGCAAAGCTCAAAAAGTCATAAGAATTCTTTGGAAGTTCATAAAGTTGCAAGATTAGTCCCTGTGCAAAGTTTGGAAGATATGGCAACTTCAGTCCCTCATCTTTCAAGTATTGACAAATTTGGTCCCTTAAAGAAATTCTTAAAGAAAAGTCAAAAATGGTCCTTGGAATAAATTTTGAAGATTGGACAGCTTTGGTCCTTACAATTTTCTGAATTTCAAAGTTGGTCCTTGTTAATATTACTTATCCAAAAAAAAACCTTCAACTGGATCTAATAATAGTACTAGTCCACTTAAACTCAAGCCCAAATACCAAACCAAACTTAAGCCGACTACCCCTACCCAACCTGTTACCTAAAACCGACCCACTCCCAATTACCAAACCCGGTCAAACTAAAACAATAAAAACACCCAATAGTAAAACTCCCGCCCCCCAAATTATCACTTACCTAGAAATTACTGTAGCGTAGAACCCTAACACCCCATCCCTCAAAATTACCCCTTGTCAGTAATTATCACCCAATAATTGGGGTTTCTAGAAGGGTCAGGAATGTCAGAAGGAATGACACGTGGGCCAATCACAAGACACACGGAGGATCAGTCTTATCAATCACATGATCCTAGGGTCACTAATGATTAGAGGCATCTGGAAGATATCTAACGGCTTGAGATGGACTCAAACAAGCACACATCACATGGATAAGTGACCTGGCATCCCATCATCTCAGCCTATAAAAAGCCCCCTCACTCTCACATTTGAGGACAGTTAGTAGTAGTTAGATAGTAGGAGTAGGTGTAGGATTATTGTAATTTTTAGTTAATTGTTTTCCTATCATTGTACTCAGTTAATTTCAAAGTTTTAATTCAAAGTTTAAGTTTGTTTTCATTTATTTAGTTACTATTCAATTTTATTTCAAGTATTTTTAATTACTGCTGTGTTGTTTGTTTAAAATTAGATAAGCTAAATTTACTGTTTGATTAAAGTCTCATTTCAGTTCATTTGATTGTTATATCTAAAAATAATAATAATAATAATAATAATAATAATAATAATAATAATAATAATAATAATAATAATAATAATAATAATAATAATAATAATAATAATAATAATAATAATAATAATAATAATAATAAATAAAATCTGTCAAGTCTCAGGGGACATAAGCTTGCAGTAGCAAATACCCCTTCTGATAAGCTCATGAAACCTTAACCATAGCTTTGTGTGAGCTTATGTAAGTTTTCACAAGAATCCAGAAGCACTGTTCCATCATAGCCATCCAACAAGTAAGTTTTTCTTTTAGATTTCACATTTCTTCATTTAGAAGCTTAGTTGCTGTTTTAGTTGCTTATGCTAGCTTAGTTTTGCTTATTGTAGTTTGATGAATGCTTATTTGGTGATTATTATGTGGTCTAGTGTGATTCCTAGTTTCTACTGTCTAAATAATTCATAACTGCAAATCTGTCCTGTTGTTGTTTTTAGTCAAATCTTACTGTTCAATTAGCTTCAATATTAGTTAAGTAATCTGTTTTTAGCATTATATCATTAGGTACTAAGTGATAAATCAAACAGTTAGTATAACCTGCTCATATCAAGGGTGTTTGGATTGCTGATGTTCTGTTGATTCCTATAGTTTTCTCACTAATTTCTCTGCATAATCAATTTGTATTAGGGTCACATATGATAGAATAGTCATAGTTTACATAGGTCATATAACAAAAAAGGTTAAATGCATAATTAGGTTGCATCATTTAGTTCATAAGTGTTTATGAGAATCTGAGGTTAAGCTATCTGTCAAATCTAAGGTTAAGTTTAGGATAATCTATGATTTAACAGTTTAATATTTCATGTAGGATTAGTTTAAATCAGTTCAAGTTAAATTTAGTCAAAGTTTCTTACAAATTCAAAAGTCAAATAAAGTTAGAACTAAGTTTCTGGTTACATCTTTGATAGCAGCTCTAGGGTTTTAAGTTGATTAGAAATACCTTTCAAAAGTTGATTTGTAAAGCTATTCAGTTGATTAATCAACATCAAAAAGTATATTCAAAGTTGGATCTTATATGCTTATTGGAATTTTGCTTTGTAGTTGTCTGATTAAGCCAAATACTCCCCTGCTCCATCAGTTTCTAGTATACTTCTAGGTGGATTTTAGTTAGGTGAATTGGATTTAGAATCTAGTTTTTTTGTGAATTGGAATCTCAGCTAGGTAGACAAGCTTTTGCCCTCTTGAGCATTCTGTTCCAAGCTTATTTGCTCAGCTTATTAGTCCTATTTAGTTGAGTGGTTCAGCTTAATATCTGTTTTCTAGAGTAGGGCTGCAATTGAGTTTGTGTGTTTGAAACCTGAGTTTTATTGTTCATTTCAGTTTATTTATGCCTCTAGTTGTTGTTTCTATTGTGCTTTTACATTTGGCTTATCTATTTGCTTAAGTTCTTATCTCATTTGTGCTTATTCTCACTAATTTAGAACCAAACCTGTGCTTCTGAATACCTTTTAGCTAAGAACTCTTCATTTAAGCTTTTCTGAGTTGAAATTTCATTGGGTCATAGTTTGGGTCAACTTTTGGTCAAACTACTTATCAATAAACACTCAATATAAGCTGATTTTAAGCCAAATAGTACTTGCACATCTTATTTTCAAGTTTCAAATTTTTCTTAAGTTTAGAATATAATTTTTGAATTTCCTTGAATTTTTCATATTTTTCTGCCTTTATTTGCTATTTTTCTTATTTTATTTTCATTTTTATTCACTTTTTAATACTTTTTAATTACCAAAAATTACAAAAAAATCAGAAAAAACCTAGGAAAATCCAAAAATATTTTAGAAATTTATTTTCAGTTATTTTAGATTTTTAGAAATTAATTTTTCAATTTTTCTCATTTATTTTCTATTTTTATTAATTTTTAATTAGATTTAATAGTTTTTAATTCCCAAAAATTACACAAAAATCCAAAAAAAATTAGTTTTAAGTTTTAAAATTACTTTTTAGTTATTTTATAATTTTCAAAATTTATTTTTCATTTTTTCTCACCTTATTTGCATTTTCTTTTAATTTTTAATTAGTTGATTAGTTTTTAATTCATAAAAAAATAAATAAAAAGTCAAAAAAATATTTTTCTTTTTCTCAAAATTTTCTTTTATCATTTTTAACTTTTTAAAATTATTTTCAAGTCCGTAGGAGTAGAGTAGCTCAAAATTTACGTTTTATTTCGTACGTTAACGTTTATTTTACGTTTAAGCTTACGTTTTTGATTTTACGTTACGTTTTTAGTTTCCTTAATTGATTTACGTGCTTAAGTGATTATTTGTGCTTCATTTGCTATTTCATTAGTATAATCTCATCAAATCACTTTTTACCACTTTCACGACACGTTTCACGAATCGGTAATTGAGAATTCCATTCACACCTTCGTTGGGACACGACCCGGGGAAATACTTTCCTAAGCATTTCTTCGGAAAAATAAACCTATACTATAAACGACTATATCAAAAATGTCGCCGCTGCCGGAGAAGGTTGAAGTGAATTTTTGATTTTCGTTTTTCGAAATTGTGTTTTGAAAACCTTCCTTGTATATATTTTCTATAAAAACCAAAAAAAAAAAAAAATTGAAAAATCAAAAACACTTTTCCAAAAGTGTTTTCAAAAATACCAAAAAAATAATAAAGTTACAGCCTCGACTCTCCCGTTGAAGGGAGGGCGTTGTAAACCAAATAAGCTTAACGACATAAGAACGCGTGAAATTAGTTGCTAATCGGATTACTTTAATTCTACAACCGAATAAGCGGAAAATACGGAAGCTTTGACATTAAATTGCAAGCTGAAGAGAGGAACATTCTTCTCTCCCGTTCCGTCGCGAGTAGATTTGAAGGAAACGGTTTACAATTAACATAACGTTTGAAAAACAAAAGAGAATAAAAGTTTTAAGTTTTTGAATTTTGTTTTCCAAAAATACAAAAAGATTTTCCTTTTCTACTTTGATTTTCTTTTTCAAAAAACCAAAAATAATCTTCTTCTCCTCTTATCATTTGATTCTTCTTCTTAAACCCTCTAAACCGATAATTCTTATGGATCAAACTTGTTTTAATTGTGGAAATCCCTCCGAAGAAGGAGTACTTTGTGATCGGTGTTTTTGCAAAGAATGTGGATTTACTCGTGGATTTTGTATGTGTTATGCTCCGAAAGCTGAACCCACATTCACCTCCGATTATGATCCGAACTTTTCCAATTATTATCAAAACGATTTCAATTCATATGAGCAAGATCCGTACTTCAATAATGAATCGTTTCAAAATGCACCGACCTCACAACTACAAAACGGTTGTGAGAATTGTGGAGGTCCACACTTTAGCACCAATTCTAAAACAAGGAAACCGTTTCCTTATGACAATAATTATCACGACCAACCTCCACAATACGACACGATTCTAACAGTTCAGAATGAGATTCTTAAAATGATGACTGCTCAAAATGATTTTAATGAGCAGTGTCTAACTGCAATAAACCTTTTTAAAGAGGAAATTCGTAAAAGAGAACAAGTTAACACCATTAAGAGTGATGAAAATGAGCTTTATAAAGAAGAAAATTCTACGATTAATCCCACTCCGTCTTGTGAACCTTTAAATGTTGAAAATTGTTCTATGACATCTCTCGATGACGATTTCTTTGAAAATAGGGCTTTTAAAATAAAAATTGAACAACTTTACGCCTTGTCAAAAATTTCGAGAATTCGTGTTAATTATGATGGGCCATCGATTCCTACTCCCTCTCCGGTGAGGGATATGGAACGAGAAACCGAGGTGACAAAGGACTTGGTACTTTCCACTAACAACGGAAGTGCTAAATAGGTCCAACCTACGGTTGTCCAAGAGTCTAAGCCTACAATTGTTCCTAATCCATCAAGATTTGATCCTAACCTTTCTCGATTTACGGTTAAGAGTTCGTCAAGCAAATGTGCTGAGCTTAAAACGGTGTTTAGTAGAAATGACTTACCTAATCTTCACGAACAAGAACAGGAGACCATAACGGAAGTGGTGAAAATTCCTAGCACTCAGAGCACACCACTTGTCCCACCTCCAGATTCTTTAAAATGTTTTTCGAGACTTGAACCTATCACCCCTGACTCTTTCCATCCTTCTCTCACACCGGTTGAGGGAAGTGATCCCGTTTTGGAAGAAGTCAATACTTTTCTTGATAACAATGATTCTATTTCGACTGAGATTCTTAAGCCGTCAGATCCTTTAGAGCCCGAGCTCAAGGATTCTTTACCCGATTTTGAGAAATATGTTTTTGATACGGCTGAAGAATATGAGTTACCTCCGACTGAAAATTCAAATGATCGTGTTGAGACGTTCTCCGATTCTGACGATGACGATTCTATATCTTGTGGAGACATCGACTATGTGGACGAATTACCTTATGAGCTTGTCAGCTTAGAAGAAGAGAATGATGAAGAAGTTGATACGGAAATTCAAGATGAAGCTCTTCGTGAAAAATTATTGAACATCAATCTTCTCATTTCTAAGATCGCGGCGTTGAATGATCCTCCGATTTCTTTTATTGATTTCTTACCTGAGCATGAAATTTTTCGATTTAAAGAGACGAGTAGTGGCAGTCCCAGTATTCATGCTTATATCTCTCTTCCGGATTATGAGCGTTTTGATTTTGAAACTGATTCTGTGCTTATTTCCGATAATCCGTCACGTGACCCTTTTTTAGAGGATGATGATCCATTTCTTGCTGCGGATGACTTGATACCCCCGGGTACTGAGAATGACGAGAATGGCCTTCGAAGAAATATTCTTATTGAAGAAATTCATGATGATTTACTTACCGATGCTGATTCATCTCTCTTCGATTTATCTTCTTCTCGTCCACCGGCGAAACCACCGGACGTAGATTTTGAATCCGATACGAATGAAGTTATTATTGAAGTAGTGGATGAGACTTATGATCATGATATTCCTGTGCTTGATATTTTACCCACCCAACCCTCCCGTGATTCTGAATTTGACTTTGCTTTTATCATCTGGGTGTTTCAACCGTTCTTTTCTTATACCATCATTTCTTCACTTTTCCACTCCACCGGGAGTGAGGATACCGTTTTTGACCCCGGCATCTCCATCTTTTATGCCGAGTTTCCGTTCCATCTGCTCTCCCCAAGGACGATTTAATTCGGGGATCGAGTCAAGCTCATGTGACTCGGTTAACGAAAACAAGCGCTTCGTGGGAGGCACCCCATGCTTATCCATTTTCATTTCATTTTCTTTATTTCTTATTTCTTATGTAGTGTGATGTGAGGAGGGCGACCCTTTCCAAACTCGTGTTTTCGTGGTTGTTTGTGAATGTTCAGGAATTTCCCCAAAGTTTGAGGACTCTAGTGCTTGTGGTTTGTCGTTCTCTCCACTCGAGTCTCATCCTCGCTGCTTTGTCGGAAATTCACCATATCAAAAATCTTATCGACTAACGTTTATCTCTTGGCATACTTATAAAACGGTCTTAGATATTACGTAAGAGTACCCGTACCTTTAAAACATTGAGGACAATGTTTCACTTTAGTCTGGGGGGGGGGGTGAATCTTCGATTCGATTTGACCTGTTACTTTCGTCTGAGCTGTTAACTTTCAAAACTTAGGACTTGGGAACAAGAGGTAATTACACAAGTAACTTTTGTGGGTAGTGTTAGCATCTAACTTGTGGATAAACAATGATTTCAATTTTACGCTTAGTTTGGGGGCTTGTGAAAAATCGATGATGACGATTTTAATCCGTATGGTCTATTCACTGTGAGAAGTGTTTCTACTCGTAGACCCTGAAAATTATCAACAGATATGAATTGATAATGAAAGTCAAGGAAAACCGTCACATATATAAAAATGAAAAAGTACAAAAATAGTAGTGATAGTTGTTATTCATAAAAATCGGAAAACATAGCGTTTTTAAGAATAAATGATTTTACTATCTCTTTTGAACATCATTGCTACTTTACAACGTCAGTAAAGAGAGGTTTTGAAATTATTTATCTTTTAAGCGTGAGGTGATGACATTGCGTGAGGACACGGCAATACCTTAGTCAAGGGGATTTTGATGTGTGCTTTTTCACACATCCTTTTTAGACCAAAATCAGACCAAATACACCAAATACTAACCAAATATGCCAAGAGAATGTATGTTTTTGTATTTGTGTATGTGCAGGTACGGATATGTGAAAAAATGAACAAAAACAAAGCAAAACCGACAAAAACGAGCATGAGTTTGGAAAAAGGTCATAAGCCGGAGCCGAGGAAGCAAAATGATAAAAGCAAAGCTCAAAAAGTCATTAGAAGTCTTTGGAAGTTCATAAAGTTGCAAGATTAGTCCATGGGCAAAGTTTGGAAGATATGGCAACTTCAGTTCCTCATCTTTAAAGTATTGACAAATTTGGTCACTTAAAGAAATTCTTAAAGAAAAGTAAAAAATGGTCATTGGAATAAATTTTGAAGATTGGACAGCTTTGGTCCTTACAATTTTCTGAATTTCAAAGTTGGTCCTTGTTAATATTACTTATCCAAAAAAAACCTTCAACTGGATCTAATAATAGTACTAGTCCACTTAAACTTAAGCCCAAATACCAAACCAAACTTAAGCCCACTACCCCTACCCAACCTGTTACCTAAAACCGACCCACTCCCAATTACCAAACCCGGTCAAACTTAAACAATAAAAACACCCAATAGTAAAACTCCCGCCCCCCAAATTATCACTTACCCAGAAATTACTGTAACGTAGAACCCTAACACCCCATCCCTCAAAATAACCCCCAGTCAGTAATTATCACCCAATAATTGGGGTTTCTAGAAGGGTCAGGAATGTCAGAAGGAATGACATGTGGGCCAATCACAAGACACACGGAGGATCAGTCTTATCAATCACATGATCCTAGGGTCACTAATGATTAGAGGCATCTGGAAGATATCCAACGGCTTGAGATGGACTCAAACAAGCACACATCACATGGATAGGTGACCTGGCATCCCATCATCTAAGCCTATAAAAAGCCCCCTCACTCTCACATTTGAGGACAGTTAGTAGTAATAATAATAATAAATAAATAAAATCTGTCAAGTCTCAGGGGACATAAGCTTGCAGTAGCAAATACCCCTTCTGATAAGCTCATGAAAGCTTAACCATAGCTTTGTGTGAGCTTATGTAAGTTTTCACAAGTATCCAGAAGCACTGTTCCATCATAGCCATCCAACAAGTAAGTTTTTCTTTTAGATGTCACATTTCTTCATTTAGAAGCTTAGTTGCTGTTTTAGTTGCTTATGCTAGCTTAGTTTTGCTTATTGTAGTTTGATGAATGCTTATTTGGTGATTATTATGTGGTCTAGTGTGATTCCTAGTTTTTACTGTCTAAATAATTCATAACTGCAAATCTGTCCTATTGTTGTTTTTAGTCAAATCTTACTGTTCAATTAACTTCAATATTAGTTAAGTAATCTGTTTTTAGCATTATATCATTAAGTACTAAGTGATAAATCAAACAGTTAGTATAACCTACTCATATCAGGGGTGTTTGGATTGCTGATGTTCTGTTGATTCCTATAGTTTTCTCACTAATTTCTCTGCATAATCAATTTGTACTAGGGTCACATATGATAGAATAGTCATAGTTTACATAGTTCATATAACAAAAAAGGTCAAATGCATATTTATGTTGCATCATTTAGTTCATAAGTGTTTATAAGAATCTGAGGTTAAGCTATCTGTCAAATCTAAGGTTAAGTTTAGGATAATCTAGGATTTAACGGTTTAATATTTCATGTAGGATTAGTTTAAATCAGTTCAAGTTAAATTTAGTCAAAGTTTCTTACAAATTCAAAAGTCAAATAAAGTTAGAACTAAGTTTCTGGTTACATCTTTGATAGCAGCTCTAGGGTTTTAAGTTGATTAGAAATACCTTTCAAAAGTTGATTTGTAAAGCTATTCAGTTGATTAATCAACATCAAAAAGTATATTCAAAGTTGGATCTGATATGCTTATTGGAATTTTGCTTTGTAGTTGTCTGATTAAGCCAAATACTCCCCTGCTCCATCAGTTTCTAGTATACTTCTAGGTGCATTTTAGTCAGGTGAATTGGATTTAGAATCTAGTTTTTTTTGTGAATTGGAATCTCAGCTAGGTAGACAAGCTTTTGCCCTCTTGAGCTTTCTGTTCCAACTTATTTGCTCAGCTTATTAGTCCTATTTAGTTGAGTGGTTCAGCTTAATATCTGTTTTCTAGAGTAGGGCTGCAATTGAGTTTGTGTGTTTGAAACCTGAGTTTTATTGTTCATTTCAGTTTATTTATGCCTCTAGTTGTTGTTTCTATTGTGCTTTTACATTTGGCTTATCTATTTGCTTAAGTGCTTGTCTCATTTGTGCTTATTCTCACTAATTTAGAACCAAACCTGTGCTTCTGAATCCCTTTTAGCTAAGAACTGTTCATTTAAGCTTTTCTGAGTTGAAATTTCATTGGGTCATAGTTTGGGTCAACTTTTGGTCAAACTGCTTATCAATAAGCACTCAATATAAGCTGATTTTAAGCCAAATAGTACTTCCACAGCTTATTTTCAAGTTTTCAATTTTTTCTTAAGTTTAGAATATAATTCTTGAATTTCCTTGAATTTTTCATATTTTTCTGCCTTTATTTGCTATTTTTCTTATTTTATTTTCATTTTTATTCACTTTTTAATACTTTTTAATTGCCAAAAATTACAAAAAAATCAAAAAAAGCCTAGAAAAACCAAAAATATTTTAGAAATTTATTTTCAGTTATTTTAGATTTGTAGAAATTAATTTTGCAATTTTTCTCATTTGTTTTCTATTTTTATTAATTTTTAATTAGATTTAATAGTTTTTAATTCCCACAAATTACACAAACAGCCAAAAAAAAAATTAGTTTTAAGTTTTAAAATTACGTTTTAGTTATTTTATAATTTTCAAAATTTATTTTATATTTTTCTCACCTTATTTCCATTTTCTTTTAATTTTTAATTAGTTAGTCAGTTTTTAATTTATAAAAAATAAATAAAAAGTCTGTGGAAAACTAGAAGGAGGGTTGAATAGTTTTACGTCTTTTTAATTCGTTATAAAAGAGTTTTAGTGTTTACTTAGCTTTTAAAAACTTAGATTCGATAATATGTGATCTCAAGTCTTGTACAATATAAACAATTAACACTACACAATATATTACAATGTTAAGTAATGAAATAAGTAAGAGATGGAAAGATCGAACCGCGAGACAAGAGATTTATAGTGGTTCGGCTACAAGGACACCTTCCTTGCCTACTCCACTCCCCGAGCACCTAACTCGAGAGTTTTCTTCACTATATCAACAAGCTCCCTTATGGCGGAGAAAACCGTACACACCAATTTTCACACCACAACTTCGTCACACCTAAGTCACAACTTCTGCACAACTACTTCAAATCAATCTACTTCACAAGTAACTACTCCACACCTATCTTCTTCACACCAATCTAGTTCCTAGCTTTTCTTCTTCACACCAAGCTACTAACTAATCACACAATCTATATCTAACACAACTATTTACAATCAAGTATTCACAACAATCTTCACAAAGAATAATGTAAATGATCTTTGATGATGCACCAACAACTTGGATATGGAGATCACAACAAGTTGTAATACTTCTTGTCTTGAGGAATATAAATATTCTTCTCTTGCACTTAAGAGGATGAAGGTTGGATCACTTTGAAACAAAGAGTTATACACTTATGATCAAAGGATAAGAAAATAGAGATTTGGATCTAGATCAGAAAGTTTAGAAGTGCAAAAGGTGAGGAAAAAATGTGAACTGATCCAGTATTTATAGGTGAGAAAAACACTGTTCTGGAGCGTGGCCGGTCCCCTTAATGATTAAGGGGGCCGCCTAAGGAATTAAGGGGGCCGCCCATGTAACAATTCGCAATTTCAGGTTAATTACTTTTCCCGGAAAATTTCACTATTCACTTTTACTATTCATTTTTCCCGAAAATTTTTCCCGGAACTTGATTTTTATTTCTTGGGCTGAAGTGATAAATCATTTCCATGGCAAATTAAAAGTTTGACATTCATAAGCTCATTTTCGTGAAAGTTATTAAGGAATTACACGGAATTATACGTTTTAGGGTAAAACGTCATTCAAAAATTCTACGTACAACGAAATTCGGTCGCGTTAATTTTCCCCGTATCAGAAAAATGTTTGACACACTCATGATTTATTTGAGAATAAATCATGACTGAGAAAAATATGACCAAAATAAACCTCGGCCGTGAAAAACTGGAATTTTCAGTTTTAAGCGTTTTTACTCAGCCGTAACCTTAGCCTATACCTGCACCGCATTTCTAAAAAGATTTGAGTTTTCAACTTATTAGAAAAAGTCAACATATTTTTCCCTCCTCCATTGACTAAAAATCATTCCTTGATTTTATAAGTCATTTCGTGATTTTTAGGCTTACGATTTGATGTCTAAAAGACATTTAATACCAACCAACACTAGACTGAGCCCAGTCTAGACATTATAAGTCTTTTTAAATCAATATTATCCTATTAGAAAAGTAACATTTTACTTTTCTCAATTTTACGCAATATTCGTACGTTTTACGTATTACGCGTTTTAGACCCGTGTTTCCAGTTTTTAGCAGGGTTTTGGCACCCGATAGAACCTACCACTCATTTTATATTTTATTATGGAGTATAATGACATGTTTAACCATTCTTCCAAGTTTCGTATTTTTACGATACCCGGTTTTACGTTTCGTGGCTTAACCATTTACGGTTAGCATTTTACGGAGCCAAAACTAACACCATATCTTGGATAATATCACCAAAAAGCCAAACCTTCCTCCCCAAGCTTTGTGAACTGCCCTAGGAGGGGGGATTCACCACCCATGTGGCTTCATCTCATGAATTTACCCATAGTTCATCACTTAATTACAACTTGGTCTCCAAGTGTTGACTAGTCAACATTGTAACCTCCTCATTTTTGGTATAAAGAGAGCTCATTCTCTTCCTTTCTCTTGCAATACCAACGACCCAAAACCACATAAATACACCATTTTGATCATTGATCTTGCTCATTCAATCCATCACAAGTTCAAGTCATAGTTCCTAGTTGATCCTTAACACCTTTCAACCATAAAACTCCATAAAATCACCATAAAACACCACAAAAACTCATCAAATTTCCAAGTGTTCTTAGTGAAGATTTTTACTAAGGCTTGTTTTTGTGATAAGATTAGTGTTTATCAAGGGATTATAAGATAGGGTTTTTGATATGGAAGCTTGGCTATGGTTGGAAAATATTTGGAAGATTAAGTAGTAGTTCTTGGTCTTGATCTTGGTTCTAGTTAGTTTCTTCACAAGTTGTAAGCAAACCCTAACTTGCTTCTTGTTAAATAATCATGTTCATGTTATTTACATACTATTCTTGCTATATTATGTCTTGTATGCATGTCCATGATGTATAAAAATGAGTAAAACATGTTGTTATAATTGATTGTTAAGATAAGTTACTAAAACAAGCAAACTAGTGACTTTCTTGGTAAGACCTGATCAAAATGGTAAAAATATGATATTGGATTATTAAATATTGTAGTAGAGGACCTAACAAGGAAACCGTAGCAATTTGAACCACCTAAAACGAGTATACGAGTCAAAAGTTATGGCGATTTGAAGTTACCAAAACTTTCCGGCAAAACTGCCAAAATGTTTCTGTGACAGAATAGAAAACACGCAAAAAGAGGCCTTTCTGGTCCGTTTCATGAAAAAGTTAAAACATGAAAGTTGTCCGGAATCACGTTTTCGTTGAGGTATAAAGAAGCTCGAGACCTGAAAACGCTTTTTGAGTGATAATTTCTTCAAAATTCTTAACAGCTATTTACATAAATACAAGTCACTATATTATGGTTATACTTTAAAATGAACAAGAGGTCTTATGACCTATAATCAAGACCACAACCATGGATAGAGCCAAGGTTGAGTCTCATGACCTTGGAACAAGGACCAAAGGTCATGGCTAGGCCATGACGAAATGATCATAACAACTTACATAAGCGTAAACATGAAACAATGAATTAGGCGATAACATGAACAAGCAATTTGGATGTACTTCACTTAAAAGGAAACCATGAGATATTACCAAGAGAAAATGGTCATTCAAGACTTATGAAACTACCCCTAATAACAATCTTCGTGTACTAATAAACTTTCCTAAATTTATTCAAATATCGGACATGTAACTTTTCGGATCAAAACTTATATCTATATATTTTATCAACTACTACAATAGTAGGGAGCCTCATGTGAGGAGTTCATTATGTAAGCCGTCGAGATGAGTTGTGGATTTACGAGTTAAAGTGTCCTGGCTCCTCGAACGCTTACTAACATGACTTCTGAAATATGTCAGCCCGAACGGTAGTAAACGATATACAAAACATACATGTTCATGAATCTTTTCTTTCAAAGACATACAATATACATCATACCACATCATGGACTAAATGCAAGATACATATATTGGCATGTTTATGTTTCCTTAGACATTATTCCAAACCTAAGTTACAACAATTATTCTAGGTTGCTCGTAGAAGTTCTTACGGCATATCCATCATTCTCATTATACATCATCCAACTTAAGGTGAGTTCATAGCCCCACTTTCTATTACTTAATTGTTTTACAAACCCTTGGGGGAAATACATGCTATTATTTTTCGACCGAACACAATGCTTTCAAATTGTATGCTTGCCTGATTGTTTTATTATCACTAAGTACTAGCCTTGCTAAACCGAGATCCATTATTATGAACCATTTAATCACTAGCAATAGTGAGCGCGAATATTGTGAATAGGCCTATTGGGATTGACGAATCCCATTTGTATTGACTAAGTTCAAACAAATGCATTAATATTTGAGATTTAGGTATGTTAGCAAAGTACCTACCGGGATAAATCTGCCGATCGATATTGGTACACGTTAACGTTTTGGTGTCATAAGCTTAGTGTATAATAACTGTTCCGGGCGTATAATAACGTATCCTACCTGTTTTGTTTTCCAAACATTGGTGTGAGCCTATAACTCACACTACCAACATATTGTGTTCAAACGATTTAACAAACTCTATGAATATCACTCAACCTTTGTGTTGACCTCTCAAGCATGTATTTCAGGTTCATGACGATCAAGGATGGCACGGATACTCAAGAGGGCTATAAATTTACTTATCATTCAAAATCTCACTTAATGTGATTTGTAAACATGGAACCAATTGGGACCTCATTTTGTAATCTCTGATATTTATATAATTTGAATGATAAACCTTTTTAAAACGACTCAATTAGAGTTCGTTTTCTATTATTGTGACTATTGTGCCGTCAAGTAACACCCAGTTCGAATTCCGCTGCATCCATGAATTGGGGGTGTTACAGATTGGTACCAGAGCCATGGTTATAGAGAAACGGGTCTAATTGAGACCTAAACTATAACTACAATTACAAGCAAAAACATTTTATAGCCTTCTGCTCTTCGTGTCTTCCATCCTCCAGACGATTATGGACTTAGTAAGCATGTTATGCTTCACAAACATATTAGTATATTCATATATACCCATTTTGAGCATTTCCCCGTAAGCATTAGTATATTGATATATAAACTCGGTTTATTTTCAATCATTTATCTAAACAATGGACTAAACATATCTGTGTATGCCTATTCTAAGGCATTTCGGCACAGCCACATTCTCCCAATGATGTTCCTACTCCAACATTATATGTCCAAGACATTGTAACTAATTACAATGGTCTCATTCACTTTTCCAAGACATTGTGAGATACAATGGCCTCATTCATTTTCCAAGACATTGTGAGATACAATGGCCTCATTCATTTTCCAAGACATTGTGAGATACAATGGTCTCATTCATTTTCCAAGACATTGTATTATACAATGGTCTTAACCATTTCTCAAATGTTTTGAGTCACACAATGGTCTAACCTACTTCCCAGACATTGTGAATTGCACAATGGTCTAACCTACTTCCGAGACATTGTGTTTTGTGCAATGGTCTCTAGAATTATTCCATCACATCATCAATATCATTTCATATGATATCAAAAACCCATCACAATTTATCGATTTCCAAACAAGAAATATGAGATTTCTAAAGGACAAACTAATCCATCATTGACAAAAGCTGAAGTTCAGCCCTACATTCATCAAAGTTTTCTTCTGAAACCTTCATTGTTAAAAGTTCGTGATCCTGGCCAAGTATGTTCTACTTTAGAACTACTTAAAACTTCCTTTCCATACGTACCTACCCTTACTATCTTCTATGCAATGGAATATGAAAACATACGTTACAAGTCTTGTATGGACGGGACTTGCAACTTAAAGGTTTGACATCGCCTTTGTTTAGTGGACAGTTTCCCGAAAGCAATGGACATATCACAAGTATACCTAATTTAGGTATTTGAAATTTTATCGAACCTTGGCTAAATATAGACTAGTCACCTATATTTAACCTAGGGACAGTGGAATATAGTCTGACTAACTATATTCGACTTAAAATTTTCAAATACTGAGAATAGTTGTACTAGGGTTATGTTTAGATTGATTTCCTACATGAACACGATAAACCACCAGAATACATTAAAACAATCTAGAGACACGATAGTGTCTTACCACTCAGCGAAATCTTAACACCTTAGTTGTATGATCTAAATTCATTCTTGAAAATTTTCATTTATGAGATAATCCGAACTACTATCTTGGGATAGTTATCAATTATTCTCTTCATCCTGTAGAAGTACTATTCTGTTTAGGTCCTAAGGATACCATTCCATCATAAACTTTTAAAATCTCTTAAGATTTTTAAAGCAAACTCAACATCTATACCTAAGAGTATTAACATTAAGCATACACTAAGCACTTTTGTTCATCAACATATCACATCATTACCTTCACAACCGTGGCAAACACAAGCTCATTAACAAATCTTGATGCACTTTTAAAGCTCAAATCATCCTTAGTTACACCACAAGCACGCTCATCAGCTTTACAAGATTGAATATTCATCTTGTACTTTTGGAACACCAGTATCATCTCATAATACACTACCTTGTAACTCACCGGCTAATTGTGAATGTTGTGTTGGGAATCCTTAAGTAGGATGATTTGTAATTATTTGAATGGATTGGGATGCCTTTTCATTTAAATAAAAACATTGTAAATCACCGAACCATAAGTTTATATTTCCGTATTTACATTGTTTGGGATGTCTCTCTATGTAAATAAAGAATTATAAACAAGTGGGCTTATTTGTATCCGAAATAACATAAGTATGAAGTCAATAAACACTAGGTACAACAACCGATTACCTACTAGGCTATGATTGCAATTACTATCTCAATTCCTATTAATATTCGACTGCTATATCAATTTCCTTTGATATTCGACTATTACCATATCTTTCCTACATAAAAGTAAGCCTCATCCTACATCATACACTGAAATGACAAATCAAATTACATCACCGGTAATCCTCGACTTTAGTCATCATAAGTAACCACACCTTTTCATTGACACCACTCCAACATATGACACACAAAGAACTTCGGGACGAAGTTCCCCGTAAGGGGTAGAGTCTGTAACAATTCGCAATTTCAGGTTAATTACTTTTCCCGGAAAATTTCACTATTCACTTTTACTATTCATTTTTCCCGAAAATTTTTCCCGAAACTTGATTTTTATTTCTTGGGCTGAAGTGATAAATCATTTCCATGGCAAATTAAAAGTTTGACATTCATAAGCTCATTTTCGTGAAAGTTATTAAGGAATTACACGGAATTATACGTTTTAGGGTAAAACGTCATTCAAAAATTCTACTTACAACGAAATTCGGTCGCGTTAATTTTCCCCATATCAGAAAAATGTTTGACACACTCATGATTTATTTGAGAATAAATCATGACTGAGAAAAACATGACCAAAATAAACCTCGGCCGTGAAAAACTGGAATTTTCAGTTTTAAGCGTTTTTACTCAGCCGTAACCTTAGCCTATACCTGCACCGCATTTCTAAAATGATTTGAGTTTTCAACTTATTAGAAAAAGTCAACATATTTTTCCCTCCTCCATTGACTAAAAATCATTCCTTGATTTTATAAGTCATTTCGTGATTTTTAGGCTTACGATTTGATGTCTAAAAGACATTTAATACCAACCAACACTAGACTGAGCCCAGTCTAGACATTATAAGTCTTTTTAAATCAATATTATCCTATTAGAAAAGTAACATTTTACTTTTCTCAATTTTACGCAATATTCGTACGTTTTACGTATTACGCGTTTTAGACCCGTGTTTCCAGTTTTTAGCAGGGTTTTGGCACCCGATAGAACCTACCACTCATTTTATATTTTATTATGGAGTATAATGACATGTTTAACCATTCTTCCAAGTTTCGTATTTTTACGATACCCGGTTTTACGTTTCGTGGCTTAACCATTTACGGTTAGCATTTTACGGAGCCAAAACGAACACCATATCTTGGATAATATCACCAAAAAGCCAAACCTTCCTCCCCAAGCTTTGTGAACTGCCCTAGGAGGGGGGATTCACCACCCATGTGGCTTCATCTCATGAATTTACCCATAGTTCATCACTTAATTACAACTTGGTCTCCAAGTGTTGACTAGTCAACATTGTAACCTCCTCATTTTTGGTATAAAGAGAGCTCATTCTCTTCCTTTCTCTTGCAATACCAACGACCCAAAACCACATAAATACACCATTTTGATCATTGATCTTGCTCATTCAATCCATCACAAGTTCAAGTCATAGTTCCTAGTTGATCCTTAACACCTTTCAACCATAAAACTCCATAAAATCACCATAAAACACCACAAAAACTCATCAAATTTCCAAGTGTTCTTAGTGAAGATTTTTACTAAGGCTTGTTTTTGTGATAAGATTAGTGTTTATCAAGGGATTATAAGATAGGGTTTTTGATATGGAAGCTTGGCTATGGTTGGAAAATATTTGGAAGATTAAGTAGTAGTTCTTGGTCTTGATCTTGGTTCTAGTTAGTTTCTTCACAAGTTGTAAGCAAACCCTAACTTGATTCTTGTTAAATAATCATGTTCATGTTATTTACATACTATTCTTGCTATATTATGTCTTGTATGCATGTCCATGATGTATAAAAATGAGTAAAACATATTGTTATAATTGATTGTTAAGATAAGTTACTAAAACAAGCAAACTAGTGACTTTCTTGGTAAGACCTGATCAAAATGGTAAAAATATGATATTGGATTATTAAATATTGTAGTAGAGGACCTAACAAGGAAACCGTAGCAATTTGAACCACCTAAAACGAGTATACGAGTCAAAAGTTATGGCGATTTGAAGTTACCAAAACTTTCCGGCAAAACTGCCAAAATGTTTCTGTGACAGAATAGAAAACACGCAAAAAGAGGCCTTTCTGCTCCGTTTCATGAAAAAGTTAAAACACGAAAGTTGTCCGGAATCACGTTTTCGTTGAGGTATAAAGAAGCTCGAGACCTGAAAATGCTTTTTGAGTGATAATTTCTTCAAAATTCTTAACAGCTATTTACATAAATACAAGTCACTATATTATGGTTATACTTTAAAATGAACAAGAGGTCTTATGACCTATAATCAAGACCACAACCATGGATAGAGCCAAGGTTGAGTCTCATGACCTTGGAACAAGGACCAAAGGTCATGGCTAGGCCATGACGAAATGACCATAACAACTTACATAAGCGTAAACATGAAACAATGAATTAGGCGATAACATGAACAAGCAATTTGGATCTACTTCACTTAAAAGGAAACCATGAGATATTACCAAGAGAAAATGGTCATTCAAGACTTATGAAACTACCCCTAATAACAATCTTCGTGTACTAATAAACTTTCCTAAATTTATTCAAATATCGAATATGTAACTTTTCGGATCAAAACTTATATCTATATATTTTATCAACTACTACAATAGTAGGGAGCCTCATGTGAGGAGTTCATTATGTAAGCCGTCGAGATGAGTTGTGGATTTACGAGTTAAAGTGTCCTGGCTCCTCGAACGCTTACTAACATGACTTCTGAAATATGTCAGCCCGAACGGTAGTAAACGATATACAAAACATACATGTTCATGAATCTTTTCTTTCAAAGACATACAATATACATCATACCACATCATGGACTAAATGCAAGATACATATATTGGCATGTTTATGTTTCCTTAGACATTATTCCAAACCTAAGTTACAACAATTATTCTAGGTTGCTCGTAGAAGTTCTTACGGCATATCCATCATTCTCATTATACATCATCCAACTTAAGGTGAGTTCATAGCCCCACTTTCTATTACTTAATTGTTTTACAAACCCTTGGGGGAAATACATGCTATTATTTTTCGACCGAACACAATGCTTTCAAATTGTATGCTTGCCTGATTGTTTTATTATCACTAAGTACTAGCCTTGCTAAACCGAGATCCCTTATTATGAACCATTTAATCACTAGCAATAGTGAGCGCGAATATTGTGAATAGGCCTATTGGGATTGACGAATCCCATTTGTATTGACTAAGTTCAAACAAATGCATTAATATTTGAGATTTAGGTATGTTAGCAAAGTACCTACCGGGATAAATCTGCCGATCGATATTGGTACACGTTAACGTTTTGGTGTCATAAGCTTAGTGTATAATAACTGTTCCGGGCGTATAATAACGTAGCCTACCTGTTTTGTTTTCCAAACATTGGTGTGAGCCTATAACTCACACTACCAACATATTGTGTTCAAACGATTTAACAAACTCTATGAATATCACTCAACCTTTGTGTTGACCTCTCAAGCATGTATTTCAGGTTCATGACGATCAAGGATGGCACGGAAGGACACGGATACTCAAGAGGGCTATAAATTTACTTATCATTCAAAATCTCACTTAATGTGATTTGTAAACATGGAACCAATTGGGACCTCATTTTGTAATCTCTGATATTTAAATAATTTGAATGATAAACCTTTTTAAAACGACTCAATTAGAGTTCGTTTTCTATTATTGTGACTATTGTGCCGTCAAGTAACACCCAGTTCGAATTCCGTTGCATCCATGAATTGGGGGTGTTACAGCCCATTTCAGAACGTTGGTTTTTCTTGTCTTTTAGTGGGGAATATTTTTCTGGATAGAATTTGCCTTTTTTGGTTGGAAATTTGAAATCATATATTTATTATGAATTAAATATATTATTTTAATTCCAAAAGTAATTTTGTAAAAGATATAAGATGTTTAATACATTTTATAAAAATTCTAGTGATTAGAAAATTTTCCTTTGATCATGAAATGTAATAAACCCTTTGTTTATTCATACCTTAAGTGATATGGAAGCAAAGACAAATATTAAGCACTAAAAACTTGTTTACGTCATAAGTTTTAGATTAATGAGTTTATGCTTTGTAATTATCAAAACATAGAGACATTGTTAATATGCTAACAATGTTTTAAGACATTATTTATGTCAACAATCTCCCCCTTTTTGATGATTACAAAACCTTAAACTCATTAGGTCTAAAAAATAATTTTTAGACAAGAATTTAGAGTTTAACATTCTCTTCTCCCCCTTTTTGTAAAATCAAAAAGGTTAAAACTCCCCCTTGATGTATACTCCCCCTCATTTGAGAGCACCAAGGAGATGAGCTATGGAAATCTTGGCTACACAAAATATTAGAAGAGAGCAAATATACATGCAAAGCAATAGTTATAAAAATAGATTCATTCAAGCATCATAGAGAGCATTACAACATTTAATATGCTTAAGGCATATTAATCATAATAAAACAAATGAAAAGACATAGTCCTATATTGCCTAGAAAGAGCACTTGGACTTGCTTGCAACTCATGGTTGATTGTTTTATTTGCTTGAAGGATAACATAAGCATGAAGCTTAGTTGTTAGATGGAGAGGGATATGGAGTGAGGTATGGAGCAGAAGAGATGGCCCTGACGATATTGTATCATGTTAGGGGTGGAATGGGATGAGGTCGAGTGAGGAGATATTCAATCCAAGAAATATCTTCACTCAAGTAAAGGATTTGTTTTTGGAGAAAGATGCAACAAGGGCAATAGTGAGTGTGGTTTGTAACTTGATCCAAGTTGAGAGAGTGAGGAAGGCAATTGTTATAGGGTGATGATGGAGGTTTCCCTTTGTTGCGTTGTGCAAGATGCATGGCATTGAGATCACTAAGATCATGGATTTTTGATATTTCATCACGGAACTTTTGCTTTTTCGTGGGAATGTGGAGAAATTCATTGTGTTGATATGGATGAATTGGGTTTGTGTAGTTCTAGTTGTGGTGGGATGGTTGATCAACCTTGTATGGATCATTACAAGGGATTTGAGGATGAGGTGAGTGATTTGACATGAAGGAAGATGTTTGGCCAATGTTGTATGGTTTGTAAGTAGGATCAAATGAATGTCCTTGTGAATGTGGTGGAAAGTTTGGGAAGTAAGTGGTTGGTGGTGTTGAATGACTTCCAACTTCATTTGTTATGATGGACTTGTTTCGAGGGCTTTTTCTGTCATTCTTGCAAGCCTTGAGGCTTTTGATTTGGGTTTGTTTGGAGAATCCATGAAGGGATGAGTAAAGAGTTTTGAGGATTGTGGTTATTTATAGTGTAAGATTTGTGTGTTTATGGATGGATAAAGTTTGTTTGGGAGATTAGGACAAATTGTGTTGGTGAAGATTGAGAAATGTAGGTTGAAATGGGCTAAAAAGCAGAAAAGATTCTGTAAACCCGACCATCAGATGGCCGGTCCCCTTAATTAGGCGGTGGTCCCCTTAATGATTAAGGGGGCCGCCTTACAAAATTAAGGGGGCCGCCCATCTGGTGATTTCCAGGTTGCCAGAATTGGGTTTTTGGTAGAAAATTTGCAGAAAGGTTATGTGTTTGGATTAGAATTCAAGCAAGTTCAATTCTCTTAGGCAATATAGAGTCTAATCTAATCAAGATATAGCATGCATGCAAAAACACATAGGCAAAAGAGCAAATAATCAACATATAATAAGCAATAGGAGGTAAATAAAGGCAAGCACACTTAAGCTTCCTAAGGCACCTATCTTAGATTAAAGGCAAGGATAATTAGTGAGCGAAAAACTAGTGATGGATCAAGATGACACCATTATTAGTGAATTTGTCCTAGTGAGTGTCTATATGCAACAAATGTGGAGTTGTGATTGTTTCGACTCCTAGAAGCAAAGAAATAACGATCCTAAGAAACAATCCAAATAATCTCCTTGATTCAATTTTTGATCGATCATGAATGTCAAAGACATATATTAGATTATATACCTTGACAATTTATGTGAGAATTTATGCATGATTTTGAAATACAATGTTTTTAGAATTTGTCAACAATGCAAGGAAAATGATCTTCATGGGGTTCCTAGATTGTGAGAATAATTTTTAGAGAAAATTGATTTAGTTTTACAAAAAGGTTTATGCAAAGAAAATAAATTTTCTCAATCTTTAGTTTTGTGCGAAATAGATTCCTAGACTCAGAAAAGGTGAAATGGAAGAAAAATAAATTTCATGCAAGTATAAATTTGAAATAATTCAATATAATTTAGTCAACTTGTTCCATCATTCCTAATCCTAAACGCAAGTGGTTGAATAATTCACGCTTTAGGGGTTTTGTGAATATATCCGCAATGTTGTCTTCCGATGCAACCTTTTCTATAGATATATTTCCTTTTTGTACATTATCCCTAAGAAAATGGTGACGTATTTCTATGTGTTTAGTCCTAGAGTGTTGCACCGGATTTTTTCTTAAATCTATTGCACCTTTGTTATCGCACATAATGGGGACATTTTCTAACCTAATGCCATAGTCTACGAGAGCTTGTTTCATCCATAGTGCTTGTTGACATGCCTTTCCGGCGCTTACATATTCGGCTTCGGTGGTAGAAATAGCAAGAGCGGTTTGCTTCTTCGAAAACCAAGACGTTAGACAACATCCCATAAACCTGCAAATGCTGCTAGTGCTCTTTCTATCTACGGAGTCTCCCGCATGATCCGAATCCGCATAGACAATGGTTTCTATGCCGGATTCCTTAGGATACCATAATCCTAAGTGTATAGTGCCTTTAACGTATCGGAAGATACGCTTAACCGCTTCTAGGTGAGAGGTTTTGGGATCCTCTTGAAAATGGGCACAAAGGCAGACACTAAACATGATGTCGGGTCTACTTGCCGTCAAGTATAGTAAACTACCTATCATTCCTCTATACTTGGTGTTATCTACGGACTCACCTTCATCGTCCTTTGTGAGCTTTACCTCCGTAGACATGGGAGTTTTCATGGGTTTTGAGTCTTCTAGGCCAAACTTCTTAAGCATTTCCTTAATGTACTTAGATTGGTTAAAAAATATTCCATCATCTAATTGTTTTATTTGTAATCCTAGGAAGAAGTTAAGTTCACCCATCATACTCATCTCAAACTCATCATGCATGATTTTGGCAAATTCATCACACATGTCTTGACAAGTCGATCCAAATATAATGTCATCAACATATATTTGGACAATGATGAGATTTGGGTCTTTCCTTTTAGTGAAAAGAGTGTTATCTACCATTCCCATGGAATAATCATGTTTAATAAGAAAAGCTTTTAATCGATCATACCAAGCTTTGGGAGCTTGTTTGAGTCCATACAAAGCTTTCTTTAACTTATAAACATAATCAGGTTTTGCGAAGTCAATGAATCCTGGAGGTTGTGCCACATATACCTCCTCATTGATATAACCGTTAAGGAATGCACTTTTCACATCCATTTGGAATAACTTAAAATCTAGGGCGCAAGCATAGGCAAGTAATATCCTAATCGATTCTAGTCTAGCTACGGGGGCATAAGTTTCGTCATAATCAATTCCTTCTTGTTGATTATAACCTTGGGCAACTAACCTAGCTTTATTCCTAGTAACTATTCCATTCTCGTCTAACTTATTCCTATATACCCATTTTGTTCCTATGATGGTCTTATCCTTTGGATTTGGGACTAATTCCCAAACATCATTTGCCTTAAATTGATTTAATTCTTCTTGCATAGCTATAACCCAACTTTCATCCTTTAAAGCCTCGCTAATATTCTTAGGTTCTATTGCTGAGAGGAAACAAAAGAAATTGTTTTTATCTTGGGCTTGTGATCTAAGGGTTCTTTGGTTAAGATGTCCTATTATATTGTCTAATGGATGTGATCTAGATTCTTTAATATTAACAGTTTCGTTATTTTCTAAGTGAATGTCTTCATTATCATTTCCTATGGGTTTTGTTTTACTAACCTCAATAGCTTCATCTTCGACTAAATCATCATCTTCTAAAGGTAATGTTTTAGGAGGTGGTGGTGTTTCATCAAATGTTACATTTAGTGATTCCTCTACTTTCATAGAGTGTTTGTTAAATATTATATATGCTTTGCTATTTTGTGAGTATCCTTAAAATATTCCTTCATATGATTTTGGATCAAACTTAGTGAGATAGTCCTTAGTGTTTAAAATATAGCATTTACTTCCAAATACCCTAAAGTAGCTTAAGTTTGGTTTTCTACCTCTTAATAACTCATAAGGAGTTTTTCCTAGAATTCTTCTAATTGATACCCTATTTAAAATATAAGTTGATGTATCTATGGCGTGACACCAAAATTTTTGTGGGATGGATTGTTCATTTAACATAGATCTACTCATTTCTTGTAGTGACCTATTTTTTCTTTCTACTACGCCATTTGATTGAGGAGTGCGGGGAGCGGAGAAATTGTGAGATATTCCATTTAACTCGCAATATTTTCCGAATTGTACTTCGTTATCAAATTCCCTACCATGGTCCGTCCTAATGGCAACTATTGAGCATCCTAATTTATTTTGAATCATTTTACTAAATATTTCGAATTTTTTAAAGGCTTGGGTTTTGTCACTTAAAAACCTAGTCCACGTGTATCGTGAGTAGTCATCTACTATTACTAAGGTATATTTGTTTCCTCCATAGCTCCGCACAGCGGATGGACCAAAAAGATCCATATGTAATAATTCTAGGCACCTAGTAGTGGATACTATATTCTTGGCTTTGTGACTAGCATGAGCTTGTTTTCCAATTTTACATGCATCACAAAAATGCTTGTCATATTTTAGATTAGGCAAATTTCTAACTAATTCCTTAGAGGCCAAAGATTGTATTTGTTGCATGTTAGCATGTCCTAATCTCCTATGCCACAATGTAGAGTTTTCATCTAGGGTCGTTAGGCATATCCTATCCTCAGGTTTGTTTCCTAATTTCATAACATATATGCCACCTTTCCTAATTCCTCTACCTATAATTTTTCCATTCTTAACTATTTCGCTATCCTCTTCGGTAAATGTGACTCTACATTTATTATCGCATATTTCTCCTACACTAAGCAAGTTATATGTTAATTTATCTACATGCTCTACATTTTCAATAGTAAGTGAGTCTTGAGAAATCGTACCTTTGCCAATGATTTTTCCACGTAAGTCACTACCGAAAATAATGTTACCTCCATTGTATGCCTTGTATGTAGAAAATAACTTGCGGTTCCCCGTCATGTGCCTCGAACATCCGCTATCTTTGATCCATTCGTCAGGTTCCAAGTCAATTCCTAAACATATTTCGTCGGTTTCTTTTACCATAAAACACTTTTCGTCTCTTGGCTTTTCAACTTCTTCTTTGTCACTATCACTCCATGTTCCACTAACAAAAGCACCTTGATTTTCATAACCCGGTGGCTTTAGACATTCGCCAATGAGATGATTTGGACTTCCACATCTAAAGCACTTTCTTTTCCCGTAGTTGTCACTTCTATTCCTTTGGAATGCTTTTCTTTCGTCTCGTGATGATCTAGTGAATCTTTCTCGTCTCTTGAAGAACTTCTTGAATTCTCTTACGGCCATTGCATATTCTTCGTCTTCACTTTCGTCACTTGAATCATCATCATTACTAGGTTCCTTTTTGGCTTTTAGAGCAATGGATTTGGTTTGTTCTTTCTTGACTTTGACCATTTCTGAATCTCTTCTTATGATTTCTTCATGAACCTTCAAGTTGCCAATTAGTTCATCTAGTGATAACGTCATCAAGTTCTTTGATTCTTCAATTGCCGTGACCTTAGCTCGCCATTTTGGATGCAATGCCCTAAGAAATTTCCTAACATTATTTTTACTAGAAAATGTCTCATCAAGTGCTTTTAAACTTGTGATGATAGTGTTAAACTTAGCAAAAGCATTATCAATTGATTCCTCTTCCGGAATCGTAAATTGTTCATATTGTTGTACAAGAAGATCTATTTTATTATCTTTGACTTGGCTATTACCTTGGTGAATAATTAGTAAAGAATCCCAAATTTCTTTGGCGGTTTTACACATAAAAATTCTTTCATATTCTTTGCGTGGTAACGCATTATAAATTACCATTTTAGCCTCATTATTTTTTGCTAATTTTTTTTTCAAATCATCATTTTGTTCTTCAAAAGATACAATTTTATTCATTTTAGTTTCAACATTATATTGAATAGGAGGAAAATCACCAAAGGTAATAATATGCCAAAGATCAAGATCTTTTGATTTCACATACGTTTCGAATCTATTTTTCCAATATAAAAATCCATCACTTTCAAATAGTGGTGGTCTTTGCATAGATTGCCCTTCTAAATATTTTTCAGATTCCATAGATCGTTACAAGTTTTAAAATACAATATATTTTAAAAATCTTGCCAGACGTGGCTCTTGATACCAATTGTGGAAAACTAGAAGGGGGGTTGAATAGTTTTACGTCTTTTTAATTCGTTATAAAAGAGTTTTAGTGTTTACTTAGCTTTTAAAAACTTAGATTCGATAATATGTGATCTCAAGTCTTGTACAATATAAACAATTAACACTACACAATATATTACAATGATAAGTAATGAAATAAGTAAGAGATGGAAAGATCGAACCGCGAGACAAGAGATTTATAGTGGTTCGGCTACAAGGACACCTTCCTTGCCCTACTCCACTCCCCGAGCACCTAACTCGAGAGTTTTCTTCACTATATCAACAAGCTCCCTTATGGCGGAGAAAACCGTACACACCAATTTACACACCAATTTACACACCACTTTTCACACCACAACTTCGTCACACCTAAGTCACAACTTCTACACAACTACTTCAAATCAATCTACTTCACAAGTAACTACTCCACACCTATCTTCTTCACACCTATCTAGTTCCTAGCTTTTCTTCTTCACACGAAGCTACTAACTAATCACACAATCTATATCTAACACAACTATCTACAATCAAGTATTCACAACAATCTTCACAAAGAATAATGTAAATGATCTTTGATGATGCACCAACAACTTGGATGTGGAGATCACAACAAGTTGTAATACTTCTTGTCTTGAGGAATAGAAGTATTCTTCTCTTGCACTTAAGAGGATGAAGGTTGGATCACTTTGAAACAAAGAGTTATACACTTATGATCAAAGGATAAGAAAATAGAGATTTGGATCTAGATCAGAAAGTTTAGAAGTGCAAAAGGTGAGGAAAAAATGTGAACTGATCCAGTATTTATAAGGGAGAAAAACACTGTTCTGGAGCGTGGCCGGTCCCCTTAATGATTAAGGGGGCCGCCTAAGGAATTAAGGGGGCCGCCCATTTCAGAACGTTGGTTTTTCTTGTCTTTTAGTGGGGAATATTTTTCTGGATAGAATTTGCCTTTTTTGGTTGGAAATTTGAAATCATATATTTATTATGAATTAAACATATTCTTTTAATTCCAAAAGTAATTTTGTAAAAGATATAAGATGTTTAATACATTTTATAAAAATTCTAGTGATTAGAAAATTTTCCTTTGATCATGAAATGTAATAAACCCTTTGTTTATTCATACCTTAAGTGATATAGAAGCAAAGACAAATATTAAGCACTAAAAACTTATTTACGTCATAAGTTTTAGATTAATGAGTTTATGCTTTGTAATTATCAAAACATAGAGACATTGTTAATATGCTAACAATGTTTTAAGACATTATTTATGTCAACAAAGTCAAAAAAATATTTTTCTTTTTCTCAAAATTTTCTTTTATCATTTTTAACTTTTTAAAATTATTTTCAAGTCCGTAGGAGTAGAGTAGCTCAAAATTTACGTTTTATTTCGTACGTTAACGTTTATTTTACGTTTTCGATTTTACGTTACGTTTTTAGTTTCCTTAATTGATTTACGTGCTTATGTGATTATTTGTGCTTCATTTGCTATTTCATTAGTATAATCTCATCAAAATCACTTTTTACCACTTTCACGACACGTTTCACGAATCGGTAATTGAGAATTCCATTCACACCTTCGTTGGGACACGACCCGGGGAAATACTTTCCTAAGCATTTCTTCGGAAAAATAAACCTATACTATAAACGACTATATCAAAAATGGCGCCGCTGCCGGGGAAGGTTGAAGTGAATTTTTTATTTTCGTTTTTCGAAATTGTGTTTTGAAAACCTTCCTTGTATATATTTTTTTATAAAAACTAAAAAAAAAATTGAAAAATCAAAAACACTTTTCCAAAAGTGTTTTCAAAAATACCAAAAAAATAATAAAGTTACAGCCTCGACTCTCCCGTTGAAGGGAGGGCGTTGTAAACCAAATTATCTTAACGACATAAGAACGCGTGAAATTAGTTGCTAATCGGATTACTTTAATTCTACAACCGAATAAGCGGAAAATACGGAAGCTTTGACATTAAATTGCAAGCTGAAGAGAGGAACATTCTTCTCTCCTGTTCCGTCGCGAGTAGATTTGAAGGAAACGGTTAACAATTAACATAACGTTTGAAAGACAAAAGAGAATAAAAGTTTTAAGTTTTTGAATTTTGTTTTCCAAAAATACAAAAAGATTTTCCTTTTCTACTTTGATTTTCTTTTTCAAAAAACCAAATATAATCTTCTTCTCCTCTTATCATTTGATTCTTCTTCTTTAACCCTCTAAACCGATAATTCTTATGGATCCAACTTGTTTTAATTGTGGAAATCCCTCCGAAGAAGGAGTACTTTGTGATCGGTGTTTTTGCAAAGAATGTGGATTTACTCATGCATTTTGTATGTGTTATGCTTCGAAAGCTGAACCCACATTCACCTCTGATTATGATCCGAACTTTTCCAATTATTATCAAAACGATTTCAATTCATATGAGCAAGATCCGTACTTCAATAATGAATCATTTCAAAATGCACCGACCTCACAACTACAAAACGGTTGTGAGAATTGTGGAGGTCCACACTTTAGCACCAATTCTCAAACAAGGAAACCGTTTCCTTATGACAATAATTATCACGACCAACCTCCACAATACGACATGATTCTAACGGTTCAGAATGAGATTCTTAAAATGATGACTGCTCAAAATGATTTTAATGAGCAGTGTTTGTAACAACCGTGATTTTAGCAGGTTAGTTAGACTTTTAGCTTCGAGTTAATCTAACTTTGTTTGGTGTGTTTGGGTAGTTATATGGGTGTTATTGTGTGTTATAGTGTGGTTAGTATTTGAGTTAGCACTAAATCCCTTCGCGTTGTGGTTGTTATTGTGATTTTTGATGATGTTGATTTTGGGAAAGTTCATTTTGATCACCTATGTGGTGTAGAAATGACTTGTGTATATTTGGCATTTTGAGTTTTGTGCGTAACGAGTCTTCGTTCAAGTTATTGAGCGTTAGTGAGTTACGGGGATGTTGTTTTTGTGAGGAAATGTTTATGGAGTGTGTAAAAATCTATTTTTGGAAACTTTATTTTGAAAATGAATATTTTCCGGTTTGTCGTAAAATTAAGGTTTATCGCGAAAGACGTTAGGTTTTGTTATTGGAATACATAAAATATGAAAAGTATGAGGTTTTGAGTGTAATAAATTAATTAATAAAAAAAATATAAAAATATATTAATTAGGGGGGGCGGCCGATTTAGGGAGTTAGGGGGGGGGGGGGGAAAGGAAACCAAATTTTATACCAAATACAACTCTAAGCCTTAAGGGTTATCCAAATTAATTATAAATACAAAATCAAAACTCCCCTATCCCTTTTTCCTGCTATTAGAGTCGACACAAGGGGGATCCAAGAAGAAAAAAATTAGGGTTTCATAATTGTCTAGCAATAATCAAGAATCAAGGTTGTGACAACCGGCAGTTTAGGGAGCCATTTTAAAAATCCGCATTTCGATATAAGTTCGTTTATAAATTTTTGTTTGAAATTTTCATTTCACAACGAACTTGTAAGACCTATTTTATGGAAATTTTATTTAATGACGTTATGGTATTCGTGAATTATGTTCATAATTCGTTTTTGATTATGTGATCGGTGATGTATAATTGAATTCTCACTTGGTACTACGTTGACTTTGGCACTAGGATTACCTAACATAATTTTATGATTCGTCTTACGAGTCCGTTATATATTTTAATTAATTACGAGAGGTTCTCGTGTAATATGGAAATTTTAAAATGAGTTCGGGTTCGGGCCACGTGTTTTACATTTACCCATATTGCCTGCTCAACCGTAATAATATCTTTATTATTATTACTATTATTATTCTTATTATTATTATTATTATTATTACATTTAACCAAAAAAAAAAAAAAAGAGAAAAAGTTAACAAAAGGGGTGTTTGCCCGGTTTTCAACTCACACAAACACAAACTCACACTCACTCATTCTTATCTCTCTCTCTCAACTATTTCTTCTCCCCTATTACTCTAACCCTAGCCGCCACTATTGAAATCCGGCCACCACTCTAAACTACCACCATAATCCGATTCCCCATCATTTCTACTCCTAGATCCACTATACCACGCGCCTCCTATCACCACTTTATCACATGAATCACCATCTTATTCACCACTTTTCGATTGATTCTTGAAAGATTATCAAGGTTTTGGAGTTCTAGTTCGAAGGTGAGCGAGTATTCACTCGTATGGTTAATAAAACCGTGACCTAGAGTCACGACAAGATGAGATCCGAATGGGTTTTAATTAAAAACGTGTAATACTTGATGGGTTGTGGATGAAAAACGTTTTATTTAATAAGTTTGGTATCCGGGTTGGTTTATCTTCGTCGGGTCGAGGAGTACCCGAGGGTGTAACCCTCGGTTTGTGCTTGTTATTTCGTCTATTCGAGCTGTTGATCTTGGTGTTCGAATGAGGTGTTTGGAACCTCATTTATGTTATTGACCGATTTTTGATGGTCATAGTTAACCATGGTTGTCGATGGTTTCTTGGCCGACCACCCTTGTGAGTCGTGTAGTTTGATGGCTCGATGCCATCTTGAATTGACTCTCGTGAGTCGCGGCCTCTCGGCCATATATGGTTATTGAAGCCGAGACCCAAGTGGTCGAATGGCTAGTTGGAGTTTGGCTCTTGGAGCTTATTTTGATGACTTGAGGTTGTTGATTCGAGTCCTCGCGACTCGTGGTTTTGAGCTGTGACTCAAGTGAGTCGAGGGCTCGGGTTTGGCTTGGTAAACCGACCCAAACCTTAACATGGTTAATGTTATATTTGTTTTGTGATAAATGTGAACTAAGTGTATATTATTATTGGTTATTATTGTTATTGTTATATTGTTGTGGTATTTATTTCTCGGCCGTATACCTTTGGGTCGAATTGGATATTGGATTGGTTATTGGTTATGGTTTGATATTGTGAAGTTGTTGTCGAGTGGTATATGATATGAGGATCGGTTATGAGACGGTCGTTAGATGACGGAGATAGGTTAGTCGGGTACCGTAGTCGGACCTTATTGTTGTAGCCCGTGGTTGAGATTGTGATTGGACGGAGTTTATTATTTATGACTTTGGTTTATTATTGGACTTGGACAATGAGCCGAGAGTCATGACTCGGACATATGACCATTTCGTGTAACTCAATAAATATTAAAAGTAAAACGAGAATGGTAAAACTCGTAATAATAATTATTAATAATATGAACGTTTATACGAAAGTATATACGTGAATAACGTATATATAACTATATAAACGCGTATATTAATAATAATAATAATCACGAGTCGTATTATAAATAATACGATTAGATATATATTAGGCTACGAAAGTGGCGTAATATTATTAAACGTATTATTATTATTAAAAATTGTGTTATAAACGGGAAACTCCCGACAATTATGAAACGTTTAATAAAAGGTCATTTCGGATATATAACGGATAAACTTATTGAGTTAGGCGAAATTGTTGTCACTCGGGTCCAGGTAAGTTATTATTTGCGACATTCGTGTTGTCTCGGATATATGACGACTAATATGGACGTTTTCTATAAGTAAATAACCACTCAACCGTAAGGTTGAGCCGTGTTGTTTGGTTATATGAAACGAATATATTAGTGGGCATCGTATCCTACGACGCCCATAGGTTGTAGTATATGTAAAGGGTAATAGATTGCGAGTGTATATATCGGGAAATCTGGCCAATTTGACGATATATACGAGGAATTTATTAAACTGAGATATATACTATATAGTGATTACGTGCTATGTGCTTTATATGTGCTTTAGATTGGGTGTAATCTTGGAACGGTATATTACGTAAATAAATATGAGGATTATCAAATCGACGGATTTGATAAACTTTGGCGATTTATTTAAATGATATATTGGGCTAATATTAGATCTATAGTTTATTATATGTTCTATGTGCGATCTTGTTGGTTTGTTTTGAGTCGACCCACCACCCGTATGGATACCAAACGCAAATACACCAAACTAATACGAAATGGATTTTCGGTAATAAAACGGATTCTCGTCCGGGTTTGGGAATATTATATATTTGAGGAAATGATTTCTGAAAGAGTTAATATTGTTAGGTCGTGCCAAGTCCGTAGTTGCTGTTTCGTGAGTTATCATACATCTTATTGCTACCTACCTCGTCTTGCTATATTTCTGGACTTGAGGTGAGTCATAGCCCCACTTTTTACTCTTGAACTATGTTTTCAACGATTGGGGTGAGAAACGTGCAAATTATTTTACGTGGACTATTATCGCTTTTATATGCTTTCTAAACTTGCTATGCGTATGGACTAGAATCTATTGTCAGCTTTAGTCACACCTTATGTGTGTACTATTCAAGGTTGACTTATTTGGTTATTTGTTATTGTCAGCTTTAGTCACGCGGTTCGTGTGTACTATTCAAGGTTGACTTATGTAGATACTGTAGTGTGCACCTATAGGTTATTATTACTTCGGAGGTTATCCGAGTATTTATTGGTATTGCGGGGGTTACCCGAATATCTATGTTGTTACGGAAGGGTATCCGTGTGTTTGGTTATTACGGAAGGGTATCCGTGTGATATGATTGAGAGCGGAGGGTATCCGCAGGCTTTTAGCGAATCCTTAGTCTAGCTAGCAAGCGTTTTGCGTACATGTCCACTATATTATTAGTTGAATTTAAACCTATGATCTCACCTGCGAAAGCTGACTTTTAGCACGTTTTCTCAGGTAATTAAGTGTTGAGGTGCATGCTTGGATTGGAAGGCTCGGCTGTGGCACACGGTTATGGATCTATATTTTCTAAACTCTGATAATTAAATTTGGACCTATTGTTATTTTATTTTGGGCCTAACTCTGAATGATGTTGGGATAAATGTAAACTCTAAAACCCCGTTTTGGTTGTGTTTTTATTATGTTTACTTTATCTCGTTCTATATTGTCTTGTGTTGGATACCAATCCCCGTAGCACCCCGAAAGCTTGTTGAGTCTTCCGCTGTATCGAATTTTGGGGGTGTTACAGATTGGTATCAGAGCCAAGGTTATAGAGAACTAGGTAAATAAACGCCTAAACTATAACCGTATTTTTATAGAAAATGATCCTTGACTACCGCCCGCCAGCCCGCCAAGCCGAAGCATCTTCTATTATTTGAGGTATTATGAGATATTGAGGTTTATGGATTTTAGTATTAAGATGGCGTTCTTGAGGATTTATATGGTCTATATGTTTTATAAACATTTCGAGGAATGCGGTGTTTGAAATTCTTTTATTTAGATTATATGGTATTATTTGATGTGAATATTTGGTACGACTTTATGAGTTGTGATTTAAGTTGTTTTGAAACACTTACACCTACCCTACGCCGTTGTCACAATCTATGGCCTCCCATGTGCCTGATGTCGTCGAGGACATCCTTACTGCACCAGTTTTACCTGCACAGTTCACTATGGCATCTGATGACCCTTACCAGATGGCCATGTCTACAGCTATTGTGTCACAGGCAGCTTCTACTTCAGCACTACCTGCTGCATCTACGCAGGGACCCTCATCTTCTCTAGGGCTCCCTGGTACATCGAGGCAGCTTACTCTTCATCAGGCTTTGGCTCGTGTGGCACCACGCTTTGCCCACCGAGCTACAGCACGCATGTCGGTACGCCCTACTCCATCACCTTTACAGATTGATGCTCACTCTCTTCTGTCTGAGGCGCCACCCACATCATTGCGTCGTCGTCCTAGATCACCTACTACATCTACACATGGTTCACCTAGTAGGAGACGACGAGTGATGAGGTACTCTTCCGATGAGGATGAGGAGTACGAGGGTGAGGATGAGGCTGATGACCCTGAACGAGAGGATGACCCTCAGGAGGCTGAGCATGGTGATGATGATGACCCTGAGGAGGAGGATGACCCTCAGGAGGATGAGATGCCTGATGATGATGGTGATGAGTTAGCACCACCAGCTCAGGCTGAGGAGCCTGGTTCACCTGTACACCCGATTGAGCCCGATTCACCTGATCATCCGTTCTTGTTTGAGTTGCCACCTGGTAGTCCCGTGGAGTCGGATGCATCTTATGAGGTTTCTACTGAGCATGCAGAGTTAGGTGAGATTGGCAGGTTGTGGACTCAGATTACGGCTCTTGGTGAGAGAGTTACTCATATATCTGAGCGGATTGATAGAGTGACTGTTGAGTTTATTGGGCAATTGAGGGTCGATATGGTTATGGCTGAGAGAAGGGTTACCGAGATGAGGAGAGTTTTGATGGAGGTACATGAGCATATCGATAGTATTCAGCGAGGGTTTATTACTGCTCGTGAGGCCGACCGCAAGCTTTGGCAAAGGAATGCCGAGCTAGAGAAGGAGGTGGCTGACCTCAAGAGAGACCGAGACACCCATAGCGTGGAGTTAGGATCGTTATGGAGGGATCTTGATGGCTTGAGGAAGGAGTTGAGGATTCTCCGTCAGCCCCGTGGCTAGTTGCTTGAGTTATATTATCTTGTTGCTTTCTTAGCCGAGGAGTGTTCGGTTAGAAAAGCTAGTTATCATATTTGATGTATTTTGTTTGGTATTCGTTTCTTTAGGAACGATTAGTATGTTTTGTGTTATCCGTTAGTTGGAACGATGTTAGATCGCTATTGTATGGTTGATGATTATTAGTGTATGGTATTATGTGATTTCGGGTGTTATGGAAATTGAGTTCTTATTCGCTTATTATTACATAGCGTGTCGTTGCCATTCTTACTATGACTTGACTTCGTTGAGATGTTTTGTTGAGCATGTCGATAAGTTCTAATGGAGATTCATGAACTTGTGTGATGTTACAGATCAATGGCACCCCGTCGAAACCCTGTTAGGTCTACCAGGACTGGTCCTGCTGTGACTACTCCTACTCCTGCTCGTCGAGGTCGTCGACCTACTCGAAATGTTGAAACCCCTACTCCTGACAACCTAGACACCACTAACCGTATCAACAGGAATCAAAATGTTGATGTTCAGGGAGACAATGGTCATGTTCCACTTAATGCATCTACTGTGGATCAAGCAATGATCAACCAACTCGTGGAGCAAAGAGTTGCTGAACTACTCGCTGAGTCAAATCATTCCAACAATTCTGCTGGAACTTTTCCACCTGTTCGTGCTAATGGATGTCAATACAAGGAATTCAATATTTGTGGACCCATTGAGTTTGGTGGAAATGAAGGAGTGGTTTACTTAGTTAGATGGATTGAGAAGACTGAGTCAGTGTTTAATGTCAGTGGTTGTGCGGAGAATGCGAAGGTAAAGTTTGCTTCTTTTACTTTCAAGGATGAAGCTTTGACTTGGTGGAACAACTACCGAAATGCAGTTGGGAGTGATGTAGCATATGCTATGACTTGGGAGCAATTTAAGTCCTTGTTGATTCAGACTTATTGCCCAAGGAATGAGGTCAAGAAGCTAGAGATTGAGTTTTGGAATCACAAGGTGAAAGGTAATGATATGGCGACTTACAATCGTCGTTACCAGGAGTTAGCCTTGTTGTGCCCTGATATGGTGAAAACCGAGACTCAAAAGATCGAGAGGTATACTGATGGTTTGCCTGTAGCTACGAGGAATGATGTAATTTCTGCTAGGCCTGCAAACATCCATGAGGCAATCACAATTGCTCAACAACTTATGGATTCGTTGGAATTAGAAGAAGCTGATAAGGAGAAGAATGGAAAGAGAAAGAGAGACCGTCACTCTAAGAGTAATGATCACCGAAGCAAGAGACAAGCTAAGGCTTATGCTATTGGGAATGGAGACAAGAAGAATCAGAACGGTGAGGCACCCAAGTGTGATCGTTGCCATCAGCATCACACTGGATGGTGTAGTGTGAAATGCCAGAATTGCTCAAAGAAAGGACATACAGCTAGGGACTGTAGAGCTCGACCTCTTGCAATGGTTCAAGCTGCTCCTGAGATGAGAAACAAGGCAGATGTTACCTGTTATGGGTGTGGAAAGAAGGGACACTATAGGAATGAGTGTAGAGAATCGCGGAACCGTGGAAATCAAGGCTCGGGTGGTAATGGGTACAATTACGGAAACCGTGGAGATGGAGGAAATCGTGGACGACAAGATAATGGGGACCAACGTGTGGAAGCTGGAGCTGCTCAAGGAAGAGTGTATGCACTCGGGAACGAGAGAGGAGAAGATCCGAACGTCGTTACTGGTACGTTCCTCCTCAATAATCGTTATGCTTCCATACTGTTTGATACTGGTGCCGATAGAAGTTTTGTGTCCACTACATTTGCACCCCTACTAGATAAACCCCCGATGGCCTTAGGAATTGGATATGATATTGAGTTAGCTAATGGAAACCTAGAAAGGATTAATACCATCATTCGCGGTTGTACACTAAATTTCTTGAACCACCCTTTCAACATAGATCTTCTACCCGTCACGTTAGGAAGTTTTGATGTAATCATTGGTATGGATTGGTTGTCGAAGTATTGTGCTCACATACTTTGCGACGAGAAGATCGTGCGTGTACCATACGGAAAGGAGGTCCTAAATATATTAGGAGACCGAAAGGATTCTAGGAGCCCATCCCGATTGGCAGTGATTTCTTGCACTAAGCTACCGAAGCTAATGGAGAAGGGATGTTATCTTTTCTTAGCTCAAATTTCTGAGAAGGGAGAGACGAAGAATAAGGAAAGGTGCATTGGAGATGTGCCTATAGTTCGTGATTTTCCTGATGTGTTTCCCGATGATTTGCCGGGAATCCCACCAAGTAGGCAAGTGGAGTTTCAGATTGAGTTGATACCCGGTGCTGCACCTGTAGCACGAGCACCTTATCGACTTGCACCTACTGAACTGGAAGAGTTGTCGAAACAATTGGCGGAGTTAGCCGAAAAGGGATTCATAAGACCAAGTTCTTCACCTTGGGGAGCCCCAGTCTTATTTGTGAAGAAGAAGGATGGATCGTTTCGTATGTGTATTGACTATAGAGAGTTGAATAAGTTAACGGTGAAAAATCGATACCCATTACCTAGGATCGATGATTTGTTCGATCAACTTCAAGGATCAAGTGTGTATTCGAAGATCGATTTGAGATCGGGATATCATCAACTTCGAGTTCGTGAGGAGGATATTCCGAAAACGGCTTTCAGAACCCGTTACGGGCATTACGAGTTTCAGGTGATGCCGTTTGGGTTGACTAACGCACCAGCAATATTCATGGATCTCATGAATCGCGTGTGTAAGCCATACCTGGATAAGTTCGTGATTGTATTCATCGATGACATTCTGATTTATTCAAAGAGTGAGAAAGAGCATGAGGAGCATTTAAGACTCATTTTGGAGCTGCTCAGGAAGGAGAAACTTTATGCCAAGTTTTCGAAATGTGAATTTTGGATTCCGACTGTACAATTTTTGGGTCACGTGATTGATAGACAAGGAGTCCACGTGGATCCTGCAAAAATTGAAGCAATAAAAGATTGGGTTGCACCTACAACCCCAACCGAAGTTCGTCAATTTTTGGGTTTAGCTGGCTATTACCGAAGATTCATCGAGGGATTTTCGAAGATAGCTAAACCATTGACCAAATTGACTCAAAAGAGTGTTACGTATGAATGGGGAGATAAAGAAGAGGAAGCGTTTCAATTGCTTAAGAAAATGTTGTGTAGTGCTCCTATCTTAGCGTTACCAGAAGGTAACGAGGATTTCGTCGTCTATTGTGACGCCTCACATAAAGGTTTAGGAGCCGTGTTAATGCAACGAGAGAAGGTGATAGCTTATGCTTCCCGACAGCTCAAAAAGCATGAGAAAAACTACACTACCCATGATTTGGAGCTCGGTGCTGTGGTTTTTGCTTTAAGAATATGGAGACATTACTTGTACGGAACCAAGTGTGTTGTATTTACTGACCATAAAAGTCTACAACACATCTTGAATCAAAAAGAGCTCAACATGAGACAACGACGTTGGATCGAGTTACTAAGCGATTATGATTGTGAAATTCGCTACCATCCTGGTAAAGCAAACGTTGTTGCTGATGCTCTTAGTCGAAAGGAAAGAGTACCACCATTACGAGTTAGGTCATTGGGAATGACTATCGTATCGCCATTACCATCTCAAATACTCGAAGCTCAAACGGAAGCGTTGAAAGCAGAAAATAGATCTGCCGAGAACATATTTGGGATGGCTGATAATGAGAAAGGATTTGTTAAGCGTTCGGATGGATTATTATGTTTTGGATATCGGATTTGGGTACCGTTATATGGAGAAATTCGAGAATTGATTATGCACGAGTCGCATAAGTCAAAGTACTCCATTCACCCTGGTTCTGATAAAATGTACCAAGACCTTAAGAAGTTCTATTGGTGGCCAAATATGAAGGCAAATATAGCATCGTACGTTAGTAAGTGCTTGACATGCGCCAAGGTTAAGGCTGAACACCAGAGACCGTCAGGACTGCTAACGCAACCAGAACTTCCAGTCTGGAAATGGGAGCGGATTACTATGGACTTCATTACCAAATTACCAAGGACAGCTAGCGGTTGTGACGCTATCTGGGTAATTGTGGACCGTCTGACAAAGTCTGCTCATTTCTTAGCTATTAGTGAAGATGATAGTGTGGATAAGCTTGCAAGGTTATATGTGAAGGAAATTATTTCGCGTCATGGAGTCCCGATATCTATTATTTCGGATCGTGATAGTCGTTTTACGTCAGCTTTGTGGCGATCACTTCAAACGGCTTTGGGGACGAGGCTTGATATGAGTACTGCATATCATCCCCAAACCGATGGTCAAAGTGAGAGGACCATTCAAACGTTAGAGGATATGCTTCGTGCATGCATCATAGACTTTGGTAAAGGCTGGGAGAAGTATTTACCCCTTGCGGAATTCTCCTATAATAACAGCTACCACACAAGTCTTAAGGCTGCACCATTCGAAGCTTTGTATGGCAGAAAGTGTCGTTCGCCTATTGGTTGGGCAGAAGTTGGAGATAGTCAACTTACAGGCCCTGAGCTTATTCTGGAAACTACCGAGAAAGTAACTCAGATTCGTGATCGGTTGCAAGCCGCAAGAGATAGGCAGAAGAGCTACGCCGATCAGAGACGTAAACCTTTAGAGTTCCAGGTTGGAGACAAAGTGATGCTGAAAGTCTCGCCTTGGAAAGGTGTAATACGTTTCGGGAAACGTGGTAAACTCAACCCGCGCTACATTGGACCATTCTTGATCTTAGAAAGAATTGGGCCCGTGGCTTATAGGTTGGAATTACCGTCTGAACTGAGCAAAGTTCATGACGTGTTTCACGTGAGTAATTTGAAGAAATGTCTTTCTGATGAAATGCCCGTCATTCCAATGAGGGATATTCGTGTTGATGAGAAATTGAATTTCGTGGAGGAGCCGATCGAGATTTTAGATCGTGAAGTTAAACGACTCAAGAGGAGTCGCATTCCGCTCGTCAAGGTTCGTTGGAATTCCCGACATGGACCAGAATTTACGTGGGAACGTGAGGACGAGTTCAGGAAGAGATATCCGAAGCTTTTCACTTCGTAGATGGACATTTTTCCGAGTGAAACCCGGGACGGGTTTCCTTCTGAGACGGGGAGGATGTGACAACCGGCAGTTTAGGGAGCCATTTTAAAAATCCGCATTTCGATATAAGTTCGTTTATAAATTTTTGTTTGAAATTTTCATTTCACAACGAACTTGTAAGACCTATTTTATGGAAATTTTATTTAATGACGTTATGGTATTCGTGAATTATGTTCATAATTCGTTTTTGATTATGTGATCGGTGATGTATAATTGAATTCTCACTTGGTACTACGTTGACTTTGGCACTAGGATTACCTAACATAATTTTATGATTCGTCTTACGAGTCCGTTATATATTTTAATTAATTACGAGAGGTTCTCGTGTAATATGGAAATTTTAAAATGAGTTCGGGTTCGGGCCACGTGTTTTACATTTACCCATATTGCCTGCTCAACCGTAATAATATCTTTATTATTATTACTATTATTATTCTTATTATTATTATTATTATTACATTTAACAAAAAAAAAAAAAAAAGAGAAAAAGTTAACAAAAGGGGTGTTTGCCCGGTTTTCAACTCACACAAACACAAACTCACACTCACTCATTCTTATCTCTCTCTCTCAACTATTTCTTCTCCCCTATTACTCTAACCCTAGCCGCCACTATTGAAATCCGGCCACCACCACAGCCACGCCGGCCACCACTCTAAACTACCACCATAATCCGATTCCCCATCATTTCTACTCCTAGATCCACTATACCACGCGCCTCCTATCACCACTTTATCACACGAATCACCATCTTATTCACCACTTTTCGATTGATTCTTGAAAGATTATCAAGGTTTTGGAGTTCTAGTTCGAAGGTGAGCGAGTATTCACTCGTATGGTTAATAAAACCGTGACCTAGAGTCACGACAAGATGAGATCCGAATGGGTTTTAATTAAAAACGTGTAATACTTGATGGGTTGTGGATGAAAAACGTTTTATTTAATAAGTTTGGTATCCGGGTTGGTTTATCTTCGTCGGGTCGAGGAGTACCCGAGGGTGTAACCCTCGGTTTGTGCTTGTTATTTCGGCTATTCGAGCTGTTGATCTTGGTGTTCGAATGAGGTGTTTGGAACCTCATTTATGTTATTGACCGATTTTTGATGGTCATAGTTAACCATGGTTGTCGATGGTTTCTTGGCCGACCACCCTTGTGAGTCATGTAGTTTGATGGCTCGATGCCATCTTGAATTGACTCTCGTGAGTCGCGGTCTCTCGGCCATATATGGTTATTGAAGCCGAGACCCAAGTGGTCGAATGGCTAGTTGGAGTTTGGCTCTTGGAGCTTATTTTGATGACTTGAGGTTGTTGATTCGAGTCCTCGCGACTCGTGGTTTTGAGCCGTGACTCAAGTGAGTCGAGGGCTCGGGTTTGGCTTGGTAAACCGACCCAAACCTTAACATGGTTAATGTTATATTTGTTTTGTGATAAATGTGAACTAAGTGTATATTATTATTGGTTATTATTGTTATTGTTATATTGTTGTGGTATTTATTTCTCGGCCGTATACCTTTGGGTCGAATTGGATATTGGATTGGTTATTGGTTATGGTTTGATATTGTGAAGTTGTTGTCGAGTGGTATATGATATGAGGACCGGTTATGAGACGGTCGTTAGATGACGGAGATAGGTTAGTCGGGTACCGTAGTCGGACCTTATTGTTGTAGCCCGTGGTTGAGATTGTGATTGGACGGAGTTTATTATTTATGACTTTGGTTTATTATTGGACTTGGACAATGAGCCGAGAGTCATGACTCGGACATATGACCATTTCGTGTAACTCAATAAATATTAAAAGTAAAACGAGAATGGTAAAACTCGTAATAATAATTATTAATAATATGAACGTTTATACGAAAGTATATACGTGAATAACGTATATATAACTATATAAACGCGTATATTAATAATAATAATAATCACGAGTCGTATTATAAATAATACGATTAGATATATATTAGGCTACGAAAGTGGCGTAATATTATTAAACGTATTATTATTATTAAAAATTGTGTTATAAACGGGAAACTCCCGACAATTATGAAACGTTTAATAAAAGGTCATTTCGGATATATAACGGATAAACTTATTGAGTTAGGCGAAATTGTTGTCACTCGGGTCCAGGTAAGTTATTATTTGCGACATTCGTGTTGTCTCGGATATATGACGACTAATATGGACGTTTTCTATAAGTAAATAACCACTCAACCGTAAGGTTGAGCCGTGTTGTTTGGTTATATGAAACGAATATATTAGTGGGCATCGTATCCTACGACGCCCATAGGTTGTAGTATATGTAAAGGGTAATAGATTGCGAGTGTATATATCGGGAAATCTGGCCAATTTGACGATATATACGAGGAATTTATTAAACTGAGATATATACTATATAGTGATTACGTGCTATGTGCTTTATATGTGCTTTAGATTGGGTGTAATCTTGGAACGGTATATTACGTAAATAAATATGAGGATTATCAAATCGACGGATTTGATAAACTTTGGCGATTTATTTAAATGATATATTGGGCTAATATTAGATCTATAGTTTATTATATGTTCTATGTGCGATCTTGTTGGTTTGTTTTGAGTCGACCCACCACCCGTATGGATACCAAACGCAAATACACCAAACTAATACGAAATGGATTTTCGGTAATAAAACGGATTCTCGTCCGGGTTTGGGAATATTATATATTTGAGGAAATGATTTCTGAAAGAGTTAATATTGTTAGGTCGTGCCAAGTCCGTAGTTGCTGTTTCGTGAGTTATCATACATCTTATTGCTACCTACCTCGTCTTGCTATATTTCTGGACTTGAGGTGAGTCATAGCCCCACTTTTTACTCTTGAACTATGTTTTCAACGATTGGGGTGAGAAACGTGCAAATTATTTTACGTGGACTATTATCGCTTTTATATGCTTTCTAAACTTGCTATGCGTATGGACTAGAATCTATTGTCAGCTTTAGTCACACCTTATGTGTGTACTATTCAAGGTTGACTTATTTGGTTATTTGTTATTGTCAGCTTTAGTCACGCGGTTCGTGTGTACTATTCAAGGTTGACTTATGTAGATACTGTAGTGTGCACCTATAGGTTATTATTACTTCGGAGGTTATCCGAGTATTTATTGGTATTGCGGGGGTTACCCGAATATCTATGTTGTTACGGAAGGGTATCCGTGTGTTTGGTTATTACGGAAGGGTATCCGTGTGATATGATTGAGAGCGGAGGGTATCCGCAGGCTTTTAGCGAATCCTTAGTCTAGCTAGCAAGCGTTTTGCGTACATGTCCACTATATTATTAGTTGAATTTAAACCTATGATCTCACCAGCGAAAGCTGACTTTTAGCACGTTTTCTCAGGTAATTAAGTGTTGAGGTGCATGCTTGGATTGGAAGGCTCGGCTGTGGCACACGGTTATGGATCTATATTTTCTAAACTCTGATAATTAAATTTGGACCTATTGTTATTTTATTTTAGGCCTAACTCTGAATGATGTTGGGATAAATGTAAACTCTAAAACCCCGTTTTGGTTGTGTTTTTATTATGTTTACTTTATCTCGTTCTATATTGTCTTGTGTTGGATACCAATCCCCGTAGCACCCCGAAAGCTTGTTGAGTCTTCCGCTGTATCGAATTTTGGGGGTGTTACAAAGGTAAAATCTTTAACCCTTATGTGTAATTAATCAATTATTGTTATGATTCATGTAATAATTAATATGATGGAATCTAGGGTTTATATACTTCTGTAAATTATTGAAGTAAATCATGTTAGGATGATTAGATGTTAATATTATGGTTAATGGTTAAGGGAATTTAGTGTTAAACGCGTTAGATTATGTGTTAGGGTTTGGACAGATTTATAAGGCTGTAAAGATGTGAGTGTACATAACAGATGGTGATGAGTTAAGTCACGAATTTTAGGTCTAAATTGTATTATAATGAAAGAGATTTCCAAAAAGTTCAGCCACGATCAATTTTGAGGTCGGGAAGTCGGTCTTTTGATTTTTCTTTGTTAAGGTGTCAAAGCTGTCAAACCGGGACAGATTTTGGGTAAAAGTTTGAGGGTAGCATGTGGTTGTAAAAGTGGTATTTTGACTTGTTCTTCTGGAATAGTTAAGTTTTAGGTTATATTAGACTACCATGAAGAGGATTCGCGATAAAAACTTGTGGAAGTAATTATTAAAAATCAAAACTTTTTGGTGTGCGTTCAGATCCGAATTTGAGTAGTTGAAAAGTTTGAATTTTCTATGAGTACTTGTGTGTGTTATTGGTCCATGGCCTTCTGGGATTAGCTTATATGCTTATGAGAGACCATGGTAAATTTTTGGTGTGAGTTGTTAAGCTTTATTTGTCGTGATTTCATGTGAGTGAATGTTCTCAAAAATTCTGCATTTTCTGAGTTTTAGAGTGCAAGGGATTTAGTGAGTATTAAGTTATGGTGATGGTTAGTGTGGTGTCTAGGAGATCCGTGGTGGGTCATATGAGTCTTAGACATCCATCATATGAGTATTACATGGGTTGTAGCTTTTAGCTTGACCTTGTGTAATGTGGATTATTTTTGTGTGCTATAGATTGTGAATTGTGTTTGTGGAAGCTGCGGAGTTTAAGGTGAGTTCATAGTCCCATATTTTTACTTTGTTTTAAACTTGGGATGGGAATGATGCTTGTCTTAAATGATTTGATTTACTGTGATTATGTGTGTGGTATTAAAGAGCTTGGACTTATAATGTTATCGTATGTATGCTATGTGTGATTATTTGTTTGTGTGGATGTATATGGGATCCAATTAGGAGGATGTTATCCTGTTACTCGCGCATGCGATCTAATTGATGTTTGATATGTTTGATGGGATCCAATTAGGAGGATGTTATCCTGTTACTCGCGCATGTGACCTAATTGATGATTATGGGGTCAGAGGACACGAGCCGTCCTAATGGTTGCTTTATGAGTGTTGTTGCCTTTGCGTGTGGATATGGATTTGCGAATGCATGTAGCTATATGATAACTATAACTATTTGTCCAGCTATATTTTGTAATCACAGTGGATTTGGTTGCCTTGTGTGTTGAGTCTCAAACCTATGAATCTCACCAACGTTATGTTGACATTTTAAGCATCATTTTCAGGTGAGCATTCTAAGGCCAAAGTTGAGGGCAGCAGTTAGGCGAGACTTAGTTGCATGGAGACTTACTTATGTTTTGGGATTTGATTTCATTTGGATTTGGATATGATACATTTATGTTTTATGTTTGGTACTTTCAACTTATTGAAGTTACCTTTTGGATTTTATTTTGTTTATCTTTTGGTATTGTTACAACACTGTGTGTTGGTACATTGCTCTATTTATGTGCATGTAGTTGTTCTCTATGTTGACACCAGGTGTTGTGATGATATCCATGAAGTGTCTAACTGCAATAAACCTTTTTAAAGAGGAAATTCGTAAAAGAGAACAAGTTAACACCATTAAGAGTGATGAAAATGAGCTTTATAAAGAAGAAAATTCTACGATTAATCCCACTCCGTCTTGTGAACCTTTAAATGTTGAAAATTGTTCTATGACATCTCTCGACGACGATTTCTTTGAAAATAGGGCTTTTAAAATTAAAATTGAACAACTTTACGCCTTGTCAAAAATTTCGAGAATTCGTGTTAATTATGATGGGCCATCGATTCCTACTCCCTCTCCGGTGAGGGATATGGAACGAGAAACCGAGGTGACAAAGGACTTGGTACTTTCCACTAACAACGGAAGTGCTAAATACGTCCAACCTACAGTTGTCCAAGAGTCTAAGCCTACAATTGTTCCTAATCCGTCAAGATTTGATCCTAACCTTTCTCGATTTACGGTTAAGAGTTCGTCAAGCAAATGTGCTGAGCTTAAAACGGTGTTTAGAAGAAATGACTTACCTAATCTTCACGAACAAGAACAGGAGACCATAACAGAAGTGGTGAAAATTCCTAGCTCTCAGAGCACACCACTTATCCCACCTCCGGATTCTTTAAAATGTTTTTCGAGACTTGAACCTATCATCCCAGACTCTTTCCATCCTTCTCTCACACCGGTTGAGGGAAGTGGTCCCGTTTTGGAAGAAGTCAATACTTTTCTTGATAACAATGAGTCTATTTCGACTAAGATTGTTAAGCCGTCAGATCCTTTAGAGCCCGAGCTCAAGGATTCTTTACCCGATTTTGAGAAATATGTTTTTGATATGGCTGAAGAATATGAGTTACCTCCGACTAAAAATTCAAATGATCGTGTTGAGACGTTCTCCGATTCTGATGATGACGATTCTATATCTTGTGGAGACATCGACTATGTGGACGAATTACCTTCTGAGCTCGTCAGCTTAGAAGAAGAGAATGATGAAGAAGTTGATACGGAAATTCAAGATGAAGCTCTTCGTGAAAAATTATTGAACATCAATCTTCTCATTTCTAAGATCGCGGCGTTGAATGATCCTCCGATTTCTTTTATTGATTTCTTACCCGAGCTTGAAATTTTTCGATTTGAAGAGACGAGTAGTGGCAGTCCCACTATTCATGCTTATATCTCTCTTCCGGATTATGAGCGTTTTGATTTTGAAACTGATTCTTTGCTTATTTCCGAAAATCCGTCACGTGACCCTTTTTTAGAGTATGACGATCCATTTCTTGCTGCGGATGACTCGATACCACCGGGTATTGAGAATGACGAGAATGGCCTTTGAAGAAATATTCTTATTGAAGAAATTCATGATGATTTACTTACCGATGCTGATTCATCTCTCTTCGATTTATCTTCTTCTCGTTCACCGGCGAAACCACCGGACGTAGATTTTGAATCTGATACGAATGAAGTTATTATTGAAGTGGTGGATGAGACTTATGATCATGATATTCCTGTGCTTGATATTTTACCCACTTAACCCACCCGTGATTCTGAATTTGACTTTGCTTTTATCATCTGGGTGTTTCAACCGTTCTTTTCTTATCCCATCCACTAGGCCAAAAACTGGAATTGGTTACACCAAATATGTGTGACGATATACATATAGTCACACATGGTTTTTTTCGTATGTGTGACTAAAGGTCGTGTGACCATAGGGTACCTACGGTCACATGTTTTGGTTCTTTTTAGTCTCACTTAAAAAAGAGTAACCAAAACGTTAAAATGTGTGACTAAATAGGTACAATTTTAGTTGGATTAATCAGCTTTGTGTGACGAAAAGCTCTTATAGTCACACGAAGCATTTTTTTTTGTATATTTAGTCACATACAATTAACCATAAAGTGGCCAAAAGTGTTAATAAGTGTGACCATATGGTGTTGAAAGTGAAGAAATGTATGGTTTGTGTGACTATAGATCATCCAATTGCCACATAAATTTGGTTTTCGTGTGGCCTTTTGTACCATTTAGTCACACAACTCATGTTTCTTTTGGGTATTTAGTCACATACAATTAAACATAAAGTGGCAAAAAATGTGAATAAGTGTGACCATATGTTCTTTAAAGTGAAGAAATGTGTGTTTTGTTTGACTATTGATCATCCAATGGCCACATGAATTTTAGGTTTGTGTGGCCTTTTGTTACATTTAGTCACACAAAGCATTTTTCTTTTGGGTATTTAGTCACATACAATAAATCATAAAGTGGCCAAAAGTGTGAATAAGTGTGACAATATGGTGTTTAAAGTGAAGAAATGTGTGGTTTATGTGACTATTGATCATCCAATGGCCACATGAATTTTATTTTTGTGTGGCCTTTTGTTACATTTAGTCACACAAAACATTTTTCTTTTGGGTATTTAGTGACATACAATAAATCATAAAGTGGCCAAAAGTGTGAATAAGTGTGACCATATGGTGTTTAAAGTGAAGAAATGTGTGTTTTGTGTGACTATTGGTCATCCAATGGCCACATGAATTGTATGTTTGTGTGGCCTTTTGTACCATTTAGTCACACATATCATGTTTCTTTTGGGTATTTAGTCACATACAATTAAGCATAAAGTGGCCAAAAGTGTGACCATATGGTGTTTAAAGTGAACAAATGTGTGTTTTGTGTGACTATTGATCATCCAATGGCCACATGAATTGTATGTTTGTGTGGCCTTTTGCAACATTTAGTCACACAAAGCATGTTTCTTTTGGGTATTTAGTCACATACAATTAAGCATAAAGTGGCCAAAAGTGTGAATATGTGTGACCATATGGTGTTTAAAGTGAACAAATGTGTGTTTTGTGTGACTATTGATCATCCAATGGCCACATGAATTGTATGTTTGTGTGGCCTTTTGTAACATTTAGTCACACAAAACATGTTTCTTTTGGGTATTTAGTCACATACAATTAAGCATAAAGTGGCCAAAAGTGTGAATATGTGTGACCATATGCTGTTTCAAGTGGAAAAATGTGTGTTTTGTGTGACTATTATTCATCCAACGGTCACATGCATTTTTTGTTTGTGTAGCCGTTTGTATTATTTAGTCACACAAAGCATGAAGCAAACAGTGACCAAAAGTGTAATAATTGTGACTATATGCATCTTTTAGTCACATATAAGAAATCAATATATATGAAAACAAATTCAAATATATATATATAATATCAAAACGAATTCAAATACAATAAAATTGGAATGTATATAAAATTGTAATGTCGTACATAATAAAATTCTCAATAATTTAATGACTTCTGAGTCTTGATCTTCTTAGCAGCTTCATCGATTATCTGGCGGCGTGTCTTGGGATCCATCTTTTTTTCTTTGAGTGCATCTTGAATGGCCTTCATTTCTCCCTGTGTAGTTCAAAAATAACAAGAAAGTTAATATAACAAATGACGAATATGGTCAGATGCACGAATAAGTTCTTCAAGTCAATTAACAAATTATTATATACCAAATAATACCAAATATGCAAACATCACTATATTAGAACATAGATAGAATAATGAACAATCATTAAATTGTTCACTGGATCCATTACACACCATGAAATTTTAGATTGTTTCAACCACATTTCATTCAAGCATAATCTCGTCTCTCACTACTATTGGCCTTTCTATCCTTCTATATTGTTGGATACTACTTGTGTAGAATGAAGGTATGGTCAAATCAACTTCATATGATTCAAAAAGATGGAATGCATTACATAGAGCATCTAACCTTCATCTCAGTTCTAACTTGGTCACTATCCAGATAAAACCAAAACACTCTTAATCTAATCACAGTTGCAATTTTAATGAGCTACAATTGGAAACAGGGGACCGCAGTATGACAATAGTATCAGAATTAGGGGTGTTTGGAATTTCTTGGTAGAACTGATTGAGCTTTTCAAAATAAGCATAAGATCACATATAACGAAACACAATGCTTAGGATAGTGTCTGGATTCCCTTATACCGTAACAGATTAATGTTTTTTTATGAGCCATAAAAATACAAGTAATCAAATTAAAGTATATAAAATACTCCGCAATTTCTTACCTTCACACTGGTAGGGTACACGCCGCTGTCGATCCTCAGGAGGATCACCACCTGCATCCCCTCTGTGGTAGCGAGGAGCAACACACGCCATCTGTAAAAATACCAAGTACAATAGATTGATTCAGTTTCTTTTGGGTTAGTTAAGTTCTTTCACATAGCAGGTATCAAAGCAATGTCAAGACCAAAGTACAGGTCTGCAATTTGTCATTGTACTAGTACAAATACAACACAAATGGGACCACTTCTAGACATACTATGTAATCAAACTGAATGCACAAATACAACACAAATGGAACTACTTGCATACCCAAACAACTAATTTTGCAAGTGTAATGATGTAATCACTACATAAATATAACGACAATGGTTTAAATAATCTATTAGCGTTTACTCTATTAAAGTTCATACCACTTACGGTTTTCGATATTCTCAAACAAACATCATTTATCTCCTATGACAAACTTTATTCCAAGACCCTAACTTACAAATTATACTCGAGCAAAAAACTGAAAAAAGAAAACATAAAACATATACAAAACTATTTCAAGACCATACAACAGTATAACAAGACCATGGTTCCATATTCATTAGAACTAGACCAGTAGACTAGTAAAACTATTTCAAGACGAGTAGACTAGTAAAACTATTTCAAAACAAGTAGACTAGTAAAACTATTTCAACACAAGTAGACTAGTAAAACTATTTCAAGACTACTAGTGTCTAGACCTGTATAAACATATATAAAACATATAACATTAGAACAAGACTTGTATATACCTTTAACAAACAACCTTGACAGCGGCAGTGGTTCGGCTATGGTGGGTCTGGTGAGACAGCAGGCGGCAACTCCGGTACTACCAAAATCAAACACAAAAACATTAACAAAAAACCATTAAACATTAATTAAACAAAACACAAACCTTTAAACAAAATAGATGGGGTGGCTGGGGTGGTCGGTGGTGGCAGACAGCGATGGCAACAACGAATGGCAGTGGGTCCACGACGGCAGCAGTGAACGGCGGCGGTGGTTGTGAGAAAAAACAATTAGCAAAATTAAAATTATAAACACAATTTATAAATTACTAGTACACACTTCTATATAAACAACAAAAAAAACAAAAACAAAAAAACCAAAAAAACAAAAAAAAAACAAATTAAAACAAACAAAAAAAAACAAAACAAAAAACATACGTACCACAATTTAAAAACAAAAACAAACATAACTTAGGTATTCTTATAGACCGCGACAGCGGTGGCTTAGTCAACTGCAGCAACGGCGGCGAGCAGCGGTCCATCAGCAGCAGCGGCGGTGTTTATCTTTTATTTTACACAAGCATAAACAAACACATATATACCACAATTAAAATTATAAACACCAAAATTTAAAAACCAAAATTACAAAATAATAATAAAATCATACCTTTAATTAATCTAAATGATGGTGGCTGTGATGGTCGGCGGTAGTATGAGGTAGCTCCAGAGATGATCAGCGGTATATGAATAAAACAAAAAACGTGCACAGTGGCGTGTGGTTTCGGGTGTGTGGTGGTGTTGATTTGTGGTTTGTGTGTGGTGGTGTTAATCTGCTAAATGAGATTAGACGAGTTTTTGGGTGTGTGAAGGTGTTGGGAGATGAAACCAAATGAGATGAAAAGTCTTAACAAAAATCCAGATCCGATTTTTAGGGGGAGGCTGGATAAAGTTAATGTTGAGGAGGGAATTGAAATTTTCACTAAAAATTTAAGTATTAAACTTATAAATAATTTCATTTAAATATCTTTAATTAAAAATAATTTTAAAATGTATTTGCAATTTTTTAATACAAATTAATAATTTAAAAATGGTTTAAATATATTAAAAATAGGTTAAAAATACTTTTATTTAATTATAATTAATTTAAATTATCTTGCGTTACCTTCTAAACGGAAATGCTTAAGAAGTTAGGGGGAACATAAGATCTGAAAGGTCGGGTTCGGTTGAATAAGTTAAGAAAACAACAAAGTTGCGAAAAACCGTCATAATGGAAGGTTGACGGCGTCACGCTTTACTAGGTGACGGCGTCACGCTTTACTAGGTGACGCCGTCACTTGATGATTGGATCTGGATTGTAACTAACACACGTCGCTTCAGAAAACTTTGAATAATTACAACCTGACAACGTCATGTGTATTTTGGAGGAGGGAGTCATATTTTAAGATTACAAGAGACGGCTCAAAAGACTTATAAAGGGACGGTGTCAGAGGATTGCGAGTCACTACAAGAAAAGGGGAGATTTTAGGACAACTTTTTGGAACGGTCAGAGAATCGTGCCAAATACACGTATTTGGCACTTGTGAGGTAACCATGACAAAAAGTTAGGTATTTGGGACGGCTATTAAGAAACTGTTCCGAATACGTTTACATTTGGAATGTTTTCTAACAATAGTGCCAAATACATGTGTATTTGTAACAATTTGAGTTGTCAATGCCAAGTACTTATGTATTTGGGACGGTTGGTACTACCGGTGCCAAATTTTTACATGTATTCGGAACGCTGTCTACTGTTGATGCCAAATACTCATGTATCTGGAACGGTTGGTATGAACGGTGCCGAATACATACATGTATTTGAAACAATAACTAATGTTGGTGCCAAATATTTATGTATTTGAAACGGTTTTTATAGTTTGTGAAAAGTACAAATGTATTTGAGGCGATTTTTATAAATCGTGTTTAGTTCTTATGTATTTAGACATCTTAAAAAAAACTGACCCAATTGACACTTTTCCCCGCATGTGTTGACTATATTATGTTTTTATTATCTTGGATATCAAATTAATTTTATAATCGTTTTTATTAATTTATTATATATATTACATTATAAAGCATTTGTGACTTCCTATAAAAGGAAGTCTTAAAATTTTAAGACAAAAAACATTACTATAAAAAAAATTAGAAAATTAATGTAAAATTTGATAATTTAAGTCTTATTTAAACCATATAGTAACCCCTCCAATAATGATATATTTTAATTGAATTGTTTACAAGAAAATCTCACTAAACTTATAAATAACCACCAATTTAATGCTAAAATTTTAAAAGTAAAGTGCTAACTGTTTACACTATTAATAATTTTGACGTTCTACTTTTGAAAAAACATATATCTACTACTTTGACATGCTAAATAAGGAATGTTTAAAATGAAAAACATTTACTCGCCATAAAAATAATCACCGGGTACCCGCCGCCGCATTGCGCGGGTACCCTTCTAGTAATATTTAATAGCCCTTCGTCATTAACTTTTAATCTATCTATATATCAAAATCCATCATATTACTTAAGATGCATCGCCTTCTAATTTTTGGTTAATTGATATTTGTTGTTTCTTAAATAGTTTTATTTTATTTTTATTTTTTTTCCTTTTAAGGTTAACTTAAATATAATCATATTATTAATAATAAAAAAAAAAAACTAGTAAAAAATGATTGCTAAGATCATTTAGGTTCTCGTGGGACGTGTCCTTTACTCATATGTACGTGTTAAAATGATGTGAACTTCGTATCTTATTCAGTAGTATTAATTAACTATAAATAGAGTACATGAGATATCAACGGTAAACCCTAATGGGTATCGACTCGTTGCACAATTGAACCGATCCCACTAATACTTATTTGTCGCCTAATAATCCTGCGTAGTTTGAGCGGCGAAATTGTGAAAGCTCGAACATGAGTGTAAACTATAATTAAAAAAAATAGCTACCTTGCTAATGAATCCAAACTTTGTTAGAAACCAGTCGCAGTAGATAACGTAATTGGAAAAAAAAATAGAGTTTTTTATTGATGATTGTTTGCAATTATAAGGGCAAGTGATCGCTTGAGCCCTTCTGTGGGCTTAGGTCTGTTAGCGTTTATGGCTTAATCGAAGCACCCCTGACCCATTTTCCTGCCAATCCACAAATGTTATCTAGTAAGTTGGAACCCTAAAGGCCTAAACCTATGAAAGTTCAAGGCTTACCACTAAGCCATTTGATAATTTTTATTCATATTATATATATATCGATAATTAAATAGTAATATTATCAACGACCTCTGTTGGTTTTCTATCAATCAATATTCAAGCATTCAAAGGGGGTTACTCATTACACATGTGTATGTATTGGGTTTTTCATGATAAAACATGAATACGATACGTCTAGAGGACGACTCTACTACGGTACAAGGCTAGATGATACATCAAACGCGCTATTGCATGCATAACGAATATTCAAAAGCAACTGATAAAAAGGCATCTATGTAATATTAAATTTATTTACAAAATCAAACAAAGACGCGTGAAAATGATTAAAAAAAAAAAAAAAAAAAAAAAAAAAAAAAAAATCCAAATATATATTTTTAATCTTGTTTATACGATATAATTACTACACTTCACCAAAATAACTCCCTCTTAAACATTTTCATGAATCCCGCCTAAAATTTTCACTAAATTTTCATAGTCCCTCCAATTCTCATTGCCCCCAGAGTTCCCCCGGTTACCATTCACCATCGTTGCACTACTCCTAATTTCAAGTCCATCATTTATCAACAAATCTAGTATTTTAATGTGCTATATCTTCAATTCTATAATAAGTTTGAGGCGTTAATGTGTCAATTTTACGTTTTGGTAATTTTCAAATTTAGGATTTTATTGGACCCAACATCATATCTACTACTATTGATGATTATTACAATTCAATTTTATGTATTAAACTCTCATTACATGTTTAATTTATAGTATTAAATGTTTTTGTTACAAGATCTGTCTTGTTTGGTGAATGTTTTAAAAGATAAAAAAATTTTGCATAATTTTGCTTCTAACCCTAAGGGAAAATGTCAAAACTGAATTTGGGGCTGTTTTTTAGTCACTTAAGGGTTGTTTCCTATGTTTTATATGGCTGTGATTGGTCACAAGGTAAAATTTTATAATTCTATGAATTTGGGGCTGTTTTAGTGATATAGTGAGAATTATCAACCTTAGTACTTATTTGTTCATGGCTATGTTATAGAATAAAATGAATGGTTCTTTACATTATGTTACGGACTCCAATAGAAAATTATCCAACTACAAGATTTAGAAGTTTGTGTCCTTTACATGATGTTGTGTTGTTACCTCTGTGTTCAACATGTATACCACATGTTGAAGAGACTTGTAGAGAACTAGAGATGTAGTAGCACATGTTTGGGAGTCTGTGGGCTGTAGTACAATGGCTTCGAAGTCCAATTGGGACTTTGTATAGTGGCTCTTCAAGTTTCAATTCATGTGGCTATAATCCTTTAGTCTATAGTTATTCTAATAAATCCTTCCAAATTAAGTTACTGTGTAGAGCGATGTAGGTTTAGGTTTCTTGGTCGACGACGATCACCTCTGTCTTTGTTTATAAAATCTTATCTAAGCTAATGAATTTGTTGGTATTAACTTAGATATCTAGAATGGTTCAAAGTGATTACTCAAAATTTGTGGTTCTTATTTAAGCTAGGCCTGTTGACTTGTCTTTTAAAGATACCCATGTACCAAAGTCCTGAAGTTACATTCTCTTAATTACCAAAAACGTCATTGTTGCTTTTAGAATGCTTCATTGATAGGGAAATTACTCTCTGTTCTTTAATGGCTCTGTATTTAATGTCTGAAGTTTAGTGTGATCTTCCTATAACAAGAATTATCCTTGCCCAATCAATTTAATGAATCTTCATCACAGGTAGACAAGTTTGGAACTGGCGACGATCTTCCTTATAGAGAATGGTTGTTCATCCAGGAGGCGAGTTTGTAATTTGTTCATTACCCAACAGTTGTAGGTAACCAACAACCCAAGAAGTCCTTGGACATTAACACAAGGTAACAATTCTTTATTAGAATCTTCTTAGTAGTGTGAATCACTGATCATTTAATAATATCTTCAATGGACCAACATAATCTTAGTATAAGCTACTTTTGATTATGAATACATCAAAAGTAGCTTATACTAAGATTATGTTGTGGGAAACAGGTTTATCTTGGTATGTTTCATTATTATAACTTTTTTTTTCTTATTTTTAAATATTTGTAAAACAAATTTTAACCTTTTTTTAATGGTAACAATAGGTGGATTAGCTGCATAGTGATCATGTATTTCTTTTAATTATTTTTCAGTTATTGATAGGTAAATTTCAAGATGGAAAAGAACGAAATTTATATTATATGATGATATCCCTACAGGTGCAGTGCTTATGATAGCGCAGCTTAAGTGATACAAAAGCTCCTGTTGATACATTATACATTTGCCCCAGCATCACGAAAAAGTGTTGTATTATGTGAAATAACAAAACCCATGGAAACTAAAAAGAAGTGAGTAAGCGGGTCGTTCAACTTCTTTGAAAGGTAATCAGATTATTGCATTCGTTAAATCTCTTTTAGGTTCAAGCTTAAGTAGATGCGCATTTAGAGAGTCAGGCAACTGAGCGAATAGCAGATCTAGTAGCAGAGCAAGATGCGAAAATAGATTCCAAAGTAGCCGTGAACGTTTCTAATTATGAAAAAGCTCAAATGGATTGGTTTATGAATCTGGAATTACTGCTAGGAAGGGAGTTGCCACCTCCACCGGGTCATCAATCACATAGATCTGGATTAAGTGTTTGTCAGGTATAACGCTAACTAGTTATTCTAAATGTATTCTAGCCTGTATTGCAGGTGCATCAAACTATTAAATGATCAACTGCATTTTGTAGGTCCGAACTCTATCAAATGAAAATTGATAAAAGAGTTCAAACATATTTGCTTAGCTATGTTTTTAAGGCAAGTACCAATCTATACCTTAGCTTTGTATTATAAATCTATAGGATGATATTAATAAAAAAATTCCAACCCATTTAACCCGTTTCAAATGAGGTTGAAATCATTTGGATGATATTTAACCCATTTGACCCAACTCGGTTTTGAGTTTTAAAATTTTGACCCGTTTAACATGTTTCTAATGTTGGAATATTATATAATGCAGGTTTATGATGAATACATTATCTGATGACATTTATTCGCTCGTGTGGTAATAAATCGTATTAGTGATTTATATTGAGTTCTAGTTATAATTTTGTTACTCTAAAGACCATGTTGGACATATTGTGTTTTTACTTTACGGTGTTCAAGTGACCATGTTGATTTGATTTTATGGATGATTAATAAAATTTGAGTTTAATTTATTTTTAGCTTTGATTGAATTATATTTGCGCATATTTGAGATGGTTGATACGATGGTGTACTAAAATAGAAAATTGTTCTAATATACGTTAGCAATGATTGCACAATCCATGCAAAATAATTAATTGACGAATGCAAAATCGTGCCAAATGATTTTTATAATGAACGTAAAAGCGTGTCAAATGTTTTTTTTTTTGGCAAGGTGGATAAAAATGTGCCAAATATGTTGTTGAAAATGTGACCATATGGTGTTGAAAATGAAGGAATGTATGGTTTGTGTGACTATAGATTATCCAATTGCCACATAAATTTGGTTTTTGTGTGGCCTTTACTAACATTTAGTCACACAAAGCATGTTTTTGGGAGTGAATTTAGTCACATACAACTAACCATCAAGTGACCAAAAGTGTTAATAAGTGTGACCATATGGTGTTGAAAATGAAGGAATGTATGGTTTGTGTGACTATAGATCATCCAATTGCCACATAAATTTGGTTTTTGTGTGGCCTTTACTAACATATAGTCACACAAAGCATGTTTTTGGGAGTGTATTTAGTCACATACAACTAACCATCAAGTGACCAAAAGTGTTAATAAGTGTGACCATATGGTGTTGAAAGTGAAGGAATGTATGGTTTGTGTGACTATAGATCATCCAATTGCCACATAAATTTGGTTTTTGTGTGGCCTTTACTAACATTTAGTCACACAAAGCATGTTTTTGAGAGTGTATTTAGTCACATACAACTAACCATCAAGTGACCAAAAGTGTTAATAAGTGTGACCATATGCTGTTTAAAGTGAAGGAATGTGTATTTTGTGTGACTATTGATCATCCACTTGCCACATAAATTTGGTTTTTGTGTGGCCTTTACTAACATTTAGTCACACAAACCATGTTCTTGGGAGTGAATTTAGTCACATACAACTAACCATCAAGTGACCAAAAGTGTTTATAAGTGTGACCATATGTTGTTTAAAGTGAAGGAATGTGTATTTTGTGTGACTATTGATCATCCACTTGCCACATAAATTTGGTTTTTGTGTGGCCTTTACTAACATTTAGTCACACAAACCATGTTCTTGGGAGTGAATTTAGTCACATACAACTAACCATCAAGTGACCAAAAGTGTTAATAAGTGTGACCATATGCTCTTTAAAGTGAAGGAATGTGTATTTTGTGTGACTATTGATCATCCACTTGCCACATGAATTTGGTTTTTGTGTGGCCTTTGGTAACATTTAGTCACACAAAGCATGATTTTGGGAGTGTATTTAGTCACATACAACTAACCATCAAGTGACCAAAAGTGTTAATAACTGTGACCATATGCTCTTTAAAGTGAAGGAATGTGTATTTTGTGTGACTATTGATCAACCTCTTGCTACATGAATTTGGTTTTTGTGTCACCTTTACTAACATTTAGTCACACAAAGCATGGTTTTGGGAGTTTATTTAGTCACATAGAACTAACCATCAAGTGACCAAAAGTGTTAATAAGTGTGACCATATGGTGTTGAAAATGAAGGAATGTATGGTTTGTGTGACTATAGATCATCCAATTGCCACATAAATTTGGTTTTTGTGTGGCCTTACTAACATTTAGTCACACAAAGCATGTTTTTGGGAGTGAATTTAGTCACATACAACTAACCATCAAGTGACCAAAAGTGTTAATAAGTATGACCATATGGTGTTGAAAATGAAGGAATGTGTATTTTGTGTGACTATTGATCATCCACTTGCCACATAAATTTGGTTTTTGTGTGGCCTTTACTAACATTTAGTCACACAAACCATGTTCTTGGGAGTGAATTTAGTCACATACAACTAACCATCAAGTGACCAAAAGTGTTTATAAGTGTGACCATATGCTGTTTAAAGTGAAGGAATGTGTATTTTGTGTGACTATTGATCATCCACTTGCCACATAAATTTGGTTTTTGTGTGGCCTTTACTAACATTTAGTCACACAAACCATGTTCTTGGGAGTGAATTTAGTCACATACAACTAACCATCAAGTGACCAAAAGTGTTAATAAGTGTGACCATATGCTCTTTAAAGTGAAGGAATGTGTATTTTGTGTGACTATTGATCATCCACTTGCCACATGAATTTGGTTTTTGTGTGGCCTTTGGTAACATTTAGTCACACAAAGTATGATTTTGGGAGTGTATTTAGTCACATACAACTAACCATCAAGTGACCAAAAGTGTTAATAACTGTGACCATATGCTCTTTAAAGTGAAGGAATGTGTATTTTGTGTGACTATTGATCAACCTCTTGCTACATGAATTTGGTTTTTGTGTCACCTTTACTAACATTTAGTCACACAAAGCATGGTTTTGGGAGTTTATTTAGTCACATAGAACTAACCATCAAGTGACCAAAAGTGTTAATAAGTGTGACCATATGGTGTTTAAAGTGAAGGAATGTGTATTTTGTGTGACTATTGATCATCCACTTGCCACATAAATTTGGTTTTTGTGTGGCCTTTACTAACATTTAGTCACACAAACCATGTTCTTGGGAGTGAATTTAGTCACATACAACTAACCATCAAGTGACCAAAAGTGTTTATAAGTGTGACCATATGCTGTTTAAAGTGAAGGAATGTGTATTTTGTGTGACTATTGATCATCCACTTGCCACATAAATTTGGTTTTTGTGTGGCCTTTACTAACATTTAGTCACACAAACCATGTTCTTGGGAGTGAATTTAGTCACATACAACTAACCATCAAGTGACCAAAAGTGTTAATAAGTGTGACCATATGCTCTTTAAAGTGAAGGAATGTGTATTTTGTGTGACTATTGATCATCCACTTGCCACATGAATTTGGTTTTTGTGTGGCCTTTGGTAACATTTAGTCACACAAAGCATGATTTTGGGAGTGTATTTAGTCACATACAACTAACCATCAAGTGACCAAAAGTGTTAATAACTGTGACCATATGCTCTTTAAAGTGAAGGAATGTGTATTTTGTGTGACTATTGATCAACCTCTTGCTACATGAATTTGGTTTTTGTGTCGCCTTTACTAACATTTAGTCACACAAAGCATGGTTTTGGGAGTTTATTTAGTCACATAGAACTAACCATCAAGTGACCAAAAGTGTTAATAAGTGTGACCATATGGTGTTGAAAATGAAGGAATGTATGGTTTGTGTGACTATAGATCATCCAATTGCCACATAAATTTGGTTTTTGTGTGGCCTTACTAACATTTAGTCACACAAAGCATGTTTTTGGGAGTGAATTTAGTCACATACAACTAACCATCAAGTGACCAAAAGTGTTAATAAGTATGACCATATGGTGTTGAAAATGAAGGAATGTATGGTTTGTGTGACTATAGATCATCCAATTGCCACATAAATTTGGTTTTTGTGTGGCCTTTACTAACATTTAGTCACACAAAGCATGTTTTTGGGAGTGTATTTAGTCACATACAACTAACCATCAAGTGACCAAAAGTGTTAATAAGTGTGACCATATGCTCTTTAAAGTGAAGGAATGTGTATTTTGTGTGACTATTGATCATCCACTTGCCACATGAATTTGATTTTTGTGTGGCCTTTGTTAACATTTAGTCACACAAATCATGTTTTGGCTACACTTAAATAATGTGTGACAAACTGTTTAGTGTGACTATATGTACTGGATTTTGGCTACACTTAAATAATGTGTGACAAACTGTTTTGTGTGACCGTATATGGCATTTGGTCATACTATTAGAAGCAAATGTGACTATAAGTTTAGTGTGACCATATATGACATCAAGGTTACTTGTATTTGTCACACGTACCAAAAGCATATGTGACTAAATGATCTGGAACAAAATCACCAGTTACGTTTAGTCACATAAGGGTCGATTGTGTGGCAATAGTGGTCTTATGGTCACACATTCGAAATTCTCATGTGTGACTAATTCGTAAATGCTGTCAATTTTCCTACCTTCAGCTACACAAATATTTCAATGTGTGGCTGTTCCAAATCGAGCATGTGTGACCATAGGTCGTTTTTGGCCTAGTGATCATTTCTTCACTTTTCCATTCCACCGGGAGTGAGGATACCGTTTTTGACCCCGACATCTCCATCTTTTATGCCGAGTGTCCGTTCCATCTGCTCTCCCCAAGGACGATTTAATTCAGGGATCGAGTCAAGCTCATGTGACTCGGTTAAAAAAAACAAGCGCTTCGTGGGAGGCACCCCATGCTTATCCATTTTCATTTCATTTTCTTTATTTCTTATTTATTAAGTAGTGTGACGTGATGAGGGCGACCCTTTCCAAACTCTTGTTTTCGTGGTTGTTTGTGAATGTTCAGGAATTTCACCAAAGTTTGAGGACTCTCGTGCTTGTGGTTTGTCGTTCTCTCCACTCGAGTCTCATCCTTCGCTGCTCTGTCGGAAATTCACCATATCCAAAATCTTATCGACTAACGTTTATCTCTTGGCATACTTAATAAACGGCCTTAGATATTACGTAAGACTACCCGTACCCTTAAAACATTGAGGACAATGTTTCACTTTAGTCTGGGGTGACTTTCGTCTGAGCTGTTAACTTACGCAACTCCGTTTTCCACCAAAATTTAAAATTTTTGTCACCTTTTTATTGTAAAAAAAATAAAAAATAAAAAATAAAAAAATGAATGAATGAAATGATATATGGTATGAATAATATGATTTGACACCTTATTTTGACTTTCCTACCGGCGAGAGTAGAAATAAATGTTTCGACTTGACCGGGCGTGTTGAGCCCTAGCTCGTCTCCCTTAACTAATATAATCAAAAGATTATCGGCTAAGCATCCGCGGATCTCATTACTTGGGATATTAAATTTGCGGAGATCGATGAATGATAGAGTTTATTTAGAAGTTTCGTGCTAAACGTGGAGTAGTTGGATCTCATTAGAGCCCACGAAAGGTACTTGTGGCCTCCTTGTTCCCACAAGATTGCACACCAATAAATATAGATCTCTAGGATTAATTAAGTGTATGGGGTTTGGGCAAAACTTAGTTTTTTTTCTCGTTCCCAACAAAATCTCTGCATATGGGGTTTGGTACACATAGGGGTACTGCCAGTGTTACGGTGAAATAGACTATTGCATCTTGCCGGTTCGCAGCCGATGTTGGGATCTTAGTAAAGGCCGTAGGACTCGGATTTGGCATATGATTATGAATATCAATAATAATAATCCAAAGCCAAATAATACGGCAGAGGAATCCAAAGCTATAAAAAGCAGCGGATATAAATCCAAGGTCATAATAAAGCTCTTACATCTTGGCGGCTCATAAACCATTGTTGTAATTGAAATAAAGGACTAAGGACCAAATATTATTAGAGTGCTTATAATTTTGCAAAAATGCCAAGCTTCGACTCCGGGGGTTTCCCTAATAAAAAGCTTCCGTTTCGGGTCTCAGACATGGGATGTCTCGGTCGTAAATAAAAAAGGGGGCCCCCACAAATCGTGTTAAATCAGAGACCTTCATGTGGAACTGTTTTTGTATGCAGGGGTTTTCGAGGGAAAGTTTGGAAACTACTTAGCGTTCAAATTTTGTGCTCTTATCGGACTAACAACTATCAAAACGAGAAAATATGAAGCAATTCATTTCTCACAAATTAAAATCTTGAGATACAAAACTTAGGACTTGGGAACAAGAGGTAATTACACAAGTAACTTTTGTGGGTAGTGTTAGCATCTAACTTGTGGATAAACAATGATTTCGATTTTACGCTTAGTTTGGTTGCTTGTGAAAAATCGATGATGACGATTTTTATCCGTATGGTCTCTTCTTTGTGAGAAGTGTTTCTACTCGTAGACCCTGAAAATTATCAACAGATATGAATTGATAATGAAAGTCAAGGCAAGCCGTCACATATATAAAAATGAAAAAGTACAAAAATAGTAGTGATAGTTGTAATTCATAAAAATCGGAAAACGGAGCGTTCTTAAGAATAAATGATTTTACTATCTCTTTTGAACATCATTGCTACTTTACAACGTCAGTAAAGAGAGGTTTTGAAATTATTTATCTTTTAAGCGTGAGGTGATGACATTGCGTGAGGACACGACAATACCTTAGTCAGGGGGATTTTGATGTGTGCTTTTTCACACATCCTTTTTAGACCAAAATCATACCAAATAGACCAAATACTAACCAAATATGCCAAGAGAATGTATGTTTTTGTATTTGTGTATGTGCAGGTACGGATATGTGAAAAAATGAACAAAAACAAAGCAAGACCGACAAAAACGAGCCTGAGATTGGAAAAAGGTCATAAGCCGGAGTCGAGGAAGCAAAATGATAAAAGCAAAGCTCAAAAAGTCATTAGAAGTCTTTAGAAGTTCATAAAGTTGCAAGATTAGTCCCTGAGCAAAGTTTGGAAGATATGGAAGTTGCCAATCCCGTCCCGAATTGATGCTCCCATTTTTTTCCCGGGCATGAAAGGTGTGTACCTATCCCGTACCGAACGGGATTCCGGTACCGGTACCGGGTCCGGGACACGGGATCGGGAAATCGGTACGTATCGGGTTATTCCCGTTTTTTTTAACGTTAATGCTATTTAAAACTTGTATTGTACAAAGAATGTACGAGCCATTTCCATATATATATGTGCATGCTTGTTTCAAGAATGTGTACTGATATCGAATGTTTCTACATTATTATAATTTCATTATATACTACTAAAACTAAACAACAAAAGTACGTAGATGTTTGTTTCTACTAGGGATATTTAAACTGATATAAATATCTCATTATATACTACTAAAACTAAACAACAAAAGTATGTAGATATTTTTTAATCTCTACGAATGATATAATCACTGATATAGTGAATCAAATGATATAATAATCATTGATATTGAATGTAGAAACATGGACACTCATTCGAATGATACAGATTAAAGTCATTAAACATAAATATTAAACATACCTCCATTGTTTTCCAATGATAAAGATTGAGATGACTTATGTTTTCCAATTATATGAATGAAGAGCCGCTGGTGTTACTATTTAGTAGCAGTAGGGTTTTTTTTTTTGTTGACCTTTGGTTAGCTCGTATGCATGGAACAAATGGGTTTTTGGATACAATTCCCTAAAAAACATGGACTATTCTAATTCCGGTACCCAATCGGGATTTCCCAAGTAAGTCCCGTCCCGAACCCGAAAGGTCCCATTTTTTTTAGCCTTATTTAGTAGTCCCGGTACCGTACCATATATCGGGACTCGGTACGGTTTCGGTACGGTACCGGTACGGTTCCGGTTCGGTTACGGGAATCGGGTCGATATGCTCATCCCTAGCAACTTCAGTCCCTCATCTTTCAAGTATTGAAAAATTTGGGCCCTTAAAGAAATTCTTAAAGAAAAGTCAAAAATGGTCCTTGGAATAAATTTTGAAGATTGGACAGCTTTGGTCCTTACAATTTTCTGAATTTCAAAGTTGGTCCTTGTTAATATTACTTATCCAAAAAAAACCTTCAACTGGATCTAATAATAGTACTAGTCCACTTAAACTCAAGCCCAAATACCAAACCAAACTTAAGCCCACTACCCCTACCCAACCTGTTACCTAAAACCGACCCACTCCCAATTACCAAACCCGGTCAAACTAAAACAATAAAAACACCCAATAGTAAAACTCCCGCCCCCCAAATTATCACTTACCCAGAAATTACTGTAGCATAGAACCCTAACACCCCATCCCTCAAAATTACCCCTTGTCAATAATTATCACCCAATAATTGGGGTTTCTAGAAGGGTCAGGAATGTCAGAAGGAATGACACGTGGGCCAATCACAAGACACACGGAGGATCAGTCTTATCAATCACATGATCCTAGGGTCACTAATGATTAGAGGCATCTGGAAGATATCCAACGGCTTGAGATGGACTCAAACAAGCACACATCACATGGATAGGTGACCTGGCATCCCATCATCTCAGCCTATAAAAAGCCCCCTCACTCTCATATTTGAGGACAGTTAGTAGTAATAATAATATTAAATAAATAAAATATGTCAAGTCTCAGGGGATATAAGCTTGCAGTAGCAAATACCCCTTCTGATAAGCTCATGAAAGCTTAACCATAGCTTTGTGTGAGCTTATGTAAGTTTTCACAAGTATCCAGAAGCACTGTTCCATCATAGCCATCCAACAAGTAAGTTTTTCTTTTAGATTTCACATTTCTTCATTTAGAAGCTTAGTTGCTGTTTTAGTTGCTTATGCTAGCTTAGTTTTGCTTATTTTAGTTTGATGAATGCTTATTTGGTGATTATTATGTGGTCTAGTGTGATTCCTAGTTTCTACTGTCTAAATAATTCATAACTGCAAATCCGTCCTATTGTTGTTTTTAGTCAAATGTTACTGTTCAATTAGCTTCAATTTTAGTTAAGTAATCTGTTTTAGCATTATATCATTAGGTACTAAGTGATAAATCAAACAATTAGTATAACGTGCTCATATCAGGGGTGTTTGGATTGCTGATGTTCTGTTGATTCCTATAGTTTTCTCACTAATTTCTCTGCATAATCAATTTGTATTAGGGTCACATATGATAGAATAGTCATAGTTTACATAGGTCATATAACAAAAAAGGTTAAATGCATATTTAGGTTGCATCATTTAGTTCATAAGTGTTTATGAGAATCTGAGGTTAAGCTATCTGTCAAATCTAAGGTTAAGTTTAGGATAATCTAGGATTTAACAGTTTAATATTTCATGTAGGATTAGTTTAAATCAGTTCAAGTTAAATTTAGTCAAAGTTTCTTACAAATTCAAAAGTCAAATAAAGTTAGAACTAAGTTTCTGGTTACATCTTTGATAGCAGCTCTAGGGTTTTAAGTTGATTAGAAATACCTTTCAAAAGTTGATTTGTAAAGCTATTCAGTTGATTAATCAACATCAAAAAGTATATTCAAAGTTGGATCTTATATGCTTATTGGAATTTTGCTTTGTAGTTGTCTGATTAAGCCAAATACTCCCCTGCTCCATTAGTTTCTAGTATACTTCTAGGTGGATTTTAGTTTGGTGAATTGGATTTAGAATCTAGTTTTTTTTGTGAATTGGAATCTCAGCTAGGTAGACAAGCTTTTGCCCCCTTGAGCTTTATGTTCCAAGCTTATTTGCTCAGCTTATTAGTCCTATTTAGTTGAGTGGTTCAGCTTAATATCTGTTTTCTAGAGTGTGGAAAACTAGAAGGGGGGGGGGTTGAATAGTTTTGCGTCTTTTTCGTTTAATAAAAGTTCGCTTTCAAAGAATTGATGGTAATTGAAGAAAAAACCTTTGAAGCTAAAGTATAGATACAAATTAATTCACATATATCACCTAGATACTACTTATTTAAAGTGTTGAATAGAAATTATAATTTCATATATCTCACTTAATTATAAGTAAGTATTTATATATGTATATGTGTTTTAATAATTGTATATACTTATATTTTACTAATGTATAATTAGTGTTTTAAATGGAACCTAGTTTGATCTTTATATGAAATAAATATATGCACAACACTCAATTATAATAATGTACGAGAAGCAAGTAAGTAAGCAAGCAAAGAATGAGAGATGGAAAGATCAAACCGAGAGACAAAGGATTTATAGTGGTTCGGCTACAAGGACACCTTCCTTGCCCTACTCCACTCCCCGAGCACCGAACTCGAGAGTTTTCTTCACTAAGTCAATAACCTCCCTTATGGCGGAGAAAACCGCACACACCAAAAGCTTACACCAATTAACGACACAAAGCAAAATGTCGAGTTCTAATCGTAGCTAGAACCAATCTCACACCAAATATCACACCACACCTTCTTCACACCATTTACTTCTTCTATACTTCTTCACACCACAAGTATCTTCACGCCTTCACAAAATACTTCAATGTCTTGCAACTTCACAACTTCAAAGCACTAACGTCTTCACAACTTCAAACCAATAATGTCTTCACACCTTCAAGCAACTAGTGTCTTCACAACTTCAATATACTAATGTCTTCTAGTCTTCTCCACTTGGAAGCTTCAATTACTTCACTACTAGTCACTATTGCTACTATCTCCTATCTCCAATACTATCCAACACTACTTCTTCACTTCAAGTTCCACTTCACACTTACAACAATTCTAGATTCTACAACTAAATCTAGCTAACTAATACATACACCTTATTCACCAAAATATGAAAGATCAACAAGATGAAACAAACAAACAACTTAGATAGCAAGATGATACTAAGTTGTAATACTTCTAATAGAAGTATTCTTCTCTTTGCACTTGAGTGTTGAGGCTTGAATCACTTTGAAACAAAGATCAAAGTATATAAGATCAAAGAATTTTTAGAGGATGGAGAAGGATGTTTAGATCAGAAAGTTTATATTGCAAAAAGGTGAGAAAAATATGTGAAAAGATCCAATATTTATAGGGCCAGAAAATACTGTTCTGGAGCGTGCCGGTCCCCTTAATTAGGGAGCGGTCCCCTTAATGATTAAGGGGGCCGCCTAGTAAAATTAAGGGGGCCGCCCTCTTGAACGTTGGATTTTCTTGTCCTTTTGTGAAGGAAATTTTTCTGGATTAGATTTGCCATTTTTGGTTGAAAATTTGAATTCACAAATTTTTAATGAATTAAACATATTCTTTTAATGCCAAAAATGTTTTACAAAAGATATAAAATGTTTTGTGACATTTTATAAATATCTAGTGATTAACAAAAGTGTTCCTTTGATCTTGTAATACATTAGACACTTTCTTTGTTCATACCTTAAGTGATTAAATGGTAAAGATGAGTATTTACTACTAAATACTTGTTTATGTCATAATCTTTGGTTTGATGAGTTTTCGTTTTGTGATTATCAAAACATAGAGATATCGAAAGATATGAATAACGTTTTTAGTCATTTATTTATATCAACAATCTCCCCCTTTTTGATGATTACAAAACCTAAACTTATTAAATCCAAAAATTAATTTTTAGACAAGTATTTAGTGAGTTTATATTCACTTCTCCCCCTTTTTGTAAAATCAAAAAGGTTTAAGCCAATAGAAGGGAAGCTCCCCTTTGATGTATGCTCCCCCTCGTTTGAGGGCACCAAGGGTTCGAGAATTGGAGTTCTTGTAAGAAAAATATTAGAAGCACAAGCATGGCACAAGCAAACACATATATCATAATACTAACAAATAATAAGCATGGCAAAAGATAATTAGGAACACATATTAAGTCATTCATTAATAGAAAATGATTATGTCAACCCATAATCATTGTTACAAAAGCCATAAATATAGAATACTAAACTAAGTAGAGCATCCTATTGTGCCAATCAAGGAGTGTCACCAAACTTTCTTGAATCCCAAAATGGTAGAAGAGTGTTATTTAAAAATGAGAAACATAAGCATATAAAATGATTGGTGGTTTAGTGGAGATAAACTTTTGGTTGCATGGATGTTGGTGAGTTTGGAGATGTGGAACTTGTAGGTGGTGGATTTGAAGTAGGATTTGTTGATTAAGGCTTTTGATGTTGTTCAAGTGATGGTGTTTGTTGAGATCTTGTAAGAAGATACTCAATCCAAGTGAAGTGCTCATTCAAAGCGATGGTTTGTTGTTGAAGGAAGATGCAACAAGGGCAATTGTTAACATGCTTCTCAATTTGGTTGATGTTGTGTGGTGATGATGGTGAGCTTGATTGGGGTGGATCCAAATTGCGTTGAGAAAGATGTAATGCTAAAAGAGCATTAAGCTCATAAGCCTCTTTTAGCTCCTCAACAAACTTCAAGTGTTCGAAGGAAGGTGTTGGTGGTGGAACATGATAGTTGTCTTGGGTGAAGGTTTGAACATGCAACATAGGAATGGCATGTGAGGTTGTAGGATGTGGTGGTGGTACTCTTGGTGGTGGAGATATGGTTGAGCTTGGGTAGTCATGAAAACATGAAAAGGGTGGAAGAGTTTCTTCGTGAGTGAGTGGTGTTTTTGTTGAATGAGCAACATGTGAAGTATTGATTGAGAGGTTGGGATTGTTGTTTTGGGATTGAGCATGCTCATCATAAGAAGAAGCATTAATGAGGGCATGAGTGGATGATAGGTTGTGAGATGATTCATTAGTGTGGGTTTGAGGTTTAGTAGTTGGTTGACTTGGAACAACATCACTTGAGTTATGACAAGAATCAAGTTTCCTCCTCCAAACGGGTTTGACGAAGATCCTTGCGGTTCTTGAAATCTTTGGTTTTTGGTTGTTGGGAGATGACATGTTTGGGTGTGATCACATTAATGATGGAAAGATGGTATTTATAGTGTATGAGAAATGTGGTTTAGGAAGGTAATTTTGAGGGATAATATGGGACAAAATATGTTTGTGAATTTTGGGAAGTATAGGCTGAAATGGGTCAAAAAGTGATAAAGAAAACAGTATCCCCGACCATCAGATGGCCGGTCCCCTTAATTAGGGGCCGGTCCCCTTAATCATTAAGGGGGCCGCCTTATATAATTAAGGGGGCCGCCCATCTGGTGATTCCCAGAATGCCAGAAATGGGTTTTTGGCAGAAAATTTTCAAAAATGTTGTGTTTTTGGATCTGGATTCAAGTAAGTTCAAATCTTTGAGGCAATATAGGGCACACTATTCATGAATGTAGAGAGTGATACAGAAATAATTAAATTAGACAATTAATTTCTAAAAATCATGCTATCTATTAATTTATCAATTAAGATATGCAACTAAGTAAGCAATAAAGCAAATTAGTTAAATGTGTAACTATATGAGGATGATAACATGTAGTTTAATGCAGACATATTGATGATTATATGGATTTCAAGACTTGTTACAAACAAGATCCATATGGGCAAGCCATGATTCTCATGAAATGATTTGATTAAATTGTGAACGTCATTTCTATAGAAGTGTATGACACATGTGAGATAATCAAATATGTTTTAAGCAAAACGTTTTTAGTTTTATTCAACAATGTTTTGAAATAATTTCAAATGTGCATTTCAATAAAATAAATTGAGTTTTCATATTAAAAAAAATTTCAATCTTGTTTTTGATTAAAATAAAGTTATGAAAAATTATAGTTAAGCATATTGCTTGAAGAGAACAATATAAACATTTGAAAGATTTTTATTCAAAGAGATAGAAGTTTTGAACATGATGTTTTGATTATAATAACATGAAATTGCAAGTGAAGGATTTGAAATGGAAACTAGTCATGTTCAAGAGAATCAATTAAGCCCGTTGTCATATATAATCACCTCTAATGACAACTAAAGGTATGGAAGAGAGATGGTAGATATTTATGATCTAAATGCAATGAGATAGAGAGGAACAAAGTATATCATTTATGGATACAAGATAGACATGTGTGTGTGTGTGTGTATATATATATATATATATGTATATAAAGAACATTATAATATCAAATTACCAACAAGTCTCAATTATAACACATCTATTAATGCAACTAGTAAGATCATATAGCTTAAATGGAAAGTATTCTACTATAGATCATAAAGGATCTTCAATATAAATGAAGACTAAGAAAAATGATAATAGACTAACCAACAAGAAGGGTAATGATTCTAATATCATATATGCATATATTAGTATTAATGATCTAGAAGCATGGCAACTTATAAGTTAAATCATATTCACATACTCATTAAAGCATTCTTTAATATAATGTAATATTGGCAAGTTTTTGAAAAGAAAACTTACCTCAGGTCCAGCTTTTCTTTAAGAGTGGGCATGAGGGAAATGGAAGATAACTTAGGAGTATGTCCAAAACATGTCGAAGTAGCAAAGTGACATTCCAACGCAATAGAAATCAAGGGAGCTTAATCCGAAATGCTTAATCGATCACACCAATCATCACAAGTCATGAAGACCAAGAATAATTGTGCTTTGGAGCCTTCAACTAGAAATAGTAACGGACACACCATGATACCAATACTCCAAGAGTGAAGCACAAAATGCCAAGGCAATAAATGATCGCAGCAACGTCATAGGCAAAACATTTGCAGAATGTGAAACATAGTGACAGGAACCAATAGCCGTCAAAGGTAATAGAGCGAGATGAGTAAAACAACACGTAATAGACTCTTCGTTCGTTAATTACCTAAACATAATAAAAAGCTTGGTACCCAGATTCTCATGGGTCCTAGTTGGTTAGTTGAGAACATCCATTGCATTTGAATGCACATGATGAGGATGTCGTCGATAAGTACAAGAATTCATTAATAGTTTGTTTTAATTAACAAACAATGACTTTCTTGACTAAGGTAATAAATAATGAGTGTAAATAGTATTAGTTCTAAACTTATTTACTAGGTTTAACAAATTTTATTTGTTTTGATACATTTGTTGAAAGATCATTTACGGTAAATCCTAAGCCGGTTTTATCATAAAATGGATTTTGAATGTTAAGTAAATATTTTAAAGATCTAGAGCTATTTTCAAATTTTGCTAATATTTTTGCTTTTTCATTTTCCATTTTAATTTTATGTTTATAGTCTTGACAATATTTACATTTAAGATCAATTTCAATATTGCTTTAAAGTCTAGACATTTTATCTTCTAAAATTATTTCCTTTTCAAAATTATTTTCAATGAATATTGAAGATTTATTTTTAGGAATCATTTTAGAGTCAATGTTGCAAAAATGTTTGAAGTTGTTTTCCAATTTTGAAAATTCTAATATAAATTGATCATAACAAAAATGTTCGGTTTCGGATTGTACCTTATTAGTAGTTGTATAATTTTCACATGCTAGATGTTGATCAATTCTATCGTCCATGTCGCTCCATGTTTTACTTGTAGTTTCGCTTAGATCGAGAGGCATGTAGTTCTTGCCATCAATACTTGTATTCTCATTTGTTTGAATATTCTCACAAGCCATATTATCATCGTCTTCTTTGTACTTGTTGCACCATGATTTATTAACATTCTTCCTTCGAATTTGGCTCATGTATTCTTCGTTATTGATACCTTCAATGATCACATTTGAACTAGTAATACATGTATTTATTTCAACTAAATATTTATTTACTAAATTTTCTAGATTAACTATTTCTTGTGCAATCTCAAGTTTATCATCTTTGGTTTTACATTTCTCTTGGTGAAACTTTAAAAGACATTTCCAAATATCATTTGCCGTTTTACAACGAAATAATCTTTCATATTTAACTCTTGGTAGAGTTTTGAAAATAAGTAATTTGGCTTTAGTGTTTTTATCAATTTTGGTTTGAAGATTATTATATTAATTTTCAAAATCCATTTTGGTTGGTTTAAGGTCACCAATTGAAATGATATGCCAAAGATCAAGATCTATTGATTTCACATAATTTTCAAATTTGTTTTTCCATTCAAGAAAATGGTCATTTTCAAATAATGGGTGGATGAATTGTCGCACGTCTTGTGGGCGCACCGCACGACAATCAAAGTTAGCACTGGAGACACTCCCTTTTCTCTTGTCTATGGGACAGTAGCTGTTATACCAGCAGAAATTGGGATGCCAACTATTTGTACGGCAGAAGTTAATGTCGCAACTAATGACAACGAACGACGTATAGACTCGGATCTATTGGAAGAAAGGCGCGAACACGCAGCTATATACGAGGCAAGAGCAAAGTCGAAAATGAAGGGATACTACGATGCTAAAGTTTGAAGCACCTCATTCAGACCAGGCGACTTTGTATATCACGCTAATGATGCAAGCCATGCAGAAGATACAGGAAAACTTGGACCAAAGTGGGAAGGACCCTATGAGGTCACATAAGCACTAGGAAAAGGCGCATACAAGCTGCGTGACATGGATGGCCGTGAGCTACAACGCACATGGAATATTTGCAATCTCAAGAGATGTTATCTTTAGGAAAGGATACGGCCCCGTGCACGGACACCTCCGCACTTTAGTAAGTGCTCAATAAATGTCCGTGTATTTACATTTTGTTTTATCTAGGCAAATGTTTTTTCTTTTCCCAAAAACTTGCAAGAATTAATTGAATGTCCCGGTTTCTAGCTAACTCCGTGACTCACTTCACTTTGTTATTTACATATTATTTATATCTCAATATTGTTGTTATATTATCTTTTGCCTACATGGCGTGCATGCACTTATTAAAACCCACGATCGTAAAGGATGAGTAAAGCTACTAAATAACTCGTTGAGTAAGAGGGGTTGCAAACCCATCAACATTGGATCACGCATCCTTGTTAAACACCTTACTCTCAAGACGTTGGAGTAAGTTCAATGTGCATCCTACGATGGATACGCAACAATGCACACTGTACGCGTTTAACAAATTAGGAGTCAAGACTCTTGACTCCTTGATATGGTATTTGTAGTACGCTGCATGTTAACCCATACACTTGTGAATTTTATATTCGTATATACATTAAGTTATGGACCTCATACACAATTATTTCATAAGTGATTATAGATTCCTGTAATCTCTTTTAAGTACGTTTACATAACAGTTTGATTCTTGGAGATAACATGGACGTCTTTTATGCAAAGACAAAATAACTAAGTACAAACATCATCATACAATATACGTACAATCACACCTTCAAAATAACATTTTATTATGGACTACGAGTTCATACAAATAATAGATTCAACATGCACATGTGCAACAAAATGTTAATCTATTACAAAAACAGCCTACATACTATGGGAACGTTTAAGCTCTGAGCTGCCGACTCGGTACGCAGCACTCCCAACTTCCTCAAGCTTCTTCAACAGATCACTATCATTGGGTGACATTGTCGCCATGCTAACAAGTACCCCATAAGATCTTGGAATATGTGCTACACCAAGACCACAAAGGATGGCCTTCCCCTTCACACCCTCCTTCTTCGGAAGTCTCATAGCATGGGCCTCTAAGGACTCCTTCAGAGGGATCTCCTTCTCAAGGGCAAAAGGGTTTAGGATGTCATGCGGATGAGAAAAGATAGGTACCTGTAGCTGCGACACATCTGGCTTCAAAAAGTAATTAGGTTGAGCCTCAGCGCCCTCGGCTGTGTGCCTGGCCAAGGTTAACCCCTCCATAATAACACCTATGGGGTAATCTTGGTCGCGCTCCAGTTGAGCAATGTGAGGAAGCTCTAACAACTTCATCTTCTCCATAGCAGCGACAAGCTCAGCATAGGCATCCCCATTGTAACCTGGCACTTGGGCGACAGGCACTATCAACACCTTGTTCTCACACAATTCCTCTATAGCCTCCTCCTTGCCATGCGCCAGCGCACATCGAACAACGTCCCCAAATGACTCTCTAACCTCTTGAGACTCTAGGGTATCAAAGCAGCAAGGCGCAGGCCATGGCTGATAAGCCACCTACGCTAAGCAATGGATGACACCAGGTGTGGGTATAGCTCTTCATCATACTCAATACTGAGCTTGCGCAGCTTACCTTTTTGCTTCTCCAATGCATCCTCTATAGCCTTGCGAAACTCATCCAACCTAGAGAAGTGTCCATTCTTGTTCTGCTCCATGTACTTCAAAACCCAAAGATAAGTGGTCTTGTACTCTGTGAAAGCAGCACGCTCTTAGCTGACCCAGACAAGTAATGACATCTTCTCCTCAGCAAGCTTCTTGGTGTACAGATTTGTTGACTCTACTTCAGCACGAGCATCTGCCAACTGCGCCTTTAGTAGCGCAATTTCCTCATCTTTTTGCGCACTACTGCTACCTTCGCCAGCATACCTTGCTTTGAGCTGAGCAACTAATGTGACCTGGTGCGCAGCGGCTAAACCTAGCTCCTCTATCAGATGATCCGTTGGAAAATCCCTAAACACCTTCGGCCCAGTCCCTTGGATCTTCTGCGAAGGCTCATCAATATGAAGGAGACTCGCCTTGGGTGGCGATTTCCCAACATGCGCAACATCACCCCCAACAGCTTCAACACTGCACGCAAATGGCAAGGGTTCAAGGTTATTTTATATCAACAGAGAATATCAAATGAAGTTTAAAAAAAATAAAAAAATAAAAAATAAATAAAAACATGTTTCATTACTTACTTTGGGGGAGGAGTTTCAGTTGTATCCTTGGCCTCAACGGTGGGCGACGCATCTTCTTCTGATGACGCATCCACGGTGATATCATGGCGTCTTCTCTTGGATGTGCCTGCGCCATCATCGCCAGAAGCTTTCTTGCGCTTCACCCCTGGCTTGCCTCTTCTGGCTCACTTTCAGCCCTAAGGATTCCCAAACTTTTTGAGGAATCCATGCGCGATAGCTCTAGCAATTGCACCCTCAGAGTCGGAACACTGCACACTGGGGTTGCCTCTAGAACTACTGGGGATGCATTCGCCGGCTCCTCCTGTACAAACTCAATTGTGCGCCCTGCAGTAGCCTCCAATATTGGCGCCTCACCATCTCTCAAGGGGCGCACCCCTACGATTACATGTGTGGGCTTCGCCAGCTTCACTACGCTGAATAGATCCATCTCTGCACAACAAACAACAAGCAAACAAAACGGGGTTACATAAGCTACAATAAAAGAGAGCGCTTACACTAAGGAGAGGGAAGGACAAGCACCCACCCCGATTATCCTCGTCCAAAAAAGTTGGCACCTCATCAGGACCTTGGAAGTAGTTACGACTAATGCCCATATGCACCAAAAACTCTTCTCGGTAGGAGTTGATGGGGATGCGGTTGGCATTTATCGTTTCAGCATCATCTGCGCCATACGTCCCTGGGTTTGGGCGTTCATCCCTCGGTAACGACCCTTGGGTATAGAACTCGAAATCCCATGGGAACACTGTATCATCAACCCAGAAGAATTTCTCCCTCCAGTTCCTAAGCGCATCTAGCTTTTCCGTATAACATTACAGTCGCCCTGCGCGTTTGGAAAAGGACACCCACCCGTTTGACCACGTTGTGTGATAAAACGCGCGGAACAGGTTGATTGTAGGGTTAATCGCCAACAGGCGACAGTTCACTTCGAAATTGGTTATTTTGGTTGTGCCTATGCAGTGCAGTTGGGATATATGGAGGCGATAATAGTTAAGAACATCGCACAAGAATAGTGAAATGGGCACACGTTGATTCGCAAATTCGAAAAACGTGTGTATACCCCTGCTTTCCCTTCAAGGAACTCCGCTATGGATGCAGTCACCACCGGTACTACCGGGTGCAATGCGAGAGGGATATAATAATCCGAGGTGAATTCACGAAGTTCATCCTCGGTTATATCGGAGGTAAAGTCGGATAATTTGAGAACCATTATTAAAATTTGATAGGTTCAGACGCGCACGCGCTATTACCTTGAAGATTGTTGATTTCTTGATTGAGGTTTGGGAAGCTTAACAATGGTGGAAATGCAAAATTTTACTCTGATAGCCACAGTGAAAGGGAGGCTACACTTTATATAGAGTTACATACATTCATGGATGCTTGACACGTGTTTCCCACTTGCCCTAATCATGTGGCTGGGAGATCAAGAGGTGGGACACTTTTCACCCACCCTCTCACGATTTACGAGGGATACTTGGGATTTATTTGGACTAGATTCATCGTATACCTTTTTGGTGGGAAACACTTGAAGCTTCCCCGCCACGCATTCTGGAATATTTTCGCTACAGTTGTTAGTCTAGCATCCGCGGTTGCACCATGCGCATACTAGACTAGGGGGACATGATGACGTATAGTCCGTACTCGGGTCACGAACCCGACCAATGGACAATACTAATACCCAAGCCCATCACGCGTGGGCTATCATGATAAAGATTTGGGCTTACAAAGGCCCAAATTCAAATCTGTTATTTATGGTCTTGATATAGGATCTCTTATTTATGGGATAAGGATCAATAGACCGCATAAGTAGGGATACGCCGAAGGGTAAGGAACACGAAACCAACAAGGATTTCGTGTGTATATAAAGGGCATCTCGGCCCTCATTAAGGTATCATCTAATAACCCTAACTCTTCACTAAAACCCTAAAACCGATTTACTTACTCTCACGCCAGAGGATAATCGTAGGAGACAATCTCACGGTAAGCCTAACGGTGTTTTTGTTCTCTTAGTGCGCAGGTCTCAGCATTAAGATCCAATTGATACGGGAACCGGAGTCCAAACAAGAAACGCCCAACTTTTGTATCAACAAAGCCTATGACCAAGAAACACTTTAACAAAATACATACTAAAATGGCACCCCGGGTCCACAAGTGCAGACAACAACCATGAACCTGGACCACCAATATCTATATGAATTTTCCAAAGGTTACATTAACAATACAACATAATTAATACATGAAAATATGAAGACCAATTGTAGCTGACCCAAAATATATGTAACAGAGTAGCAGACCCAGACCTTTAAACATCTAAAAAATGCAGACATCATGAATTGATTGAATTGCCTAACCAAACATCCTGTATGCCACACTCTAACTGCAGAACCAAATGCCCTATAAGACAACGCAAAACACCCTCTCAAAAACATCAACAGGGCAAATCCTCGACACAACTGAAGTGGAACCAGCAGTAGCCAAACACTAAGCTGAACCAAATATTAACCAAACATCAGTAACAAGTAACAACAACCTGAGCAGAACCACAACAGAAACCAAACCGTGCCCACTGAGCTTAAAACCAAACAAAATGTTGCCAACTCAATTCTTGGAGCCATTATTGGAGACGACATTTTAAAGGGTCAAACAACCAATGCTGCCAATTCAACCCCTTTTTCTTTTTCGATCTTCTCACAATCCACTCGTAGCTCTTTAATTGAATCTCTTGAAATATTTTATTAACACTAGTAACTTTTCCTTTAAAGATTCAGTTATTTCTCTCTTTCCACACAAAATATCCGGTTGCCCATATAACTACTTGCCACATCCTAGATGAATGGATAGAAATGTCTACGTTTCCATTATGAAGGAATAATTCGCCAATGGAAAAAGCATTGACACCCTCAAACTTCCACCACCTAAATTTTTTATGCCACACGTTCATAGCAAACACGTCACCAAGCAATGAGAACACGATTCAACCACGCTATCACAACTTGGGCAAAGAAGCGAGTCCAAGTCAATACCTCTCTTGTCAAGTTCCTCTCGAACCGGAAGTCTACCCTTTAACACCCTCCAAATGAAAACATTAACCTTTCTTGGAACCCACTTATTACATATTGTTTCCTGGCTACCATTCTCCACGTGAAGAATCTTCTCTTCTACCATCTTTGATGCCTCTTTGACTTTGTAAATTCCATCATCGTGAAGTTTCCATCGCCAACGGTCCCAACAATCCTGAGACAAAACAACATTTTGCAAAATATCTAAATGATCTTCTAACTCCCTACTCACTCTCCCTTTAATACTTCTTAACCAATCCCATTCCCACCTCCACACGTTGTTCTCCCACTTTACTTTATCCGCCACCCTGCCCTCCTTCATCCTATCTAAATGATACAACTTAGGAAATTTATTTCACAAACGAAAATCACCAACCCACCTATCTAACCAAAACCCTATATCACTACCATTCCCCACCACACCTTCAAAAGACGAAGCGAACTCTATGCCTAGCCCCTCTATTTCTTCGCCTATCCTAATAATATCGCCCCAAACCCCTACTGTAACACCTCTATTTTTCACTGATCGCAGCGGATAAAGTGTTTGGGGTATTACTTCATAGAATCACAGATACAATAATAGAAAACGACTCGAAAAGAGACGTTTTGGAAATTTAGTTATCATTCATAATTATCAGAGTTTTAATTATAAAAGATATACTTTTATTTTTGATGAGGTCTCAACAATCTAAGAGTTAGGTTGTGTTTGAATGATAACCATGAAAAGTCCTCCGAGTTCAGTACCTCCTTCTGCCATGAATCCATAGAAGTAATATACCTAGAATACATGTTTAAAAAGTCAACACTAGGTGTTGAGTGAGAATCATAGGTTTAGGGGATAGTGAATACAAGTTCCCTGGGTTTAGTTGTTACACCCATCTGGGAAAATGTAAGTTTTGTGATAATTGTGATGCACAATTATCAGGAGTGTGGTATGTTGCACTAAGCTCATGAATCACATCTTAACGATCCGAGTCATGTGGGCTGCAGACCCAGCATGAGGGGATAGAAGGATAACTTGCCAAAGTTATACCTTGAGTGGATTCAAATATAGTACTTATTGGTACCACCTAGTGGGGTGTTAATACCAACGGGAGTTGTCAAACTCCAATAGATCTATCAACTATATTCGCGTTCGCGTGGGTAAAATATCCCAAACGATTAGATTCATGAATTTTGGTTATGTAGTGGTGGCAGTTAGTTTACTCGTGCAAACAACCAAAGAAAAAGACTTGTATTCGGTTTTAAGTAAAGCATTTAGCATGTATCCCCCTCACAGGGTTTATAAAGCATTTAAAGTGAAAGCATGTTAAAAAGATGTGAGGCTACGAAAACTCACAGAATTTAAAAAGTATGAGGCTATGAACTCACCTGGGTTTAGAGTAATCTAAGTGATGCAAATAGTGACTCGGAAACTAGACCGCCTTACTCACGTATCCTAGTGTGTTGTTGGTTTTGTATGTATGTCAAGCTTTAGTTATCATGTTTATGTTTATTGTTTTTAGGTTTTTTAATGTTTTATATATAACATAACACCGTTCAGGCCATTATAATTCAGAAGTATATGACTCCTCACATGAAGCTCCCTACTATTGTATTATGTTATCAACATAATACCGTTCGGGGCCATCATAATTCAGAAGTTAATACTCCTCACACAAAGCTCCCTATTATTGAGTTATGTTGTTATTAGGGTTTAGTTATAATCATATCACTGTTCGGGCCATCATATCTCAGAAGTATATGCAATAATCGTTCGAGGAGTCAGGGCACTTTAATTCGTAAACCCAACAAACTCGTCAAAACGAAATATCCACTTAGTACTCCTCGCATGAAGCTCCCTAGTATTGTGTTATGCTTCTAACTTCATTTAAGTTTTATACTTATATGATATTTTCACTTTTTACCCTTATAGTATTTATATTTACGTTTTCTACCCTAAATTTATATTACTTATACTAATAACTATCTATACTTGACACAACTAGTCCCTAGACTTCTATATTTTAAGTAACTAACCTAAGTCTCTTAAGTTTTCTATATTTACCATTTTAGACCTTTAACTTTATAATATTTACGTTTTTAGTCCTTTTTAGTTTATACTTATTTTAATATCTATCCTAAGGTTTTAATATTATGCAAAAATAGTCCTTACACTTATAAATTCTAGGAAATGTCAAAAACAGTCCCTAAACTTTATAATTTTAGGAATTTACGATATATGCCCTTATACTAGTTATCAGTACAAGTGATGATTATCACAGGTGATATACTACAAATTCTGAATAAAACCACCTTCAAATGTTTTTCATCACAGATTTTATTCTACCAAAAACTTATGTAAGCCACTACAACTGTTTTATCATTGGTTATATATACTACCATAAACTTAAGTAAGCATCTACATCTATTCATCATCATGACATATGTTCTACTGCTAAAATATGAATAAAACCACTATAACTGTTTTATCGCTTGTGATATACAACCAAAAATTTAACAAAGCAACTACAACTGTTTTATCACTAGTGATATATTACTATATTTTGAAGTAAGCCACTACATCATCATCACATATGTTGTATCACAAGTGATATTCAACAAAAAACTGAAGAAAATAACTATATTCATCACATTATTATAACAATCTCTCTACAAATTCAGAAAAAACTGTAAAATCTAATTAAATAATATCTTATAAAAGTCAAATAAGTTCATATTCATCACATGCATCACAGTACCACATAAAAAATCAACAGAAAGTACACAAAAATATTCATAAGTAGCAATAATATTCATAAATAATACAAAATCACTAGAGATACTAATAAAACTAGTAAATAATTAGTCGGAAGCATCGTACCTTCATCCTAAGATTCAGTACCTTCAAAATGAACTGGTTTTTTTTCCTGTATCTTCTTTTGCACTCGATGATTCTTCCATTTTAGTGTTTTATTGATGATTTGAATGGTTAAAATCGGTTAATTTTGACTTTTCATGGCAGTTGTTAATGGCGGTTAGAGAGAGAATTTTGATTTTTTGTGATTGCGATTGTGTGTAAATTGATGGGCAGTGGGTGTGGTTGTTGGGGTAACTTTGCCGAATTGGCAAATTTGGTCCCTCCGTGTTTTTATTACTAAATTTTGTTTTTTTAAATGAAGGCTTCTGATTGGTCCATTGATATGTGAATGTTTTTGAGTCTCTAAAATAAAACGTCTCTTTAGAATATCATTACAAGAGGTAAAAAAATAGGGGATATGATGCCTACTTTATAAAGTAGGCAACTTACCTACTTTCTTTTGTAAAAAAAGATAGGGACATGAACTGTATCATGGGCTTACTGCAGGGACTGAACTGTACATTTTGTAAACTTTTTTCAAAGAAAATGTAGGCAATTGCCTACATTTAAATGTAGGCAGCATTTCCTAAAAAAAATAAACGAAAAAAACGTGAAAAATATATACTCCGTATCAATCAAAGGACTTGTGGTCTAGTGGGTGGGGCTTAACTTGTTAAGCGAGCCACAAGTGGGAGTAGTACCGGATGGGTGACCACCCGGGAAGTCCTCACTTGTGGTCCACTTGCAGACCATATTGTTCCGGAGATATATTGCAATGATGGATTTGAACCCTCAAGCCACTCGTTGCGGGGGTTCAAATCTTGAGCATGGCCCGGTTTTCATCCGGCTGTTTCTCCAGCAAGGTAAACTTGTGTGGAGGCAGTACGGTTTCCGGGGGAAACCCGTTACCACCTGAGATCAGCGTGGACCCGGTTAAGACAACATAGTCTGGCGGAGTGGCGATGGGGCCTTCGCTGTCTGCGAAGGTGGTCGTTTCTAAGTTGAAATTCACCTTTCAAAAAAAATATACTCCGTATCAAAACAGTAAATCTTATCTTTGTTTTTCATTGACCATATGAAAGGCCTTTGGTTGTCCACGTCATCAAAACAGAAATTCTTACTTACATGTCTTTTTCACATACACACACTTGTTACTTTCCCATCATCTCTCTCTTTCAAGTTCAACTTCAACTGCGCTTGTGTAACTTCTGAAGACAAAAATCCAACGTCTCGTTTTCAAGATGAAATCCAAATGTGTTTGAAACCAAAATGAGTTAAGGTATATGACTATGCTAAGATATTTGATAAGTGTACTAGAAATTTTGTTTGTATGATTGGAAGTAATTAACTGGGTTACTAGGAATTTCCAAAACTCCCTATATATTTCAGTACTATTTGTGAGAGGCAAATTTTACTAATTAGTAATATCTTGTATTTGTACATGGAAATCGAAATAATATGTGGATCTCACAGTTAAGAAGTGGTGTTTGAGGGGAGTTAATCTTTATATCTTTAGACAAGTATTTAAGTTAAATCTTGCATTCTCAAGATTATTCATTTTCGTAAGTACTACTCCCCCGTCTACCATAATAAGTGTCCACTTTTAAAATGCATATAATTTTAGGAAATCTCGTTAACTACATCTCTACCAATTAAATATTATCTCTACCCACTTAAGTTTATTTTCATTGGTTAAAAGATTAGCGTGGGACGCAAGGAATATTGGTTTTGGGAGTTGTGTGAATCAAAGGCATGTGATCGATCATTGATGTGCTTCATTTGTAAATGATCATACTTGTAGCATTCATAATCAATAGTTTTCAGATTTATTATTGTATAGTATGGTAAAAAAAAAGTATATGACAGCGTGGTCAATGTACATAATGCAACATAAGCCTTTTGCATACCCCTCTGTTCCACACTTTTTCAAACAAAAACATCATGTTCACATTGTTAGCTACTTACTAGTGTTATAACATTGTTTGTAACAAATGCTAATTGTGAATAGTGATTGACTTGGTATATAAAAAATTAAATAAATAAATAAAAATAAAAAGAAGCCACTAATGAAACATGTAATGACTTTTTAACAATCGTATTTGATACTTAGCTGTTCATTGTAGATAAAAAAGCATTATTCTTAACAAAATATCAATAAACAAATAATTTGAAACTTGAAACAACTAGAACCACATATTTGCAAGAAGCCTTTATAAAACTGTGAATCTTATCGTTCCTTTTCATTGAACAATTAAGCGGTTTTTGTTTCTGCACCTAATGGCACGAAATTTCTACACAAACACATCCATCTTGTTTACACTGTCTTTTTCACATATACACTTGTTAACTTGTCTATTTCTTTCAAACGACAGCTTGAAGACGCTTTGAACCCTACTTACATTAATGGCGTCAACTTCAACGTCATCCATTCAAAAGAGCTTCAAGTATGATGTTTTTTTAAGCTTTAGAGGTGAAGACACTCGTAAGAATTTCGTTGATCATCTATATCATGCTCTTCAGCAAAAAGGTGTTGAAACTTATAAGGATGATAAGAAAATCACAAAAGGGAAAACTATCAGTGATGAGCTTATCCAAGCCATTGAAGACTCAAAATTTTATATTATTGTTTTCTCCAAGAATTATGCTTCTTCATCTTGGTGCTTAGACGAGCTTGTGAAAATAATGGAATGCCAGAAGATGAGTGAGCATACTGCTTATCCCGTGTTCCTCGATGTTGAGCCCTCGGAAGTCCGCAAGCAAAATGGGGTTGTTGAAGTTGCCTTTGCTAAACATGTAAATGATGAATCTGCTGGGAAGTGGAGAGAAGCTCTAAAAAAAGCTGCTGAACTCTCTGGATGGGAATTGAAGAACATTTTTGATGGGTAATTTCTTCCATCATATATAATATTTTTTTGATCTATTTTTGGGTTACATTACATCTCAACGGGTCAAATGGGTCGAAAGTCATCAAGGTGTATTTTTAGCTAAAAATGATTTTGATTGGTGTAACAGTTATATCAATTATCTTTTAACTTTTTTATAAAAATCACCCTTTACCCAATCGACCTTGTCTATATGCTATTCTTTCACTATCTATGCTGAAAGCTTTCATCTCTTATTGTATTGTCAACTTCTAACTCACAATTAATCCTTTTTTGAAAGGTCAAAAATGATTTATGATTATATTAGTACGTAAGTCGTTACCTCATTTACGGTTTTATGTGTTATAGATCTGGAATTGATTGTGTATCGGGTTCTTTAACATACAGGCATGAGGCTAAACTTGTTCAAAAGATTGTTGAAGAGATATCATTAGAGTTGCGTTGTATTAATTGGGGTGTTGATGAAAACTTAATAGGCATAAAGACCCAGATAAACGGTGTTGTTTCATCCTTAGAATTAGGTGATGATGGTTTTCGCATGATAGGGATCAAGGGGATGGGAGGTGCGGGCAAGACAACTTTGGCCAGAGCTATATATGAACATATATCCTATCAGTTCGAAGGTTATAGCTTTGTTGAAAACGTCAGGGAAAAATCAACACCGTCTATGTCTGGTTTGAATTTATTACAAAAGCAAGTACTTTCAGATGTTTTATCGGATCAAGGCATCAGCATAAGTGGTGTTCTTGAGGGGAAAAGCATGCTGAAAAAGAAGATGTGTTGAAGAAAGGTTCTTATTGTTCTAGACGATGTTGATAAGATAGAACAACTTGTGGCGTTAGCAGGTGACCGTAGTTGGTTTAAGCCGGGAAGTAGAATTATTATAACAACTAGGGATGCACAGGTGCTAATAGCACACAAAGTGAACCTGATTTGTGATGTACATTTGTTAGATGATAAGGAAGCGATGCGTCTCTTTAGTAGGCATGCATTTGGGAGAGAGATTCCAGTTGAAGGGTACAAAGAGCTATCGGAACAAGTTGTACGTTACGCTGCTGGTCTTCCCCTAACGATCAAAGTTTTAGGTTCGTTTCTATGTGGCAAAGATGATCTTGACTGGAAAGATGCGTTAGAAAAACTAGAAACAGTTCCATTGAATGAAACTAGGAAAGTTTTGGAGTTAAGCTATATCGATCTAGAGGAGGATTACAAGGCAATATTCCTATGTGTTGCATGCATACTTAAAGGTTGGCCGAAAGACGATGCAATCACAGTGCTTGAAAGCTGTGGCTTTCGTGCTCGAATTGGTTTAAGGGTTCTTGAACTGAAATCTCTCATAACTATTTCTGAAGATGAGGTGTTGGATATGCACGACCATATAGAAGAAATGGGCAAGAATATTGCCCTTCAACGGAACCCCAATAAACGTGAAAGGCATAGCCGGTTATGGATTAAGGAGGAAGTTGTAGATATATTGGCTAATAACAAGGTAAGTATCAAGTTATTTGGGTTTTGGTAAACTAAAAAGTCAGTATAATTTTCTAAAAGTAGAATTAGTCATGGTACAAAAACAAAATTTTGATAACAAACCATTTTACACCTAGTCAAATACAGTGTAGTGCTAAAGATTAATGGGCATTTGAGTTTATGTAACCTTCCATGTACATAAATTTACTTTATAAGCTTGTTTTGTTAAAACACATTAAACATTATTGTTAGATATTAGTGATGATAGTTAGATAGTGTAGGGGTCTTTGTGAAACTTTAGCTCTTATTAGTCAAATAGGAATGTATATGTCGGTATGTCAACTCTATATATACAATTAGAGGGTGTCAAACGAGAAGAGAGCACAAGCCATTCGTGAGTCTTTTTTCTCCCTTTGTTGCAGCCGGTTTAAACTCTCTTTAGGGTTTAGTTTTCTTCCCCCTCATCTCTATAATAAAGAGGTGAGGGGGAGGGGTCATTGTACTTCATTCTTTCATTACTCAATAAACGTTTGATATTGAGGGTTATACTTGTGCGGGTTTACTTTTCTGTCGATCATATATAATCTGCTGTGGTGTGTCGAGTTTACTTTACGAGTTTCAAGTTCCGCGAGCTTGCTTCCAGGTTGTTGATCATTCTAATATTCAACAAGTGGTATCAAGAGCTTAGGTTCGAAGGTGTGGAAGCTAGGTTGAATCTTGTAAAGCTTTTACTTGTTCGTTTTTCAACAGCAAGGGTTCTTGCGTTCAAGGTTTTTTGGACGACAAGGTTGCAGCAGGGTATCGACGTTTAAGGGTTCTTGGGTCTTCGATTGTCCGGGTTTATGACAAGGTGTAGAAGACTTAAGGTTTTGTTGGTTTCCGGTTTATCAAAGATCGACGGTTCTGGTGTTTGTTCGTTTTTTTTTTTTTCTGTCAAGGTACAAAGGAAGAAGAAGGTGAACAGTATCATCAGGTTGTTGTTTTGTAAAAGTCAACATATACCTCAAAGAATAGTATTTAATCGTTTTTCTATTCTGGTGGGAAAAAGTCCAGGATATAAAGATTCGGTTTTTTTTTATTCTACTTTTGTTTTATTCTCAAAGCAAAAGGTTGTTTATTTGAAGTGTTTTTTTAGCACAAGACACTTTGTTGAGGTTCGATTTTTGAAAGGTATTGCACAAGGGACTCTGTTGTTTTGTGATTGTGAGGGTTTATCACAAGGTTTAGCAAATCAACGAAGGAATTAAAGAATGACGGGAGCCAAGTTTGACATCGAGAAATTCGATGGAACTGGTGAAGTTTGATCGATTTGAGCAAGGGTATCATCAAAGGGTTTTCTTTGATCGATTTTGTTCAAGGTTTTGCAAGAAGTTTCTATTTCAAGTTTTCGGTTTCTTGGGATTCAAGTCTTGGTGGTTCTTGGAAGACAAGTAAGGTTTAACTTTATCTTGGGATTCAAGAAAAGTGATTACTTGGAGTACAAGGTATATCAAGGTTGTAGACTTGAGGTGGAAAGATCGAAGCTTTAGGGTTTTTCTAAAGGTTAGTAGATCATTTATTACAAGAAAACGAATTTAGCACACGGCTTGTGAGACTTGTTGATAAAGTTGGTTAAAAAGCAACTTGACAAGGTTTGTAGCAAGGTTAAAGAAGAATGGCTAGTATGAATACTAGGTTAAACATCGAAAAGATCGATGGGAATATTGTACAAAAAATGGAGGTTCAAAACAAGTTGGGTTCAAGCAACTTGGTCTTGGTGTTAAAACAAGGGTCCATGGAGTACATGTTCAAAAGCGTGTTTGGTTTGAGGTGGAACTGCAGGGAGCTCAGGAAAATCGTGAAACTGAGGTAATTCAGGAAAGTAACGATCATGTTGCAGTGGCTCAAAGAAAGTTGGAGGTTAAACAACTTGAAGAAAAGACAAACACGGACTGCTTGCTAGTAATAAGCAAGGGATGCTTGAACCGGTTAAGGTCAAGTGCACATTCCTGGGATACCGTGAAGGTATAGTGGGTAATAAGCTTTGGAGGTTAGATGACGTTACTTCAAAGAGAGTGCTTTACAGGAATATGGATTTCAATGAGAGTGGGGAATACAAGAAAACTTTTATTGGTTCTGGTGTAGGTACAGGTTCAGTGCATGTGTTGCAGGGAGTTGAGTTTGAGGTGGAACCGCTTGGGGATCATACATTTGAGGTGGAACCTCAGGGGAATGTCGGTCAGGTAGTTGGTTCACAGGAAGTACAAACTCAGGATTTGATGGTCTATCATTCAGCACGTGACAGGGAGCAACACATAGCACGGGAACTAGACATGTATAGAGAAGACAGTAATGAGGCTGCTTTTGCAGTTGCTGTAGTGGAAAAGATATATACACATGAGTCATTGACTTTCAATGATACAATTGCTTGTGAGGTAATTTCCAAGTGGAAGGCTGGATTGAAAGAAGATATGGATACTCGGTCAGATGTGTATGTGCTTAGCAACGGGTGCAGGAAAAGCAGTGACGACTATTACTGTGAGTATACACCAGGTATGTTCATACATCTATTTCTCTATATAGATGGTATGGTTTTTTCTTGCGAATGCAAGGCTGAGATCTGGGTTACCAAGGGATTGCTGGATAAAGCAAAAGGAAATATACTTGGTATGGAGATCATCAGGAATCAGAGTGGTAATACTCTGAGGGGATCACAGTCCAGGGTTCACAACGGAAAGTTGGTACAAACTTTGTTGGAGGGACACTCCATACTGTCGTTGGAGGGTAGTCTATCAGGGGACCGTGATGTGGAAAAGAATGGTAAGTTGTCATATACATATGCGGTTGGAAGCCGGGAGTATCAGATGGTCTGCACGAGACCTAACATAGCATTTGTAGATGTGGGTATGTTGGATAGGTTCGATCGTGGATTACAGACAGACGTACAGGTTTCTGTGGATTTTGACTACGCTATGGGTAGATCGATCACTGTCATGGGTAGATCAAGCACAAGGTACGGGTTTATGATAAAAGGATGTGCAGGAAGCTCGGAAGCTATGATGCTGCACATAGAGGCTTTGTCAACAATTGAAGCGGCGTATATGACACTTATGGAGGCTGCAAAGAAGGCTATTTGGCTAAAGGGACTCTATATAGAGTCAGGAGCTAAGCTAATATTAGTAGCGGTTATTGCTACTAGTGCGTGGACGAAGGCACACCCCTATCCGAGGTTCCAGCACTGGTTGAAGCTGCTGCGTATCGGAGAAGACTAACTATCACCACTAAGGTGGAAATTGTTAGATATTAGTGATGATAGTTAGATAGTGTAGGGGTCTTTGTGAAACTTTAGCTCTTATTAGTCAAATAGGAATGTATATGTCGGTATGTCAACTCTATATATACAATTAGAGGGTGTCAAACGAGAAGAGAGCACAAGCCATTCGTGAGTCTTTTTTCTCCCTTTGTTGCATCCGGTTTAAACTCTCTTTAGGGTTTAGTTTTCTTCCCCCTCATCTCTATAATAAAGAGGTGAGGGGGAGGGGTCATTGTACTTCATTCTTTCATTACTCAATAAACGTTTGATATTGAGGGTTATACTTGTGCGGGTTTACTTTTCTGTCGATCATATATAATCTGCTGTGGTGTGTCGAGTTTACTTTACGAGTTTCAAGTTCCGCGAGCTTGCTTCCAGGTTGTTGATCGTTCTAATATTCAACAATTATTATCATCATCAACAATGATACAGAATGTAAAGCATTGAACAGAATAATCCTTCCTAGAACGGCTCCTTTTTTTTTTTTTTTTTTTTTGAACAGATTTCTTTCTTTATTTCAAACAACAACAAGAACATCATCATCTTCGATCCTAACAATAATAAAGCTTCTATATTTATTAATTATTATTAGCACCGAATCACCATCACCCAAAAATCCCCAAATTTAACCAAAACCCTAACCTAAACATTTAATAGAAAAAACAAAAATACCCAAATTTTGTAAAAATTAGAAACCCTAACCTAAACATTTCATTTCAATTCGAGAAATTAACACATTTTGTTTTGTAATGAAACAAATCTCATGGTCACTCCTATTTGAATTACAGGGTACCCAAGAATCAAATTTTGAGATTCTAATGAACGGTCTCGCAAACAGGAAGGAACTTAGATTTCTTAAAGTGGTTTCCCCATATGTAAGTGAAGAGGAAGTTAACAACTGGAACTTTAATGAAGATAGTCTACACCTTCCAAATGCATTACGGTCTCTGAGATGGATGGGTTATCCTTTTTCAAGTCTACCAAAAACATTCCAAGCAAAAAATCTTGTTGCACTTGAAATGTTTAACATCAATATCGTTCAACTTTGGAAAGATGGAGAAGAAAAGGTACGTAGAATAATTAATGGTTGATTAATTGCTAGTTTATGTTTCCCTCTTTTGTTAATCATTTCACCAATTAACATTTATCTTTCCATTTTTTGTTGCTTTTGACAGGCTTGTTTAAACCTCAGGTTCCTACAGTTCACCCTTTCATACAAATTGAGGAACCTTGACCTTAGTGTGGCTCCGAATCTTGAGACACTAATTCTTGAACATTGTATTTTTCTGGTAGAAGTTCATTTCCAGGTTACTCCAAATCTAAAGGAGTTACGTATCAAGTTTTGTACAAGATTGGAAAGATTACACGTGCCTGCGTAACTCTCGACTTCTGTAATTTACGGAAGTTGAGGACCCTTCACCTCGGGGTTACTCCAAATCTTGAGACGCTAAGAGTCAGGAAGTGTACTGATTTAGTCGAACTTCAGATTCCTGCTGAATGTCCAAAGCTCGTTAATCTCGACCTCAGTGGCTGTATTCAAGTTGCGGACTTGCCTGAGGAAATTGGACGGTTAGAATGTTTAAAAGAGTTGGATATCACTAGAACAGGAATAAGTCGGCTTCCAGAGAGTATTTTAAGGGTGAAAGGTCTACGTATTGTTGGGTCATGTGGTTCTACATCCGAGAAAAAAACCTCTGATAAAAACCAAGAGCAGAAGTCCCCTGTACAGGCACCAAAAGCAGAGTCCCGTGTATCGTGGTCGAGTGATAATTTTGAACAGCTCCAAAGGCCCAAAGAAAGTCACTGCATTAAGAACTTTTTTAACAGGTACTTTCTCCCTTCTCTATAAATTGTCTTATGTTCGATGAAGATTGCGATTATTTCCGTGTCGGATGTCAATGATGTTCCTCACTTTATTTTTAAAAGGTTATCAGTATATGGTTCAGTAAGCAAGAGGATTCACCTTGTCTGCAGGTCGTGCACCAGTTGTTCTTGTTGTTATAGCTTCTGGTCTTATTGATGCTACTTTTGCTAAGAAGAATAGAAAGATTCATTCTATTTCATGGGTCTGATCGTCTGAGTGTCCTGATCAAGCTAGAGGTAAATTTTTCTCAAACACACATCTAACTTAGACTAGAAACTATCATACATTAGTTCGTCTTGGTTTTTTCCTTTTTTCGTTTGTACTGCATTTTGGTTTTATTTGTTCACGATTTACACAATTACATGACATACTGAAACTGAAGGTTAATCTCCACCCTCAATAGTTTGGTTTCAGCTAGCCGTTTAAAATCAAAGTACAAGGATATATGTCCAAGGAATCAAGTCTGTAATACTAGTTATATTACAATAATGAGACTTGATATGATATTATAAATAAATTTAAGAAAAGTTTTGATTTGCATAAATATCTTATACAATGGGTTGAAATTATTAAAAAGTTAACTTTTGAGTCAAACTATCGAAGAACATATACTATAAAGTGTTTACGGGTACTGAGAAAAGCTACTAAAGATGTTTTAGGAATACGAAGTTACTTCAATGCCAATCGTTTGCGAATAGCCATTTTCCGACATAATTTGAAGCCGGGAACAACGGAAGAAGCTAACATATAAATCCACATTACTTCTTGTTCCATGTAGCGCTAAGGGTAAAAATGGTGTAAAGATACAAGTAAAATGGTGGGGTTTGACTGGCTTTTATGGAAGTTACTGAACGTTTTTCAGTACTAACAAAATATCGGAACATGATTTTGAAGCTTGTAACATTCAAGGTTTGAGTTAAAAAGTATATGCATGATGTTCAGCTTACAGAGTTGACTTCTTCAGAAAGTCAAACTAGTATCTTGATGAAAATAGTATAATGTTGATACGATTTTGAATATAAAGTTATCATAACCATGTTTCAATTTGTACAAATATGTTACATGTGTTTCTGAGTTTTAGAGGTGACCAGTAAAGCATTCAATAGATTGACTTTTCTTATTATGCATTATTATATCGTAACCGATTGATCGACCTGAGATGTTGGCTATTCATGTAAGGCTACATTTTGCATGTTGAAAGGTGTTTGATTTTAAAAAATTTCAATTCATGGAGTTTAGCTAATAGAGTTGACTTTTTTCAAAGGGTCAAACTATGTACTTGATGAAAAGGGAAGGATTATTTTGAGATTTTTGATATTATCATGTGAAAAATAAATACATCAGTGTTTCACAAGTGATTATATTATCATTAACCAGTTTAAATTGCTATGGAATCTTTAAGCATGTTATAGGTTGACTTTTGAGTCAAACCATTGAATTTTAACAACTTACACTGCTTTTGTTTGGAACAATAGTTAAAAAGAAAAAACAAAGCCAGAAGTAAGTCCTATCCCACATCACCTGATGAAGACAAACTGATGGCAAGAAGATCTTATAAAAACCAGTTCACTTTTTATGCCAGCGAGTGCCGATACATTTTCGCTTTTTATGAATTTATACAAATGATCTATGTGCAGAATGACTGAATGAGGGATACGTTTAAAATTGGAAATTGATTCATAACCTACCAATTGGTCCTTATATATGAGAAAGGGTTATTTGAAGCATATTCATGTCTATGTCTTTTAGGCTTGTCTATGACAAATTTGTTCGGACATTTTGTGTATATAGCATTACTTAAATTCAGACATGGCAATCTAGACCCACAAGGGTTTAGATTGGTTTATATTAGAGGTGAAAAAAAAAATCGGTTTTTTTCGGTTTTCGGTTTTTAAAAAACCAGTTTTAAAAATACCGGTTTTCCTAATAACCAGTTTCGGTTCGGTTTCAGTTTTTCGGAATCGGTTTTCTTTGGTTATAAATGTTCAGAATAAATTTTTTTCGGTTATAAATTTTCGGAATCGGTTTTTTTTCGGTTTTTTACCGGTTCGTTTTTTCGGTTAAAAATGTTCGGATTTAAATTTTTTATCGGTTATTTACCGGTTCGTTTTAATATAAATACCCTTTTATAATTTTTTTTTTCATTTCTACACACAAACACACACACATACACTAATACTCTCTCTACAAAATCTTCTCCCACCTCTCTCTCTCTATCACCGCCGCCCACCACCAACGTCCGGTCGCCGGAAAAAATTTTCGGCCACTTTTATTTTATTACACTAAAAGATAGATCGAGACATGCTCGTTCCGGAAGTACGAGTTGATTTAATCAAAACCACCCCGAACCCCTCCAACCACCACTAGCCGCCGCCCCTTGCACCACCATCAACACCACCACGAGCCACCACCTCCCTCCTCCTCTTTTTCTTTTTCTTTTCTTGCTCGGTAAAACATCCAAACGCACCTTATTTGTTATTTTTTTTCTATTTTTATAAAACCCTAAATATTAAAAATAGGCTAATGATATGTACACGGTAAAATTTTATTCTCACACGGAAATTTTATATGATATGCCCATAATACCCTTTGTGCTATTTAACTACTTAACTGTTACCCATATATACCCTGAACTTCAAAATCGTTCCATCCTCTTCTTTTTCATAAGGTGACTCCATTTCCACCGCCTGTGTTGAAATTAACGACCAACTGATCATCATTACATCTGTATCCTGAAAAACTCTTTTCCCTTATATCGGCGAGGTGTGTTGGCTCCGACGAGTATATATTCACATTAGCAGATTACTCTTGTATCCATGTATTAGTAACTTTAGTATTGATCCAACTTATGTTCATGTTGTATGAAACATTAATTTATTGCATAAGAAAAACAAGCTGGATTTAGGATTTAATTAAGCTGATTAAAAATAATCCATGCTCCATTGTGAAAAATAGACAATCGTGATTGAAAACCATAGTAGCTGGGTTCATTATAATAGTCGATGAAATAAACAAACTTTAGTATAAGAATCTGATACAGAATGGTCAATACGTTCATATGTAAAAATACATCATATAAATACTTTAGGCTCAAAACAACGAACAAGTTGTCATCGACGTGGAAATCATAGCTGGTTTAGGCCACCGCTAACAAAGCGCCAGCACAGCACACCGGTCAAAAGCAAACCTCGCTCTTTACTATGCTCTTTTTTCTCTTAGTAACTAAACAAAGAAACTGGGCTGGTAAACAACAAAACTACAAGTTATATATCCGAATATGCAGTTATCAATGGTCCAAAAGATGGTAGGGACACAGATTCGTCGGCGACTCATGATGACGGTGGTCAAGGAACGTAACGGCAAACTCATGTCACTCGTATTTAGTATAAGTTCGGTGGAAGTGACGTGGCCGGAAGCCCGGAAGTGAAAGATGCCGGTGGAAGTGGAAATAAATAAAGCTGGATTAATTTTGATATTGGAAATATTAAGTTTTCACTTTCTGAGAGTGAATGATGGGTAAACTGTTTTAAGGGCATGTTAGTCAATTCATCTAGAGGATCCGTATACAAATAAAAAAACACCCGTGTAAATATCAATTCCCTTAAAAATATTACTTTCGAATTAAAATAGTAAAAATAATTATTTTTCCGAAAATCTTTTATTATATCCGAATATTTTTATAAAATTTTTACATTTTTATTTATTTTATTTATATATATCGAAAATATATATTTTATAAGTGTGTATGAATATATATATATATATATATATATATATATATATATATATATATATATATATATATATATAAAACGGTTAAAACCGGTTATTTTTAAAAATCGGAAAAAACCGGTCTGAAAAAAATAAAAAACTGGTCTAACTGGTTCGGTTTTAAAAAACCGGTTTGGTTTTTTTTAAAACCGGTTTTGTAAAAAATCGGTTGCGGTTTTTTTCCCGGTTTTAAAAAAAACAGGTTATACATTTGCACCTCTAGTTTATATGAAGTCGTAATACTTGTACAAGTTATCTCTTTTTCATTATAACCTTCCAAATCCTTTTGGGTCTAGATTGCCACTTTTACGTTAAATCAATTGCTTTAAAACTTAGCGAACTCGGATCCGTGTGGTAGTTGATGTGCACCTTGAGTTATATATGTTTGCATATATAAGTAAGATAATATAAGATATGATAATTTTCCTAATCAAAAATATTACTACTAGAAAGGGTGACAACTTAAATAGAGCAGAGTTTCGACCTAGCTAGTAGCTAGCTTCAAACTTCAAGTATCAAAAGCGCTAGGACGTGTACATGATCACTTATTTACATTTATGTTCTAAGAAAAGGTATTGAACAATAGAAAGAAGAAAGAGAAAGAAAAAAATAAAAAATCTACAAGACTTGGTGTCGAAGAATAGTGTTAACTGTTAAGTCTTGTAGATGAAATGAAAAGTTAATTGGGAATTGGATGCGAATAGATTGATATTTAAAAAACAAGATAGAATATGAATGGGATATATATTATGTTTGAGATCCTTGGTGTTATTGTTGTGGTTTCATAGCAAAAACAAAAACAAAGAACAATAAGCTAAGTCCCACATCGCCCTTTTCATTTTATGGAGTAAAAATTTCGACTGAAACTATTATAGTTAGTTTTTTTATCTTTAATAATCACTCCTCCATAAACAAGTTTTTGAGTTTATATTTCCCAACGCTCTTGTTCATAATTATCATTATAAATTTTAATTTTTTGTTGTTAATTTAATGTAATTCATCAGTTATTAAATTAAGGTGCATGGGTATTAAATTTGTTTGACCTAACTTAGAGCACTAGGTATTGTCTCGTGCCAAAGGTGGTTTTATGAGAAAAAGTAGTGCCACGTCAGCACTTTTTCTCCATAACACCAGTTTTGGCTATGGCACCAAAACCCCCTCCCTAGCATAACACCAGTTTTCTGGTGCCGTCGTGCTTATTTTATTTATTTTTTTAGTTTTTAAATAAAACAATATATAAATAAAAATTAAGGTCAATGCTAAGAAATGCAAGTTACCTAAAAAGTCAAGGACTAAACTGAAAAGACAAACTATTAAAGTGAAAAAAAAATATTATAACAATAATAATAAACGAATATATTAAAAAGATAATGGTCATAGCTCATAATGATATGGTCTTCTTCTTTATTGATCTTCTTCTTCCTCTGGTACTCGCAGTCAGTGGCACAAGTATTAAGGGGGGGGGGGGGGGGGGGGGGAGGGCGCCCGACCCCCCGAAATTTTTTTTGCGATGTAGGGGGTATATAGTTTTCGTGTAGAAAAATTTCGGTATATTCGGTTTCGACCCCCCAAAATTTTGGTATTACCTGAAAAATAGCGTTAGGAAAAAAGATTTAGATCCCGACCCCCCACTGAAAATATGCTAGCTTCACCACTGCCCGCAGTAGAAAGAAAATACAATTAACAAACAAAACAAAACAAAACCACAAACAACAACAAACAAACAAACAAAAAAAGAAAAAAGAAAAAGAAAAACCCCCTTTCGCGTGAGCTGGTGGCTACGGTGCCACAGCCCACCAGCCGAGCTCCAGTATGGTTCCTTGTGCCATCGACTCGCGCCATTGCTGATGGATTGAGCCATCAGCCACGTACCCTGCTCTCTTAGTATGACTTGTAGGAAAAAGTCATGAGTGACTACTACTTACATCTTTGACATTTTAATATTATCGTTATATCGTCCAACAGTTGCAGCAATACAAGCAATCACTCACATATATATAACACATTAAATGGTAGACTCATGACTTATATCCAAGTGATCTAAACCAAACACTATCTAGATGACAATGAGTAACCGCAATTTGTCTTTTGCACAAGAAAAAACGATTAGAATGCAGACTCGTACTTCGGATTATATGGCTAGTTTATTGAATGATTGGCACAAAAGAAAATGACCCGAACACGAAATAAAAGCAAGTCCTTACATCATAGTTTGGATATTAAAAGTCAAAGATTATAGAAATGAAAAGCTAATGTACAAAATACGAGGGGAATTGATGATGTAATTTATATGGTTTTTGCAAAACAAGAAACAAAAGAGGATGTTTGTCTCACATCACCCAAACAATCAACATTTACATACCTTTTTTGTTAGTTTTAACGGATTATAAATTAATATATCATGACCGGACTCGAACTCGAGACTTCGGGATTGCACACTTTACGTATGAGTTTCAATTAATTAATAATTATTGTTTTAGTGACGAATAATTATTAAATTCACAAAACAAGTACTTAACGGTAACTAACGACCGTTAGTCAAAAGTTTAAGGACTAAACAAGAAATAGAATTCAAGAAAGATTCGGGTTGGGCTTGTGTGACCCATACACGGCCGATCCATGCCCTCCTAGGGTTGGATTGTGTCTTTTGCTCCAAGCTACTTGAATAGTATATAATGAGACCTCCTCTCATTCATTCATTTATCCCTTGGTTCATTAGCAAGTCAATTCACTTTCTTTCATCTCTTTTCTTTGAGCTATTGAAGATCCCTCGTGATCTAATAAGGCTCATTAGTAGTGCTTGCTTGTGAATTAAGAACCTAGCTTTTCTAATTGAAACGCTAATAGTACGTGTGTTCGAGAACGAAGTGTTAGCATACTTTTGCTAACAAGGTGATTTGCCCTATTCGACTAACCCTAGTCGATCCACCATTAAACCCAATTAGGGTTTATAGTTCTTGTTCCATTGGTTTCTTGTTCTTGCTAGAAATCACGAAGGTACGCATCTTTTATATTCGGTTAATTTATTTACATGTATTTGATTCTATTCCGTTGCGTACTCTTTGATGTTTATATGTTTATATTAGTATTATGATTCATATATTCCAACAGTGGTATCAAGAGCCATTAATACATTCTATTCAATTACCGAAACATATAAAATTGAATCATTATGATTATTACATGCTTGGTGTTCTTATGTTTTTAAAATTTTCATAAACCCTAGATTTTTATTTTTTTTATTTCGAATTTTTTTTATTTTTTTATAAATGTCGAAAAAATTTTATTGAAAAGAAAATTAGGGTTTTTGAATTTTGTTATAAAACTTGTAGAAACCCTAGGTTGCATGTAATTTATGTGTATATAAACGGATATTGGTGATATGCCGTTTTGGTTGCGTTCCTTGATTGACATGATTATTTGTTATAATATGTGCAATGTGGGCATCTATGACAAACCATGCATGTGTTGTTATGGATTACGTTTTGTTTGATTTCATGCTTATTTATACAATTTTGTTATAATTGATATTATGATTTGGTAAATATTATGAATAAAGATTACTAAAATTTAATTAATTATAACATTAGGGAAGACCCTATTAATCGTGTATTAAATCAATTGTGTGTTTTAAAATTGATTTTAATTTGCATGTCCATTATTGTTGTTGTTTGTTTATTTTATTTAATTACTTTTGTTTTATATTTTTTGTGACATGGTAATAACAAAGGGTAATTTCATAAATAAAATATTAAACGGACTTAATAATGGTGAAATCTTGTTTTTAGCTTACATAAAAATCTTGAACTTTTGATTGATTGACCGTGACTGTATTAAGTGGTTGAAAGGTGAAACTAATTTTGACAAACTGTTAAAATGGGTATAAGGTTGGCTACGCATTAAATTGCGGCCTTAGATAGCCTCCATTCTGGCTTAACGCTCGCCTGTGAGTAAAATTTTAGTTTTACCTAACTTTCATGATAACTACGAAGCACTTAAGGCAAAGTTGTAAGTTTCTCAACGCCTCAATCAAAACTTTGGAGATTTAAGCTCGTAAAGAAACTAATATGTAAAAAGTTTTTTTACATGAAACATATGCTACAAGATGAATGCATGACATCTTTGTACATATATTTTGATTACACACATCAAATTTACTACCCTTAAAATTTAAGTTGTATGCCATCCAATGAAACAGAAACACCTGAAATTGGATCTACGCCAGGGCGTAACCTGACTAGATTGCAATGGAAGGGCAAATTACATGATTTCATCACTAGCAGATCAACTGATGTGGTGGAATTATGTAAGTTTGTTGTTTCTTAAGTTGGTTAACTTATTTGAGTTGATAGCGGGTTCTGATCACTCAAGGCATAAGATGGGGATAAAACATGATTACATTATTGCAACTGCTGTTGGCAAATATGTAAATCCCATGCTTTCTAGGAATTGCAATTGAATATTGGCAATTGGGACACGTCTCATACCTTATTGAATACCGTCATCACTAGCAGATCGATCAACTGATGTGATGAACCTATGTCAACTTGGATCCTAGTTTTTCAATGTAAAATTAAATGGTTATATGATTATGAACCATGGGTATTTAATTTTCTTGAAAATTTAATTATCGAAAATACTAAAATTGAATTTTGTAATTCTTTTTAATGTATTAATGCAACATTAAAGCCGTAAACGTGGTTTGGTCTTAAATTGGTAAATTGATCTAATTCTGCTTTCAAACATAATGTTTGATTGAGAAAAATTTACCGAAATGACAGAAAGTCTATTTTCCACGAGAGAAGAATAAGACTTAATCCAATTCCTTTTCATGATTGAGAAAGGTATGATAGGAACATTAGAATAAGACTCAATCCTAAGTATATTTTCCATGAGAGAAGAATAAGACTCAATCCTATTCCTTTTCATAATTGAGAAAGGTATGATAGGAACATTAGAATTGTCTACATTCTAATATATAACTCATAAGCAATCTTTAATACTTAAGGATATAGCACATCTTAGTCTCCATAGAAACTTCATTACCCTAATTTGGTGAATGAATTCGTCTATAACAAACAAGGCATTTGGTTAAATGGAAAATATGAGTTATTAGAAGCTGGACAGATTACCGCAAAATTGGTAAAAGGCAAAGCTAGTATTTTATCTAGTTGTTGTGCTTTAAAGGTGCTACATACCATTATGGGGATGGTAGACCTATTAAGGAAGAAGATGCATGCCCAAATTCTTCAAGTTAATATCATTGATGGATAATCCATCATAAACATAGTAGAATACACATTTTAGAACCTTAGTAATTATTACATATGGGTTTTTCTAAATGTGTAGGAAAGTAAAAACAAGCAAATTGTTTTCACTGGTTATGAAACACGTACAATGTTGTCAAATCCAGTGGGAGCTTTGTGTTGTGTTACTGAATATAGAGTTATTGTTATGTTCTCTAATTCAGTGGGAGCTACAAGACTTAATTTCTGTGTAGTAGCCCAGATTATCTTCAAGATAATTACTTTCAAATTGTAGACACTCATGTTCTTAGGATAGCCATATGCGTTTCCTGATAAGACAAAGTAGTCCTACATCTACTTGTTAATTTTATGACACAAATCATATTGAATCACATAAACAAACATATGTTGTGTTGTTTATATACTACATGATATTGTTCAATGCACAAGTGGGAGAATTGTTTATTGTGTGCAAAGGAACAATACATAGAAATATGATTATAGGATTCTCTTAATTGCAAGGTAAGAGATCTATGTTCTAAGAGGACTTATACATTTAATGTAAGAGTATCTTATGTAGAACATGTGTCAAGATTATAATAAAGACTACTATTATGTCTTATGATATTCAAATTACAAGAAACACTTGAAGTTACAATTTACGTCAGGGTGTAACCTGGCTAGATTGCAATAGAAAAGTAGACTACATGATTTCATTACTAGCAGATCAACTGATGTAATAAAATTATGTGAGTTTATAGTTTCTTAAATTGGATAATTCATAAAATGACATAAGCAAATGAAGTAGTAAATTAACTTGAAATTACTATTGAAACCAAGTGGTGGTGTTCACAAATACTTTAGTTATTTATGTTTATATCTTCTTATAAACATGAAGTATTTTAAATATTACAAGACTTATAAAGTAAGACGTTAACTTGTTATGTTTTAAACAAGAAATCATTGAGTTGATCAATGATGCACAACGTAGAGTGGGAATATAACAGTTTATGTCTTCTTAAGACATGAACGTGAAGTGACTTGTTCTAAAAGACACTTATGTTATATAGCATGCAATTGGCTTGGAAATTCTATTGTACCATTAAGATTGACTTAGTTGGTAAATAGTTAAGCCAAAAGGAAATAAATTTATCTTACATATTGTTAGTTTGTCTCACAATATTAATTCTAATGAAACATCACAAGTTGGTGGTGTGTTCAGTTAGGAAAAATCAAACTCTTGTTATGTTGTTTGATTAAAAGATAAATATGACTTCTTTTCTTCCAAAAGTTATCAAGGTTAGAAAATAGAGTATGGATTGAATATACTCAATAAGACTCCAACCTAGAAGATTAAATAAGACATTATGGAATGTGATGAATCACATTAAAGTCTTAAAATGAAGTTATGATTTTGTTAATAAGTAGTTTTAACAAACAAGAGTCAGGAACTGTAAAATGTTTTTGTAATATCCCAAATGAGAACGATTTTGTGTTGCTCATCTTACTAAAGTATTCATAGATAAAATACAAAAGGCAAGTGGGAGTTTTGTTTAGATCTTGAAAGATCAAAATTACAAAATATATAATCTTCTAAACCCACACTAGTCAAAATCATGATGAGGTTTGAAATGTAAAGGTTAAATCTCAACATGATGAAACTCTCATTCATAGATCCGTAGGGATGTCTCAGATATTTAATTAATATGCTGAGAATTATGAATTACAGGATCAAAGTAATCCTGTTAATCATAATGATGCATTTAGTAATATGGTAAATTGCTCATACTATGAATGTTAAGATGTTGTCCATAAAGATAAGTCAACTTGGAAAACTTGGTTTATCTTGATGAAGATGAGTTTCTTCAAGAGAAGAAAAACCCTAGAGGTTTAAATCTTTGCATAAAGAATCATATGGACGAAATTGTATACATATTTTAATGCATGTCTTATGACAAGATTATTAATCATACTTAAGTAATTAACTATGATTGAATACTCTTTTCTAAGCACATTAAAGATACAAAGATAGTAATTGTCATACTCATTGTTATGAATATGAAATTTGACAATGGATTATAAAACCTCTTTCTTATATAATTACTTAAGCGAGGACGATGAGTAATTAAGAGTTTTATTAATTCATTTAATCTTTGAAAGTATACAAAATGCAAGAATCCAAGTATGGATAAATGCATGCATCGAGGAGATAGGTCTTATGTTTAAAATATTAAATCCATGTTTGATTTATAATTTAAAATAAGATAACTCCTAAGTAATTCTGAAAGCTAGTGGGAGTATTATGTTTACTTACTTAAATCATATATGTTGTATAACATATAGGAAGTAACATTCTATATAAGTTAAGTGTTAAGTCATAACTTGGAATGAAATTTACTTGAAAGATTTAATAAGTAAAACATACAACCTTGAATATATGTTTATTGATGTAAACATGTGCGGTAAATGAATCTAATAGAACATGATATATCATTTAGAAAGTTTAAAATGGGTATGGAGTACATGAATGAAATTTAAGTAGGACACAAGGATTTTTCATGTACATCATGTTGTTGTTATATCATGCTTCAATAAAAGATGATTTGACAACGTTGATATCTAATTGAAAGATATTAGATAAGTTGTGTAATGAATATTCTAAAGGAATATATTTGGATATAGAATCACATCCTTAGCCTGGAACAGCTTTTGGATTCTATAGATGAACAATTTGTAAATTGTCATAGCCAACAAACTTGGAAGTTTGGAAGGCATAAAACATTACACATTAAAAGTTTACGGAAGAGAGCATATTGTTGTTTGAATACAATTATGCTAATAAATTGAGATGACACTCAATACTAGTCATGGAAGGATATTATCCTTGTTAATAGCCATATGTACTAGTTATGCTTAACGAAAAGCATAGTTGCATTATACGTTAAAGAATAAGAATACTTAAACTTTAAAAGGTTTGGAAGTTTAATTATCATAAATTGAATGTTGAGGATGTCATACACTTTATGATGTATTATGTGGTTATATCAAATTATTTGAATGCACATATACAAGAATTTCGTTAAATTGAAATAAGTATTCTCAAAATTCCGATGGATCAAAGTTAGTTGAATAATGCCTTGTTAACAAGTATGATTATTTGAGGCATAATTGTCAACAAGTATGATTGTTATTACTTGAGACAAAATTCATTAACGAGAATTTTTCATGCGTTGATCTATTTAGTATTTGGATAAGGGATGTTAAGCAATTATTATTTAAATAATGAATTAAAGTACTGAGTACGTTTGTTTTCATTAATAATAGATTGTTGATGAGGCGAAAAATGATCCGTTTTTAGGGGGTCATTTAAGCCCGGAATTGAATTTATTTAATCAAATATTGCCCTAAATCGTTCCTTTTGTGATTTTAGGTTCTTTGGTAGTGAAATCTGGAAAAGGAAGCAATTCGGACGTTTTTGGAGCATAAAAGTGAAGAAAACGGCAAAGTATCAATTTTCCTTGCTGGAACAGTACCTGACGGCGTCACCAAGGCCGTCACGTGTGTTGGTGACGGCCCAGAAACTTCATGAAGGCGTCACGTAGGCCGTCACGTGTAAATTGTCACAACTTGCGCGCGCGGTAGCTGACACCGTTTTGGCCATAACTTTTGCATACGAACTCGGATTTGAGCGATTCAAAAAAGAAAATGATCAGGACAAAAAGATATATGATTTGGTGAAGAAATATTGTTCTTGACGCCGTCAAGGTTTGGCTGACACCGTCAGATCGGGCCGACAGAAAGTTTTCCTATAAATATAACCACATAACTTCATTATTCGTAAGCCCTAAACCCTAAGGTCGATTCCTGGGTTTAGGTAGGTGTTTTTCCATCAACTTAGAGGGTTTCAATCACTCCATAAACATCATGTATTAGTTTGTTGATTCTATCTTAATTATGTTTTCCATTATCATTGTTTATTGCTCTTCTTTGATGATGTCTTGCTAATTCACCTTGTGTCTACTTATGATTGTGTGAAACTTGTGTATAATTAATTAGATCTGATTGATTTCTTGTTGATGTTTGTGTTTATCTCCATCAATGAGGGCTTGTTGATGTGTGTGTCTATCTCCATCAATTAAGGCGTGACAACTTCAATAGATCTAGTTGATTTAGTTTATAATTCTTGTTTCCTATTGATTCTTGTTTTGATTGAATGTCTCATCAATGTTAAGCTTAAGAAAACTGGCCAACCTCCTTTCTGGCAATGTGCTTGAACGTATTAAGAAACATGTAACCAATGCGTACTAGGTTATTAAGGTAGTATTTAATGCATAAGCCACTGTTTATAATCCCTATGATTAGGTGCTTAACGCATTGTTGTAGGAGGAGATAAGAGCTTATAGGATTAGGGAAGTACGTACGCCACCCCATGAATGTTTAAAGGAATACACCAGTCAATTAAAACAAGATGTAACAATTCAATACGTAGAATTGGATAGCTAGCAAGGAGTAACATATCATGGGTAGACACGCTTCACTTATCTTATAGAACCCTAGTCTATTTTCCTACACATTAGTTTAAGTAGTAGCTTTTGCGTTAGTTGATTAACAACTAATTCCGCCCCTTCTTCCAAAACCCGAGATTTTTTAATTGTTTTCTATAAAATATAAAACACAAAAAGAATCATCCTTCACCTTTAGACCTAGTTAGATTAATTTTCAATCCTAACGACACTATTCCTGAGTTGAACGATCAATCCCCCGGTACTTGTCACTATACTATACTACAACGATCAGGTACACTCCCTGGTGGGGGTTGTAAGCTTCTCAAGATCCCTTGAGAGGTAAAGCCTGGTGCAATTCCCACGCATCAAGTTTTTGGCGCCGCAGCCCGGGGAATAGTTATTGTTTAGGTTGAATTTTATTTTTATTAGGTCTACTCATTAGATTCCTATCAAGTGAGATTTTTTCTTTTAATTTTGTAGCTTTCTCGTAGTCTCTCTTTTCTTTGTGAATTTTTTTTTGTAATTTGCTTCAAATGGACACTTCACTTAGACTTCTATGATTGCAAGATATGGTTGAGTGGCTAGAACACCAAGAAGTGCAAAATACCTCATTTAGAGACACCTATGAATCATATGAGCCTTCACCTAGGATAGATTCTTATGAACAACCTCCATGTTTAGGATCTCGTTTTAGTGAGGCTAATAGAAAAAGCGACCTAGTTTGCCAAGGAATTATGGATAGAGCCGTATCAATAAGCCATAAGTTGGATGAAGCACTAGGTTTGCTATTATCACTACCTAAGGATATAGGTGATCGTGACACGTGGTATGATGAGGTAAGTAACATAAGCCCACAAAATACTCAACCATCATTTGAGGCATATACACCGCCCGTGACTTACCCGGAAGAAGTAGAAGAGACTTTAGGAATTCCGATGGAGGTAGAACCCTTGGACCAGGCACCACTTGAGGATATAGGTTTGAATACTTGTAGTGATAACCTTACTCCTAGTTCTAGGGAATTTCCTATTGTTGATGAACCGGAACCTCAATCTTTACACACCTTTCCATCCTTAGATATATTTCTAGGAGACAAAAGAGGGACCGACCCACCCATCAACCAATATTATCCGGGTAGCTTTAGGATGAAGGAAGCCATTCACTCACCCCCTTCACCTCACGTGGCATATTTCCACCCTAAGGGTGTGTATCGCTACTTCCACCCACACTTAATTCAAAGTGTAGGGAAAACCTCCCCTATTTCCGTTAAATAAGGGTAGAGTCAGGCTCGTGACTCGAACAGAAACAAGCGCTTATTGGGAGGCAACCCAAGCTTTATTTATTTATTTGTTTGTTTGTTTGTTTATTTGATTGTATTTGTTTCCGTATGCATGTTTTATTTTTATTGTTTGTGGCTCATGTTTCAAAGTAAATTGTGAAAATGCTTTATTTTGTTTTTAACTTCGTCTTAATTGCATATAAAGGTATTTTGCAAAAGATAAGTGTAAGGGAGATCCAAATTTTTTTATAAGAACGAAATTGAGCATGAACCACAACAATATTAAATGGACATGTGTATTAGTACTTGTTAGAGTCAAATGCTTGTATCGAGTCATAATGATGTTTTGCAGGATTTTCCAGGAAGTAGGAAGAAGTTTTTCCAGAAATTTTCCAGAAACTTAACATAAGAATTTCTGCAGGTCACTTCTGACGGCGTCACGAGTTTACTCTTGACGGCGTCATGTGTAAAATTCTGGAAATTTTGCTAGTTTTGTTTATACCGGACTCTTAAAGTTTTTGTTGATTCTTTAGTTTTATAAACTCCAGGAAATTTGCAAACATTCATTCCACAAGCATTATATCTTTAATTGTTTTGTTTTTATTCCTAAGTCTGGAATTACATCTAGTTGTGAGTTCTCTTTGTTCGCGTTGATGCTTTGGGTTTTTGTCTGTTTTCTCAGGATTTACAGGTTACGTATGACAAGAAGATGATTTATTTTTCTGGAAGGGAAGCTTTGATTGTTCATTTTCTTGGAGGAAGATTTAACCTGGCCACCTTATTATCCATACCGAGCGAATCAGGGGAGTATTTGATTTCATTCTTTTTACTATTTCACTTTTACATTCTTTACTTGAACATTGGGGACAATGTTCATCCTAAGTGTAAGGGGAGGGTAAAATGATGATACCTTATAGATACACTTTCGCTTGAGTTTGTTTGTTTGATGGTAGATGTGTAATAAAACTATGAGAAATACTTGTTAGTGCAATTTTAGCGCCAAATTTAAATTTTTTTACAACATTTAGGAGTGAAGCTTTAGCCTTAGCAAGCGTCTCATGGATAGGAGATTGTATGACTAGCACATAACCGTAATATTCTGAAAAATTTTCCACCCAAATATGTGAGGTTTGCCTTTAGATTTGATAGGAAAAGCATTTACTATTAGTGCTTATGAGTGTACCGGTAGCATTTAGATTCTAGAACTTGCGTTAGTGATGCATCCCGAGACCGCTAGTGAGATTATATTCGTGTAGTAGGATTTACTACATGATAAGAGGCATTAGGATCACCCTTGTGTTAAACCCGTATCATAGTTACTTGACCATTTAAGTCATATTACTTGGCTAGTTAAGTCAATTAATTTTTCCCAGACCTTAGCGTTGTACTCATTTTTAGTACACGAAACCCCTAGTACACCCCTCCGAGCCTATCTTTTCGTTTCTAACTTTAAGCATCTTACTTAAAGGAAGAATTTGTTACACCCCACTTAAATGTACAACCAAATCGCCTTAGCCTTCCGTGTGTGCACTCATCTTTAGTGCATTATTGTTATTTGTTTAAACCCTTAGTTAATTATCTAATTGGTTACATGGTTGCTAAGTCGAGTCATATCTTGTACATATTGTTTTGGGACTATTGGGACTCATGGGTAAAGTACTTGTGTTATGGAATAATGGGAAGAACATAATATATTACCCCCATATGTGCGTTAATCTAAAAAAGTACTCCAAGTGTTTTGATTATCTTAATTCGAGTCATTAGATTAGTTTATTGTAAAGTATGTAAAAATTCAAGTGTAAGGGGAATGCTCATTCCCTATGATGTATTATTTTGGATGGTAGGGTAAGAGTGTATGCAAAAAAAAAAAAAAAAAAAAAAAAAAAAAAAAAAAAAATCGAAAAAATCAAGAAAAAGAAAAAAAAAATAGAAAAAGAAAAGAGAAAAAATATACGGACTACCATCCCGTTTCATTCTATGTTTATTTTATGTTTTTGTTATTTTTGATTTATTAGCTTAAGTGAGTCTAGTCTTGGCTTAGCAACGCCATATTGTACATGTAATTAACCAAGATTGTTAGCTCGCCACCAGTAAAGACTGCCTATATCCAACAAAACCGTGTATTTCATATCCCTACACCTAACGTTACAACCGTTTAAAAGACCTCTTTGATAGTTTATCCTAGGTGCTTACGCCATGTGGTGGAGGTTTGATCCTTTCCCAAGCATATGGTAATCTATTTTGCTATGACAGGTAGTGAGAGATATCTTCCATTTCCATATTGTAATTTATACTTTATTACACCCGAGAGATGTGAGTATCTAAACACTATTTGTGAGGTGCTAGTATATGACCTCCGTGCTTGTCTTTGGTTTTTAGTGGAATGATTATTTGTTGTAATTACTTTTATATTAGTGTTAAATGACCCCTAACTTGTATTTTGACTAGAAAAAAAGCGCATTTGCTTGAGGACAAGCAAATCTCAAGTGTAAGGGTATATGATGAGGCGAAAAATGATCCGTTTTTAGGGGGTCATTTAAGCCCGGAATTGAATTTATTTAATCAAATATTGCCCTAAATCGTTCCTTTTGTGATTTTAGGTACTTTGGGAGTGAAATCTGGAAAAGAAAGCAATTCGGACGTTTTTGGAGCATGAAAGTGAAGAAAATGGCAAAGTATCAATTTTCCTTGCTGGAACAGTACCTGACGGCGTCACCAAGGCCGTCACGTGTGTTGGTGATGGCCCAGAAACTTCATGAAGGCGTCACGTAGGCCGTCACGTGTAAATTGTCACAACTTGCGCGCGCGGTAGCTGACACCGTTTTGGCCATAACTTTTGCATACGAACTCGGATTTGAGCGATTCAAAAAAGAAAATGATCGGGACAAAAAGATCTACGATTTAGTGAAGAAACATTGTTCATGACGCCGTCAAGGTTTGGCTGACGCCGTCAGATCGGGCCGACAGAAAGTTTTGCTATAAATATAACCACATAACTTCATTATTTGTAAGCCCTAAACCCTAAGGTCGATTCCTGGGTTTAGGTAGGTGTTTTTCCAGCAACTTAGAGGGTTTCAATCACTCCATAAACATCATGTATTAGTTTGTTGATTCTATCTTAATTATGTTTTCCATTATCATTGTTTATTGCTCTTCTTTGATGATGTTTTGCTAATTCACCTTGTGTCTACTTATGATTGTGTGAAACTTGTGTATAATTAATTAGATCTGATTGATTTCTTGTTGATGTTTGTGTCTATCTCCATCAATGAGGGCTTGTTGATGTGTGTGTCTATCTCCATCAATTAAGGCGTGACAACTTCAATAGATTTAGTTGGTTTAGTTTATAATTCTTGTTTCCTATTGATTCTTGTTTTGATTGAATGTCTCATCAATGTTAGGCTTAAGAAAACTGGCCAACCTCCTTTATGGTAATGTGCTTGAACGTATTAAGAAACATGTAACCAATTCATACTAGGTTATTAAGGTAGTATTTAATGCATAAGCCACTGTTTATAATCCCTATGATTGGGTGCTTAACGCATCGTTGTAGGAGGAGATAAGAGCTTATAGGATTGGGGAAGTACGTACGCCACCCCATGAATGTTTAAAGGAATACACCCGTCAATTAAAACAAGATGTGACAATTCAATAGGTAGAATTGGATAGCTAGCAAGGAGTAACATATCATGGGTAGACATGCTTCACTTATCTTGTAGAACCCTAGTCTATTTTCCTACACATTAGTTTAAGTAGTAGCTTTTGGGTTAGTTGATTAACAACTAATTCCGCCCCTTCTTCCAAAACCCGAGATTTTTTAATTGTTTTCTATAAAATATAAAACACAAAAAGAATCATCCTTCACCTTTAGACCTAGTTAGATTAATTTTCAATCCTAACGACACTATTCTTGAGTTGAACGATCAATCCCCCGGTACTTGTCACTATACTATACTACAACGATCAGGTACACAGCCTGGTGGGGGTTGTAAGCTTCTCAAGATCCCTTGAGAGGTAAAGCCTGGTGCAATTCCCACGCATCAATTGTATCCCATATTTGCATGTTTAATCCATGAATTACTTATGTTATGTTATTCTAAAAGGTCCATTGTCAATTAATGATATGGGAGTATCATTAAACTAAGACAAATATGAGTTTTGGTATAATATACTTAAAGTATATTGATGCGTAGGACATGCCAAATTCACATGATATTCAATAATTGAAAAATTGAATATAGGACAAAATCCCAATTGCATGATTGTACTTATGGATGTTTTCATTATAGTAAATCATGAATATTTATTCTCAGACTTGAGATACCAGGTAATGACTATGGATGTAGCTCATTTTCTGTGAGATAATCTAACGCTATCCGTAACTGGTAGTTATAAGGATTATTTTCAGAGGTGATGCGAAGTTCATAGTTTACGCTTATAGTCAATACGGGATTTGGTTCCTTCAAATTTGTTTTGAAGTTTAATACTGTTTGGCCGCTCATAGGATTAACAAGATGTTTGCATGGCCATGCCCAAGGTCTATCAGGAATACGTTCAGGAGAATTGGTAATCTTGCTTAATCATAAATAACGAGAAACACTAGTTAATTATGGAATGACTTCAATCCATATCCATATTAACATAGTATTAGAATCAAAAGGATAAGTATGATGATGAATCATCAAAGGTGGTTTTTTCCAGGAAACCATACTCGAGATCGTTCTGGGGACATTGGCGTGTTATGCTAGAATAACCATTGTCATTGTTACATTAATCTATATCCGAGTGGGAGCTGTTAGTTTTAATGGATTATAAATTAATATATCATGACCGGACTCGAACTCGAGACTTCGGGATTGCACACTTTACGTATGAGTTTCAATTAATTAATAATTATTGTTTTAGTGACGAATAATTATTAAATTCACAAAACAAGTACTTAACGGTAACTAACGACCGTTAGTCAAAAGTTTAAGGACTAAACAAGAAATAGAATTCAAGAAAGATTCGGGTTGGGCTTGTGTAACCCATACACGGCCGATCCATGCCCTCCTAGGGTTGGATTGTGTCTTTTGCTCCAAGCTACTTGAATAGTATATAATGAGACCTCCTCTCATTCATTCATTCATTCATCCCTTGGTTCATTAGCAAGCCAATTCACTTTCTTTCATCTCTTTTTTTTGAGCTATTGAAGATCCCTCGTGATCTAATAAGGCTCATTAGTAGTGCTTTCTTGTGAATTAAGAACCTAGCTTTTCTAATTGAAACGCTAATAGTACGTGTGTTCGAGAACGAAGTGTTAGCATACTTTTGCTAACAAGGTGATTTGCCCTATTCGACTAACCCTAGTCGATCCACCATTAAACCCAATTAGGGTTTATAGTTCTTGTTCCATTGGTTTCTTATTCTTGCTAGAAATCACAAAGGTACGCATCTTTTATATTCGGTTAATTTATTTACATGTATTTGATTCTATTCCGCTGCGTACTCTTTGATGTCTATATGTTTATATTAGTATTATGATTCATAAATTCCAACATTTTTGTCCCAATAGTTTGGGCTATTAATGAATTAATAGTTCTTCTTGTCTAAATTATAAAACAAAATTTTGAATGTAAACTTCATTTCAATAAGCTAGCGAATAATTGATTTTCTTGTAAATGTATTATCTCTTTAGGAAAGATGAGTTTATAATTATCATTTGTTTAACTAATATAATTAAGAAGTTCAAAAAATTGATTTGCATGAGTATTTGTTTTTTATTCATCATATAACGTTAGAACTATTGTAAGTGATTTACAAACGTATCCGTACCACGTATTTGTGCCAATATTATATTCTAGAAGAGGAATGATACACTCAAAAAAAAATCTACAAATTAGTTTACAAAATGAGGTGTCATTCCTTCATTGGTAAGTGATTTAACCCAACTCTAATTTGCATTCCGTGAAATTGATGCACCGTGTGGAGTACCTCATTCACAATTATCCTGCTCTAATTTGCATTGCCACAAAATAACCAATTTTGAGTTTAGTATTAATTATATTTTAGAAAATGCTAAACGTAACATTTGAGGCTATGTTTCATAAAATCTAACATGTATAAATTGTTTGTACTTTTTGAATAATCTCACTTTTAAATTTAACTCATCTCAACTAACTAAATGTAATGTCTCTCATTGCATTTTTTAAATATTAAATACAACCCTTAATGCTACAAATAACAAATACCTTAATTTTATCATAATTTGAAAAGAATAAAACAATGTGTAAAAAGAAGTTATATATTTATGTATGGTTACCTTTATGAAAACTTGTTTTAAGATTTTCAATCCCACATCGACAAAAACAATGATATATTGGTTCTTTATATACTACAGTGTAAGTATTTCAAAACGTAAGATTTGGTTTTTTTAGTGTAAGTATTTCAAAACGTAAGATTTGGTTTTCTTAGTGTAAGTAAGTTTTTATATGTTAACATTGTTAATTATGTTTACCAACAATGTCCTATCTTACTTTTCATAAGCATGATGATGTGTTTGGTTATTCGCTTTATTAGAAGCCATCTTTTATACCGGCTATAACTCGGCTTAACGATTTACTGTACACTAGAAGAATGCGGATATATTTTTTTACCGTAACATAACTAACTCACATTTTTTTTAGACCCAATACTTTTTTTAGTTCATAGCTAGGAAGCAAACCAGATTGAGGTAGATCAAGATTTAACATCATTGCTATCGATTACAAGTATGCATTGTAAAAATCAAACAAAGTGGATTTCAGCCGGTTTTAGCTCAACATCTAACAAAATGACTTTAGAAATGAGCATGGTTTTCGACCAACATTTATACAACAAATGGCTTCAGAAGGAGGTTCAAGTAAAACATCTATAAACACAAACTACAAGTATACATTCCATAGACTACTCGAAACCAAGTTTACTAAAAAAATAAGGAACATGGCAAGCAAAGCGAATGTACATAAATAAGGAAAATATCTAATGGTTCCCGAAGTGCATGTTGCCTTACCCACCGCCACTGACAACATAGATATATGACGGAAGCTACAGCATGCCATGACTGAAATGTGTTTTCAAACACTGTTATGATGGGATTGAATGGTAAATGGTGTGTGTATATTTCAGAATTTCCACTTCATGAGTGAATCGGCTGTGACGTGTATGACTTGTTAATTATCTTGCCAACTAGAACAACTTCTTAAATTTCTATTTACAAGGGTGAAAGGTTTTTTCTTTTTTTTTTTTTTTTTTTTTTTTTTTTTTTTTTCTTCAGTGCCGCATATATCGATTAAGGAGAATAAACTTAGCTTCCTACTATACTGTGGTGCATATGCTTTATGTAAATTGAGACTTGTTTTATGTTGTTGGTTATGCAACTCATAGGCTGCTCAAGTACTAAAAAACAGTACTCTGGGTTTCAGACCTCAATTAATAAAATATTCCAACTTTTTTTCAATCTCGATCTCGTATATTGGAAAGTCTATCTTCAATTAGGTTGATAGTTGTATGTTGTTGGTTATTATGTGTTTGAGTGTTTCCAGATTAGGGTAAAGATAATCAATGAGTACCGGATATTCACTTGAAATCGTGTTATCACTTTCCAATAGAAACTATTCGACCCTATGCCTGGGTTACACGAATATCTCTATGGGATAAGACCAAGTGATGTTCCTGTTTTAGGCACAAATCAAGAACAAAATTGTATTCAAGTGTTTAGGGTTTGTGTTGATAAAATTTATCCATGCAGATGTATTATGACCTCTATTTATAATAGAGAATACTCAAACCCTAGCCCATGGAATTATGTATAATTAACGGCCCATTAATTATAACATAATACTTTCCATAATAGTAGGAATCAGTGGTTAAAACGTAGTAGTACTTTCCATAATAATGAAGCAGTACTTTGATCAAGCAGTACTTTGAAGCAGCAGAGTCTAGCAGCAGATTCAACTATCATCAGAATCTAGCAGCAGATTCAAATATCATAACCACTATTGAGTCAAGGGATTCAGTGACCAAATGGATGTACACTCCGTACCTCCAAACCCATTACCAGGTGTGAATTAATCCTTCAAGTGCACTAAATTTTCCAACAATCCTCCCCAAATTTAGTTCACTTCCTTTGCATGAAAAATTAAACACAAAACAAAACATATGCATAAATAAAAATATCTTGAAGATTGAATTCTCATCTTAGTACATTACACGCTCAAATATTCGAGAATCAGGGTGTTCTAAGAATTGAACCCTTCAACCCATTTGAATACCTGAGGATAAAATACACATACATTTTCAAACACTTAAATAATCCTCACACTATACAAGCCATGTGTCCATATCCAATTCATAAATGTTGTAAAAGCTAAAAGTCCAAAGCTTCCTGAAACGGCAAAACTTCAACATTTACATAGGTGGTTCCTCTTTATTCATGCTCTTGCTTAGCACTTTTTCAAAGAAATTAACCATTGAGAAGTAAAGACTTCATCCTCCTTTTCCAGCAAGTTCTGAGCACAACCTTGGGATGAAAATAAAACATGTGCTCCAGTCCACTAAATATTCAGCTTTCCACATTGAACTCAGCTCCCAAGTTTCCTCAGGAGGGAGTTGGCTGTCTTAGCATTCAGTGACTAAATTGGATTTCAAACTCATCCCTTGAGCAGACATAAAAACCAAGTCTCTAGCCAAACCCTTCGTCAAGTGATCAGCTAAATTTTGTTGAGATCTAACAAACTCTATAGATATCACCCAATTCATGATAAGTTCACGAATCATGCTATGCCTGACACCTAAGTGTCTAGACTTCCCATTGTACATCTGGATATAAGCCTTTGCCAATGTAGCAGCACTATCACAACGGATAGAAATAGGTGCTATAGGTTTAGGCCACAATGGAATCTCAAGAAGCAAGTTTTTCAACCATTCATCTTCTTTGCCAGCAGCTGCTAAAGCCACAAATTCAGATTCCATGGTTGAACTGGTAATGCAAGTTTGTTTCTTGGATGCCCAAGAAATTGCACCTCCACCAAGTAGGAATACCCAACCACTAGTAGACGAATTGTCTTCAGTGTTACTGATCCAACTTGCATCAGTATATCCTTCTAATACAGAAGGATAACCAGTATATGAAAGACTATAATCCATAGTTCTCTTCAAATACTTAAAGACCCTCTGAATTGCTTGCCAGTGATAAGCACTAGGATTACTAGTATACCTGCTCAATTTACCCACATCAAAAGCAATATCAGGCCTTGTACAAGTCATGGCATACATCAAGCAGCCAATCACCCTAGAATACTCAAGTTGAGATACAGCTTTGCCAGTATTAGGCATTAGCTTCTCACTTGTATCCATAGGAGTATTCACTGGAGTACAATCAAAGTAATTAAATTTCTTCAACACCTTCTCAATGTAATTGTAATAATTCGCAATTTCAGGTTAACTTTTATTCCCGAAAATTTTACTATTCACTTTTACTATTCACTTTTTACTATTCACTTTTCACTATTCATCTCAGAAATTTTTATTTCATATTCTCGTTAGTTAAACTATTTTAACGATAATCTGAGAGTTTGACGCTCGTCGGATCATTTCTGCAAAAATCACAAAGCCGTGTCCGAGATTTACTTTTAGGTTTAAACGTCCTTCCAGCATCCCGATATATCCATAAAACATTATAAACAATAGAAATATGATCGATTTTCTATCATTTTATGACAATTCCAAAAGTTTTGGAATTTTACGTTTTCCAGTTCAGCGTTTTACGCGAATTACGCGTTTTAGACCCGTGTTTCCAGTTTTTAGCAGGGTTTTAGCACCCGATAGAACCTACCACTCATTTTATATTTTATTATGGACTATATTGACATGTTTAACAATACTTTTAAGTTTCATATTTTTACGATACCCGGTTTTACGTTTTGAGGCTTAATCATTTACGGTTAGCTTTTTACGGTGTCAAAATGCACAAACTAAGCAAGATAACACCAAGAGTCATCATCTAGTCACCTTATCCCCTTTGAAACCGCCAATATGGGGGGGGGGGAGTCACCATGGGTGGTTAAATCTTAACCATTGATCTCTAGGATAGTTACAAGTGTCTAAAACTAACCATGGTTAATTTCTAACCCGATATATGCTTAACTATTTTTCCTACCCTATAAATACCAAGCTAAAACACATAGAAAACTTGCACCACACCTTCTTATAACCTTCAAGTCCTAAAACCTAAGGCACTTTTCTTATATTTTGTAAGAAAGTTAACTAGTTTTTGAAAGAAAACTAGTGTTTGATCTTCAATCTTGGAAATTTTCTAAGAAAAGTTGTTATAACTTTAAAGTCTCCAAAAAGGCGTCGTTATAATCTTCAAATAGCTTTGGACTTTCAAGAAGGCGTCGTTATAATCTTCAAATAACCTCGGTTTATCATAGATTGCAAAGAGTGAAGCTTAAGTCTATCAAAGTCCGTACCTTACTAGTTACTTACCTTTCTTTTAGAAAGCCTCAAGTTGTAAGCAAACCCTAACATACTTTCTTATCATATTCATGCTATTTATATTCTTTTCATGCTATATATGTTTTTGTTATTGTGTTCATGATGTTTAAAAATGGATAAAACAAGTATTGGTATACATACGTTAACTTATGACAAGTAAACAAGCAAACTGGTGATTTTTATGGAGAACCACGACCAAAATAGTATAATTTTGATATTTGACACTTACTTACTGTTAAAGAGGACTTAACAAGGAAAACATAGCAATTTGAATAACCCAAAACGAGTATACGAGTCAAAAGTTATGACCATTTGAAGCTAGCGAAACCAAAACGGCAAAACTGCCTAAATAGCATTCTGATCAGATTTTGATTTTGAAAGTCACCCTTCTGGTCCGATTCATCAAAAAGTTAAAACACGAAAGTTGTCCGGGACGACGTTTTCGTTCAGGAACAAAGAAGCTCGAGCCCTGAAAACGCTTTCCGAGTGATAATTTCTTCAAATTCTTAACAGCCCATTTTTAGACCAAAGTTACTATATAATGATTATAATTAGATGAGACCAAGAGGTCTAATGACCTAAAGCCAAGACCACAACCATGGCTAAAGCCAAGGTTGAGTCTTAAGACCATGGTAACAATAACCAAGGTCACGGCAAAGCCACGGCTAAAGACCATATAACTTTTAAAGATCAAAAATTATATATATATATATATATATATATATATATATATATATATATATATATATATATATATATATATATATATGTCACAACCAACAATTTCAGGTCAGTTTTCCAAACTTCGACATTCTACTATTCACAAATTACTATTCATTGGTCACTATTCATCTTTTTACTATTCATCGTTTTTTAGGTCAATTTGACATTCCGAGACACATTCAGAAATTTTACTATTCACTTGACACTATTCACAAATTATAATATTAATTTACCCCGTATTTTGGATATTTATTTTAATTATTAACTTAAGTTTACTAAAACTTCGACGGTTTTCGTAGAAATTAAACTATAATTATCTAAACACCCAATAATTTTATCCAACCTATTTTTATAATTTTTATAACTTTATTATGACCCGGTTAACTCCGTTAAAATTTATTTTTAGTTAACCCGGTACCCGGTACATTTTGAAACTACAAATAACACTTAATAATACAAAATTTCAAAAGTCTTCCATATCCTTTCCCCCCCCCCCCCTTGACTTTGCCGCCCCCCCCCCCCCCCATACCCCTTTCTTACATTACTTACTAAATCACTCCAACACATTAATGCTTATTACTAACTCTTATATATTAATTATATTATCAATAATACATACACCATACCTTATCTTTTTTTTTCATTTCATTTCAACTAGCTCAAAAGTTTTCTTCTCTCTTTTTGCTCTCTTGAACCACGGCCACAACAAAGAAAGGAGCAAGACAAGAATTTTTCTTAAGATCTTAGTGTAAATCTTGTTCTTATAGTATCCTTGTTTGAGTTTTGAGATACAAACTCAAGGATTATTAGGTTTTCATCTCCAAAACTTCATTAATCTTACAAGTAAGTTTACAAAACTCATTTCATAATTTTTACAAAGTTATTACTATGTTTATATATTTTTCTTGCAAGATCTCATACATGCATTAACTTATACCACTTTATTTTTGTAAACTTTTGATCATACAAGCCCTAGAAGTGATTTTTGGTTAGATCCTTGTTAGATCTACTTGGTTTTGATGATTAGGAACCCATGACACCCTAAGAAGGTGTATGGTAGGATTAGATTAGTTTTGTGGTGTTTGAAAGTGGTTTGAATGAAGATGGAACTAGATTAGAACCCTAGAAATGGTTTTTGAAACACTTGAAATACCTACTGTCCCTATTTCTATTTCGTGGGAAAATCAGTGGTTGATGACTAATTTTTGACCAAAGATTTAGAAAATACTTTCAAAAACGAAACTTTAGGCGAAAGAACGGATTAAAACGAGTTTATAACGAAGGAGATATGATTTTTACAAATTTAACGACGAAAACTATTTTAGTAAAAACTGCTTGCTGTTTGGCAGATTTCGCCATGCAAATAGAGGCATTAAACGTAACTTAGAGAAGCCGAGTTATCAAAAATATACTAGTATACACAAAAACGAATCCGTGGACATAAAGAACAAGGAAAACGAGCCTAAAACGACCGAGTTATGCCCGTTTTAACATCGTCAAAACTATATATATATTTTTGGTCACAAATAAAAATAATAACGTACGTACTAAATGGTATATTTTCTAGCAACGTTACTAATGACTATTTTCTTAACAAATGAATACGTACGACCCGAGAGAATATTTATACGACATGACGACGTCATTCTAAGGTTTTGATATGAGGATTATAACGCTAACTTTTTCGTACGAGTTAATATGGCAAGTTATATACTTCTCTAAATGGAATTATTTTTCCTAAGTATGGAAACTATTTTACTATGACGATAACTAGTATATCCAAATTACGAGTGGTATGAGTATCATGTGCATCCATTTCATTACGGCTTGATCTAAGTTAGATCATGATTATTCATTTAGGTTGCGGCTAGTACTCGCGCCTCATTGTCCCGACTACTTTTACCTCATTGCACCATCTTTGTATCATCACTTCGAGGTGAGTTCTCATAGCCCCGTTTTAATTACTTATTTGATTTTAAATCCCACGGGGGAGAATACATTGCACAATTATTTTTGTACATGCCCAAGTATATCAAATTCCATACATTGCTTAAGTTGCCTTACTACCAAGTTAAGTCCCCTTATATATATCATGGACCGTTAATTTTAGATAAGCAAGAGTGAGTGGATAGATCTATCGAGGGTGACGCCTCCATTCGTGTTTGGGTTGCTCCAAATGGGACGAATGCATTTCATGTCTTAACGAATTGAGTGTCTGGTAAACACTCTGGTGGGGCATTACTAAGTCTAGCTTCGGGGTCATGAGCTTAAGAGCCAATGTAGCATTTTTGACATTCGTGTCGGTTTACTTATTACTTGTGGCTTATGTACTTACGATTTACTTACAAACCTATGATTATTCACCAACTTAATGTTGACCGTTTTTCGCAATGTATTTCTCAGGTAATTAAGGCATATTCTCATGGCATTGCATGGAGTCACTTTGTGCATCAAGGATGACGCGTCTCTTTTGGATTTCATGCACTTATGAACTATCGTTTGATTGTACTAAACTTGTTTCCGTAAACTTTTTCTAACTTTTGGGACCTATGTTTTATAACTCTGAATATTTTGAATGAATCAAATGATGTATTTTCTAAACAACACTTTAGGTCGTTCAATATATCCTTGCTTATGTGCTATGATCGTTACACCCTCAGGCATTCCATTCCGCTGCCATTCAGGTATTTTGGGGGTGTGACAGATTGGTATCAGAGCTAAGGTTATAGCGAACTAGGATGCATCATGGACCCTAGACTATAACCACACTATCATAGCATATCATCATTTCATCATAAGTGCATATTTACTTATTTTTAGGTGATGCCATTATACGAGTTATTTATTTTTATTTCACCTTGATTATCACAGAGACATGTCTTCGAATCCAAACACTGTCGTACTTTACACCATATCAGACTCTGATGATGAGGGCTCTGTGTCCTCCACTGCTGTTTCACCACTTGTTTCTCCTACACCTGAGTTGCCACTTTTGGCGTCAGATGATGATACTGAACCTTTCGAGGAGGAGGAGACGGCTCCTACTCCTCATGTCCATCCTACTGTACCACTTGATGTCACTCGTGTACCCACAGACACACCATCTCCTACTACTACTATCCATTCAGAGCCGAGACTTATGTTTCCTAGGGATAAGACTATCCAGACTGCTAGGAAGAGAGTTCGTTATGCTACATCTACTCATAGGAGTCTCCCTAGTCCTACTGTGCCTACACCACCACCAGCAGCCTTACCCACTGCTACCCCTATATCCACCTCACTCTTGCCGCTCAGGAAGCGTGCAAGGCTTACCACTCCAGATTCACCTACCACTGAGACTGCTGACCTTTCACCACCACCAGTATACCACATAGGTGAGAGTTCTAGAGCGGCTGCGGCTAGGAGCCCTACAGCCGTCACATTAGAGGATCAGATGGGTGCTCAGCAGGAGCAAGTAGATAGGTTGGGGTATAGAGTTGATGAGATCATTACTACTCGACTTGAGACTGTCGAGGAGCAGGTTGAGGATTTGGTTCAGGGCAGGGTTGGTATTGATGTGTTATACCATGGACTCGAGGCACGACAGTTGAGGCACCAGGAGGAGATTGAGCTACTTAGGGATGAGTTACCTGAGATTCGAGATAGAGCTCAGGCGACACAGGAGACTCAGTGGGAGCAGGTAGACCAGTTGACATTGCTTCGAGAGAGGGTGGTTATTTTGGAGCGCAGGGATGCTTCTTTTCAGTTACGAGTTGAGCATCTTGAGGAGATCGTGGTTGCGATGGATCGTGAGATTCGCCGCTTGAGGGGAGAGCCTGGACCATCTAGAGCACCTGGAGGAGCCTAGGCATAGACTGGTATTATATTAGCTTTTATTATTTTCCTAGTCCCGAGGTGTGGGACATAGTTCAAGAACTTGTAGTCTTTTGGTTGTTGTACAAACAAATGTATCAAGTGCGACTCTACTATGTTGGAAATGTTGTGCTATATATTATATCGGTCCATGTAGGCCAAAATTTTCATGTATTATATTCATGTGTTGTGATTATATTTATGATGTTTCGTGGTTGCTCTTTATTATTATCGTATTTATACCGGTTGTGGTTGTATATATACATGTCGTGGTTGTATTTATACCGGTTGTGGTTGTATATATACATGTCGTGGTTGTATTTATACCGGTTGTGGTTGTATATATACATGTCGTGGTTGTATCTAGACAGGTTGTGGTTGTATATATACATGTTGTGGTTGTATTTATACCGGTTGTGGTTGTATATATACATGTCGTGGTTGTATCTAGACAGATTGTGGTTGTACTCGTACATGTCATGGTTGTATTTATATTTGTTGTGGTTGTATATATATATACATGTTGTGGGTATATATATCTTTGGTACGATGACTATTTCTATTATGATTTTTCTCATGGTTATTTCTATTGTGATTTATCAGAAGTATGGCACCAAGGAAGGGTAAGAATGCACCAGAAACACCCGCCATGACTCAAGCCGCTATCCGCAAGTTGGTCAGGGATAGTATTGCAGAAGCTCTAGAGATTGAGAGAGCTGAGGTTGCTGCAAGGGCTGCTGAGACTGCTTCTAATACAGGGACGGTTGAACCACCCACTAATAAGCGGGAATGTACATGGAAAGATTTCAAGATTAGTGATCCTATCAAATTTAAGGGCACTGAAGGAGCGGTTGCTTTGATCCGCTGGTTTGAAAAGACTGAGAATGTATTTCTAATGTGTGAATGCCCGGACGTCAACAAGGTAAAATTTGCTACAGGTATGCTTCTTGATGAAGCTATGTCTTGGTGGAATTCTTATGCTCAGCCCATTGGTATGGAAAATGCTCACAAGCTCACTTGGGATCAATTCAAGAAATTGATGACAAAGAAGTTTTGCCCTCGTACTGAGGTGCAAAAGTTGGAAACAGAATTTTATGAGCTGGTAACTAAAGGCGATGATATCGAGACCTACATCAGGAAGTTTCAAGAGTTGGCTGTACTGTGTCCAACTATGGTTCCCGATGATGAGAAAAAGATGGAAAACTTCATTGGTGGGCTGCCTGAAAGTATTCGAGGAGATGTGATTTCTTTTGATCCTCAAACAATGGAAGAGGCTATCCGAATAACTCAGAAACTCATGGTCCAAGTGATGAAAGGAAAATATGCTGTCAACAACAATAACCATTCAAACAACACCAACTACACCAACACTCGAAACAACAACAACTATAACAACAACCGAAACCGCAACTATCCCAATAACCGAAACAACAACCCAAATAACAACAACAACAACAACAACAAGAGAAGGTTTGATTACAACCAAGGTGGAAACGCTGTTCAGCCGCCACCTAAGAGGCAAGAAGTGGCAAGGGCCTATGCTGCCGGACCAACTGAAAGAAGAGGTTATGAGGGTAATCTACCCAAGTGTGAAAAGTGTCATAAGCATCATAACCCAGGACGTTGCACAGATCTATGTGGCAACTGCAAGAAGGCTGGTCACTACACCAAAGATTGCAAGAGTCCAAACCTTGGTGGCAACCAGAAACCACCGGTAACGTGTTTTGGCTGTGGAGAACTTGGACACTTTAGGAATGAGTGCCCGAAGAAGAAGAATCAAGGAACAGGAAACCAAAATGGAATGGCTCGAGGAAGAGCTTATGTCATGGGAGGAGAAGATATCAAAGAAGACCCGAATGTTGTTGCGGGTACTGTCCTCGTTAATAATCGTTATGCATCCATTTTATTTGATTCAGGAGCGGATAGAAGTTTTGTTTCTATTGCATTTGCACCTTTGCTTAACATAGAACCAATCCCATTAGACATTTCCTATATCGTTGAATTAGCCGATGGGTCTTTAGTTAACACCAACACCATTATCCATGGTTGCACTATAAATTTCCTAAACCATCCATTCAACATACACCTTATGCCCGTAGAAATTGGAAGTTTTGACGTTGTTATCGGTATGGATTGGTTATCTCGGCATCGAGCGAGAATTATTTGTGATGAGAAAGTTGTTCACCTTCCTTATAACGGTGAAACTTTGGTTGTTCGTGGAGAGCGAAGTGGAACTAGACTCAGTATTATATCGTGCATTAAGACCGAGAAGTACATAAAGAAGGGTTGTTATGCATTCTTGGCTCACATCACGGAGAAGAAGTCGGATGAGAAACGACTAGAAGATGTGCCAATCGTTAAGGAATTTCAAGAGGTTTTTCCGGAAGAATTGCTAGGACTTCCGCCTACACGCCAAGTTGAGTTTCAAATTGAATTAGTGCCAGGAGCTGCACCAATTGCACGAGCACCGTATAGACTTGCACCTTCGGAAATGCAAGAATTGTCGAATCAATTACAAGAACTTTTGGACAAAGGATTCATTAGACCGAGTTCCTCGCCTTGGGGAGCGCCGGTTTTGTTTGTGAAGAAGAAGGACGGAACTTTCAGAATGTGCATCGACTATCGTGAGCTGAACAAGTTAACAGTTAAGAACCGTTATCCACTCCCAAGAATTGACGACTTGTTCGACCAATTACAAGGTTCCAGTTTTTATTCCAAGATTGATTTAAGATCCGGTTATCGTCAACTTAAAGTTCGGGAAGAAGATATCCCGAAGACGGCATTTAGAACACGCTATGGTCATTATGAGTTTCAAGTGATGCCTTTTGGATTAACCAACGCACCTGCGGTATTTATGGATCTCATGAATAGGGTGTGCAAACCGTATCTTGATAAGTTTGTGATCGTATTCATTGACGATATCTTGATTTATTCCAAGAGTAAGGAAGATCACGAAGAACACCTCAGAACAATCCTGGAACTACTCAAGAAGGAGCAATTGTATGCCAAATTTTCTAAGTGTGATTTTTGGATACGAAGAGTTCAATTTCTTGGCCACGTCATTGATAGCCAAGGGTTACAAGTCGACCCAGCAAAGATCGAGGTAGTTAAGGATTGGGCTACGCCCAAGTCTCCTACGGAAATTCGTCAATTCCTAGGACTTGCCGGATATTACAGAAGGTTTATCGAAGGGTTTTCTAAGATAGCAAAGCCGTTGACGAAACTGACACAAAAGAATGAAAAGTACGAGTGGGGAGAAAAACAAGAGTCCGCATTTCAACTATTGAAACAAAAGCTGTGTAGCGCACCGATTTTGTCACTACCTGAAGGTATTGAGAACTTTGTGGTATATTGCGATGCTTCGCATCAAGGACTTGGAGCTGTGCTAATGCAAAACGAGAAGGTGATAGCTTATGCATCTAGACAGCTTAAGACACACGAGAAGAATTACACTACGCACGACTTGGAGTTGGGTGCGGTAGTTTTTGCACTCAAGATTTGGAGACACTACCTTTATGGTACAAAGTGTGTAATTTTTACCGACCACAAGAGCTTACAGCATATACTCGATCAGAAGGAACTTAATATGAGACAACGTCGTTTCCTAGAATTGTTGAGTGATTACGATTGTGAAATCCGATATCACCCAGGAAAAGCAAATGTTGTAGCAGATGCACTTAGCCGAAAAGAACGACTCAAACCTTTGAGGGTTAGGTCATTAGGAATGACTATCATTTCGCCATTACCATCGAAGATCTTAGAAGCTCAGATTGAGGCTCTCAAAGAAGAAAATCGACCACATGAGAAACTTTATGGTATGCCAGAAAGCGAAAATGGCTTTGTAAAGAGATCAGATGGAGTGTTATGCTTCAAGGACCGAAGTTGGATACCACTCTATGGTGGAGTGCGAGAATTGATTATGCATGAATCACACAAGTCAAAGTACTCTATTCATCCAGGTTCTGATAAGATGTATCAGGATCTCAAAAAGCTTTATTGGTGGCCGAACATGAAAGCAGAAATTGCTACGTACGTCAGCAAATGTCTTACTTGTGCTAAAGTGAAAGCCGAATACCAGAAACCGTCAGGGTTACTTCAACAACCAGAGATTCCACAATGGAAGTGGGAACGTATTGCTATGGACTTTGTGACTAAACTTCCAAAGACGTCAGGAGGTTTCGATGCTATTTGGGTAATCATTGATCGACTTACCAAATCAGCTCATTTCATACCCATTAGAGAGACTTATACAATGGAACAACTTGCTAGACTTTATGTCAAGGAAATCGTCTCAAGACACGGAGCACCAGTTTCCATCATTTCCGACAGAGATAGTCGTTTTACTTCAAACTTTTGGCGGTCATTACAAGATTCTTTTGGATCCAAATTAGACATGAGCACTGCTTACCATCCTCAGACCGATAGTCAGAGCGAGAGAACTATTCAAACACTTGAAGACATGCTTAGAGCATGTGTGATTGACTTTGGAAATGGTTGGGCTAACCATTTGCCATTGATCGAGTTTTCCTATAACAACAGTTACCATTCAAGCATTAAGGCTGCACCATTCGAGGCAATTTATGGTCGTAAGTGTAGATCTCCAGTTTGTTGGGCCGAAGTCGGTGAAGTACAATGTACTGGCCCGGAGATGGTACAAGAAACAACAGAAAAGATAATTCAAATTCGAGAGAGACTCGAAACTGCTAGAAGTCGACAGAAAAGCTACGCAGATGTTCGACGCAAACCATTGGAATTTCAGGTCGGGGACAAAGTTATGTTGAAAGTCTCGCCTTGGAAAGGCGTGATACGATTTGGAAAACGCGGGAAATTGAACCCGAGATACATTGGGCCATTCAAGATCCTGGAGAGTATTGGTCCGGTTGCTTACAAGCTTGAACTTCCATCAGAACTTAGCAACGTACACAACACGTTTCATGTTTCCAACCTCAAGAAATGTCTTTCGGACGAGTCTGCCATTATACCATTAGAAGAAATACAACTCGATGACAAGCTTAACTTTGTGGAAGAACCAGTTGAAATAATGGACCGCGAGATCAAACAGTTGAAACAAAGTCGAATTCCGATCGTGAAGGTTCGCTGGAATTCTTGAAGAGGACCCGAGTTTACTTGGGAACGAGAAGACCAAATGCGACGCAAGTATCCACAACTTTTCACCGAGCCTATTACCGAGACCAACACTAACTGAATTCAGGGACTGAATTCCTTTTTGGATGGGCGACTGTCACAACCCACAATTTCAGGTCATTTTTCCAAACTTCGACATTCTACTATTCACAAATTACTATTCATTGGTCGCTATTCATCGTTTTACTATTCATCGTTTTTGAGGTTAATTTGACATTCCGAGACACATTCAGAAATTTTACTATTCACTTGACACTATTCATTCCCGAGAGAAAACCACTATTCACGTGCATTACTCATGTCATCGTAAATTTAGTTTACGAGTGTTCAAATTCGCGTAACCGTATTGGTTCAGGAGCGAATTCATGCATTATTATCAGGGACATTTCATACGGACTAGAAATAGTCGACATATCATCATTAGGGTACTTGCATACTATTCCACTCGTAGGATAAATAAATTAATACTTTTGGTACAATTAACGATTTAAGTATGTTTATTTTAAATAAACACTAATACGCGAACTATAAATGTGACTAACACGTCCAACACTCCCGACTATGATCCCAATATATTTTTATATTCATTTTTATAATATAAAAATTATAATATTAATTTACCCGGTATTTTGGATATTTATTTTAATTATTAACTTAAGTTTACTAAAACTTCGACGGTTTTCGTAGAAATTAAACTATAATTATCTAAACACCCAATAATTTTATCCAACCTATTTTTATAATTTTTATAACTTTATTATGACCCGGTTAACTCCGTTAAAATTTATTTTTAGTTAACCCGGTACCCGGTACATTTTAAAACTACAAATAACACTTAATAATACAAAATTTCAAAAGTCTTCCATATCCTTTCCCCCCCCCCCCTTGACTTTGCCGCCCCCCCCCCCCCCCATACCCCTTTCTTACATTACTTACTAAATCACTCCAACACATTAATGCTTATTACTAACTCTTATATATTAATTATATTATCAATAATACATACACCATACCTTATCTTTTTTTTTTCATTTCATTTCAACTAGCTCAAAAGTTTTCTTCTCTCTTTTTGCTCTCTTGAACCACGGCCACAACAAAGAAAGGAGCAAGACAAGAATTTTTCTTAAGATCTTAGTGTAAATCTTGTTCTTATAGTATCCTTGTTTGAGTTTTGAGATACAAACTCAAGGATTATTAGGTTTTCATCTCCAAAACTTCATTAATCTTACAAGTAAGTTTACAAAACTCATTTCATAATTTTTACAAAGTTATTACTATGTTTATATATTTTTCTTGCAAGATCTCATACATGCATTAACTTATACCACTTTATTTTTGTAAACTTTTGATCATACAAGCCCTAGAAGTGATTTTTGTTAGATCCTTGTTAGATCTACTTGGTTTTGATGATTAGGAACCCATGACACCCTAAGAAGGTGTATGGTAGGATTAGATTAGTTTTGTGGTGTTTGAAAGTGGTTTGAATGAAGATGGAACTAGATTAGAACCCTAGAAATGGTTTTTGAAACACTTGAAATACCTACTGTCCCTATTTCTATTTCGTGGGAAAATCAGTGGTTGATGACTAATTTTTGACCAAAGATTTAGAAAATACTTTCAAAAACGAAACTTTAGGCGAAAGAACGGATTAAAACGAGTTTATAACGAAGGAGATATGATTTTTACAAATTTAACGACGAAAACTATTTTAGTAAAAACTGCTTGCTGTTTGGCAGATTTTGCCATGCAAATAGAGGCATTAAACGTAACTTAGAGAAGCCGAGTTATCAAAAATATACTAGTATACACAAAAACGAATCCGTGGACATAAAGAACAAGGAAAACGAGCCTAAAACGACCGAGTTATGCCCGTTTTAACATCGTCAAAACTATATATATATTTTTGGTCACAAATAAAAATAATAACGTACGTACTAAATGGTATATTTTCTAGCAACGTTACTAATGACTATTTTCTTAACAAATGAATACGTACGACCCGAGAGAATATTTATACGACATGACGACGTCATTCTAAGGTTTTGATACGAGGATTATAACGCTAACTTTTTCGTACGAGTTAATATGGCAAGTTATATACTTCTCTAAATGGAATTATTTTTCCTAAGTATGGAAACTATTTTACTATGACGATAACTAGTATATCCAAATTACGAGTGGTATGAGTATCATGTGCATCCATTTCATTACGGCTTGATCTAAGTTAGATCATGATTATTCATTTAGGTTGCGGCTAGTACTCGCGCCTCATTGTCCCGACTACTTTTACCTCATTGCACCATCTATGTATCATCACTTCGAGGTGAGTTCTCATAGCCCCGTTTTAATTACTTATTTGATTTTAAATCCCACGGGGGAGAATACATTGCACAATTATTTTTGTACATGCCCAAGTATATCAAATTCCATACATTGCTTAAGTTGCCTTACTACCAAGTTAAGTCCCCTTATATATATCATGGACCGTTAATTTTAGATAAGCGAGAGTGAGTGGATAGATCTATCGAGGGTGACGCCTCCATTCGTGTTTGGGTTGCTCCAAATGGGACGAATGCATTTCATGTCTTAACGAATTGAGTATCTGGTAAACACTCTGGTGGGGCATTACTAAGTCTAGCTTCGGGGTCATGAGCTTAAGAGCCAATGTAGCATTTTTGACATTCGTGTCGGTTTACTTATTACTTGTGACTTATGTACTTACGATTTACTTACAAACCTATGATTATTCACCAACTTTATGTTGACCGTTTTTCGCAATGTATTTCTCAGGTAATTAAGGCATATTCTCATGGCATTGCATGGAGTCACTTTGTGCATCAAGGATGACGCGTCTCTTTTGGATTTCATGCACTTATGAACTATCGTTTGATTGTACTAAACTTGTTTCCGTAAACTTTTTCTAACTTTTGGGACCTATGTTTTATAACTCTGAATATTTTGAATGAATCAAACGATGTATTTTATAAACGATACTTTAGGTCATTCAATATATCCTTGCTTGTGTGCTATGATCGTTACACCCTCAGGCATTCCATTCCGCTGCCATTCAGGTATTTTGGGGGTGTGACAATATATATGTTATCAAATACTACAATAGTAGGGAGCCTCATGTGAGGAGTTCATCAAGTAAGCCGTCGAGATGAGTTGTGGATTTACGAATTAAAGTGTCCTGGCTCCTCGAACGTTTACTCCATGACTTCTGAATTATGTCGGCCCGAACGGTAGTAAGAGATATACAACCTATACATGTTTCATAAACCATTTATATTCAAAGACTTACACTATATACTAAGTACTACATCATGAACATTATGCAAGACATATATAGGCAATTCTTCGTATTCTTAGACGTTACTCCAAACCTAAGTCGCAACGTTCTATTATAGGCTGCTCTTAGAGACTTTCGCGATTCGACTACCACTTTCATTTCTCATTACATAAGCTTAAGGTGAGTCATAGCCCCTACTCTTTTCATACTTGTTTTAACTCTTGGGGGGGATACATGCTCAACTACTTGCTTACTTGTACAAATACTCAAAACATTTATACTTGATTGTTTTATACTTGATTGTTTTATACTTGATTGTTTTATACTTGATTGTCTTATACTTGATCGCATTATACTTGATGTCATATATACATGATTGCATTATACTTGATTGTGAGACTTCCAGTGGCTCCAGATTAAGTTGCTGGATGACCATTGAGACTTCTGGTGGCTCCACATTAAGTTGTTGGATGACCATTGAGGCTATTGATACATCCTAACATTTGCGAATGTTGGATACATCATAAAAGTGAGGTCTTCGGAGATGAAGTAGAGACTCACTACTAATTGCTTAATTGTTTTGATGAACTTATACATGTCTTATTCATACTATATGTTAGCAGTGGGTTGTGAACACACAGGTTGCAAGTCTCTTATGGCGGGACCTGCAACTGAGTGGATTCACGATGCCTTTGCTGTGCGAATATTCTTTTAAGGCTTCTCAACTGTTGTAAGACAAACTCTATGAACTCACCAACCATTGTGTTGACACTTTAGCATGTTTATCTCAGGTTAGTAAGACGATAGCTAGTGCGTGGAACTTAGAGTCAAGCTGCATATTCTGAAGACTTACGCTTTTATCATTTACCATTCAAAACATTTTGTATACATTTATGTATCATACTTTGGAATTTCATGTTTGTAACTTTGAATTCATTAATCGAATGGTAACTTTTCAAAACGTCTCATTTAGAGTTCGTTTTCTATAACTTGTACTTTGTATTATGAAGTAGCACCCATATGACACAGTCTTCCGCTGCGGTATTTTGGGGGTGTTACAATAATGAGATTGAGAGATAGAAATTTTGTTACTTTCATGTTTAATCCTAATATCAAGGATAACATCTGCCTCCCCCATATCCTTCATGGAGAACTTTGATGACAAAATGCCTATTTAAGGTTAACTTGATTTTGGTCAGTGCCAAAGATCAACATGTCATCAACATATAGACAAATAATGACTCCTTTACCAGATTCATCAAATTTGCTATATACACATTTGTCAGCCTGATTAAGTAAATAACCACTAGACAAAACCACTTCATCAAACTTTTGATGCCATTGCTTAGGTGCCTGTTTTAGTCCATAAAGAGACTTAATAAGTTTACACACCTTGTGTTCATTGCCAGGCATGATGAAGCCTTGAGGTTGGTTCATGTAAACCTCCTCATCTAAGTCACCATTCAAGAAAGCTGTCTTCACATCCATCTGATGAATAATCAGATTGTGAATTGATGCCAAAGCAATCAACAATCTTATGGTACTGATACGAGGCACATGAGCATAAGTATCAAAATAGTCTATTCCTGACTTTTGTTTAAAGCCTTGAATAACTAGTCTTGCCTTGAACTTTTCAACAGTTCCATCTACCTTCATTTTCTTTTTGAAAATCCATTTGCTACCTAAAGGTTTGCAACCAGGTGGTAGATCAGTCAACACATAAGTGTTGTTGCCCATGATGGAGTCCATCTCATCATTAATTGCTTCTTTCCAGAAAGCAACATCCTGGGACTTCATTGCTTCTTCAAATGTTTTAGGATCATCCTCAACAATGAAGCAATAAGAGTATTGGTCAGAGACCTCACTCCTTGTACCTTCAATTAAGCATAATTGAAACTCAGGTCCAAATGACTTTGGAGTCCTGACCCTATTACTCCTTCTGAGTTCAGGTTCAGGTTTGTTAATACAAATATCGCCTAAAAACTATATTTATATTTTACGATCTTTGCTAAGTTTTGTTAATGACAAAGTATGAACTTTAGCTAAGAGTAAATCATCACTTTGAGTGTTTAAGTCTTGTTTAACTATGGTTTACATTTCCTTTTAAACAAAACATTGTTTTTATTTCTTAAATTAGAAAGTGTCTTGTCACATCACATTTATTTCTTAAAATAGTAATGTCACATCACATTTAGGGCAAGCTTTGTCAATATACATTTATGGTAAGAAAGAGTGTTTGACTAACCATATGTTTGCTTGCAAGTCTTGTGTTTGACTAGGTATAATGAGATGTGACCTTGTTTGGTTTGGAAGATTTATTGCAAAAACCAACTGCAGCCCTGACGGAACCCTGGGGGTACACGGGCGGAACCCATCTGAGGGTTCCGCCTGATCCGCCAGACCTGCAGAATGGTTTGCTATAAATACCAAACCATTTGTTAGTTTTGGGTCACCCTTTTAGGACATATTTTGATATACTCTCTCAACTAACTCAGTAACATTTGACTTGTGTGATTCTCTTATGTAGCAAGGAACTTCACAAGATCATTCAAGAAGTTACAAGCTTCAACTCTAAAGTTGCAAGTCTTGGTAGCTTGGTCATGTATAAGCTTTGGTAGTTTATACATCTTTTGTGTCATGTATGTAGAAGTGATTGGTTAGTATTTTAGGCCTCAAAATACATTGTGTGTTGGGAGTAGTTGTACCCTTGTAAAAGAACTAACGGGAGTGGTTGTACCCTTGGTAAAGAACTCGACATCTAGCTTAGTGTCGGTAAAAGTGTAAGTGACGATGGGAGTGGTTGTACCCGTGTAAAAGAAGTCGACATCTAGCTTTGTGTCGGTAAAAGTATAAGCGACGTTGTAAAGGTTTTCTCCGCCGGTGAAAGGACCTTGTTGATTAGTGCTTATAACTCTCGAGTTGGAAACTCGGGGCGTGGTTGTTGGGCAAGGAAAAAGAGTCCTTGTAGCCGAACCACGATAAACAATCGTGTTGTGGTTTTATCGTTTCTTTCTTTATCTTTGCTTATTGCATGTTGTCTTTTAGTTAGAATCGCTAATCACATATAAAGCTTTTCAAAGAATTAAAACAAGTAAAGTTGTGTTTATATCTTTAAACAAATGTAAAGCTTTTCAAAGAACTAAAACAAGCAAAGTTAGGATCATCACAAGTAAAGCTTTTCAAAGTATGAAACAAGTAAAGTTAGAATTGTTATTCACATGAAAAGCTTTTCAAAGAATCAAACATACAAAGTTGTGTTTATATCTTTAAGCAAACGTAAAGTTTTTTTTAAAGGATATTCAAGCTAAAAAGGATTTAAGAAGCGGTAAACTATTCAACCCCCCTTCCAGTTTTCCACAATTGGCATCAAGAGCTACGTTACTCAAGTTCTTTAAAATAGATTGTATTTTAAAACTTGGATCGATCCATGGATTTTGAAAATCTCAAAGAAGGGCAACCTATTCAAAACCCACCACTATTTGAAAAAGAAATCTTCCTTAAATGGAAAAGTAAATTTGAAAACTATGTGAAATCAATTGATCAAGATCTTTGGCATATTATTTCTATTAGTGATTTCAAGCCAACGAAAACAAGCTTTGAAAACCATGATGATCAATTTGATCTCACATATGAGTTAGAAGTCTTAGAAAAATTAATAGATAGATATTTAGTTGAGATTAAAACATGTGCTACTAGTTTAAATGTTTTAAATGAAGGTGTAAGTGAAGATGATTACTCATGTGGAGCTCTTTGTGAACTTGCTTGCGATTCATGGACTAACACGGATGAAGATGAAGCCAACCATCCGGTTTGTGATTCTCAATTAGTTAAAACATCAAGCAAGGTACATTTTGAAACCAAACACTTTTGCTTTGACACATTTATCATAGAGTTTTCTAAGATAGAAAATGAGTCTAAACTTTCATGCAACATGGACTTAAAAACTATCTTTAACAATGAATCTTCAAAATCTTGTGTTAATACTTTTGAAAATGAAATCATGTTAGAAGATAAGATGTCTAGACTTGAGAGTCATGTTGAAATTGACTTAGAATGTAAATTATGTCTAGATTACAAACATGAAATTCAAAGACAAAATGAAAAAGGAAAAATGCTTGCTAAATTTGAAGAAAGTTCAAAAGCTCTTGAAAATTGTTTGAAGAGTCAAAAGTCATTTAGAGATAGAACCGGATTAGGATTTAACTCTAAAGAACCATCAACAAGTAAAACAAAACAAGTTGTGTTTGTGAAACCTAGGAAAGAATTGTAGGAGTAAGTCTATATCTAGTAGGAGCTCATGATAAAAGGATAAAGATATCATGTTCAATATTTTTATGTGTCTGTCTAACTTCTTTGGATTCATAAGTATTTGAGTTTAGCTCCTCTACGTGTCAAAATTATTTGCTTAATGATTATCTTCTTGATGGCTAATCTATGGAGCTTAAAAGGTACACGTCTCTTCAACTTACCTTTAAGTGTTTCATGTTGAGTAGTAGTATAACTTGTCATGAGTATTAGTAGCAGTCATTACTCTAAGGTGTTTATGTTGTGTGAATAACAATGAGGATTAAATCTTTCATAGTTAAAGTATTTAGACATTACTTCTAGTAGGAGATATAAGGTGCTTTACCTCGTTAAACTTTCGGGAAAAGACACGAGTAACTCTTGAGTGAGTCTCACTTAATTCTTGTCTACAAGTGAGTTAACTAAGAGTCTCCTAAGTGATAAGGCAACCAACACTTTTGTGATGCTTGCAAATCTAGCAAAACCACTTGTAGTAAAACGTCTTTTGACATTATAACTTACATTTTTAATTGTGTCTTAAGTTCAACCATTCTTTTGTTAAAAAGTTTCATGTATGACATACAAAGAAAAATGAATCATTTAAATTCCATTTTGGATGATTGGGAGAAAATGATTTTTAAAACATCTAGGATGTGAACATCAAATTTGACCCATAGTCTTATGATGGTACATCTCTTAGACATTCACACTCATAGTGCCTTAAGCAAATAAACCCAAAGAGTTGAGGAGTCATTGAGTTCAACATTCAATGAAAGACCACCTCCTTCTAAGATATCATCTTTGGTAGATGATGACTTAGTCGAAAGCCCAACATTGATAAGACAAGTAAGTCAAGATCAATAACAAGGAAGATGAACTATTAAAATTGAAAAACAACATCTTTTCGTCTTGTGTCAAACATTGAGTCAAGCAACATTTGCAAGGTCATAAAAACTTGAATCATGAGTCATAGTGGTAATTAAAACTTGAATGTGATAAAAAGTGTTTTGGATATTAGAGTAAAGCAATTGCTAAAACAAAATAGATCTTTCAAAATAGAAAAGAATGTTAATCTTTGAAAGACTTTGTATTAACCTAAGCAAGCTCCAAAAGCAAGGGATAATCACTCAAAGACATTCCTAGTCATTCACTTGTTAACAATGATTAAGTCCTTTGTGACTTATCAAGAACGAGATTAGTAAATCCGTAGGTAAAACTAAACATAGAGAAATGTATGGAAGTATATGTCACACCCCCAAAATCGGGTCCAGCGGAAGCATACATGTAGCTGGGGTGTAACTCAATTGGTATTACAACACAAGTTCAAAACTGGTTTTCACTTCAATCATTTAGAATAAAATCATTTAGCCAAAAGTATTGAATTTACATCGTTAAAATATAGTGCGGAAGTAGGCCCGTAAAATAGTTTAAAATGGTCCCCAAGTGGATATCAGAGTCTTCTATGACCATGCCATGCCCTGCCAAAACCTCCAGTAGCGTGCCATTGCTTAAAACCTGAAAATACATGCTAAAGAGTGTCAACACGAGGTTGGTGAGTTCATAAGTTTGTATTAAAACAATAGTGTTGTGGGTTCAATAGAGAGTTTTGTGACCATTGTGTGACTCACAATGTCATAAAAATAAAGTGTTGTGACCATTGTGTAACTCACAATGTCACAAAAATAAAGTTTACCTTACAGTAAAATCAGAGTTGTGGACCATGAGTAGTGTGTGTGATCATTACAACAAATATAATATCACATAGAAAAATAGTCTATTACGCTAGCGCTAAGTTCATGCAACCGAAGCTACGACAGTGTGCATGCTCTAGAAGCATGTTAAATATAAAGGCCCGGCAAGTGTTGATCCCGTTACACTTGTAATTCGACATGTTATACGCTCGCGTTTGCCTATCCGGTCAAACCGAACGGGGGAGTCACCACCAATAGATCTATTTATAACATTCGCGCTTCCCAGCAGGAATTGACGGTTCATGAGTCTGGGCATAGTGGGATTCAAGGGCTTAGGCTAATCCGCGTAATAGTGTAAATAAAGCATAAGTTTCAGTGTGGTCCATAAAAGTGTTTGCATAAAAGCAATAGTTCACAAAGTGTGTTGCATAAGAGCAAAAGTTCATAAAGTGGGTTGCATAAAAGCAAGAGTTCATAAAGTGGGTTGCATAAAAGCAAGAGTTCATAAAGTGTGTTGCATAAAAGCAAGAGTTCATAAAGTGGGTTGCATAAAAGCAAGAGTTCATAAAGTGTGTTGCATAAAAGCAAGAGTTCATAAAGTGGGTTGCATAAAAGCAAGAGTTCATAAAGTGTGTTGCATAAAAGCAAGAGTTCATAAAGTGGGTTGCATAAAAGCAAGAGTTCATAAAGTGTGTTGCATAAAAGCAAGAGTTCATAAAGTGGGTTGCATGTTTATAAAACGCTTGTGTATGCGAGAAAATAATCAAGTATGCAACTGATATACACATAGGTGCATTTGAATAATCAATCAAGCCTTCAAAGAAACAGTAGTGTTTAAGTAAACAATTGCGCATTCAAGCATTGAGTTTAGTCAAAAACGAGCATGTATTCTCCCCCAAAACAGTTATAAAAACAGGTAAAAGTAGGGGGTATGAACTCACCTGGTGCGATAGCTATGATGACAAAAGTGGATACACTGAAATGAGGCACGATCTCTAATCGCAACCTAATGAATGATAGTTTCTAATGTAAGAAACGAAATGATGCTACACATGCAAGTACGTATGTTATCGATACCACTCGTTAGTTTTGAAAATAATGTTTATCGTCAAAAATACATCTTTGACGTCTCGTTAAGTTAATAACCACTTTTCATGTAGTTGTGTTGAAAAGGTACTCCACGATCCTTGTTTGGTGTTTTAACGGTAAATATAAGGTTTTCGTCACAAAAATAGCATTTTCATAACTTGAAAATATGCCCCAAGTGGCCTCGCAAAACAAGTCGCGAAATGTTGTACGTTAGGGGTTAATGGTCAAGCTCGGCGTTTTTGAAAACCTTGTAACAATATCTTGAAGTCGTGTTATATAACTTTTGGCTATACGGGTCTTGATCAATGAGAGAATCGACTCTTATTGTTGCTATTTGAAAATATTATGTTCAACACTTAGAAAATTTCATTATAGCAAAAGCTGTCAAAATATATATAGTTTATCGGGTATATAGATGAGGTCGTAGTTTATTCGTTATGAGTCCAATGATCAAACGGCCAATTGGTTTGAAAAGCTTGCTGGGAGATCTTGATTTCATAAAACTACGGCTCGGACTCAAACTGATCCGATCATAAAGAAAAACAGCCGTGAAAGTGGTGTCTCGCAAAGACAGTTTACGTCAAAACTCTATTAGTGTACAAAAGCTGATGGAAAAATATATATATCGTCGGATTTCAAACACTTGTATCTTTTTCGTTATAAGCCCGTTTTCTATGTTCTTTATATCCCCGCGAAGGTATTCAAGTATACTTTAGGTTTTTCAAGGTCTCGGCTAGTCAAGATATCATTTAATCTCAGTTTTCCTAGCTAGAAAAATCGGGACAGATTCAATATTTCAGAAAATATAGTTTTCGTCGTAAATCTTGAAAATAGCATATCTTTTTCGTCGTAACTCGGATTTTATCCCCGTTTTCGGCCATAGTTTCGTCTTGGAATGTATTTTCTAAATCTTGGGTCCAAAGTTACACCCTAGACCCTGAGTTTCCCACGTTTTACAGAAATGGACAGCAGCTTTTATATAGTTGTGAAAGTCAACTTTCCTAGTTTGTAACTTGTTCAAGGCTTAACCAAACCATCTCAAATCAACTTCACAAATACCAAATCCTACCATACACCTTCTTAGGGTGTCATGGGTTCCTAAACATCACCAATCTTGGTGGATCTCATGAGATTTCTAATAAAAATTATAGATCTAGTGTTTATAAAAACAAAATGAGTAATAAGTGGTATGGATCTTACATACTTGCATGTTTTGTTACTAGATCATGAAAATATATAAAATAGATGTTTAAAAGAGTAGAAAAGATTATTAGTAACTTACTTGAAGATTTGAGATGATTTGGATGAAAATATGTAATTAACCTAGGGATTTTTATTTCAAAATCCAAACTAGGGATACAATCAAGACTTGATTATAACTTGGACATCAAAAATTGATGGTTTCTTCTTGTTGTTCTTCCTTTGGTCGATCCACACACAAGGGAGGAAGAAGAGATGAGTTTGCTAGGTGTTTTGGTGTATAAAATGAGTAAAATGGTGAAATGGTGAAATATGATGATGGTATATATATATATACATGAACTAGTCAAAGTCTTATGGTCAAAAAAGTGGTCTTTGGTCTTAGGGGGGGGGGGGGGCGGCTCCAAAAGGAGTGAAACAAGGAAGAATGTTGGTGGCTCATTAATGAGCTTGTCCCCAAGTGTATGTATTAGTTGGTTTTATGTATTAGGTGTTATCGGGTACCGAGTTAACTAAAAATAAATGTTAACAAGGTGAAATAAAATACGACGAAGTTGTAAAAGTTGTAAAATATTATTCCTAATGAGAATCGGGTGTTGGAATAATTATTGAATTGAAATAACGCAAACCGACAAAGTAATAAGCTCCGACCGTAAAGTATAGCCATTGGTTTTAAAACACCGGGTAAATTAATAATATAATTTTTATATTATTATTATGAGTATGTAAATATGTTAGGATCATAGTCGGGAGTATTGGGTATACGTTAGTAGTAAAACTGAGTGGTATCGTTAATTACAAATTAAGCATACGTAAATGGAAATAATGCATATCCGTGTAGTAACTAATGCGATGATGATGTGTAGACTAATCCAGTCTATATCAAGTGTCATTACAGAATGATACATGAATTCGCAGCTAAACCCAACTGGTTACGCGAATTTGAAGACTCGTAAACTCAGTTTACGAAATGACGAACGACAATCGTGAATAGTGATTTCCTTCCGGAAATGAATAGTGTCACATGAATAGTAAAATTTCTGAACGCCTCTCGGAATCACAAACTGACTCCGAAAACGATGAATAGTAAAATAATGAATAGTGACCGGTGAATAGTAAATGATGAATAGTAACTGATGAATAGTGAATAGGAGAAATGTCCCGAAAATGCGGGTTGTTACAGTCTCACCCCCTTAAAAGGAACTTCGTCCCGAAGTTCAGTTTGTGTTGGTCTCTGGAGTTGTATTGGTGAAAAGATGATGATTCTTATCGTGTGAGCTATTGAGCTCTAACAAGGTTCAAGTCTGACGGCCACCAGGCTTACTCTGTCAGAAATGTTGAATGGTCCAGTGTATATCGGGTTCATGAATGCTTACTGGACTAGTGAGTTGGGCTTTTCCAAATTTCAATCCTTCAATGGATGTTGGCACTTCGGCCATAGAGTGCTTCAAATGGTGTAGTCTCTACACTCGTGTGGTAACTAAGGTTGCAACTGAATTTGATTTATGGCAAATGGTTAGTCCAACCATTTCTAATGTCAATCACACCCGATTTGGGCATATCTCCCTATGTTTGAATTATTCTCAAATTCTGACCATTGGTCTACAGATGATAGGTGGTGTGGTTCCAAAGAGATCTTAATGAAATCGCTAGGAGTTCGAAGTGAATCAAATGCCTCTATTAGAAATAATTGAAATGGATATCATGAATCTTGTTTTGGAAAGACTTACAAGGTTAAGTCCGTCAAAGGGTGTTGTTGGAAATAATAGATTAGGATAAGGTTGTGATCCTCCGCAGGATGTCATGGATTGAATCTTTCTCCACCTACAATGCTTAATCTCCATTACTAAGATTTTCCCCAAGTTCTATGTCGTAAATTCACAAAATCCTAAATGTATAAGTGATGTAATATAGTGATTGATTTTCAAAGTTTGTTTTGAGATTGAGTGTTTTGTTCATAGACCTTCCCTGAGTAAATAAATTTACAACTTCAAGCACACGGCTTTCCAAGTAACATTTTTCTCGATGTTTCAAAATTTAATAGTTATGCAAGATAGGACAATTTTCAACATAAGGTGGATAATATGATTGACCAAGGATTGATGTTTAAAATTTTCTAATCATTCAATAGTTTTGTGAAAGATTAACCAAAAGGAATTTGCTTGTCAGAATAAGTGCCTCAGAAAAGTGTTTTGTATAACGGTAGTTTGGAGAAAAATCCATTTAAAGTGAACGTATCAAGAGGATAAAAATAGCCAGGTATGTATGTCTGCACAAATGCATAGGTGTCTCACATGTTTGAATAAAGTCTATTGGTGAGGACATGTTCAACTGAAAGTTCTATAGTCTTGGTTAGGAGGTTGGATGTATCTCTATAGTGTTGCTTAGTGAGCATTCGCATCGAAACTAATCTTGTAATTCAGTCAAGCCAATACTTTCCAGATGGTGGAATTGTGGCAATCAGGCCAGTGATAGTGGTTCGAATGGTTTTGTGGTATCCTGAGATTTCTGTTAAGTTTTGAATGGTTTCAATGTACCGAGGGATCCTCCTTATAGATGGTATGAAAAGTCTTTCCTAAGGAGGTCATTGATAATATCCACTTATCAATATAGGGAGTAGTGAGGGATGAGTGACATCGGAGTGTATAGAGTGTTAGCTAATCCCTTATATATGGGGATGGGGAAAAGAAATGATAATGAGGGTGAGAAGGGGAAAGATTGTGACAACTGCACATAATAAGATTGTGATGAAAGAAAACACTGTGATATAGTGTATCGTGCATGGACGTAACTGTCCATGAGATGAGATGTCCAGTTGGCGTGCTTCTAACCGGTGGTTCACGAAGTGATGAAAAGTATGAATGTTCCAACAACGAGGGTATACACATACTTGAATGAAACATTTGGAAATTGAGTAAAGGATTCAATCCAGACATAATCTTATTATAACCACTCTCAGTGTTGCAAAATTTACTTCTGAGTCAGACATAGGTGGTCAGCCTATATCTCACTATCCCGGGTTGAATATAGATGACCAGTCTATATTCCACCGAGGTTCCATGAATTTTGAAATACTCAGCTCAGTTATACTAAGACTATGTCCTTCCCAAATACCAAGACGTTCTGAACGACAAAAGCAAGTGACCAAACTCGAGGTCAGATTATGAAGCTATGCAAGGAAAAGCATAACGTGGTGACATATACGATACATGAGCATGCTTATATGAAAGAAAATTATAGTAATCAACTATAATAAGTGAATATAATATACCAGATAATGAGACACAATTCTCATCACCTATGTCGGCAACAAACCACAAATGAGGCTTCAGCTTGGCAGGCAGGCACGTGACGGTCATAGGGTTAAGTTTTCGTAAAAGTAGCTATAGTCTAGGTTTTAAAAACACTTAGTTCGCTATAGCCAAAGCTCTGATACCAATCTGTCACACCCCCAAAATCGGGTCCAGCGGAAGCATACATGTAGCTGGGGTGTAACTCAATTGGTATTACAACACAAGTTCAAAACTGGTTTTCACTTCAATCATTTAGAATAAAATCATTTAGCCAAAAGTATTGAATTTACATCGTTAAAATATAGTGCGGAAGTAGGCCCGTAAAATAGTTTAAAATGGTCCCCAAGTGGATATCAGAGTCTTCTATGACCATGCCATGCCCTGCCAAAACCTCCAGTAGCGTGCCATTGCTTAAAACCTGAAAATACATGCTAAAGAGTGTCAACACGAGGTTGGTGAGTTCATAAGTTTGTATTAAAACAATAGTGTTGTGGGTTCAATAGAGAGTTTTGTGACCATTGTGTGACTCACAATGTCATAAAAATAAAGTGTTGTGACCATTGTGTAACTCACAATGTCACAAAAATAAAGTTTACCTTACAGTAAAATCAGAGTTGTGGACCATGAGTAGTGTGTGTGATCATTACAACAAATATAATATCACATAGAAAAATAGTCTATTACGCTAGCGCTAAGTTCATGCAACCGAAGCTACGACAGTGTGCATGCTCTAGAAGCATGTTAAATATAAAGGCCCGGCAAGTGTTGATCCCGTTACACTTGTAATTCGACATGTTATACGCTCGCGTTTGCCTATCCGGTCAAACCGAACGGGGGAGTCACCACCAATAGATCTATTTATAACATTCGCGCTTCCCAGCAGGAATTGACGGTTCATGAGTCTGGGCATAGTGGGATTCAAGGGCTTAGGCTAATCCGCGTAATAGTGTAAATAAAGCATAAGTTTCAGTGTGGTCCATAAAAGTGTTTGCATAAAAGCAATAGTTCACAAAGTGTGTTGCATAAGAGCAAAAGTTCATAAAGTGGGTTGCATAAAAGCAAGAGTTCATAAAGTGGGTTGCATAAAAGCAAGAGTTCATAAAGTGTGTTGCATAAAAGCAAGAGTTCATAAAGTGGGTTGCATAAAAGCAAGAGTTCATAAAGTGTGTTGCATAAAAGCAAGAGTTCATAAAGTGGGTTGCATAAAAGCAAGAGTTCATAAAGTGTGTTGCATAAAAGCAAGAGTTCATAAAGTGGGTTGCATAAAAGCAAGAGTTCATAAAGTGTGTTGCATAAAAGCAAGAGTTCATAAAGTGGGTTGCATGTTTATAAAACGCTTGTGTATGCGAGAAAATAATCAAGTATGCAACTGATATACACATAGGTGCATTTGAATAATCAATCAAGCCTTCAAAGAAACAGTAGTGTTTAAGTAAACAATTGCGCATTCAAGCATTGAGTTTAGTCAAAAACGAGCATGTATTCTCCCCCAAAACAGTTATAAAAACAGGTAAAAGTAGGGGGTATGAACTCACCTGGTGCGATAGCTATGATGACAAAAGTGGATACACTGAAATGAGGCACGATCTCTAATCGCAACCTAATGAATGATAGTTTCTAATGTAAGAAACGAAATGATGCTACACATGCAAGTACGTATGTTATCGATACCACTCGTTAGTTTTGAAAATAATGTTTATCGTCAAAAATACATCTTTGACGTCTCGTTAAGTTAATAACCACTTTTCATGTAGTTGTGTTGAAAAGGTACTCCACGATCCTTGTTTGGTGTTTTAACGGTAAATATAAGGTTTTCGTCACAAAAATAGCATTTTCATAACTTGAAAATATGCCCCAAGTGGCCTCGCAAAACAAGTCGCGAAATGTTGTACGTTAGGGGTTAATGGTCAAGCTCGGCGTTTTTGAAAACCTTGTAACAATATCTTGAAGTCGTGTTATATAACTTTTGGCTATACGGGTCTTGATCAATGAGAGAATCGACTCTTATTGTTGCTATTTGAAAATATTATGTTCAACACTTAGAAAATTTCATTATAGCAAAAGCTGTCAAAATATATATAGTTTATCGGGTATATAGATGAGGTCGTAGTTTATTCGTTATGAGTCCAATGATCAAACGGCCAATTGGTTTGAAAAGCTTGCTGGGAGATCTTGATTTCATAAAACTACGGCTCGGACTCAAACTGATCCGATCATAAAGAAAAACAGCCGTGAAAGTGGTGTCTCGCAAAGACAGTTTACGTCAAAACTCTATTAGTGTACAAAAGCTGATGGAAAAATATATATATCGTCGGATTTCAAACACTTGTATCTTTTTCGTTATAAGCCCGTTTTCTATGTTCTTTATATCCCCGCGAAGGTATTCAAGTATACTTTAGGTTTTTCAAGGTCTCGGCTAGTCAAGATATCATTTAATCTCAGTTTTCCTAGCTAGAAAAATCGGGACAGATTCAATATTTCAGAAAATATAGTTTTCGTCGTAAATCTTGAAAATAGCATATCTTTTTCGTCGTAACTCGGATTTTATCCCCGTTTTCGGCCATAGTTTCGTCTTGGAATGTATTTTCTAAATCTTGGGTCCAAAGTTACACCCTAGACCCTGAGTTTCCCACGTTTTACAGAAATGGACAGCAGCTTTTATATAGTTGTGAAAGTCAACTTTCCTAGTTTGTAACTTGTTCAAGGCTTAACCAAACCATCTCAAATCAACTTCACAAATACCAAATCCTACCATACACCTTCTTAGGGTGTCATGGGTTCCTAAACATCACCAATCTTGGTGGATCTCATGAGATTTCTAATAAAAATTATAGATCTAGTGTTTATAAAAACAAAATGAGTAATAAGTGGTATGGATCTTACATACTTGCATGTTTTGTTACTAGATCATGAAAATATATAAAATAGATGTTTAAAAGAGTAGAAAAGATTATTAGTAACTTACTTGAAGATTTGAGATGATTTGGATGAAAATATGTAATTAACCTAGGGATTTTTATTTCAAAATCCAAACTAGGGATACAATCAAGACTTGATTATAACTTGGACATCAAAAATTGATGGTTTCTTCTTGTTGTTCTTCCTTTGGTCGATCCACACACAAGGGAGGAAGAAGAGATGAGTTTGCTAGGTGTTTTGGTGTATAAAATGAGTAAAATGGTGAAATGGTGAAATATGATGATGGTATATATATATATACATGAACTAGTCAAAGTCTTATGGTCAAAAAAGTGGTCTTTGGTCTTAGGGGGGGGGGGGGCGGCTCCAAAAGGAGTGAAACAAGGAAGAATGTTGGTGGCTCATTAATGAGCTTGTCCCCAAGTGTATGTATTAGTTGGTTTTATGTATTAGGTGTTATCGGGTACCGAGTTAACTAAAAATAAATGTTAACAAGGTGAAATAAAATACGACGAAGTTGTAAAAGTTGTAAAATATTATTCCTAATGAGAATCGGGTGTTGGAATAATTATTGAATTGAAATAACGCAAACCGACAAAGTAATAAGCTCCGACCGTAAAGTATAGCCATTGGTTTTAAAACACCGGGTAAATTAATAATATAATTTTTATATTATTATTATGAGTATGTAAATATGTTAGGATCATAGTCGGGAGTATTGGGTATACGTTAGTAGTAAAACTGAGTGGTATCGTTAATTACAAATTAAGCATACGTAAATGGAAATAATGCATATCCGTGTAGTAACTAATGCGATGATGATGTGTAGACTAATCCAGTCTATATCAAGTGTCATTACAGAATGATACATGAATTCGCAGCTAAACCCAACTGGTTACGCGAATTTGAAGACTCGTAAACTCAGTTTACGAAATGACGAACGACAATCGTGAATAGTGATTTCCTTCCGGAAATGAATAGTGTCACATGAATAGTAAAATTTCTGAACGCCTCTCGGAATCACAAACTGACTCCGAAAACGATGAATAGTAAAATAATGAATAGTGACCGGTGAATAGTAAATGATGAATAGTAACTGATGAATAGTGAATAGGAGAAATGTCCCGAAAATGCGGGTTGTTACAGTATACTAGTTCTCACAACAAAGTAATCCAACATTATGTTTAGTGCTTGTCTATGTGCTCGATTTTAGAGAAGATCCTAAAAACAACTCTTTCGAAAGAGCTTGCTTGGATTCATCAAAAGGTGTTACACTACTAGGATTATGGTATCCCAAAAGAACGGGAATAGAAACCATAGTGTATGCCAAATGGAATTGCATCAATAATAAGTTGATAAGAAAAACACAAGTGGTACTTGCACTTTTACACTTACTTACCCGATGATTCTCCAAAACGCTGAAGGATCTCAAATGAGTATTGAATGAAGAAGCACATCAATAAGCTCCGCTTGAACAAGCAAATTCGTGTCAACAACGGAATTCCTTCATCAACAATGTTATCCCTTCAACAAAGGATGCATCGACTTCGGTGACAATTCAATCCATTATGTTCTTAATAGACATACTGTGATCCATCATCATCGCCTTGGTAAGATTGTTCATTGAGGAACGTCTTAACTAAGAAAGTCTTCTACGTTAATCATTCTAACAACATTTTCACAAAACCTCTTGAATGTGAAGCATTCATCATTCCTAGGCTTAGTCAAAGACTCATAAGACCTAAAACCTTAGTTTTGAACATTAGGATAAAACCACAAAAATCAAGACAATCCATTTTGAATTTTTCCCTACAGCTCCCGCGGTACCCTCAGACCATACGGGCGGAACCCTCTTTTTGGTTCCGCCTGGTCCGTCAAAGCCACAGAATGGTTTATTTTTAATTTCAAAACCAAACACCCTCTTAACTTAATCATTCACTTTCAAACAGCCATCACCCTCTCAAAAACACATAACCATACGAAATTTAGGGCTTTCAATCAAATCTCTTCAAATCCAATTAACTTTGTAAGTGTTCTAATCACAATTGCATTTTTGATTCAAGTATAACATTCTCATTCACATTCAATAACTAGAATCTTAGGGTTTATGCATAAAACTTCTTGATTCATGAAAAACTTGGTGGCTAGCCAATCATGTCTTTCATTAGTTAAGAATTGTATACTTTTTGTTGTTACTTTGATTTGCCAAACACACCAAGTGCATTGTCTTTCAAAAATTGCAATCCAAGACTAGAACATGATTCATCACCACATTGTTAAAACAAATGAAAAACATTATTAAAACATCACTTGCATATTATCTCTTGAATGCTAAAGGGAATACATACCTAATATGTATTTTCGGGTACATTTAATCGAAGACACATTCAATTAGGAGATTTTTTGGTTATCTTTTGTTTTTATAACAAAACTTAGTAAACAAAACAATTTGGGCATCAAAATGAGTCAAGATAACCAAGTCTCCACATTGTTTGCATATAAGAACACATTAGAACATCCACATTGATTAAAATGTCATTAACATATAATTTTGTGTTTTCTAGGAATCAACATGCCTAACGCAAATCAATCCGATCACAAGGAAACCCTTAAGTACTTGCCCAAACACCATAGGACCAAAGGTCTCGACAAAGTTCAAGTAGAAACCTTTAAGGCATTAGAAAAACGCTATGTTCACGAAGGTAGAACAATTGATCCATCCTTTCTAGAAGGAACATCTATTCGCCAAAACTTTGACGCAATCAACTTTGATGGTCTTCTTGATATTGATGAGCCAATTTGTCCTAGGTTCATCTTAGAATTCTATGCAACCGTAAACCTCTCCACAGATGATTTTGGTAAGATATCATTAAGCTTCTCAACAAATCAAATACCAAATTTCATAGATTTAAAAGACTTAGCTATCATCTTTGGTGTCCCAAATGAGGGTACTTGTCTCTACACGGATAAGTGGCCTATTTCAAGCATTGACTCAATTGAGCGCTTTCATCCATACGACAACCCTCTAGCTAGTAAGGAAACAATTAAGGAACATCTCTTTGTTAGAACCTCTACCACTAGGAAGAATCGTTCGGGGAATATTGTGGATAAGGATCCTTTTGGTATGGAGCTCAATGAGCTTAAACCACAATTTAAGAAGTGGGAAAAAATTCTTAGAGCTAACGTCATAAGTACCATAGGAAATAGGGATCATGTTAACACATGCCTTTGCTACATGCTATATAGCATCTCCATCGGTCAACCATTCAACTTAGCCTACTACCTAGCCAAAAGAATGGCCGACATACCTTTAGTTGGAACAACCGCTCTTCCTTATGGAATGCTTCTCACTCGCCTCTTTAGAGCAATTTCACCCATTCCTCCTAATGACAAGGGAATGTGCCTTGACTATTCTCTTGTCCCGTACATCTTCGTCCCTCTAAGTGATAAACGAGTCTTCAAAACTAAGGGCAAACGCACTCGCTCACCTTCACCTTCATCATCATCATCCGACATGAGCGAGAATGATAATCTTCCTAACTCAAAGTTACCTCCTTTGGATTACCATCAAGAACTCTCCATCATTAAGAATTCATCCGAAGAATTCAAGCAAACGAAAGGAATGTTCAAGTGCTTTGGAAGGTACCTTAGTAAGCTCAACAAGAAGATAGACCGATTGTGAGAAGAGGGATTAAGGAGTGTTTGGATTATGAAGGTTTTAGAAATTTGTATGTGTTAAACTATGTGTTTTGTGTGTTTTTCTTGGTCATGCTTTAGTACTTTTGATGGATTATGTTTTGTATGATCCTTTATGCATAATGACAATATTTATGTTACTTGTCAATTTTATGCTTATGGTAAAATTTCACTAAGTTAAGTGAAGATCGCTAGCCCCCGGTCAAAGTCCTAAGAGATGAATGTCTACATGCCAAATTTTTGTGTTTCCTAATCAGACATATAATAAATTTTCATTTTTAAGAATTTTCAAAAAATTTGAAAATCGTTTCGCGGGTCAAAATCGCCGACTGCCACATTTTGCAGCACTGGCGGATCTGGCGGTACCCAAAATTGGGATCCGCCAGTGCATTTTCTGGGTAATCTAGATTTGGCCCAACGGACCAGACGGAACCCAAATAGGGTTCCGCCTGTGTAATGTGAAGGTTCCGCCAGTCACCTGCAGAAAATTTTTGTTATTTTTCTTAAGTTCAAAACTTGTAAAGTGTCAAACCATTATCCTAAGTGAGAAACATCTTTCATTAACACCAATAACCATATTAGAACAAACCTCACTCACTAAAACAATTAGGAAGACACTTCCCACCAAAATTCAAATTCAAAACATAACTAACCAAAGGAACCCTTTTAAAGGATCCTTCAAACCTTTGATCCATTTTCAACCAAACCACTTCCCATGATCACAAAGCATTGAGTGCTTAGGTTGGTCTTTCACTCCACCCTATTCCATTGGATTAACATCAAATGATGTGACATGGTCATGAAAATCATTTGAGACCTCAATCTTTGAATGGTAGAACATCAAATCCAAACATCAATTTCAACATCTTTTTCATCCTATAAATTTGAAAGTTTTGTAACAATTCAAATCACACCATCACCATCAAATCTTCTTCTCTAAAAACACCAAAACCACACCTTTGTAATGACTAAATCCAACACATCATCCGAGTCATCAAAATCCTTTTAAAAAACCACTAGGATTAGTGTTAAACCTTGTTGCTTCAATAAAACCACCAAGTCAAGCTCATCATCATCAAGTGATGCTTCACTAAACATCTCTTCACCCATCCAAGATTTTCTTAACCTTACTACATCAACACCATCCTCAAACACTTGCAATACCAATGTGATCACACTTCAATATATGCTTAATCTTGCAACTCCAACACCCTCTCCAACACATTGCTACACTAACATAGCCACTATTCCTCCAACAACTAGACCTTCAAGTGATTCATCATCACCTTCTCAACAAGCTCAACCATCAAGAACTCCTTCACCTCAATCACCAACACTTACACCAATGGAACTTTTCCATACACCACCAACATCACCATTACCAAATTTGGAAACTTTAGATGATCTATCATCAAGCCCACCATCCTTCTCACTCTTTGACACCATTGCTCAAATGGAAACCCAACAATAACCTAGTGAGCAACTAGATGATGAACCTCATCAACCATCATTAGTAGAACGGTTGGCTTACCGTTATGCTAGACCATCCATTTTTCCAAATGATCAAGGTCATACCCACTCACAATCATTTGTGTTTCACCCAATTTACAAAGACCTTCATGGCAATCCTTCCGGCGAACCAAGCTTCCGCCATTTTGTTCAAAATCAACAACCACAACCACAACAACAACAACCATCACCACAAGAATCTTCCTAACACCTTGAATCTCTACTTTCTTCTTATAAGGAAATAGAGGCATCTATGTGGGAAAAACCTCCAAACATGAATGAGGAAATTAACACTCATTTAAACCACCTAAATGCCTTCAAACGAATGGTTGACTCTCAAATCAACCATGTTATGGAATTCCATACGGCATTACACTCAACAAATGAAGGAAGCAAACACACCTCTCAACCATCCACATTTGCTCCTTCAAGTTCAACCCATCCACCACCAACAAACCAAACCTCTCTTCCACCATACTTTCCCCGCCATGGTTGCGGACAATGTGAAAGAACCGCTCACATTAGTGAAGGGTGTAGAAGGGAACTTAGGGAACTATCCGAAGAAATGAGGTTTATCTTAAACCACATTTTGGATCCTCTAGCATCCTTGTCTCACACACCTCTACCCTAGAGTCTCCAAAATGAAACAAAACCGTTTCTTTTGGAAAATGTTTCCCATTTTAACCAACAAAACCAAAACCGTGTCACTTCCTCACTCCTTAAAATAAAGCCCGCTACAAACTTTGCTAAGTTTACGATCTTTGCTAAGTTTTGTTAATGACAAAGTATGAACTTTAGCTAAGAGTAAATCATCACTTTGAGTGTTTAAGTCTTGTTTAACTATGGTTTACATTTCCTTTTAAACTAAACATTGTTTTTATTTCTTAAATTAGAAAGTGTCTTGTCACATCAAATTTATTTCTTAAAATAGTAATGTCACACCACATTTAGGGCAAGCTTTGTCAATATACATTTATGGTAAGAAAGAGTGTTTGACTAACCATATGTTTGCTTGCAAGTCTTGTGTTTGACTAGGTATAATGAGATGTGACCTTGTTTGGTTTGGAAGATTTATTGCAAAAACCAACTGCAGCCCTGACGGAACCCTGGGGGTACACGGGCGGAACCCATCTGAGGGTTCCGCCTGATCCGCCAGACCTGCAGAATGGCTTGCTATAAATACCAAACCATTTGTTAGTTTTGGGTCACCCTTTTAGGACATATTTTGATATACTCTCTCAACTAACTCAGTAACATTTGACTTGTGTGATTCTCTTATGTAGCAAGGAACTTCACAAGATCATTCAAGAAGTTACAAGCTTCAACTCTAAAGTTGCAAGTCTTGGTAGCTTGGTCATGTATAAGCTTTGGTAGTTTATACTTCTTTTGTGTCATGTATGTAGAAGTGATTGGTTAGTATTTTAGGCCTCAAAATACATTCTGTGTTGGGAGTAGTTGTACCCTTGTAAAAGAACTAACGGGAGTGGTTGTACCCTTGGTAAAGAACTCGGCATCTAGCTTAGTGTCGGTAAAAGTGTAAGTGACGATGGGAGTGGTTGTACCCGTGTAAAAGAACTCGACATCTAGCTTTGTGTCGGTAAAAGTATAAGCGACGTTGTAAAGGTTTTCTCCGCCGGTGAAAGGAGCTTGTTGATTAGTGCTTATAACTCTCGAGTTGGAAACTCGGGGCGTGGATGTAGGGCAAGGAAAAATAGTCCTTGTAGCCGAACCACGATAAACAATCGTGTTGTGGTTTGATCGTTTCTTTCTTTATCTTTGCTTATTGCATGTTGTCTTTTAGTTAGAATCGCTAATCACATATAAAGCTTTTCAAAGAATTAAAACAAGTAAAGTTGTGTTTATATCTTTAAACAAATGTAAAGCTTTTCAAATAACTAAAACAAGCAAAGTTAGGATCATCACAAGTAAAGCTTTTCAAAGTATGAAACAAGTAAAGTTAGAATTGTTATTCACTGTAACACCCCCAATTCATGGTTGCAGCGGAATTCGAACTGGGTGTTACTCGACGGCACAATAGTCACAATAATAGAAAACGAACTCCAATTGAGTCGTTTTAAAAGATTTATCATTCAAATTATATAAATATCAGAGATTACAAAATGAGGTCCCAATTGGTTCCATGTTTACACATCACATTAAGTGAGTTTTTGAATGATAATAAAATTTATAGCCCTCTTGAGTATCCGTGTCCTTCCGTGCCATCCTTGATCGTCATTGATGAGGCGAAAAATGATCCATTTTTAGGGGGTCATTTAAGCCCGAATCCGACTTTATTTGATCAAATATTGCCCTAAATCGTTCCTTTTGTGATTTTAGGTGTTTGGAGAGTGAATTCTGGAAAAGAAGCCATTTTGGACGTTTTTGGAGCATAAAAGTGAAGAAAACGGCTAAGTACCAAATTTCCATGCTGAAGATACAAGGTGACGGCGTCAAGACCACCATCTTGACGGCGTCAGACATGAGGAATTAAACACCGTAGGTGGTGACGGCGTCAGAAGGCTTCATGACAGCGTCAAAGTGGCAAGAATAAAATACCGTGGGTGGAGACGGCGTCACATAGGCCGTCATAAATGGATCAAGGCCGTCCGAGGAAGTATATGGCGGCGAGGTGACGGCGTCACAAGTAACTCTTGACGCCGTCAGCCTGTTTTTCCTATATATAGTTTTCTAGTTTTTTCATTAGAAAGGAGAGAAGTTTTGGTGAAACCCTAAAGACGATTTTGGTGCCTCTTTTACAGGTTTTTCAAGGGTTCCAAACTCTTGAGACCTTGCATTGTAATTGAGATAAGTGTACTTTCAATTCAATCAATATGTCTATGTGTTGGTTGTTTATATCTTGTTCTTGTCTCAATTCTACTATGCTAGGCTAGATCTCTTTTGTGTTTGCTTAGATCTAATGAAACCTAGATGTTGATTATGTGTTGATTACTTGTCTATTCTTGTTTTGGATGAATGATATTATATGTTAGGCTTAAGAAAACTGGCAGATCTCCAAATGGTAACATGCTTGAACGTCTTAAGAAACATGAACCGAGGCGTACTAGGTCTTTATTGGTTGTATTTAATGCATGAGCCACTGTTTACAATCCATATAGTTGTGCTGGGTCATGGTGTAGGAGGAGATAAGAGCTCATAGAGTTGGGGAGTTATGTATGCCACCCCACGAATGGTATTAAGGAATACAATCCGTCATCCATACAAGTGTAACAAGTAATTAACATGTAAAAGATATCTAGGGAGTAATGAAGTCTAAGTAAACACAATTTCTCCAACCACTGCTCACAACCTTAGTTTAATTTAGTTTAATTTCATTTTCATTATTTTATTTCAATTATATAATAGCTTTGGGTTAGTTGAATAGCAACTAATTCCGCCCACTCTTCCAAAACCCGAGATTTTACTTGCTTTCATAAAAATATAAAAATACAAAAATAATCATCTTTCACCTCTAGAACTATTAATTAGGTTTTCTAATCCTAGCGACACTATTCCTAAGCTGAACGATCAATCCCCCGGTACTTGTCACTATACTATACTACAACGATCAGGTACACTGCCTGGTGGGGGTTGTAAGCTTCTCGAGATCCCTCGAGAGGTAAAGCAAGGTGCGATTCCCACGCATCAAGTTTTTGGCGCCGCAGCCCGGGGAATAGTTATTGTCTAGGTTAGGATTTCTTTTTATTAGGTCTACTTGCTAGATTCCTTTCTAGTAAGATTTTTATTTTTATTTTTAGGTCTTCTTTAGTCTATCTTATTTCTTCGTGCCTTTGTTCGTAAACTGTTTCGATGGATAACAATAACATTGATCGGCTGATTCCTGTTATTCGTGTTTTTCGTCGTAGGATGTTCCAATTGCTCGTCCCACTTCCTTCAGCAGAAAATGAGAACCCACCTAACCTCTCACCCAACCACCACTTTGACAATAATTCTGAGCTAGAAGAGTCTGATCATGATGATGACCGTAGGGCTAGTCCTTTTTACTATTCAGACTCCGATGAGGATCTTGATGATGGTGACGTAATCAATGAGGATAGAATGGAAGAGGAAATAAACCCTCTTAGGTATGTGGACCCTAGAACTAGGATTGAGTGCGATAGTTCATTTAACATGCAATTCCCCTGTAAGATTGGATTTAAGAGCTTTAACGACTATCTCAACTCATCTCTTCCGATGAATATAATTTCACGTAACGAATACAATAAAATCATGGTAGATGAGTTAGAATACAAAGGGGACAACATTATTGCTAAGGCAATACCATTGCACGTGTTTGTAGGAAGGTTGGTTTATCTTGTTGAATTCATGGTTATGGAGAATCTAGGAGAATTTATTGATAATAAATTGACCCAAGTTGTGTTTGGAAAACCCTTTAAACGGTTGACCAACCTTGATGAAAAACTCATAGAAGGGCTAATTACATTCTCGGATGTGGATGAAGATTTTGTCTATCAAATGCCCCGCGCACACCCTAGGTTCAAAGATTTTTCCATGGAAAAGTGTAGTAGGTATCCGCCCATGGAAATGCTAAGTGAGAATGATAAGAGAAAGGGATTTAAGTACACGCATGAAAAGAATAAAAAGTACTATCGCAAGTGCCTAGAGTTAGGAGAAGAATATAAGAAAGATGAGGCGACAATTAGATGGCTCACACTTGGTTATGTGAGCATAAGCGATACACGATAACCCATGACTTTGAGTCTAGCTACAAGACTCGTAAATAAAGAAAAGCGCTTCTTGGGAGGCAACCCATGTTTTGTGTGATTTTATTTGTTTGATTGTTATTTGCTTCCGTATGCATGTTTTATTTTTATTGTTGGTTGATCATGTTTCTCTACTAAAATGTGGAAATACTTTATTATGTTGTTTGGCCTAGTCTTAACTTCAACCTAAAGGTATTTTTGCAAAAGATAAGTGTAAGGGGAAACCCCAAATATGTTTTTAAGAAACAAACCGATCATGAATCTCCACAATATTTAATGAACATGTATATTCGTATTTGTTAGAGTCAAATGCTTGTATCGAGTCATAATGAAGTTTTGCAGGATTTTCCAGGAAGTAGGACAAAGTTTTTCCAGGAATTTTCCGGAAACTTAACATAAGAATTTCTGCAGGTCCATTCTGACGGCGTCAGGGTATTGCTCTTGACGGCGTCAGGAGTCAAAAATCTGGAAATTTTACCGGTTTTGTTTTTCTAACGGAGTCTTATAGTTTTTGTGAATTATTAAGTTTTATAATCTCCAGGAAATCTGCAAACTTCATTCCACAAGCATTATATCTTACTTTGTTTTCTAGGATTTAGTAACTTATATAAGATTCCGCCGATTTTACGCGAGGTTACCTTGTCTATTGTTGTCAGGATTTACAGGTTATTTATGACAAGAAGATGATTTATATTCTGGAAGGGAAGCTTTGATTGTTCATTTTCTTGGAGGAAGATTTAACCTGGCCAACCTATAATCCATACAGAGCGAATCAGGGGAGTATTTGATTTCATTCTCTTTACTTCTTAACTTTTACATTCTTTACTTGAACATTGGGGACAATGTTCATCTTAAGTGTAAGGGGAGGGTAAAAAGATGATACCTTACATATGCACTTTCGCTTGAGTTTGTTTTGTTTGATAGTAGATGTGTAATAAAACTATGAGAAATACTTGTTAGTGTAATTTTAGCGCCAAATTTAAATTTTTTTACAACATTTAGGAGTGAAACTTTAGCCATAGCAAGCGTCTCATGGATAGGAGGTTGTATGACTAGCACATAACCGTATATTCAGAAAAATTTTCCACCCAAAAATGTGAGGTTCGCCTTTAGATTTGATAGGAAAAGCATTCATTATTGGTGCTTATGAGTGTACCGGTAGCATTTAGATTCTACAACTTGCGTTAGTGATGCATCCCGAGACCGCTAGTGAGACTACATTCGTGTGGTAGGATTTACTACATGATAAGAGGCATTAGGATCACCCTTGTGTTAAACCCGTATTATAATTACTTGACCATTTAAGTCATATTACTTGGCTAGTTAAGTCAACTAATTTTTCCCACACCCTTAGCGTTGTACTCATTTTTAGTACACGATACCCCTAGTACACCCCTCCGAGCCTATCTTTTCATTTCTAACTTTAAGCATCTTACTTAAAGGAAGAATTTGTTACACCCCACTTAAATGTACACCCAAATCGCCTTAGCCTTCCGTGTATGCGCTCATCTTTAGTGCATTATTGTTATTTGTTAAACCCTAAGTTAACTTTCTAATTGATTACATGGTTGCTAAGTCGAGTCATATCCTTGTACATATTGTTTTGGGACGATTGGGACTCATGGGTAAGTACTTGTTTTATGGAGTAATGGGGAAGAACATCATATTATTACCCCATATGTACGTTAATCTTAAAAGTGCTCCAAGTGTTTTGATTTTCTTAATTCGAGTCATTAGAATAGTTTAATGTAAAGTATGTAAAGATTCAAGTGTAAGGGGATTGCTCATACCCCTATGATGTATTATTTTGGATGGTAGGGTAAGAGAGTATGCAAAAAAAAAATAAAAAAAATAAAAAAAAAATAAAAAAAAATCGAAAAAATCAAGAAAAAGAAAAAAAAAATAGAAAAGAAAAAAAAAGAGAAAAAACATACGGACTACCATCCCGTTTCATTCTATGTTCATTTTATGTTTTTGTTATTTTTTATTTAATTAGCTTAAGTCGAGTCTAGTCTTGGCTTAGCAACGCCATCTTGTACATGTAATTAACTAAGATTGTTAACTCGCCACCAGTAAAACTTCCTTTATCCAACAAAACCGTGTAATTCATATCCCTACACCTAACGTTATAACCCTTTAAAAGACCTCTTTGATAGTTTATCCTAGGTGCTTACGCCATGTGGTGGAGGTTTGATCCTTTCCCAAGCCTATGGTAATCTATTTTGCTATGACAGGTAGTGAGAGATATCTTCCATTTCCATAATGTTATATTACTTTATTACACCCGAGAGATGTGAGTATCTAAACACTATTTGTGAGGTGCTTGTGTATGACCTCCGTGCTTGTCTATTGGTCTTTAGTGGAACGATTATTTGTTGTAATTACTTTCATATTAGTGTTAAATGACCCCTAACTTGTCTTTTGAGTAGAATAAAAGCTCATTTGCTTGAGGACAAGCAAATCTCAAGTGTAAGGGTATATGATGAGGCAAAAAATGATCCGTTTTTAGGGGGTCATTTAAGCCCGAATCCGACTTTATTTGATCAAATATTGCCCTAAATCGTTCCTTTTGTGATTTTAGGTGTTTGGAGAGTGAATTCTGGAAAAGAAGCCGTTTTGGACGTTTTTGGAGCATAAAAGTGAAGAAAATGGCTAAGTACCAAATTTCCATGTTGAAGATACAAGGTGACGGCGTCAAGACCACCATCTTGACGGCGTCAGACATGAGGAATTAAACACCGTAGGTGGTGACGGCGTCAGAAGGCTTCATGACGGCGTCAAAGTGACAAGAATAAAATACCGTGGGTGGTGACAGCGTCACATAGGCCGTCATAAATGGATCAAGGCCGTCCGAGGAAGTATATGGCGGCGAGGTGACGGCGTCACAAGTAACTCTTGACGCCGTCAGCCTGTTTTTCCTATATATAGTTTTCTAGTTTTTTCATTAGAAAGGAGAGAAGTTTTGGTGAAACCCTAAAGACGATTTTGGTGCCTCTTTTACAGGTTTTTCAAGGGTTCCAAACTCTTGAGACCTTGCATTGTAATTGAGATAAGTGTACTTTCAATTCAATCAATATGTCTATGTGTTGGTTGTTTATATCTTGTTCTTGTCTCAATTCTACTATGCTAGGCTAGATCTCTTTTGTGTTTACTTAGATCTAATGAAACCTAGATGTTGATTATGTGTTGATTACTTGTCTATTCTTGTTTTGGATGAATGATATTATATGTTAGGCTTAAGAAAACTGGCAGATCTCCAAATGGTAACATGCTTGAACGTCTTAAGAAACATGAACCGAGGCGTACTAGGTCTTTATTGGTTGTATTTAATGCATGAGCCACTGTTTACAATCCCTATAGTTGTGCTGGGTCATGGTGTAGGAGGAGATAAGAGCTCATAGAGTTGGGGAGTTATGTATGCCACCCCACGAATGGTATTAAGGAATACAATCCGTCATCCATACAAGTGTAACAAGTAATTAACATGTAAAAGATATCTAGGGAGTAATGAAGTCTAAGTAAACACAATTTCTCCAACCACTGCTCACAACCTTAGTTTAATTTAGTTTAATTTCATTTTCATTATTTTATTTCAATTATATAATAGCTTTGGGTTAGTTGAATAGCAACTAATTCCGCCCACTCTTCCAAAACCCGAGATTTTACTTGCTTTCATAAAAATATAAAAATACAAAAATAATCATCTTTCACCTCTAGAACTATTAATTAGGTTTTCTAATCCTAGCGACACTCTTCCTAAGCTGAACGATCAATCCCCCGGTACTTGTCACTATACTATACTACAACGATCAGGTACACTGCCTGGTGGGGGTTGTAAGCTTCTCGAGATCCCTCGAGAGGTAAAGCAAGGTGCGATTCCCACGCATCAGTCATGAACCTGAAATACATGCTTGAGAGGTCAACACAAAGGTTGAGTGATATTCATAGAGTTTGTTAAATCGTTTGAACACAATATGTTGGTAGTGTGAGCTTGTAGACTGCCACCAATGTTTGGAAAACAAAACAGGTAGGCTACGTTATTATACGCCCATAAAATGTATTATACACTAAGCTTATGACACCAAAACGTTAACGTGTACCAATATCGATCGGCAGATTTATCCCGGTAGGTACTTTGCTAACATACCTAAATCTCAAATATTAGTGCATTTGTTTGAACTTAGTCAATACAAATGGGATTCGTCAATCCCAATAGGCCTATTCACAATATTCGCGCTCACTATTGCTAGTGATTAAATGGTTCATAATAAGGGATCTCGGTTTAGCAAGGCTGGTACTTAGTGATAATAAGACAATCAGGCAAGCATACAATTTAAAAACATTGTGCTCGGTTAAAAATAGCATGTATTCCCCCAAGGGTTTGTAAAACAATTAAGTAATGGAAAATGGGGCTATGAACTCACCTTAAGTAAGATAGCAAGTAATGAATGTAACGGTTGAATCGTGAATGTTTCTACGAGCAACCTATAATAGAATGTTGCGACTTAGGATTTGAGTAAAGAATATGAAGTAGTGCCTATATATATATCTTGCATTTAGTCCATGATGTGGTATGATGTATATTGTAAGTCTTAGAAAGAAAAGATTCATGAAACATGTATGTTTTATATATCGTTTACTACCGTTCGGGCATACATAATTCAGAAGTCATGTTAGTACGCGTTCGAGGAGCCAGGACACTTTAATTCGTAAATCCACAACTCATCTCGACGGCTTACATAATGAACTCCTCACATGAGCCTCCCTACTATTGTAGTAGTTGATAAAGTATATATATATAAGTTTTGATCCGAAAATTACATGTCCAATATTTGAATAAACTTAGGAAAGTTTATTATTACATGAAGATTGTTATTAGGGTAAGTTTCATAAGTCTTGTATGACCATTTTTTTTTTTGTAATATCTCATGGTTCTTTTTAGGTGAAGTAGATCCAAATTGCTTGTTCAAGTTGTCGCCAATTCCTTGTTTCATGTTTTCGCCTAAGTAAGTTTGTATGGTCATTAAGTCATGGCCTAGCCATGACCTTTGGTCCTTGTTCCATGGTCATGAGACTCAACCTTGGCTCTAGCCATGGTGGTGGTCTTGATTATAGGTCATAAGACCTCTTGTTCCTTTTAAAGTATAACTATAATATAGTAACTTATATATATGTAAATAGCTGTTAAGAATTTGAAGAAATTATCACTCAAAAATAGTTTTCAGGTCTCGAGCTTCTTTATTCCTGAACGAAAACGTCGTTCCGGACAACTTTCGTGTTTTAACTTTTTGATGAATCGGACCAGAAATGCCTCTTTTTGCGTGTTTAAAGTTTCTGTAACAGAAACATTTTAGGCAGTTTTGCCGCAAATCTTTTGTAACTTCAAATGGGCGTAACTTTTGATTCGTATACTCGTTTTAGGTGGTTCAAATTGCTACGGTTTCCTTGTTAGGTACTCTACTACAATATGTAATAATCCAATATCATATTTTTACCATTTTGATCAGGTCATACCAAGAAAATCACTAGTTTACTTGTTTTAATAACTTGTTTTAACAATCAATAACAATAACTTGTTTTGCTCACTTTTATACATCATGGATATGATAACAAGACAATATATAGCATGAATGATATGTAAATAGCATGAATATGATATTTAAGAAAGGAAGTGTATTAGAGTTTGCTTACAACTTGTGAAGAAACTAACTAGAACCAAGATCAAAACCAAGAATTACTACTTAATCTTTCAAATATTTTCCAACCATAGCCAAGCTTCCATATCAAAAACCCTATCTTATAATCCCTTGATAAACACTAATCTATCACAAAAACAAGCCTTAGTAAAAATCTTCACTAAGAACACTTGGAAATTTGATGAGTTTTTGTGTTGTTTTATGGTGATTTTATGGTTGAAAGGTGTTAAGGATCATGCAAGGAACTTAAATCTTCAACTCTAATGGAATGAACTAGCTAAATCATGATCAAAATGGTAAGTTATGGTTGTTTTGGGTCGTTGGTATTGAGAGAAATGGAAGAGAGTGAGTCTTGATCTTATAAGGAAATGAGGAGGTTAGTTAGGTTGACTTGTCAACACTTGGTGAGCAAGTTTGGACACATGTAATCATCTTAGAGCACAAGGAAGGAGATCAAGCCACAAGGGTGGTGAATCCCCCCCCCCTAAGTCGGTTTGGATGAGGATAAGAAGAATGAGTTGGTCTAGTTGATATTATCCTACTTATGGAGCTAGTTTCGACTCCGTAAAATGCTAACCGTAAGTTGTTACATCACAAAACGTAAAACCGGGTATCGTAAAAATACGAAACTTGGAGGAATGATTAAACTTGTCAAAATACTCCATAATAAAATATAAAATGAGTGGTAGGTTCCATTGGGGTGGTAAAACCCTGCTAAAACTGGAAACACGGGTCTAAAACGCGTAATACGTAAAATGTACGAATATTGCGTAAAATTGAGAAAAGTAAAACCGTAAGCCTAAAAATCAAGGAATAACTTATAAAATCAAGGAATGATTTTTGGTCAAAGGAGGAGGGAAAAATATGTTGACTTTTTCTAATAAGTTGAAAACTCAAATCGTATTAGAAACGCGGTGCAGGTATAGGCTAAGGTTACGGCTGAGTAAAAACACTTAAAACTGAAAATTCCAGTTTTTCACGGCCGAGGTTTATTTTGGTCATGTTTCTCAGTCATGATTTATTCTCAAATAAATCATGAGTGTGTCAAACATTTTTCTGATACGGGGAAAATTAACGCGACCGAATTTCGTTGTGCGTAGAATTTTTGAATGACGTTTTACCCTAAAACGTGTAATTCCGTGTAATTCCTTAATAACTTTCACGAAAATGAGCCTATGAAGGTCAAACTTTTAATTTGTCATGGAAATGATTTATCACTCGAGGCCAAGAAACAAAAATCAAGTTTCGGGAAAATTTTCGGGAAAAATGAATAGTAAAAGTGAATAGTGAAATTTTTCTGGGAATAGTAATTAACCTGAAATTTGCGAATTGTTACATTCACATGAAAAGCTTTTCAAAGAATCAAACATACAAAGATGTGTTTATATCTTTAAGCAAACGTAAAGTTTTTTTAAAGGATATTCAAGCTAGAAAGGATTTAAAAAGCGGTAAACTATTCAACCCCCCTTCTAGTTTTCCACAAGGTTGTTGTTCCACAACCTCATCAGAAACCTCATTAGGAATCTTTGATACACCAATGTCATTAGTTCCATTTGGAATCCTTTGACTTGGTCTAGGGACTGATGAGAATCTATTCTCATCAAAGAGTGCATCCCTTGTTTCAATTATTGAGTTAATTGAAACAGATTCATTAGGTTCAATAACATAGAACCTATATGCCTTGGAATGCTCAGCATATCCAACAAAGATGCATTCAATGCCTCTTTCACCTAAAGTTTTCTGCTTTGGATCAGGGAGTCTTACAACAGCCCTACAACCCCAAACCCTGAGATAATTCAGGTTGGGTTTCTTTTTAGTCCATAGTTCATAAGGGGTAACCTTGTTCCTTTTATTGGAAACCCTATTTAGTAAATAGCAAGCTATTAACATAGCTTCACCCCAGAACCCTTGACTCAGCCCTGAATAGGACAACATGGAATTAACCATCTCATTCAGTACCCTGTTTTTCCTTTCAGAAATACCATTTTGCTGAGGAGTATAAGGGGCAGTCGTTTCATGGATTATACCAACAGACTGAAAATACAGAGTATCCATGTACTCACCTCCCCTATCAGTCCTGAATCTTTTGATTAGAGACCCTTGTTGCAACTCAACTTCAGTTTTAAATACTTTAAATTTATCTAATGCTTCATCCTTAGTATGTAACAGATAGACATAACAAAACCTAGAAGCATCATCAATAAATGTCACAAAGTACTTCTTATTCCCCAAAGAGGGAGTAGCATGAAGATCACATAGATCACTATGAATCAGCTCCTAAACTTCAGTTTCACGTTTTATACTTTGAAATGGTTTCTTAGTAATTTTGGTCATCATGCAAGTTTTACACTTTTCAGTGTCCATATCAAAGGCTGGAATTAACCCATCCTTAGACATATCTCGCATTCGTTTAAAGTGTACATGGCCAAGTCTTGCATGCCATAGGGTTGAATCATTAAGTTTAGAGGTTGAAATAAAAACATAATTAACATTATCATGAACAATATTAAGTCTGAACATTTGATTACATAAATAGCCAAAACCAATAAACACACCATGTTTAGATAAAACAAACTTATTAGATTCAATCACTTGTTTATAACCAGAATTATTCAAAACACTACTAGAAACCAAGTTCTTCCTGATATCAGGAACATGTAAAACATTAAATAAAGAAACAATCTTTCCAGAACTAAACTTCAAATCAACACATCCTTTTCCATGCACCAGGGCAGTTGACTCGTTTCCCATATGAAGAATAGAACCATCATTCATTGACTCATAGGTCTTGAACCAGCTTCTATCTTTACACACATGAATTGTTGCACCAGAGTCAACCAACCAAGCAACATCATCATCCTGCACAAAATATATTTCAGATATATATGTAACATAATAAATCTCAAAAGACTTATTAAATATATTCTGACCTTTCAGAGAATTGGTGTCACCATTCCCTCCACTTATGCCTGATCCATTGGTTTTATTGCCAATCTTAACACCTTTACAATCCTTCCTGAAGTGTCCAGTTTTACCACACTTCCAATAAGTCACTTTTGATTTCTTGTTAATATCAGATTTGGTGTTATCTTGATGCTTACGCTTGCCCTTGTTGTCATTGTTCCTGGAGGAGTTGTTATGCTCCACCATATTGACAACTGATGGACCAGTAGCATTGCTACTCTTTGGCTTGTCAATGTCTTGCGCTTTGAGTGAATCCTCAATACGCAAGTGACTGCCCAACTCAACAAGAGTTAATTTCTCCATCTTATGTTTCAGCATATGCTTAAAATCATTCCAAGAAGGAGGTAATTTATCAATGATACAAGAGACTGAAATAGCCTCATCCATGTTCATCTTGTGTTGTGTGAATCGACCAAGTATACTAAGAAGTTCATTGTATTGTTCCATGACAGGTCTAGAATCAACCATTTTGTAATTGTTAAAATTACTTACAAGGAACTTCTTACTTGATGCATCCTCAGCCATATATTTGGCTTCCAAGGAATCCCATAGTTCTTGAGAAGTTTCAACATTCTGATAAATATCAAATAGAGAATCAGACATACCATTGAGAATTAAACCCCTGCATATGTAGTCATCATTCTCCCATTTGCTTCTTGCTCTCATCTATTCCATAGTAGCAGCTTCTCCAAAATCTTCTGGAATCTCAGTTGTCAGAACATAAACCACATTCATACTTGACAACAAGAAGTGCATCTTCTTTTTCCATCTTCTAAAATCAACACCTTCAAACTTTTCCAACTTGGAAAAGTTAGCAGCTATTTGTCTCATAGCAGCAGCCATTGATTATCACTAATAGTTTCTATTGATTGTTGGTTATTATGTGTTTGAGTGTTTCCAGATTAGGGTAAAGATAATCAATGAGTACCGGATATTCACTTGAAATCGTGTTATCACTTTCCAATAGAAACTATTCGACCCTATGCCTGGGTTACACGAATATCTCTATGGGATAAGACCAAGTGATGTTCTTGTTTTAGGCACAAATCAAGAACAAAATCGTATTCAATTGTTTAGGGTTTGTGTTGATAAAATCGTATCCATGCAGATGTATTATGACCTCTATTTATAATAGAGAATACTCAAACCCTAGCCCATGAAATTATGTATAATTAACGGCCCATTAATTATAACATAATACTTTCCATAATAGTAGGAATCAGTGGTTAAAACGTAGCAGTACTTTCCATAATAATGAAGCAGTACTTTGATCAAGCAGTACATTGAAGCAGCAGAGTCTAGCAGCAGATTCAACTATCAGCAGAATCTAGCAGCAGATTCAACTATCATAACCACTATTGAGTCAAGGGATTCAGTGACCAAATGGGTGTACACTCCGTACCTCCAAACCCATTACCAGGTGTGAATTAATCCTTCAAGTGCACTAAATTTTCCAACATATGTTGTTGCTCATTTTTATTGTGTGTAAGTTTTTGGTAAAAATAAAATTGTAATCATGTTCAATAGTGTCCTATATGTCTAATCATATCTTGCAAGAACATGCTAATTTGTGTTAAAGGTTTTTCAAATCTGGGTCGATGTAGTTCTATAGGGTGATAAAGTACTTATTAGGGATTGCAACAGGAAAGAAAAAACCCATAACCCATGGATACCCGCCCGTGATGGATAGGTAACCCCGTCAATTTTTACACGCGGTGGGTCGTGGGTGAAAAAGGAACCCACAACGGGTGGTGAGTGGGTGACGGGTAGGTGTATACATATTTACTAATATGTCATAACTTATGCATCTTCTAATCAAGTTTGATTTCCAAAACATTCGGAAACATGTGTGCAAATGTTACGTTTCACAAACCCACGGGTTCACCCTCAGGCATGGGCATTTGAAAAAGATTGTATCTGCAGATGGGCGGTGGGCGGGTAATGGACAAAGATTTACCCATTGCCACGGGTGCCATCCTTACTTTTAAAACGCAGTTCAACATACAAAGATTTATCCCTTTCACGTTTTAACCGTCTTAGACAAAGATGCCTCCCAACTAGTTTCATTTTACATGTTTAGATCAATAAAGTAAAAGATGACATGGAAATACAACTTAAATGTAATATATAAATAGATGAAATGAAAAGTTAATGAATTGGATGCGAATAGATTCAATGCACAAAACATGATAAGCCTTTTGCATACCCTGTTCCACACTTATTCAAACAAAAGCATCTTGCTCATTTTGTTAGCTACTCACTAGTGTTATAAGTAACCATTGTTTGTAACAAATGCTAATTGTGAAAAGTTATTGATTTGGTATTAAAAAAAAAAAAAAAAAAAAAAAAAAAAAAAAAAAAAAAAAAAAAACCATTAATGAAACAAGTAATGACTTTTTAACAATCGTATTTGATACTTAGCTGTTCATTATAGATTAAAAAAAAAAAAAAAAAAAAAAAAAAAAAAAAAAAAAAAAAAAAAAGCATTATTCTTAACAAAATATCAATAAACAAATAACTTGAAACAGCTAGAACAAAATATTTGCAAGAAGCCTTAATAAAACTTTGAATCTTGTCTTTCCTTTTTATTGAGCGATTAAGTGATTTTTTGTGGGTTGATCCGGGTCACTTCAAACCCGGCGGTTTTAACCAGGTTTCGAAAATATAAAAACCGGTTTAATTTGACCCGTTTTCTAGATCAAAACTGGTCTATCATTATAAAATCTCGTTGCTATTCGCGCATACTCGTCTTGTATTATAACTAGAACCTCTTTTATGACTATAGCTCATCTAAAAAAATGACACATCACCACGAAACACTTGCTTACTATTCTATGTTTGAAAAAAAAGCCATCTATGCTCATTATGACACCTCCTCGCATTTTCTCCTATCATTTCTTATGATCATCACACTTTCTCTCAATTTCTATATTCTTTCTCAATTTTTAATGTCATCACACAACCCTCTATGACCCCAAAGTCTTTATTATATCTGCTTTTGTTTGTCCAAAAGGAATCTTATCTTTCTTTTTCATTGTCCATTTCATTCCACGAAATTTCCACACAAACACATCTTTTCACATATACACTTGTTCATTGTCCATCTCTTCTTACAAACAATAGCTTGAACAATGGCTTCTTCTTCAACATCATCCGTCCAAAAGATCTTCAAGTATGATGTCTTTTTAAGCTTTAGAGGCGAAGACACTCGTAAGAATTTCGTTGATCATCTTTATAATGCTCTTAAGCAAAAAAGCATTGAAACTTATAAAGATGATGAGAAAATAAAAAAAGGGAAAACTATTAGTGATGAGCTTATCAGAGCCATTGAAGATTCAAAATTCTACATCATTGTTTTCTCTAAGAACTATGCTTCCTCATCTTGGTGCCTAGATGAGCTAGTCAAGATTATGGAATGTCAGAAGAAGATGAATAATCAGCCTACTGCTTATCCCGTTTTCTTTGATGTCGAGCCAACAGAAGTACGTAAGCAAAGTGGGGCTGTTGGAGCTGCCTTCACCAAACATGGAAATAATGAATCTGCTTGGAAATGGAGAGAAGCTTTGAAAGAAGCAGCTGATCTTGCTGGATGGGAGTTGAAGAACACTCTTAATGGGTATAGTATTTTTTTCCATTATGTATATAATAATATGTTCGTGATCTATTATCGGGTGAGTTGTGTGACATAAAATGGGTCGAAATGGGCACATAAAATCTTTATTGTTGTGACATAGTTAGATCAATTATCTTTAACCAACTTTTTATGATTATGTTAGTATGTCATTACGACATTTACGGTTTTATGTGTTATAGATCTGAAAATTAATTGTGTATCGGGTTCTTTAACATACAGGCATGAAGCTAAACTCGTTCAAAAGATTGTTGAAGAGATATCATTAGAGTTACGGTTTATTAATTCGGGTGTTGATGAAAACTTAATAGGCATGAAGACCCGGATAGACAACGTTGTTTCATCCTTAGAATTAGGTGTAAACGATGTTCGCATGATAGGGATCAAGGGGATGGGAGGTGCGGGCAAGACAACTTTGGCCAGAGCTATTTATGAACATATATCCTATCAGTTCGAAGGTTATAGCTTTGTTGAAAATGTCAGGGAAAAATCAACACCGTCTATGTCTGGTTTGAATTTATTACAAAAACAAGTACTTTCAGATGCTTTATCGGATCAAGGCACCAACGTAAGTGGTGTTCTTGATGGGAAAAGCATGATGAAAAAGAAGATGTGTGGAAGAAAGGTTCTTATTGTTCTAGACAATGTTGATAAGATAGAACAACTTGTGGCGTTAGCCGGTGACCGTAGTTGGTTTAAGCCGGGAAGTAGAATTATTATAACAACTAGGGATGCACAGGTGCTAATAGCACACAAAGTGAACTTGATTCGTGATGTACATTTGTTAGATGATAAGGAAGCAATGCGTCTCTTTAGTAGGCATGCATTTGGGAGAGAGATTCCAGTTGAAGGGTACAAAGAGCTATCGGAACAAGTTGTACGTTATGCTGCTGGTCTTCCCCTAATGATCAAAGTTTTAGGTTCGTTTCTATGTGGCAAAGATGATCTTGACTGGAAAGATGCGTTAGAAAGACTAGAAACAATTCCATTGAATGAAACTATGAAAGTTTTGGAGTTAAGCTATATCGATTTAGAGGAGGATTACAAGGAAATATTCCTAGATGTTGCATGCTTGCTCAAAGGTTGGGGGAAAGATGATGCAATTAGTGCGCTTGAAAGCTGTGGATTTCATGCTCGGATTGGTTTAAGGGTTCTTGAACTGAAATCTCTTATAACTATTTCTAAATATGGGTGGTTAGGTATGCATGATCATATAGAAGAAATGGGCAAGAATATTGTTCGTCGTATGAATCCCAATAAACCTGAAAGGCATAGCCGGTTATGGATTAAGGAGGAAATTGTTGATATATTGGCAAATAGCAAGGTAAATACCAAGTTACTATTTGGGTTTTGGTAAACTAAAAAGTCAGTATACACTTTTTCTTTATTCTTATCATAATTACTGAACCACCACCCCCGCCACCAAATCACAATCACCCAAAAGTCCCCAAATTTAACGAAAATCCTAACCTTTGAATACCAAATTTAACGAATTCCTCTAATTTAATAGAAAAAACAAAAATACCCAAATTTTATAAAAATTAGAAATTAACCCTACCTAAACATTTCATTTCAATTCGAGAAATTGACACATTTTGTTTTGTAATGAAACAAATCTCATGGTCTCTGCTATTTGAATTACAGGGTACCCAAGCAACAAAATGTATAATACTGAATGCAAGTGGATTTAATCCTGAAATTTTAATGAACGGTCTTGCAAACATCAAGGAACTTAGATTTCTTCTATTGAATACCAAATATGTAACTGAAGACGAATTTAGCAAGTGGAACTTTGACGAAGATAGACTACACCTTCCAAATACCTTGCGATTTCTGAGCTGGTATTTTTATCCTTTTCAAGGTTACCAAAAACATTTCAACCAAATAATCTTGTTGGACTTGAAATGTACTTGAGCAGTATGGTTCAACTTTGGAAAGATGGAGAAGAAAAGGTACGTAGAATAATTAATGGTTGATTACTTGGTAGTTTATGTTTCCCTCTTTTGTTAGTCATTACTGCAATTAACATTTATCTTTCCATTTTTTGTTGCTTTTGACAGCCTTTTTTAAAGCTCAGGTTCCTAAAGTTCAGATTTTCACTTAATTTGAGGACCCTTGACCTTGGTGTGGCTCCGAATCTTGAGACACTAAGGGTGCGTTTAGTTGGAGAGAAATTGCCCATTTTTCCAAGAAATTTTTCATAAGAAAATGAAAAAACTGAAAACGCGTTTAGTCGCACTTTTTTCCAACAATTTTCGAAAAAAATGAAATTCTCATTTTCTAAATTTTAACTAAGAAATTGAAAAGCCCATTCTACTATTCTTACTTTTTTCTTTCTCATTTTTCTTTTTCTCAACTCCAAAAAAAACTTACACAATTCTACCCCTAATCTCTTGTGTCATCCTCCGCTGCCGACCGTCAACGCCACCGCCCGCCATCGCCGCCACCGTCACAATTTGAGGTAATCTTCTTATTATTTTTAAAAATGAAAAATATAACTCCAACTAAACGCGTTTTCAAAATTCTCAACTCTTCTCTAGAGAAGAAAAACCATCCCCTTCTCAAGGAATTTAGAGATGAAAAATTGAGAAATTTTTCACCAACTAAACGGCCCCTAATTCTTGAAGAATGTTGGAACTTGGTAGATGTTCATTTCCAGGTTACTCCAAATCTAAAGGAGTTACGTATCTTTGGTTGTAAAAATTTGGAAAAATTACACATGCCTGCTGAATGTCCAAAGCTCATAACTCTCGATCTTGATGATTTAAAGTTGACGACCCTTCACCTCGGGATTACCCCGAATCTTAAGACGGTAAGTCTCAAAGATTGTCGTGATTTGGTTGAACTTCAGATTCCTGCTGAATGTCCAAAGCTCGTTAATCTCGACCTCAGTAATTGTATTCAAGTTGCGGAATTGCCTGAGGAAATTGGACGGTTAGAATGTTTAAAAGAGTTGGATATCACTGGAACAGGCAATTGTCATCTTCCAGAGAGAATTTTTAGAGTGAAAGGTCTGCGTATTGTTGGGTCTAGATGGCTTCTTGAGTCATGTGGTTTTACATCCGAGATAAAAACCTCTGATAATAAAACATTCTACTGCTACATATAAAGCCATGAATAGCACAGGCACCAAAAGCAGAATTCCGTGTACCATGGTCGAGTGATGATTTTGAACAGTTCCAAAGGCCCAAAGAAGTCACTGCATATGTTTGATGAAGATTGCAATTATTTCCGTGTCGGATGTAAATGATGTTCCTTACCTTATTTTTAAAAGGTTATCAATATCTGGTTCAGTATGCAAGAGGATTCACCTTGTCTGCAGGTGGTGCACCAGTTGTTCTTGTTGTTATTGCTTGTGGTCGTATTTGATGTTACTTCTGCTAAGAAGAACAGAAAGATTCATTCTATTTCATGGGTCTGATCGTCTGAGACTCTGAGTGTCCTGATGAAGCTAGAGTTAAATTTTTCTCAGAGTCAATGAAAATACACACATCTATTTCATGGGTCTGAACGTATGATACATTAGTTCGTCTTGGTTTTTTCATTTTTCATTTGTACTACATTTTGGTTTCATGTGTTCACGGTTTACACAATTACATGACATACTCTAACTGAAGGTTAATCTCTGCCCTCAATAGTTTGGTTTCAGCTAGCCATTTAAAATCAAAGTACAAGGAGATATATGTCCAAGGAATCAAGTCTGTAATACTAGTTATATTACAATAATGAGACTTGATATGATATTATAAATAAATTTAAAAAAAAAAAGTTTTGATTTGCACTAATATCTTCTAGAATGGGTTGAAATTATTAAAAAGTTGACTTTTGAGTCAAACTATTGAAGAACATATATTATAAAATGTTTACTGGTACTGAGAAAAGCTAATAAACATGTTTCAGGAATACGAAGTTACTTCAATGCCAATCGTTTGCGAATACCCATTTTCCGACATAATTCGAAGCCGGGAACAACAGAAGAAGCTAACATATAAATCCACATTACTTCTTGTTCCATGTAGCACTAAGGGTAAAAATGGTGTAAAGATACAAGTAAAATGGTGGGGTTTGAATGGCTTTTATGGAATTTATTGAACGTTTTTCAGTACTAACAAAATATCGGAACATGATTTTGAAGCTTGTAACATTCAAGGTTTGAATTAATAAGTATATGCATGATGTTCAGCTTACAGAGTTGACTTCTTCAGAAAGTCAAACTAGTATCTTGATGAAAATACTTTGTACTTTCATTTTTGCAACATTGTGTTTAATTACCAGTAGTAATACTTTCAGAACTAATGAACAAGAAACGTTACAGCCAAAATGTTCAATAACTTGTAATTCCTGTCAATCGTCGATATTTGACATATGAAGTTATCAATCTCAGATATGTGGTTAACTTTTATATGAATGGAAGGTAGCTTTCGCTTGATTGCAGATTGTAAATTATCGGTGAACTCGAAGTAGATTATCAGTTACATGTGTTTCTGAGTTTCAGAGGTGACCAGAAAAGCATTCAATAGTTTGACTTTTCTTATTATGCATTATTATATCGTAACCGATTGATCGACCTCAGATGTTGGCTATGCATGTAAGGCTGCATTTTGCATGTTGAAAGGTGTTTGATTTTAAAAAATTTCAATTCATGGAGTTTAGCTAACATAGTTGAGTTTTTTCAAAGAGTCAAACTCTGTTCTTGATGAAAAAGGAAGGATTATTTTGATATGATTTTTGATATTATTGATATGCCCCGAGCTTTATGTCATGTTACATTTATTTAGGATATGTGTTTGTGTCGTATTAGGAAACTGTCATTGTTTAGATATATCTTTATGTTTGTCTTGTTTTACAAGCTAGGGTTATTCGGTTATATATACCGAATCATTATTATGAATAAATCAATCAAAGTAAAGATAAACAAATCTCTAGTTCTTTTCTTCAATTTTCTGATGGAGCCAGCACACGCTTGAAGTGGTGCCTTATCCCGATACAACCCCTAACCGGGTCGTATCAATTGGTGCTTTCATTGAGATCTCTCGTTGAGAAGGTTTTTGATTAGGGTTCCACTAAAAAAAAAAAAAAAAAAAAAAAAAAAAAAAAAAAAAAAAAAAAAAAAACTGTTCATCAGGTACTATTCACGAGTACTGTTCATCACACTATTCATCAAAAAAAATTGTTCTTCGAGTTATTATTCATGGAATCAGGCGGCAGCGATCAGGACACGGAATACGCACTCTCTAAGCTTTTGCAAATGGGTACGGTGGCCGAATATGATAGTGAGTTTGTGGTACTTGCAAATAGAGTAACAGGGATCTCTGAATCTTTACTTACATCGTTTTATATCTCCAGACTTAAACTGACATTACAAATAGAACTGTTAAGGGCACGGCCTACAACTTTAGGAGAAGCCTTTTCCTTAGCCCATATAGTCGAGGCTCGTTTTGAGGCAATTGAAAAGAAGGAGAAAAAGCATATAATTGATGAATATATTGGTATTGATGTGGTTAATAACACGATAGATGATGTTTTTGATATTGGTGAGAGTAATGAAGTTCATAGCAAGTTTGAAGAATATTCGGAAAATAAGAAAAGTATAGAAGAGATTGTTGTGGGTGGTCGTGAATTTGATGGTCGTTTGGGCGAAATAAATTTGAATTTAAGTGAGGAATTAGCGGATTCTCAATCTGTATATTCTTCGTATCACCTTGAGGGTAAGGTGATTTTTGAAGGAGTGAGGAGTGTTACGGCATGGGTAGCGAAAGGCGGAAGAATTATGTTGTGTTATGTCCAAGGTAGTGGAAGGCGGAAGAGGAAAAAGGTGTTGGTTGCGGTAGCGGAAGACAAGAGAACTATGGGAGTGGAAGATAGGACTAAGATATGGGATCCCGGAATCAAGAGAAATTTTTCAAGACCACACCTTGAGGACAAGGTGATTTCGAAGGAGTGGGGATGATATGCCCCGAGCTTTATGTCATGTTACATTTATTTAGGATATGTGTTTGTGTCGTATTAAGAAACTGTCATTGTTTAGATATATCTTTATGTTTGTCTTGTTTTACAAGCTAGGGTTATTCGGTTATATATACCGAATCATTATTATGAATAAATCAATCAAAGTAAAGATAAACAAATGTTATATATTTAGTAGTAAACTTAAATATAGATTAGGGACTTAAGTGTACTTTTGTAATAAGATTAGGTGGTAGACTAGAACTAGGATTAGTTAGCTTGGCTTGCAAGCTAAGGTTTCTACCCCCTCATCTCTATAAATAGAGATGAGGGGGGATGCTAGTTTTTAACATTCTTCTTCCTCAATTGTGAAAGCTTTATTGGTTTTAATAAAGGGTTGTTGAGGGTATATCGTGTGCATATTCTTGTCGAGTCTTTGTAGTCTCTTGTGTTGCTACTTGTGCTCGATACAACTCGCGATCTAGCGTTCCGCGATCGAACTTCGGGATTGTTGTCGAGGTATTATCCAACAAGTGGTATCAGAGCCGCGGTTATCGTGGTCATCGAAGTTCGAGTGCTAGATCAAGGTTTCGAGTTCATTCGAGGTTTTGAGGATCGGTTCGGGTTCTCTGGTAGCAGCAGGTTGTGTCGAGAGGTAGCAGAATGTGACGTGAGGTATTTTAAAAGGAAGGAGAAAAGAAACCAAATTGGTGGCCACCGATTGGTTTGTTTTTGTTATGTACCCACGGTGAATGTAGTACAAAGTTTTGATCGTGGTTCGCTTGGGGTTCAAGTTTACGATCGGGTTTGCTTGTTCGAAATCGAGGGTTTAGGTTTATTCTAATTAATTTGATTTGCAAGAAGGGTTTATAGCAACAAGGAGAGAATATTGCACACGGCTTGTGAGGCTTGTCGGTAAAGTTGGTTAAGAAACAACTTGACATGGTTGTTAGCAAGGTATAAGAAGAATGGATAGTTCTATAACTAGGTTTGACATCGAGAAATTCGATGGGAAGAATGACTTCGGGTTATGGCAAATAAAGATGCGTGCTTTAATGGTACAGCTTGGATGTGATGCTGCATTAGAGACATTACCTGCGGACATGGAAGCAGGTGAAAAGGCTGCTTTGATGAAGAAGGCATACAGTACCATGATTCTATGCTTGGGAGATCGAGTTTTACGGGAAGTTACCAAGGAAACATCTGCTGCAGGAATTTGGTCGAAGTTGACTAGTCTGTATATGACTAAGTCCTTAGCAAACAGACTGTATCTGAAGAAGAAGCTGTACACGTTCTATATGAGTCCAGGTAAGAAACTGGGTGATCATATAGATGAGTTTAATAAGTTGATACTTGACTTGGCGAATATTGATATCGAGATTGAGGATGAAGATCAGGCACTTATGTTACTTACATCGTTGCCATCGTCTTACGAAAACTTTGTGGAGACATTGTTGTATGGGAGGGAATCCTTGACAATGGATGATGTTCTAGCGACTCTGAATTCAAAGGAGTTAAAGAAAAGAACTGAAGGCACAAAGGAAGAAACTGGTGACGGGTTGTATGTAAGGGGAAGGTCAGATCATTCAAGGAAAGCTCATTCTGGTGGAAGTTCGCGGTTTAAGTCAAGGGGTGGAACAAGTAAACTCAAGTGCTTCATATGTCATTCAGAGGATCATCTGAAGAGAGACTGTCCAAGGAAGAAGTCAAGTGGTTTCGTCAAGAAGGGTAAGCATAATCAGGATTCTGATTCTTCTGATGACGAGGGTAACGCCTACTTTGGAGAAGCCTTGGCGGTGGTCGGGGATGATGAGATGACTGAATTGGTAATGGATTCAGGTGGGTCTTATCATATGACACCTAGGAGGGATTTCTTGTATGACTTCAAGGATTTTGATGGTGGTTCGGTTTAGTTAGGTGATAACAGGACATGCACTATCAGAGGGACAGGAAAAGTGAAGATACAGTTGCATGATGGTTCAAGCTTTATACTGGAAAATGTCAGGTATGTTCCAGGGTTAAGAAAAAGCTTGATTTCATTGGGTACTCTTGAAAAAGAGGGTTATACTGTGAAGATGCAGATGGGTAAAGTCAAGGTGATCAAAGGTTGTCGAGTTATGATGACTGCGATCAGGAAAGAGAACTGTGTGTATACTTTGGAAGCAAAAGTGAAGACTTTTGGTGTACAAAAGCATGGAGGTTCAAAGCAAGTTGGATACAAGCAACTTGGTCACAAACAAGTTGGATTCAAGCAACTTGGTCATAAACAAGTTGGGTTCAAACAACTTGGTCCTGGTGTTAAAACAGGAGTCCATGGAGTACAGGTTGATGAACGTGTTTGGTTTGAGGTGGAACTGCAGGGAGCTCAGGAAAATCGTGAAGCTGAGGTTGTTCAGGATAGTAACGATGATGCTGCAGTGGCTCAAAGAAAGTTGGAGGACAAGCAACTTGAAGAAAAGACAAACACGGGCTGCTTGGTAAATGGGCAGGAAAAGATACACCTTGGTATAAAGGTGGGGGCGGACATTACCGAAACCGGAGTACCTGGTCAAGAAGGTGCAGAGGGTAATGTTGCTGAAAAGAGGAAAGTAAAGGAGTCTACGGAAGCTAATCTTGGAAAATTACTAAAGTACAATGCCTGGTCGACAAGGTGGTCCCCGGTCCGAGGTTCCAGCACGAGGAAAAGATGCTGAGTATCGGTTATGTTTAAGTGTTACTCCTAAGGTGGAAATTGTTATATATTTAGTAGTAAACTTAAATATAGATTAGGGACTTAAGTGTACTTTTGTAATAAGATTAGGTGGTAGACTAGAACTAGGATTAGTTAGCTTGGCTTGCAAGCTAAGGTTTCTACCCCCTCATCTCTATAAATAGAGATGAGGTGGGATGCTAGTTTTTAACATTCTTCTTCCTCAATTGTAAAAGCTTTATTGGTTTTAATAAAGGGTTGTTGAGGGTATATCGTGTGCATATTCTTGTCGAGTATTTGTAGTCTCTTGTGTTGCTACTTGTGCTCGATACAACTCGCGATCTAGCGTTCCGCGATCGAACTTCGGGATTGTTGTCGAGGTATTATCCAACAACAAATCTCTAGTTCTTTTCTTCAATTTTCTGACGGAGCCAGCACACGCTTGAAGTGGTGCCTTATCCCGATACAACCCCTAACCGGGTCGTATCAATTATCATGTGAAAAATGAATACATCAGTGTTTCACAAGTGATTATATTATCATTAACCAGTTTAAAACTTTAAATTGCTAGGAATCTTTAAGCATGATATATGTTGACTTTTGAGTCAAACCATTGACTTTTAACAACTTACACTGCTTTTTTTTGGAACAATAGTTAACAAGAAAAACAAAGCCAGAAGTTCCCACATCACCTGATGAAGACAAACTGATGGGAAGAAAATCTTATAAAAACCAGTTCACTTTTTAAGCCAACAAGTGATGATACGTTTTTGCTTTTTATGCTTAATTTTACTAAATTTTAACAAATGATCTATGTGCAGAATGAGGGAACCCAAATACTTTTTAAGCAATCACTCACATATACAAAACACATTAAATGGTAGACCGATGACTTATATCCAAGTGATTTAACCCAAATACTATCGAGATTACAATGAGTAAACTGCAGCTCGTCTTTTGCACAAGAAAAAATGATTATAACTATTGGGACAAAAAGGTATGTAAATGTTGATAGTTTGGGTGATGTGGGACAAACATCCTCTTTTGTTTCTTCTTTTGCAAAAACCATATAAATTACATAATCAATTCCACTCGTATTTTGTACATTAGCTTTTCATTTCTATAATCTTTGATTTTTAATATCTAAAAGATGATGTAACGACTTGCTTTTATTTCGCGTGTTCGGGTCATTTTCCTTTGCGCCAATCATTCAATAAACTAGCCATATAATCCGAAATATGAGTCTACGTTAGGGCTATTAATGATTTAATAATTCTTGTCATCTAAATTATAAAACAAAATTTTGAATATCAATAAGCGCATAATTGATTTTCTTGTAAATGTATTATCTCCTTAGGAAAGATGAGTTTATAATTATTATTTGTTTATGTAATATAATTAACAAGTTAAAAATTTGATTTGCATGAGTATTTGTTTTTTATTCATCATATAACGTTAGAACTATTGTAAGTTATTTACAAACGTATTCGTACCACGTATTTGTGCCAATATTATATTCTAGAAGAGGAATGATACACTCAAAAAAAAAATCTACAAATTAGTTTACAAAATGAGGTGTCATTCCCTCATTGGTAAGTGATCTAACCCAACTCTAATTTGCATTCCGTGAAATTGATGCACCGTGTGGAGTACCTCATTCACGATTATCCTGCTCTAATTTGCATTGCCACTAAATATCCAATTTTGAGTTTAGTATTTATTATATTTTAGAAAATGCTAAACGTAACATTTAAGGCTATGTTTCATAAAATCTAACATGTATAAATTGTTTGTACTTTTAGAATAATCTCACTTTTAAATTTAACTCATCTCAACTAACTAAATGTAATGTCTCTCATTGCATTATTTAAATATTAAATACAACCCTTAATGCTACAAATAACAAATTTTTTAATTTTATCATAATTTGAAAAGAATAAAACAATGTGTAAAAAGAAGTTATATATTTATGTATAGGATTAAATGAGAAACATAATTAAAATGAGAAGAATGAGAAGAAACTACAACCACAAATATTAGATGCACCCATAAAAAATAGACGTATCTCCTATTATTTCTCTTTTCTTATTTGAAGTATGTGGCTCTAATTTTTTTTTCACTCTTCTCATTTTATTAATTCTTCTCACTAGATCCATACTCTGGTTACCTTTATGAAAACTTGTTTTAAGCTTTTCAATACCACATCGACAAAAACAACGATATATTGCATCTTTATATACTAAAGTGCGTATCATTGGTACATGTCGAGACTAGTACGTGTCGAGATTAGTATTATGTTGATGGGTACTATATTTGGTATTAGGTTCAAAGAATCTCGTAACAACTGTGGTACCCACTAACTTATAAAATATCTCAATTTTTTATTATTTTGAAAACGTAAGATTTAGTTTTCTTAGTGTAAGTAAGTTTTTTCTGTTAACATTGTTAATTATGTTTACCAACAATGTCCTATCTTGGTAATTGTACTTTTCATAAGCATGATGATGTGTTATTTATAGTTTAATACCTTTTTCTTAGTGGATATGTTTGGTTAATCGCTTTATTAGAAGTCATCTTTTATACCGGCTATTAATGGGCTTAACGATTCACATTAGAAGAATGTGTATATTTTTTTTTACAGTAACATAACTAACTCACATCTTTTTTAGACCCAACACTTTTTTTAGTTTAGCTAGGAAGCAAACAAGATTGAGGTGGATCAAGATTTAACGTCATTGCTAACGATTACAAGTATGCATTATAAAAATCAAACTAAGAGGATTTCAGCCGGTTTTGACTCAACATCTAACAAAATGACTTTAGAAATGAGCATGGTTTTAGACCAACATTTATACAACAAATGGCTTCAGAAGGAGGTTCAAGTAAAACATCTATAAACACAAACCACAAGTATACATTCCGTAGACTACTCGAAACCAAGTTTACTAACAAAACGAGGAACAAGACAAGCAAAGCGAATGTACATAAATAAGGAAAATATCTAATGGTTCCCGAAGAGCATGTTGCCTTACCCACCACTACTGACAACGGAGACATATGACGAAAGCTACAGTGTGCCGTGACTGAAACGTGTTTTCAAACACTGTTATGATGGGATTGAATGGTAAATGGTGTTTGTATATTTCAAAATTTCCACTTCATGAGTGAATCGGATGTGACGCGTATGACTTGTTAATTATCTTGACAACTAGAACAACTTCTTACACTTCTAATAACAAGGGTGAAAGCTTTTTTTATCCGGTCCCACATCGATTAAGGAGAATAAAGTTTGCTTCCTAATATACTGTGGTGCATATGCTTTATGTAAATTGAGACTTGTATTATTTTGTTGGTTATGTAACTCATAGGCCGTTCAAGTAAAAAAAAAAAAAAAAAAAAAAAAAACAGCATTGTGGGTTTCGGACCCTCAAGTTTCCAACTTTTTGTGAATCTCAATCTCGTATATTGGAAAGCCTATCTTCAAGTAGGTTGATATTTGTATGTCGTTGCTCATTTTTTATTGTGTGAAAAAAAAAAAAAAAAAAAAAAAAAAAAAAAAAAGAAAGAAAGAACCGGCTCGTTGTAGTTCTATAGGGCGATAAACTTGTCGAAGAAAAGGTCAAAGTACTTATTAGGGATTGCAACAGGAAAGAAAAAACCCATAACCCATGGATACCCACCCGTGATGGATGGGTAACCCCGTCAATTTTTACTCGCGGGTGGGTCGTGGGTGAAAAAGGAACCCACAACGGGTGGTGAGTGGGTGACGGGTAAGTGTATACATATTTACTAATATGTCATAACTTATGCACCTTCTAATCAAGTTTGATTTTCAAAACATTCGGAAACATGTGTGCAAATGTTACGTTTCACAAACCCACGGGTTCACCCTCGGGCATGGGCGTTTGAAAAAGATTGTATCTGCAGATGGGGGTAACGGACAAAGATTTACTCATTGCCACGGGAGCCATCCTCACTTTTAAAATGCAGTTCAACATACAAAGATTTATCCCTTTCACGTTTTAACCGTCTTAGACAAAGATGCTTCCCAACTAGTTTTATTTTACATGTTTAGATCGATAAATTAAGTTTAAGATGACATGGAAATACAACTTAAATGTAATATATAATGACGTTAAATTGTGAAAACACTGCACCTTAAATGCAAAAAGTAAGTAGATCATGAAATGAAAAGTTAATGGGGAATTGGATGCAAATAGATTTAGAGAAGTGACAGAACCACAAAAATGATCATTCCATGTCATTGTGTAGGTATATTTTTGTAAAATTTTTGTGATACTAGCATTTCTCATAGATTTAATGTACATAACATGATAGAATATGAACGGAATAGATTATGTTTTAGATCATTTGTGTTATTGTTGTGGTTTCATCCACATCGGCCCTTTCGTCAATGTTTACTACAAAGAGTTCATAAGCTCCAACTTACGAAGTATGTAATAATTTAGACTTAAACTAATAATAGCTATTAAACTTAGTATGACTTGTAAGAAGAAGCCATTAGTGTGACTACTATGGCTTTATATTAACTTGTCCCAAATAAGTCATATTTCACATCACCTGGTGGATGACAAACTGATGAGAAGATCCTACGAAAACCAGCTCACTTTTAAAGCCAACGAGTGACGTTACCTTTTTGCTTTCCATGCTTGTTTTTACACAGCAATTTAATTATACAATGAGTAAATTACATCATCCCTGTGGTTTAGCTGAATTTCATGTTTAGTCCTCGCTATAGAAAAATCGCAGTAGACCTCCCTAACGGTTGGTTAATTTTTTGAGAATTTGTTTTTAAGATTTTCAATCCCACATCGACCAAAAACAAGATATATTGCTTCTTTATATACTACAGCGTGTGTTGAAAATACATGTCTAGATTAGTATTATGTTGATGGGATACTATATTAGTATTAGGTTCATGCAAAGAATCTTTTACCAACTCTGGTACCCACTAACTCATACAATATCTCAACTTTTTATCTTTTTAAAAAGAGTAAATTGCAAAAATCGTCCTTGTGGTTTGGCCAAATTGCACGTTTCGTCCTTGTGGTTCAATAAGTGCAAATATCGTCCTTATTTTGAACTATTACGTGCACTTTTGGTCCTTCAACAGTGAAATTTGGCAAACCACAAGGACGATTTTTGCAATGATGGAGGACCAAAAGTGCACGTAACAATGCAAAATAAGGACGCTCTTTGCACTTAATGAACTACAAGGACGAAACGTGCAATTTGGCCAAACCACAAGGACGATTTTTGCAATTTACTCATTTAAAAACGAAGATTTGGATTTGGAGTTTTAATGTAAGTAAGGGGCATTTCTTCTTTTCTGTTAGTGGAAGGAATGTGGGATCCACATATTTAATATTGTTTCTTTTCTTATTTGGGCCCACAAATTCCACTAAATCCTCTATATGTATAGAGTGTGAAAATGAAGCTCCTCCCCATTAAGAAGCATTAACAGAGCTGGGACCCACTGAACTCTTAGCTAAAGAAAAAAAAGAAAAACCCCTGCTAGCCTTAGGGGGTTGGCAATGGGTGCGGTAGCATGCGGTGGGGGATGGTTCCCCTGCGGGAACACCGCCGTCGTGCGTGCGGGGTGGCTGCGGTGGCCACTGCAGCGGCAAGCTTTACCGCACAAGAGAGGAGCCAAAATTCGACTGTTGGGCACAAGAAGACAAGAAAACAAGTGAGTGAAGGGTGAGGGGTGTGTTGCCAACAAAAAATGAGTGAGGGAAGGAAAAAGTGGGGGATGATGTGGCATAAGGGGATTGGGTGTAAGCAGTGGCGGATCCAGGAATTTAGGTTAGGGTATGCACTAAATTTTAGCTGATTTATAAATAATAATAAAAAAATTGTTTTCCGGGTTCAAATTTTTCGGGTCGGATATTTTCCACGATTAAACCGGTTGTTCGGATTCAAGTGTCTTAGTTAAAAATTGCTTTGGTGTTAACTAATTAAGATCAAAATTTCAGCTAATCTAGTACTACCTCCGTCCCACAATAAGTGTCCACTTTGAATTTTCAAAGTCTTTCTCATTCAACTTTGACCATAAATATTTTTATTTGTGTTATGTAATACTAGATGAAAAATATATGAATGGATTGAGTTTTAAATGTATTTTCATTGATATAATTTTCATAAAGTATTATATAACACAAATAATAATATTTATGGTCAAAGTTGAATGAGAAAGACTTTGAAAATTCAAAATGGACACTTATTGTGGGATGGAGGGAGTATTATGTTTCAAATTAATTTCTTTTGTTTTAAAAAATATGAAAAACTCAAAAATAAATCAACAATAAGTAAACAAAGTTGATAGCTAAATTAACTTAGTACTAAAATTAGTTACTCAAAAAAATTAAATAGCCCTTTTAGTGGGTTGGGCCGGAAAGGAATAGGTGGACTAAAAAATCAATGTCATAAGTCATAACTGCCAATTAATTATTTTTATATTACAATTGGGCCTTAAAAAAATATAAAGAAAGTACCAGTTGACTACTTTACCATCTTTATCGTCTTCAACCAACATACAGTCGCCCAGATATTCAAGTTACAAATCATACTTTTGTTTCTTCTTCTTTCTTTTTTCACTTCTTTGAAATATAAAGGTATGCACTCATGATTTTCAAGTATCTTAGAGGGTGTGCACTTATAAATTTGTAGTGTATTTTATACTAACTATTGAAAAAATCAAAAAGCAATTACACTGGTAAAAATTCACACATGGTATGCACGTGCATACCCTGGTTACATGCTAGATCCGCCCCTGGGTGTAAGTGAGGGAAGAGATTTGGGGTGAGGGGTGTGTTGCCAACCCCCTTAGTAAATATGTTCAACGACAATGTCATATCTTGGTAATTGTTTCATATGCATGCTAATTTGTTATTTATACCTTTTTTTGTAGTGGATATGTTTGGTTATTCGCATTATTTTGAATTCATCTTTTATACCAGCTATAAGTTGGCTTAACGAGTTACATTAGAAGAATGTGTAATTTTTTTTTAGCGTAACATAACTAACTTACATCCATTTTATACATTGTGTAATTTTTTTTAGCGTAAAATTAGAAATTAACCCTAACCTAAATATTTCAATTCAATTCCAGAAATTAACTTCACATTTTGTTTTGGTAATGAAACAAATCTCATGTCTCTGCTCTTTGAATTACGTACAGAACTCAATGTATAAAACTGGTGATTCCATTTCGAGAGGAATTTAATTATGAAATTTTAAAGAAGGGTCTCGCAAACATGAAGGAACTTAGATTTCTTTACATGGATACAGAAGATGTAGATGAAAAGGAAGTTAGCGACTGGAACTTTGATGAAGATAGTGTACACGTTCCAAATGCCTTACGATTTCTGAAATGGAAGTTTTATCCCTTTTCAAGTTTACCAAACACATTTCAACCAAATAATCTTGTTCAACTTGAAATGATTAACAGCAAAATGGTTCGACTTTGGGAAGATGGAGAAGAAAAGGTAGAATAATTAATGGTTGATTATTTAATTGGTAGTTTTATCTTTTGTTAGTCATTACAGCAATTAACATTTTATCTTTCCATTTTTTGTTGCTTATGACAGGCTTGTCCAAAGCTCAGGTTCCTAAACTTCACCTATTCACGGTATTTGATGACCCTTGACCTTAGTGTGGCTCCCAATCTTGAGACACTATTTCTTTTAGAATGTTATTATTTGGTAGAAGTTCATTTCCAGGTTACTCCAAATCTAAAGGAGTTATGTATCTGTCATTGTGATAGACTGGAAAATTTACACATGCCTGCTGAATGTCCAAAACTCAGATCACTCGACCTCAGTTATTTATGTGAGTTGAGGACGCTTCACCTCGGGGTTACTCCAAATCTTGAAAGCTTGGATCTTTGGTATAGCCTGGAAAATTTATACATGCCTGCTGAATGTCTGAAAAAACTTCTCCACTTAGACATCAGTGAATGTGGAGTTTTAGATCCTTTAAGTTTGACAAAAAGCTTGATTCACCTGAGGTTGCTACTTTATCTGAGTTACATCTGATTGCATATAAATATAATATATGTGATCCCGACAATACTTGGCCAGAGTTACAGTTTTGGTGTGATTATAAAGAAGACCCAGCTTCATCTTTAGGAAATCTTGAGAGACTTATTTCTCTACGTTTCGGTGCTAGCATAAACGTCGATTCTTTTTCAGATATTATCTGTGGTTTACAATGTTTAAGAAAGCTTACACTTGAAGGTGGTATTCCTGAAGCACCCAAGAACCTTGACCGGTTAGATTGTCTAGAGGAGCTAAGTTTGCAGGATACAGATATTAAAACTCTTCCAGATAGTATTTGTATGTTGAAACATCTGAAATCTCTCGAACTTGAGTCATGTTTGCTTCTTGAGAAGTTACCTGTGGATATTGGAAGATTGGAATGTTTAGAAAGTCTAATCCTATCCAAGTGTACACTTCTACAAGATCTTCCAGATAGTATTTGTATGTTGAAACATCTGAAATCTCTCGAACTTGATTCATGTTTGTTTCTTGAGAAGTTACCTAACCTGAGGATATTGGAAGATTGGAATGTTTAGAAAGTCTAATCCTATCCGAGTGTACACTTCTACAAGATCTTCCAGATAGTATTTGTATGTTGAAACATCTGAAATCTCTCGAACTTGATTCATGTTTGTTTCTTGAGAAGTTACCTGTGGATATTGGAAGATTGGAATGTTTAGAAAGTCTAATCCTATCCGAGTGTACACTTCTACAAGATCTTCCAGATAGTATTTGTATGTTGAAACATCTGAAATCTCTCGAACTTGATTCATTTTTGTTTCTTGAGAAGTTACCTGAGGATATTGGAAGATTGGAATGTTTAGAAAGTCTAATCCTATCCAAGTGTACACTTCTACAAGATCTTCCAGATAGTATTTGTGAGATGAAACGTCTGAAATCTTTAGAACTTACTCGTTGTATTCAAGTTGAGAAATTACCTGAAGAAATTGGGCGTTTAGAATGTTTGAAAGATTTATATATAACATGTACAGGCATAAGTCATCTTCCGCAGAGCATACATGGGTTAAAAGGTCTGCGTATTTTCGGGGACAGAGGGCTACTCAAGTCAACTGGTTCGTGTCTTTTTAAGATACGAAGAACCTCTGATGAGTTCGAGATGTTCTGCTACATCCATGAATAATACAGGCCCATAGGAGTGAACACATACAGAAGTATTCTAACAGGTACTTCCTCTATTTTTTGTACTGATCGTAATACTTTATTTTTACTTTATTACATGCTAAATAGTCTATGTGCATTGACAGTGCTCAATAAATCATAACCCGAATAATTCGTTAATAATTTTTATTTCAGTTTGATCTTGTTAAAGTTCACTCCTTAACATTCAACAATTAATTTGTATAACTTGGAATACACGTACGTTCTAAATTTGTTATACTTTGAAAATGTTTTACTGTCAGAACATGCTTTTTTACTCCAAATCTTGAGATGCTAAGAGTCTGCGTTTGTCCTGATTTGGTCGAACTTCAGATTCCTGCTGAATGTCCAAAGCTCGTTAATCTCGACCTCAGTTATTGTATTCAAGTTGCGAAATTTCCTGAGAAAATTGAACGGTTAGAATGTTTAAAAGAGTTGGATATCACTGGAACACGCATACTTCATCTTCCAAAGAGTATTTTTAGGGTGAAAGGTCTGCGGATTGTTGGGTCTAGACGGCTTCTTGAGTCATGTGGTTTTACATCCGAGATAAAAACCTATAATCATCAAACATTCTGCTACATATAAAGCCGTGAATAGCACAGGCACTAAAAACAGAAGTTCCCTGTACCGTGGTTGAGTGATGATTTTGAACATCTCCAAAGGCCCACATAAGTCACTGTGTTAAGAACTTTTTTAACAGGTACTTTCTCCCTTCTCTATAAATTGTCTTATGTTTGATGAAGATTGCAATTATTTCTGTGTCGGATGTAAATGATGTTCCTCACCTTGTCTGCGGTGGTGCACCAGTTGTTCTTGTTGTTATTGCTTCTGGTCGTATTGATGTTACTTTTGCTAAGAAGAATAAAAAGATTCATTCTATTTCATGGGTCTGATCGTCTGAGTGTCCTGATCAAGCTAGAGGTAAATTTTTCTCAGAGTCAATGAGAAAACACACATCTAACTTAGACTAGAAACTATCATACATTTGTTCATCTTGGTTTTTTACTTTTTTCGTTTGTACTGCATTTTGGTTTTATTTGTTCACGGTTTACACAATTACATGACATACTGAAACTGAGGTTAATCTCCGCCCTCAATAGTTTGGTTTCAGCTAGCCGTTTAAAATCAAAGTATAATATATGTCCAAGGAATCAAGTCTGTTATACTAGTTATAAATAAATTTAAGAAAAGTTGACTTTTGAGTCAAACTATTGAAGAACATATATTATAAAGTGTTTACTGGTACTGAGAAAAGCTTCTAAACATGTTTCAGGAATACGAAGTTACTTCAATGCCAATCGTTTGCGAATAGCCATTTTCCGACATAATTTGAAGCCGGGAACAACGGAAGAAGCTATATAAATCCACATTACTTCTTGTTCCATGTAGCGCTAAGGGTAAAAATGGTGTAAAGAGACAAGTAAAATGGTGGGGTTTGACTGGCTTTTATGAAAGTTACTGAACGTTTTTCAGTACTAACAAAATATCGGAACATGATTTTGAAGCTTGTAACATATATCTTACAGAGTTGACTTCTTCAGAAAGTCAAACTAGTATCTTGATGAAAAACAGTAGAATGTTGATACGATTTTGAATATAAAGTTATCATAACCATGATTCAGCTTACAGAGTTGACTTCTTCAGAAAGTCAAACTGCTATCTATAGTAGAATGTTGATACGATTTTGTATGTAATCATGGTAGATTGTTCAAGTGATAAACTTATTATAACCATGTTTCAATTTGTATAAATATGATCTAAATTAGGCTGGATATTGTTTGACCTGAAAAAGTTGAGTTTTGTGTCAGATCATTGACTTTTGACAACTATACTGGTGTCAAGGGAATTGATCAGTAACTGGGTGTCTTAAATTTGAAGGGTCAAAATACTTTATACTTTCATTTTCGCAACATTGTGTTTACTTACCAGTAGTAATACTTTCAGAACTAATGAACAAGAAACGTTATAGCCAAAATGTTCAATAACTTGTAATTCCTGTCAATGGTCGATATTTGACATATGAAGTTATCAATCTCAGATATGTGGTTAACTTTTATATGAATGGAAGGTAGCTTTCGCCTGATTGCAGATTGTAGATTATCAATGAACTCGAAGTAGATTATCAGTTACATAAATTATGAGTTTCAGAGGTGATCAGAAAAGCATTCAATAGTTTGACTTTTCTTATTATGTATTATATCGACCTGAGATGTTGGCTATTCATGTAAGGCTACATTTTGCATGTTGAAAGGTGTTTGATTTTAAATAATTTCAGTTCATGGAGTTTAGCTAACAGAGTTGACTTTATTCGAAGAGTCAAACTCTGTTCTTGATGAAAAAGGAAGGATTATTTTGATATGATTTTTGATATTATCATATGAAAAATAAATACATCAATGTTTCACAAGTGATTATATTATCATTAACCAGTTTAAATTGCTATGGAATCTTTAAGCTTTATATATGTTGAGTTTTGAGTCAAACCATTGACTTTTAACAACTTACACTGCTTTTGTTTGGAAGTAAGTCTTATCCCACATCACCTGATGAAGACAAACTGATGGGAAGAAGATCTTATAAAAACCAGTTCACTTTTTAAGCCAACGAGTGACGATACGTTTTTGCTTTTTATGCTTAATTTTACTAAATTTAAACAAATGATCTATGTGCACAATGAGAGATACGTTTAAAATTGAAAAATGATTCATAACCTATCAATTGGTCCTTATAGATGAGTTTATGGGAAAGGGTTATTCGAAGCATATTCATGTCTCTGTCTTTTAGGCTCGTCTATGACAAATTTGTTCGGACATGCTGTGTATATAGCATTACTTAAATTCAGCCATGGTCTAGATTGGTTTATATGAAACCGTAATACTTGTACAACTTATCTCTTTTTCATTATAACCTTCCAAATCCTTTTGGGTCCAGATTGCCACTTTTACGTTAAATAAATTACTTCAAAACTTAGCGGATCCATGTATTAGTTGATGTGCACCTTGAGTTAGATATGTTTGCATATATAAGTAAGATAATATAAGATATGATAATTTTCCCAATCAAAAATATTACTAGAAAGGATGACAACTTAAATAGACAAGACTTTCGATCTAGCTAGTAGCTAGCTTCAAACTTCAAGTATCAAAAGCGTTAGGACGTGTACATGACTTGTTTCCATTTATGTTCTAAGAAAAGCTAATGAACGCTAGAAAAAATAAAGAGAAAAAAAAATCTACAAGACTTAATGGTGTTAAGTATTGTAGATGAAATGAAAAGTTAATTGGGAATTGGATGCGAATCGATTTAATGTACAAAACAAGATAGAATATGAATGGGTACATTATGTTTTGAGATCCTTGGTGTTATCGCTGTGGTTTCATAGCAAAAACAAAAACAAAGAACAATAAGCTAAGTCCCACATCGCTCCTTTCATCAATGTTTATTACGGAGTAAAAATTTCGACTTGAACAATTCTAGCTAGTTTTTTTTATCTTTAATAATCACTCCGTAAACAAGTTTTTGAGTTTATATTTCCCAACGCTTTGGTTCATAATTATCATTATGAGCGTGAAGTTAACGGAATATAAATTTTAATTTTTTGTTGTTAAATTAATGTAATTCATCCGGTTAGAAAAATTCAGGTGCATGGATATTAAATTTGTTTGATCAAACTTAGCTAGTATGACTTGTAGGAAAAAGCCATGAGTGACTACTAGTGACATCTTTGACATTTTAATATTATCGTTACATCGTCCAACAAGGTGCACCAATACAAGCAATCACTCACATATATATAACACATTAAATGGTAGACCGATGACTTATATCCAAATGATTTAACCCAAATACTATCTAGATGACAACGAGTAAACTTCAGTTCGTCTTTTGCAAAAGAAAAAATGATTAGAATGTAGACTCATATTTCGGATTATATGGCTAGTTCATTGAATGATTGACACAAAGGAAAATGACCCAAACACGCGAAATAAAAGCAAGTCGTTACATCATCTTTTAGATATTAAAAATCAAAGATTATAGAAATAAAAGCAAGTCGTTACATCATCTTCTATTTTTTCGGGCCCATGAATGTCCACGGTGAGACTCGAACCTGAGACCTCTCCAAGGATACCTCCCCAAGATTACACTTGGTGGCCAACTGAGCTAGCCCAGTTGGTTGAGTTTATAATTATTATTTGTTTATGTAATATCATTAAGAAGTTAAAAAAATTGAGTTGCATTTGTATTTGTTTTTTATTCATCGCATACGTTAGAACTATTCTAAGTGATTTACATATGTTAGACAAAGATGCCTCCCAATTAGTTACATTTTTCATGTTTAGATCGATAAAGTATGTTTAAGATGACAAGGAAATACAACAACTTAAATGTAATATATAAAGACCTTAAATTGCGAAACACTACAACTTAAATGCAAAAAATAACTAGATGAAATGAAAAGTTAATAGGGAATTGGATACAAATAGATTAATGTACAAAAATATGAATGGAGTAGATTATGTTTGAGATCATTTGTGTTATTGTTGTGGTTTCATCGAAAAAATAAATAAAGCTAGTCCCACATCGCCTCTTTCGTCAATGTTTACTACGAAGATTTCATAAGCTCCATGTTACGGAGTACGTAATAATTTAGACCTAAACTAATATAGCTATTAAACTTGGTATGACTTGTAAGAAAAAGCCATGAGTGTGACTACTATGGCCTTATATTAACTTGTCCCAAGTAAGTCGTATTTCACATCACCTCGTGGATAACAAACTGATGAGAAGATCCTACGAAAACCAGCTCACTTTTAAAGCCAAGGGGATCCTGTAAAAACCAACTCACTTTAACCGAGGAGTGACGTTAACTTTTTGCTTTTTATGCTTGTTTTTACACAACTTATACAATGAGTAAATTACATCGTCCCTGTGGTTAAGCTGAATTTCATGTTTAGTCCTTGCTATAGAGAATTCGCAGTAGACCTCCCTAAGTCCCTAACGGTTGGTTAACTTTTTGAGAATTTGTTTTTAAGCTTTTCAATCCCACATCGACAGAAAAGAAGATGGATTGCTTCTTTATATATTACAGTGTGTACTATTGATACATGTGTGGATTAGTATTATGTTGATGGGATACTATATTGGCATTAGGTTCATGCAAAGAAGCTACAGCCAAGTGTAGAACCCATTAACTCATACAATATCTTAACTTTTTATCATTTTGAAAACGTAAGATTTGGCTTTCTTAGTGTAAGTAAATTTGTTGCTAACCTTGGTAATTATGTTCAACGACAAAGCCTTATCTTGGTAATTGTACTTTTAATAAGCATGCTAATTTGTTATCTTGGTTCATGCAAAGAAGCTACAGCCAAGTGTAGAACCCATTAACTCATATAATATCTTAACTTTTTATCATTTTGAAAACGTAAGATTTGGCTTTCTTAGTAAGATTTGGCTTTCTTAGTGTAAGTAAATTTGTTGCTAACCTTGGTAATTATGTTCAACGACAAAGCCTTATCTTGGTAATTGTACTTTTAATAAGCATGCTAATTTGTTATTTATACTTTTTTTTTTGTAGTGGATATGTTTGGTTATTCGCATTATTTAGAATTCATCTTTTATACCAGCTATAAGTTGGCTTAACGAGTTACATTAGAAGAATGTGTATATTTTTTTTAGCATAACATAACTAACTTACATCCATTTTAGACCCGATACTTTTATTAGTTCATAGGAAGCAAACCGAGGTGGATCAAGATTTTAACATCATTGCTATCGACTACAAGTAATAGAAATCAAACAAAGTAGATTATCAGCCAGTCATTGAACTGAAAACTGAAAATACATAATGTTATAGATTAGTCAGATACAACGTTCAAATTGCTTTAATTAGAAATGAGCATGGTTTTAGCTCAACATCTATAGAACAAAATGGCTTCTGAAAAGAGGTTCAAGAAAACATCTATAAACACAAACCATAAGTATACATTCCATAGACTACTCGACAAAAGTTTACTAACAAAATGAGGAACAAGGCAAGCAAAGCGAATGTACATACATAAGGAAAATATCTAATGGTTCCCAAAGAGCATGCTGCCTTACCCACCGCAAGCTACATAGCGCGGTAACTGAATAGTGTTTTCGAACACTATTATGATGGGATTGAATGGTAAATGGTGTGTGTATATTTAAGAATTTCCACTTCATGAGTAAATCGACTATGACATGTATGACTTGTTAATTATCTTGCCAACTAGAACAACTTCTTGTACAATTACTCTTCTAATTAAAAGGGTATTAAAATATTTTATTTTGGATATTTTGAGATTTTTTTGTCGAGAAGTGACAAGTCCTACGGCGACTGGTCTAGTTTCGTAATTTTCTCTTATTATAATTATAAAAATAGTAAATAAAATAAGGGCCCGTTTGGTTTCAGGTTTTTGCACTGTTGGACTGGAACCAAAGACAAAAAGTTTGCTTGTTTACATATTTGGGATTTGAATATGGGGATCAACCCCACAGACGCACCATTATTTTCAAAGTCTAACGACCTGCCTGGATTTGGTGGATTTAGAGTAATGTGGGTCCTAATTCATATGTCTCTCTTTTATTCTTTCTTTTTATAATATTAAATAATATCAAGTTTAAATTTAAATTAATATTTTAAAGTTAAAAAAATTATTTATTTATAAATTAATATATTTTTTTTTTCTCTCATACATCAAATCCAAATCTAAATCCTAATCCAAATTCAAATCCAAATCTAAATCTTAATCTTAATCCTAAACCCACTTACAAACCAAACCGGCCCTAAAATAATGAATATAAAATGTTTTTATGAACAATATTGTGAATCACTTTTAAAGGTGTGATTGTCATTTTTCTAATCCAAATGATAAATCAAACTAATCTATTCATAATGAATTCATTACCTCATTACCAAAAAGGCAGTCATTTGCACACTCTCAATAATTATTGAGACACATTTTTTTGTGCTTCGGTTACTTGTACAAAACTCACGTTGCGCTTTATCTTCTTCATTCTTGTACTGTGGAGTGTTGTACTGTGGAGTGTGTCAATCAATAAATTAAATGTGTCAATCACTTCTCGGTGTTAAACAAGCGGACTCTTGAATCCATACCTACACAATCTAGACCCACACGGGTCTAAATGGGTTTATTATTGAGAAACAAACTGTATTGCCAAATTTTCATATTTGCGTCAATGACAAATTTTCATACTAACCGAAACGAACCGTATTGCCATCCCACTATCTCCCCTTTCTAGTTTAATAATTAAGAAACCAAAATCTGTCACAAAACATAACATTGGTTGGTTGGTCGGTAAAATACAAATCCCTTATACAGAGACACTTGCTTTTCATTCATTTCATTTCACGCACACTAATTACACCATCAAAAACACATACACAAGAAACAAAACCCCCTAAGAATCAGCCAAGATTTTCAGTAAGCTGATCTTGTTCAGTTACAAGCTTGGTTTTGGGTCATTTGTGTTTGCACACCAAATGTTTGATAAAATGTCCCGTTGACTTAAATGTTGTATTTTTATGGCTAGTTTGTTGGGTTTTGATCAGGCTATGCTTTTGATTGTTATTAGATGAAATAGGGTATCACAACTGGTTAGCTAAGCTGTTTAGTTAGCCTTTATTTCATTGATTTTGGTATCTTTTTAAGATTATTATTAGCGTTTTGTGTTTGATGTTAAGTGTGTGTTAGTTGAATTTTGAAACCTTAAACCAAACCAAACCTTATACCTTATATACACAACGTTGAGGACCGACACTCTTTTTCGTTAGTTTCCCGTAAGTTCTGTGAGATTGATGGCATTAGGAGTAAGTGCGTGAAAGTCCACATGCATTACTCCAACCCTTCTAGTTTAAGTACAAGATTCCCATTTATTGAGTCTTTAACACTTAAAGGTCCCTCATCCGATTTTCATCAAACACATTCTCATGATATGTGAATCAATAGTTTTCAGCTTGCATTATTGTATAGTATGTTAGGAAAAAAAAAAAAAAAAAGTATACCACAACAGTGGCCAATGTACATAATGCAACATAAGCCTTTTGCATACCCTGTTCACCACACTTTCTCTCAATTTATATATTCTTTCTCAATTTTTTATGTCATCACACTACCCTCTATGGCCCAAAAGTCTTTATTATATCTGCTTTTGTTTGTCCAAAAGGAATCTTATCTTGCTTTTTCATTTACCAATTCAGTGACTTTTGTTTCTCCATTTCATTCCACGAAATTTCCACACAAACACATCTTTTCACATATACACTTGTTTATTGTCCATCTCTTACAAACAATAGCTTGAACAATGGCTTCTTCTTCAACATCATCCGTTCAAAAGAGCTTCAAGTATGATGTCTTTTTAAGCTTTAGAGGTGAAGACACTCGTAACACCTTTGTTGGCCATCTTTATGAAGCTCTTAAGCAAAAAAGCATTGAAACTTATAAAGATGATGAGAAAATAAAAAAAGGGAAAACTATTAGTGATGAGCTTATCCAAGCCATTGAAGACTCAAGATTCTACATCATTGTTTTCTCCAAGAACTATGCTTCCTCATCTTGGTGCCTAGACGAGCTAGTCAAGATTATGGAGTGCCAGAAGAAGATGAATAATCAGCCTACTGCTTATCCAGTTTTCTTTGATGTCGAGCCAACAGAAGTCCGTAAGCAAAGTGGGGCTGTTGGAGCTGCCTTCACCAAATATGGAAATAATGAATCTGCTGCCAAATGGAGAGAAGCTTTGAAAGAAGCAGCTGATCTTGCTGGATGGGAGTTGAAGAACACTCTTAATGGGTATTTTCTTTCTTATATAATATGTTCCTGATCTATTATCAGGTGAGTTGTGTGACATAAAATGGGTCGAAATGGGCACATAAAATCTTTAGTTAGATATGAAACGAGTCAAATGGGTCGAAAGTCATCAAGGTGTATTTTTAGCTAAACATTATTTTTTATTGTTGTAACATAGTTATATCAATTATTTTAACCTACTTTTTATGAAAATTACCCAACCGACCCAGCCTATATGTTATTCTTTCACTATCTATGCTGAAAGGGTTATCTATGGCATCTCTTATGCTTATGCTAGTATGTCATTACCTCATTTACGGTTTTATGTGTTATAGATCTGAAAATTAATTGTGTATCGGGTTCTTTAACATACAGGCATGAAGCTAAACTCGTTCAAAAGATTGTTGAAGAGATATCATTAGAGTTGCATTGTATTAATTGTGGTGTTGATGAAAACTTAATAGGCATGAAGACCCGGATAGAAGGTGTTGTTTCATCCTTAGAATTAGGTGTTGATGATGTTCGCATGATAGGGATCAAGGGGATGGGAGGTGCGGGCAAGACAACTTTGGCCAGAGCTATTTATGAGCATATATCATATCAGTTCGAAGGTAATAGCTTTGTTGAAAATGTCAGGGAAAAATCAACACCGTCTATGTCTCATTTGAATTTATTACAAAAACAAGTACTTTCAGATGTTTTATCGGATCAAGGTATCAGCGTAAGTGGTGTTCTTGAGGGGAAAAGCATGCTGAAAAACAAGATGCGTGGAAGAAAGGTTCTTATTGTTCTAGATGATGTTGATAAGACAGAACAACTTATGGCGTTAGCCGGTGACCATAGTTGGTTTAAGCCGGGAAGTAGAATTGTTATAACAACTAGGGATGCACATGTGCTAATTGCACACAAAGTGAACCTGATTCGTGATGTACATTTGTTAGATGATAAGGAAGCAATGCGTCTCTTTAGTAGGCATGCATTTGGGAGAGAGATTCCAGTTGAAGGGTACAAAGAGCTATCGGAACAAGTTGTACGTTACGCTGCTGGTCTTCCCCTAACGATCAAAGTTTTAGGTTCGTTTCTATGTGGCAAAGATGATCTTGAATGGAAAGATGCGTTAGAAAGACTAGAAACAATTCCACTGAATGAAACTATGAAAGTTTTGGAGTTAAGCTACATCGATCTAGAGGAGGATTACAAGGAAATATTCCTAGATGTTGCATGCTTGTTCAAAGCTTGGTCGAAAGACGAGGCAATCAAAGCGCTTGAAAGCTGTGGATTTCGTGCTCGGATTGGTTTAAGGGTTCTTGAATTGAAATCTCTTATAACTATTTTTAAAAATGGGATATTGAGTATGCACGACCATATAGAAGAAATGGGCAAGAATATTGTTCGTCGTCTGAACCCTAATAACCCTGAAAGGCATAGCCGGTTATGGATTAAGGAGGAAATTGTAGATATATTGGCTAATAACAAGGTAAGTACCAACTTCTGATACTTTGCTTTTCTAAAAGTAGAATTAGTCATGGTACAAAAACAAAATTTTTGTTATAAAAAAAATGTATACAGAAAATTATACTAATAAAATATACACTTTTTCTCACTTCTACCATCCCACCGTCACCCAACCACAACCCCTAAAAACCACGACCACCAACTTCAGTAACTCCCCTCTTTCCACTTTTTTAATTCACACTCAAATAACACAAACCATTCATCCAATTCCTCTATTTTAATTGAAAAAAAAAAACAAAAAAACAAAAATCCCCAAATTTAACGAGAATTAGAAACCCATTTTGTTTTGTAATGAAACAAATCTCATCATGGTCTCTACTGCTATTTGAATTACCTACAGGCTACCCAAGCAACACAATGTATACAACTTTATCCATATGGTATAAATTTGGAAATTTTAATGAACGGTCTAGCAAACATGAAGGAACTTAGATTTCTTCAAGTGGTTTACCCACCATATATAAGTAAAGAAGTTAGCAAGTGGAAGTTAGATGAAGAGGAAGTTAGCAAGTGGAAGTTTGATGAAGATAGTCTACACCTTCCAAATGCCTTCACCTCGGGGTTACTCCAAATCTTGAGATGCCAAGAGCCACGGATTGTCCTGATTTGGTTGAACTTCAGATTCCTGCTGAATGTCCAAAGCTCGTTAATCTCGACCTCAGTGATTGTATTCATCTTGTGGAATTGCCTGAGGAAATTGGACGGTTAGAATGTTTAAAAGAGTTGGATATATCACTGGAACAGGCATAAGTCGGCTTCCAGAGAGTATTTTTAGGGTGAAAGGTCTGCGTATTTTTGGGTCTAGACAGCTTCTTGAGTCATGTGGTTTTACATCCGAGATAAAAACCTCTGATTATGAAATCTTTGGTAATGAAATATCTGAAAATTCTCGAACTTAAATCTTGCTGGCTACTGGAGAAGTTACCCGAGAATCTTGGTCGATTACAATGTTTAGAGAAGCTAATCCTAACAATGTCTTTTTACGAGATATTCCAAACAGCATATGTGAGATGAAATGTCTCAAATATTTCCATCTCCCGTATTGTATTTAAGTTGCAGAATTGCCTGAGGAAATTGAGGCGGTTAGAAAGTTTAAAAGAGGTGGATATCACTGGAACAGGCATAAGTCGGCTTCCAGAGAGTATTTTTATGGTGAAAGTTCTGTGTATTGATGGGTCTAGACGGCTTCTTGGGTCATGTGGTTTTACATCCGAGATAATAACCTCTGATTATAAAACATTCTGCTACATATAAAGCCGTGAATAGCACAGGCACCAAAAGCAGAAGTCCCGTGTACTGTGGTTGAGTGATGATTTTGAACCGCTCCAAAGGCCCAAAGAAGTCACTGCGTTAAGAACTTTTTTAACAGGTACTTTCTCCCTTCTCTATAAATTGTCTTATGTTTAATGAAGATTGCAATTATTTCTGTGTCGGATGTAAATGATGTTCCTCACTTTATTTTTAAAAGGTTATCAATATATGGTTCAGTAAGCAAGAGGATTCACCTTGTCTGCAGGTGGTGCACCAGTTGTTATAGCTTCTGGTCGTAATAGAAAGATTCATTCTATTTCATGGGTCTGATATATCAAGCTGGAGGTAATTTTCTCTAAGTCAATGAAAAAACTATCAAAGAAACACTTTTTTTTCTTTTGAACTGCAATTTAGTTTTTATATGACCTACTGAACTTGCCGTTTATAATCAATGTACTAGTTATATACTCTTAAATCAAGGAATAGTTCTTACTTTGACTTCTTCATAAAGTCAAAATCTGTTCATTATTACTATAATGAGACTTGACATGATATTAAAGATGCTCGTGTTATAAATAAATTTAAGAAAAGTTTTGATTTGCACTAATATCTTCTACAATGGGTTGAAATTTGTAGAAAGTTGACTTTTGAGTCAAACTATTGAAGAACATATATAATACTGTAAAGTGTTTACTGGCACTGAGAAAAGCTACTAAACATGTTTCAGGAATACGAAGTTACTTCACCGCCAATCCATTTTCTGACAAAATTTGAAGACGGGAACAACGGAAGAAGCTAACATATAAATCGACTACTTCTTGTTCCATGTAGCGCTAGGGGACAAAAAGGTAGCATGTCTCTTTCTTACTTTTGGACAAAATGTTAAATTTTTATAACAGTTTAGTGAGATAATATCACCACACCACATGGACTCAAAGTTGACTTTTACGGGTCAAAGATTGTGTAAATATAAACATTGAAAAATGAATGAAACAATAGTATTGCTACTACATGAAATTTAAATGAAAATGGATTTTGGTTGAATTCGTTAATGGACTCGGATCATACTTTGACCCGTGAGAAATGTGAAGTTTTCATTCTCACACTTTGGCCACAAATGTTCAATACCTTTGTAGTTTACCCACAGATTTAAAGATTGTATGTTGGTTAGTCGCTCAATTGTAAGGAAATTTAGGTAGACAGCCTTTGAACTTGATTTAATCGGGGACATGACAACCCAATTTTTATAAAAATTTCTATAGTTATTGAAAATGGAGAGAACTGGAGTATGGGTCAACGACAACTGGATTGAAGAGGTCCATCAAAGGGTCAATTTTTATCAACGGGGTCGTTCAAATGAATTTAAAAGGTCTAATAAAGGGTCAGCTTATTATCAGGGGTTCAATTTTGCTTCTTTTTAAGTTAAAGTGTTTGTGTAAAGTGAACTAGTATCCAATTGGGCTGCCTTCATAAGGGGTTTGATAAAGATATTGACAATGATCATTTTATAACCATGTTTTTTTCTTAATGATTATAGTGGGGTTCGACTGGTTTTTATGGAAGTTACTGAACGTTTTTCAGTGCTAACAAAATACCGGAACATGATTTGAAGCTTGTAACACTCAAGCTTTGAGCTGATAAGTTAGTGCATGATGTTCAGCTTACAGAGTTGACTACTTCTAAAAGTCAAACTGCTATCTTGATGAAAATTGAAAATAGTAGAATGTTGATACAAGTTTGGAAAAAATCATTTTAAAATAATATTCAGTAAGATTGTTCAAGTGATAAAGTTATCATAACCATGTTTAAATTTGTATAAATAGCTGACCAGCGCATAATAGTGTTGATGTATAGTTTTGTTGTAGCGGAAAAAAGTGTGTGTGTTTTGCTTGTGTGAGAATATGTTTTTACCTTTTCCAAAGGTAGCGGGTGTGTGGGGTAAATAGTTGGATGAAGATTGAGGATTACATGAGAAGTTGAAAAACATTATGAGGGGAAGTGGTATTGAAGGGATAATTTTTAAATTTTTTGAATTTGAAATAAGGTAGGCATGGAATTAGGTTTGGGTGTCTTGATCTTAATTTCCGGTTCGGCTTTACATTCAGAGTAAGGTGTGTTTATTGCCCTTTTACAAGGGAGTATTGATATGTTCTAAATTAGAGCACAAGGTGCCGTAACAAGCAGCCCGCGCCACGCTGAGGTGGTAGGCATTATGGCGGTGCCACAACATCCCACAGCTTAGAGCCAGGCTCGACACCACAAACATTCTTCCAGTCACTCCATTTAACCGAAGGATCATGCTCTCTTTACTAGATGTGGTTCAATCATTTTTAACATCTCTGAAGAATATCCTCAAATGTTAGGTGCGTAATTGCGTCCACTTCAGGAGTGTACTTCACTACTATATCATCTTATTGGTCAAGATTTAGAGTGGTATCTGTTGATGCATAATCTGGCGCGGGCTGATTCGACGACTCTCCTTGGGCCGTTAGTCGTCTTCACAAGCCCTAAGTAGACCTGTCAACAAAGAGAACCCGTTAGGAGTGGACCCGAGGCCGTAGCCCCGGGATCCACCTCCGACGGTCAAGTTAGTATTGATGCGCGGAGCATATGAGAGTTAGGTTTAGGGTAACCTGTTGTGTTCTGTAGTGAATGAACCCCAACCCCATATTTATAAGGCATGGATTAGGGTTTAGGCGTAGAGTGGGCCGCTGTCTGCCTGGCCTGGCCCATGTAGGGTCCAGTCCGGACCATACGTCCACAAGCCCCCCAAGTTTAGTATGACATAGTGTGTGGCTATGTTATGCTAAACTTAAGTTTTGTTCATGGCCGCTTAGGCCCAATCAACCATGACAACATGGCCCATGTGTGCACAACTTGTGTGCACATGGAATGGATCATACTGCGCAGTCCACATGCGACAGTGCGCACAGGGATTGCGATTGTGATTGTCTCACAATGGTGAAGGTGGATCTCATATGCTGCATCCTGGGTAAGGGCGTACCTTTTGTACCAGTAGTGATGCAGCATGGTGCGACAGAAGACGTACTTCTGTGGCAGAAGTGCGCGCTGTGCGCGAAAAGGATGTGCGCTGTGCGCGACAAGGATGCGCGTTGTGCGCGAACATTACATTCGTCTTTACAACCGACAAAGGACGTCTCCCCTGCGGCAAGATGGTTCGAATATTTAAATCCGTCTTTGTACTGGGCTTGCAATACCTCTTACGTACGATCTGCTTCCAAATATGCCTACGTGACTTGTACGGAAACAATGGTAGTAAATACGCTGGTAGCCCCCCAAGTTGGATGGTGCTACTCGTGTAGGAGCATTTAACTTAGTTCTTCAAATCCTGAAAAACATTTAATGCAAATATTAAAAGTATATGCCGCGAATCGCAACACATAAAACTTAATAAAGGAAAAGATTAGCGCATAGCAAAAGTATAGCACATAGCATATATAATTAATATATAAAAGAAGTAGTAATGCGAATTACACCTATCGTGAGGTTTTACAAACTATATAAGAGAAGTAGCACGTAGCCAATAATAAAAACAGTGCGCGCATGGCGATTTAAGGTGATCTTTTTCTTTTTTTCTTTTTTATTATAATAAACAATGGCGCGGATGGAAGTACCGTGACCGCGACTAATAGTTTCGCACGCACAGACGCAGATGGATATATTGTGACCGCATAGGCTCTAACGTTTGTGGATGATCGCAGATGAACATAACATGTCCACGGCTTTTGTCTCGTGCGCTCATGGCGATTGAATAGCATCGTGGTTTTTGTTCGTGCGCTCATGGCGAATGTCCATTGCGAAGATGTCCGGACACATGGCCTAATGCGGGTAGATTTATCGCGACTGTGCTGTTCGCGGCTAAAAGATGTGCGCGAATTAATTCGCGGTGAAAAGATAAAGTAGGTCCGATCGTGCGGACCTATTGCGTTATAGGTAAAATCGTGTTTACCAAATTTAAAAGATTTACATAAAATCTTTTCAATATTTAAAAGATAACATATCTTAAAGATATGCACAAAAAATATTGAGATATGTTTTTAATTTTATGAAATATAAAAAGATTTACTTAAAATCTTTTTAATATTTTAAAAAGATATTGCGAGATTTACTTGTGCAATACAAAAAGATTTAATTTTATCAAATACAAAAAGATTTTGTTCTTGATGGTCCCGTTTCTTGCATGTAAAGAATATCAACACAGATACATGAAAGAATAGCAACGACTTGGTTTAGAACATGAAATTTTCATGTAAATATTATACATGCATGCATGTAGCATGACATGCATGCATACGATGCACGTGTATAATCTGTATGTATGTGACAGTCATGAACCGAATTACTTTTTGGTTTATATGTGTCGTGTACAATACAAAGTTTTAAAGTTACCGGCTTTTGAACTCGATGGTTGCTTTCCGGTAATGTGAGAACAAGAAACTTGTCGTAATCATGTCCCACGGATAGCGCCAACTTGTTGATGCATAATCTGGCGCGGGCTGATTCGACGACTCTCCTTGGGCCGTTAGTCGTCTACACAAGCCCTAAGTAGACCTGTCAACAAAGAGAACCCGTTAGGAGTGGACCAGAGGCCGTAGCCCCGGGATCCACCTCCGACGGTCAAGTTAGTATTGATGCGCGGAGCATATGAGAGTTAGGTTTAGGGTAACCTGTTTTGTTCTGTGGTGAATGAACCCCAGCCCCATATTTATAAGGCATGGATTAGGGTTTAGGCATAGAGTGGGCCGCTGTCTGCCGGGCCTGGCCCATGTAGGGTCCAGTCCGGACCATACGTCCACAGTATCTAAATAGGCTGTCGATATCAATACATATATAACAAAAGTCTAATGACTTATTATCTAATAGAATTGATGGATCAGTTGTCATCAATAGGATCCTTGGTTACAATTCAGAATTTTACTGTAATTAGATAAGTAAATTTATGGAGTTCAGTTTACACAGTTGACTTTTTCAGAATATGGTTAGATTTGACAGCATATTGGAGATGATAATTTTATAATCTAACATTCGAAAAGTTTTACAAGTGATTTACATATCGTTAATAAGTTTTAATTTACATAAAGAGCTTGTAAAATTAGTACGATACCATAAAAACAATCAAAGTGTTTGACTTTATAGTCAACTTATTGACGTACATCTGATTCAGTGAGCTTTTTTTCTTCTTCATAAAACTGATCCATTCTTTCGTGTTAACCACATCTTAGGTTGTATAATTTGCACTTTGTGGCTGCCAAGTACTAAAAAATAGCTTCAAAGTTAGTCAAACAGTTAGCAAACTCTTAGAAGTTGCATAGCCACTTGGAAGTTGCATATACTTCTTTGAGCAACTATTCGTTCAAGAATCTACTTGGCGTTAGCATTAAATGTTAACTTCACTCCGAACAATTGTCATTTAGTAGATTCATAAAAACAGTGTCACTAAAAGTTAAAAGAATTATCACTATATCAACAAAAGCTAGAAAAAAAAAATGTCACTAGAACTTGTATGTGTTACTCCAACTCTTAAAAAGTGTAGGTAAATGTATATATAGAGCAAAGGACACAATCACATGCTAAAACCCAATTTTCGATGCCAGATTACTTTATAGGACCACCACTACAACAAATCAGGTTTTATAAGACGCTGAATAGTGTCTTATCAGATTACTTTATAGGACCTCTTGGATGATAGGACCAGTGATATAAGTGTCACATATAAAGGCGTTGTATCAAGGGTAAAAATTATTAGGGTACTTATAAGCATCCTAATAGGTGCCAGTATTATGAAACAAAAAAAATAGTCTCATAAAATGTTTTATACGACGCAAGTTGTGTCCAAATAGACAAGGTTATAGAACACTTTAAAGTGTTCTAAAATATGTTAACCTTCTATCACATATTGAGACGCATTAATGCGTCCTAAAAAGTGTCTCTTAGGACGAAATTTTGTGTTGCATCAAAGTCTCACTACAACACAATAGGGTTAATGTGACAGTAGGAATTCATTGTAAATCCGTTACAAATGTTCATTTGCAAAGGATTTATACCATGCGTAAATGCTTCATGGAAATTTTTTGCTACGAAAATGCAACAGCCAAAAACACTTTGTAACAGTTTTGCTTGGGAAGAAAATCCGTTGTAATATTGCAACGGTTTTGCAATAACATAAATTTGCAACCAAATTCCAACGGTATAAATTTGCAGACTTTGTAAAAACTGATTTAGCAACAAAGAATCCATTGTAAAACTAATACTAGTAGCATTATATTGCTAATTTTATTGTAATACAATCAAACCCATATTAAAAAATATTCAAATAGTAAATTAAACTAAAGGCAACAAATATTCATAAGTATTTCTCTAGCTTGCTCAAAAGCTTTCTTTCACTTCCAAGGAATGCTAGTACAATGTATCTTGAGGACGCCTATGGTGTCATTCCTCGATATACATTGGTTGGTATCTTTAAATCTCAATAAAAAAACCCAAGCGTCTTTAATGTACCTACAAATTAAATGGATCAATCATGTTAGTCTGTTAGATAACAACTTTAACAAATACTAACTTAAATGGGTTAAAACATCAAATGGGTTGAAAAAATGAATGAAGACCAATCTAAGCAATGGGTAACAATTATAGATTATTACACATGAAAATAAACTTTAAACGAATGTCAAGTATAAAGAAGTATTTTTCACATCTAAATAGACTTGGTAAAATATGTTATTGTATATAACTTCTTCCTTAAACTTGAATCTGCTTAAAACAAAAAGTTGAATAAGTAATATAAAAATCTAACCATTAAAAAAGTACAACTAAAACAGATATTAAGATCTACAAAAACCAAAACCGAGGCCTAATTTCAATCCTAGTTTCGGTTTGACAAAAATATTGACTTGTGCCGTCTATAGTATGTTGTATTTAATAACATGATATATCATAACATAATAATCTCATAAAAATTAAGAAAAATAAAGCTTGATAAAACCTTTGATGGCGGATTAAAGCTCAGACCGAATTTTCGAACAATAGGTAGGCAATAAGTCATATGAATCGAATCCATAACAAAATTGATGTCGGTTGATTTTTACATACCTTATTATAGATGAATGTGGAAAGAAGTCATGAGAAGAAGTAAAAAAATTAGATGGTGCAGAGTCAATATTGTGTGTGTGCGGCTGTATGTGTAAGACAAGGAAGGGATACGCAATTTAGGGAGATATAGATGCGTGGTTTTGATTTTTGGGAAAAGATGGGCGGGACTAAGAAAAGTTAAAAGCCGGAGATTGAAACTTTTAGGCTTTTAGTGTTTAAAGTAATTTAGGGTAAGGGTGAGCAATCGGACCGTTTAGACCGGACCGATCAAAGGACCAACGGTCCGGTCTCGGTCCGGGGTTTTTTCTTATTTCGGTCTCGGCCCGGATCGGTCTGGTCCGGTCCGGCTTACAAACCGGATATTCAGCCTATTTGGATCGGACCGACCGAAGGACTGACCGGACCGGACTGACCACATTCGGTCCGGTCTCGGTCTATGATTTTTCCCAAACTCGGACTCCGGTCTTGGCCGGTCCGGTCCTGGCCGGTCCGGTCCGGTTTTTGGACCGTTATCACCATTAATTTAGGGTCTTTGGCTAAGCTTATATGATGGGCTTATTAGCTTATATGTGTTAAATAAGCTTAAAGTAAGTGTTTATCTAAGCTTATATGAGTAGGCTTATGAGATTAGATCACTAGGTGCAATGAAGAGCTTGGGCTCCTCATTTGGGGCTCATGGGTGCCACATCACTTTAAATACTCTTTATAATTAACCTCTCACTAACAACTAACTACTCACTAACAACTAATCTCAACTTACTTATTTGAGGCCAACCACTTACAACTTTATTTTTTATGTATTTAATTAAATAAACTAAATTCATTTTATTCAAATAAAAATATAAATAAAAACTTTTATAAAAAAAAAAAAGTTTTAAAAAAAATAATAATAAAAACTTAACTAATAAATTAAAAAAAAAAAAAAAAGGAGAAACTTTGCGCTACTTCTTCTTCTCCGCGCGCATACACACACTTTATTTACACACAAAAAAACACAATTTGATTAATAGATTGGAAAAAAAATAAGAAAAAAGAAAATGAAGCTAATAAAATCTGACAAAAGTACACATCTTGAGCTCGTCGTGCAAACGAGGAGTTGAGGAATGGCGAGGTTTGAGGAGGGGGGTGGTGCAATGGCAAAGGTGGCGAGCTGCCAGCTAGGAACGGCGAGGTGCTTTGGCGAATTGCACCAAGTGCTCTTATATAAAGGGGTTTTGACAAGCCCAAAATTTGTAGCTTATATTTAGAGGGTGAGCTTATATAATAATATTATATAAAAAGACTTTTATAACCTCATTTTATAACTACATCATTTAATGTTTATATAATTTTTTTTTGTTGTCATTTTACCTTATTAATCAAAGCACGCAATGATGGGGTCCGAGCAGAGTTGGAATATTCCAATGAGGAATATGATGAAGACATGGAAGCATAACCTAGATCGATGCATGCTAATGAAACCACTCCAATTCTGAGAATTGGTTCCACACGCACTCAAATGCCTAGGAGAAGGGTGGTAGAGTTCGAAGACGATCGTGACAGGCGTACGAGCAGGTACGAAATGGAATCAAGTGAAAGGGCGTCAGTGGAGCAAAATAGTGCTAAGAAACCTTATTTCATTTTGAAAAGTTTTTTTAGCCACTATATGTTTGTATTCCCCAAACTTAGTACAAACTTACCAAGCTTGACTTGATTATAAAATTGAAATATCAAAACTTCAGTTGACTATGAAACTTAATGATCAAACATCAATTGAGTTTAACCGAGCATTCACTTTCATGCTTTAAGTTGAGTTCAATGAGTCAAATGACACTTTCAACCTAATTGGTTCAGAGAGTGGTGTAGGTTTTAAATACTCGGAAAAAAAACTAGTAACATTTATATCAACTGTGTTAGAACTCATATACATTAGGTGTTCTATAAGGTCAAATACATAAGACACCAACGAACTAGTATTCAATAAAAATTGTGATAATAAGACTAAATATCTAGTGTCATATCAAGTTTCTTTCATAATAAGACATAAGTAAATAAGAGTCCCATAAAACTTATTTAATACGACCGCTATACTAAGTGTCCTATTAAAATTATTTATTATACGACCAAACCATATAAGTGTCTTATAAAATCGAATCTAATATGACGAATATACTTGTGTCATATTAGTTTATATGTAATATGACCTTTACGTCTTAGAGTCCTATAAAACTTAAGATGATAGGACCTAAATAGCAAGTATCGTATTATGCGATATCATAACGAGACTCAAATGAGTAAGTGTCCTATAAAACTCATCTAATAAGACCAATACATGAAATGTCCTATTAGGTTCCATGATAATAGGACTCATAAACTTGTTGGTCATATTAGATGTGTTTTTAGGACGCTGCTTAAAAAAGTGTCACAGGAAAAGGTCCTAAAAGGCCCTTTTTTTGTAGTGCACAAGCCTATCATTGACACCACAAAATCACCTTCTTTCATAAAACAAGTCAAACCATCCCATGATTTAGGACCAACAAATACACCACTTTTAATTACATATACAAAACTACACACAACCAAACGTTATGAGGTACGCCAATTTTGTGGCTTGGTCTATAGCGTATGATTTTGGCGTGATTGGGCCGGGGGTTAAAGCAAAATTATTGATGTAGGGAAATGAAAATAAATGTACAACTTGAAGTTTAAAAAGAAAAGTCCTCGAACCTGAATGAATGCGGATTATATGGTTTGTTTGTGTAGTACATGTAGTGAAGATTCATGTGAATAACACAGTTACTATTAGCATGATTAAGGATTCTGAGAGGCTAGTTTAAAATGGTATTCATTAAAATTTAGGTAATGATATCATTTAAGAAACAAAGAAATGACCACTCTTGATCATGACTTGGTAAATTAATCATCTTTTTCTTGTCTTACATTTCTGCTATAACAAATAATGTTTAAAGAAGTCATCATATACCTTGATCAAATAGATTATATATTTTGCAAAAAATACAGGTTTTTTTTAGCCTAATGATAAATCGTTGTGGATAACTTTCCCACTCCTGGCTATGTGTCCGTGCTCAGGAACATGGGGGCGAAGGAGCTGTTGGATCACTACAAGATGTTTAAAGAGCGGGAGGAGGCCATACGGGCTGGTTTCAAGGAACAGATAGCTGAGTTGGATGCCCGGCTGGCCGCTCTCAATTCTGAGTTTGACACGGAATTGTTCCCTTAGTGTTTGATGGCCGTGGAAGGGAAGAGATGGGTCATTGGCCATGGTTTCCGCAGAGCCTTCCTGAAATTTAAGGAATCTGACGAGTTGCGGACACGGCTTGGGAATTGCATCTCCGCTGCTATTGCTGAGGGGCTCCGTCAGGGGTTGGAGGCTGGGATAGAGCATGGGCTCAAAAATACTAGGCTTGAAGATGTGGAAGCTTATGATCCTGAGGGTAAGCAGAGGTATATTGAGGCTGTGATCAGGTTGGGGAACGTTCCATTCCCCTTGTTGGATTCTCTTGAGGCATGCAAGGATTCTCCCTTAGAGTTTTTGATGTCACAGCTTGTTTTGGAGGGGGACTGCTTACCGGGGTCGACCGAAATTACATTTGGACCCCCGGTCGCGGAAGAACGCATCCTGCCTGACTCCTTGTTGAAACTACTTACTAGTCGTCCGCGTGCTGTTGCTACTTACAAGGAAATAAAGAATAAGAAGTACGGCAAGGAGTTTGACTTTTCCTTCACAGTTCCGCGCATGATTCCTTTGCGGATTCCAGAATCTGCGGCTTGTTCTGAAGGTCGGGTGGATACCAGTCCTTCTGCTCCTTTCACTGGCCCAAGGGGGATGACGAGGCTCAGCATTATCTCGAGTATTAATGAGTTATTTGATGCCTCCGTTCTTGATCAGCCGGAGAACCCTTCTGTGGAAAAGTCTCAGGATAAACCCTCTTCATCAGCATAGTTTATTCTTTTGGCAGCATTCTGGGGGCATTTTGACTATGCCACCCTTGCCACCCCTATGTGAAGCTCTTTTTAATCAGTTGTTTGTAATGGTTTGGAATTGTCCAGATGCGGATGTCCGGTGGCACTTTAGTATGCTTTTTTGTTTTGCCTTCAGTTAAGCCCGCGGTTTGTGCGGTTGCTTTCTTAGTAATTAACTTGTCTTCCGGATATATTTATCCATGGTTATTGTAAATGGGTAAGGATGAACACTTAGCTATTTTTTGTCAGCAACAGCTTGGTTTGGTCAATGGGCCTGCAGTTCCACTTATATGCCTTAGTTTTCATGCTGGGCTTGCAATGCTGCTTATGCATCTTAATGTCTATTACTATCCGTGTGTGTCCGTACTTGGTTTTTTCCGGGTATAGTTAGTTATGGTCAATGGGCTTGCAATACCACTTATATGCCTTAGATGTTTTTTGAGAACTCGTGTCTCGAGATTTATGTGTATGCATATATGGATGGGTAATTATGGTAAAATAAAAAGTAAAAACGGAACAAAATAATATTTGGAAAACTTGTGGAGCTGATCGGACTCCACTTTCATTAATAAGAAGAAATACATAAAGATATAAACTAAATGCGTCTAATGATGAGTTCCCGCTGCCGGGTATAGCCGCGGTCAGCCAGAGGGAAACACTTACATTCAATGGAGATTATATGTAACATTTTTTCAAGTTCTGGACATTCCATGTCCGGGGAAGATCTTGTCCATTATGGTTCCTGAGCTTGTACGATCCCCTTCCTAGTGCTTCTACGACCTCGTATGGGCCCTCCCACTTAGGACCTAGCTTTCCAGTATTTTCCACCTGGCTTGCTTCATTGCTCCGGTATACGTAATCTCCTGGTTTGAAGGATGTGCCACGGACCTTGGCGTTGTAATACTTTTCCATCTTGGACTTGCTTCTTCAATGGCTGCTACCTCTCTTTTTTCTTCTAGAAGATCCAAGTTGAGGCGTAGGGCTTCATCATTTTCCACCGGATCAAAGAGGGCGCACCTTACAGATGGCATGCCTATCTCCACGGGGATTACGGCTTCACTTCCATAATTCAATGAGAACGGTGTTTCCCCGTTGCTGGATTTGATCATGGTGCGATGGGCCCATAACACGTGGGGTACCTCTTCGAACCAATCCCTGCTCCCTTGGTCTATTCTTGCTTTTATACCTTCTCTCAGACTCCTGTTCGCCCTTTCTACGAGTCCGTTTTCTTGCGGGTGTTTCACTGATGCGAAATGCTGCTTGATGTTAAGTTTCTCGCACCAATCCTTGAAAGGGTTATCTCTGAATTGTTTACCATTGTCTGACACAATCTCCCCCGGAAGGCCGTATCTGCATACGATATTGTCCTAAACAAACTTTTTGACTTGTTTTCTAGTAATGGTTGCCAAGGGTTTGGCTTCAATCCATTTGGTGAAGTAGTCAATTCCCACTATTAGGTACTTGACCTTCCCCGGGGCTTCTGGGAGTGGACCACTGATGTCCAAGCCCCACTTTTAGAATGGCCAGGGGGCGGTAATGAGCACCAGGTTGTGCTGCGGATTCTTGGGTACTGGCCGGTGGACTTGGCAATCTTAGCATTTGTTTATTACGTCCCTGGCGTCTTTGTGCATGCTAGGGCAGTAGTATCCGGATCGGATGGCCTTTGCTACAATAGCCCGGGGACCTGAACGCATGCTGCATGAGCCTTCGTGGATTTCTCTGATCACATAGTTTGCTTGCGCCGGACCTACGCACCGCTGCCATGGTTCTAGGAAGGATTTGCAGAATAGAACTCCGTCAATGATGGCATACTGCCTTGCCTTTATCCTTAGTTTCCTGGCCTTTTTTGGGTCCGCAGGTAGCACGTCGCTTTCCAAGTATTCGAGGAGTGGAGTCATCGAGGTATCTCCTTCTTCTTCGACCACTGTCATAACTTCCTTTTCTTCAATTGACTTTTCTTTCAGGACTTCTACTAGAATTCGCTTTTGTGACAACTGGCAAATTAGGGAGCTATTTTAAAACCCGCATTACTTTAAAATTTAACGATACAAAATGTTTGGAATTTATTTTCAGTGGATTATGTCAAATTTAAACGTGTGATTTTGAATTTATGAATTATATGTGGAGTTTTATTCGTAATATTGATTTTATATGAAATATATGACGTTGCGATTATTAGGCACTACGGTGACTCCGACACTAGGAAAACCTAACCAATTTGAAAATTTTGATTAACGGTTGTGTTATATTTTTAACGAACGTATTTACGATCAAATTTCGTGGAAAGACGGTTTTGAAAATGATGGTGCGTGAGTTAACGCGCGTTGAGAAATTTTGGGAATATGAAAATGAGCTCGGGTTGAGGGTGTCGGGATACTTTAAAAAGTTTACGGAAATGGTCCTCGTATTTTATGACTAGCCGCTCCTTCCACCCTTATTATTATTATTATTATTATCATTATTATTACTTTTTTTAAAATAAAAAGAGTAAATATAAAAATTGGTCTTTGTGGGTATACCCTGCCAAACACACACCCACACTCACACAACACAACTCCATCTTCATCCCTCATCTCTCTCACCTAAACCTAAACCTAGTCGCCACCATAACTTCCGGCCTCTACTGCTGTCACACCGCCGGCCACCACCATACACGACCACCATTTTCTAACTCCCCATCACTAGATCTATTCGATCCCCAACAACACGCGCCCTAAAACTTTTGTTTTGACCTCGTGTTCACTTGTACGCGCCTCATTTCTCGTGTTCTAGCCTCCCCGTGTTCTTTTATCGTTAGTATTGAAGGTAAGGACGAGTCACATGCGATTATGACTCGGGTTGTGTAGAGAACGTGACAAGGGTCATGGAGTTATAGTTTTACACGGGTTTTGGGATTTAAAATGAAGGAAAATATATTTTTGCTAATAAAAACGTGAATAGGACAAGTTTGGTATCCGGGTTACGTGTTTCTTGTGGGTGTCGACTGGAAACCGAGAGCCTAGACTCTCGGCTTGTTGTTATTTTGAACTTATGAGGTTTTGTGGATAACTTTTGGTCTCGTAATGATGGTGACGAGAGTATTCAATTATATGTTTTTGGTTTTGATTGATGTTTGGTTGAGTAAACTTGGAAATGGTTGATTGTTTGTGGTACCGATGACCCCAAGGGTCCGTTTAGTTTTGTTTTGTGCTCAGTCAAGCCTAACCGAGACCCTCGTGGTCTCGGGGTTGGGCTTGTGGCTCGTAAGGCTTGGCCGAGACCTAAGTGGGTCTCTCGGCTCGGGTTGGGCTCGGTAAGAGTGACCCGAGATCCTTGGCCATTGATGTTCTATTGTTCTTCTTATGGTTATTATTTGTTATTGATATGGTATATTGTTATTGTTATTAATGTTGAGGTCGTTGTCGTTACTTTGGAGTCGCGAAGGTGATGAATATAACATTATTGAAGTTGTGTCGACGAAGGGAATATGAGGACCGATTGTGAGACTGTTACTTAGAATGACGGAGATAGGTTAGAAGGTGTCGTAGTCGGACCTTATTGTTGTAGTTTGTGAATATGGGACTTGTTGACGGAGATGGATTACTCTGGATTGAGGCTTGATTATATTACTTTGGACTCATGGTTGTGCGAGTCGGGGTCACGTTGACTTTCTAGTCAACGATTGACTTCGCAAAACGCCTTGACTTTTGGATTTGGACAATGAGCCGAGAAGTGATGACTCGGACATGTGACTCGTATTTTATAACTCGAACTAATTAATAATTATACAATTAATAAAACTCGTAATAACTTGTATATCGATATAAACATTTATATAAATATATAAATGTGAAAACGTATATATATTTATATAAATGCGTATATAATAATTAAGAGATCACGAGTAATAAAAATAATAACGTTAGCGATTTAGACTATGAAAATAGTATAATACCGTCGGAAACATTATTATGATTAAATAGTTGTAAATAGAAATATAAATTAACGCGAATTGTTTGTACGAAATGAAGTAAGCTTTTGGAAATAAAATGAAACTTTGCGAGTTATAAAGTATTCGAGGGCACTTAAATCCAAGATTGATCATTTTATTAATTGTGACTTTTGTGCTTGTCACGGATGTGTGACGTTGATAGACTCGTTTCATATAACTATATAACTTATCTAATCGACGGATTAAATGGGACCTATGTAGTTATATAAAAAGGGTTTATTAACGGGTATTCTATCCTACGACGCCTTTAGGATGTGGTAGGAGTGCGGAATAATAAGTTACTAAATATTTTGTGAGGTTTACTGAATTGACGAATTCGATAAGTTTGACGATATATTTAGGAAACTTATTAGACTTTAAAACTTACCATATAGTAATCTATGTGCTATGTGATTTAGGACTTGGTATGATCTTGGAATAAAATATTAGGTAAATAAGTTGTGGAGGATTAGCGAGTTGACGAACTTGATAAACTTCGACGATATATTTAAATAATATATTGGGCCAACATTAGACCTGTAGATCGTTATTATTTCTATTGATGTGATTTATGAATTGTCTTGAGTCGACCTTCCACCCACACGGATACCAAACGCTAAAACAAATATGAGAAACGGATTTTGGAAAGTAAAAAGGAATACGTTCAGGATTGGGAATATTTGATTTTTGAGAGAATGATTCTGAGAAGAGTTTATATTGTTAGGAAGTGCCGAGTCTGTAGTTACCGTCATTTGAGTTGCTATACTTCTTGATTCTACCGGTTTTTGAGCTAATATCTGGACTTGAGGTGAGTCATAGCCCCACTTTACTCTTGAATATATTGCTTTCAAATCTTGGGGTAAGAAACGTGCAAATTATTTTATGTGTACTATTATTGTTGTTTGATTCAAAACTTGCTATGCTTATAGAACTAGCTAAGTTGTAGAGCATGTCGTATCCTTGTGAATGCATAACGATTTGATTGGTTTGGACTAGATATGGTTAGATAGTATTGGAAGTTATATCAACCCTAGTCACACAGGAAATCTTGTTATTGCGTGGGGACTAGATATGGTTAGATAATATTGGAAGTTATATCAACCCTAGTCACACAACAAATCTTGTTATTGCGTGGGGACTAGATATTGTTAGATAATATGAATGGTTATTGCATGAGATTATGTGATTGGGCTATATTGTGCACCTATAGGGTTGGTTTTGTGGAACGAGGCCTAGTCAAGCTAGCAAGAGTTTTGCGTATATGTCCACTTGATTGAATTAAGAATTTAAACCTATGACCTCACTAGCGAAAGCTGACTTTTAGCTCATTTTCTCAGGTAATTAAGAGATGGCTTGGGATGCTTGTGTTTGGAAGGCTTGGCATGGCAATCTGGTTAAAGAATCTATTTTTCGAACTCTGATATTTTATTGTGGACCTATATTTAACTTATTTTGGGCCTTACTTTGGATTATTTGGGATGAATGTAAACTTTAAAACCCTGGTTGGTTTTGTTTTTACTTATGTTTACTTTATCTCGTTTCTTTAGGACTTGTGACGGATACCAATCCCCGTAGCACCCCGAAATCTTGATTAGTCTTCCGTTGTACCAAATTTTGGGGGTGTTACAACTTTGTCAGGTGAGCGAAGCTGGTGGATGCGATCTTGCTTAGCGCGTCTGCTTGCTTGTTCTGACTTCGCAGTATTTTCCTTATCGAGAATGTGCGGAAGCCTTGAAGCAGTGCTTGGGCTTTTGCTAGATACCATATAATGCTCTCTTCCTTGGCCACGTAGGTTCCGTTGATTTGATTTGCGACCAGCCGGGAATCCACGTTCTCGGATATGTCCTTCACTCCCATCTTTTCGGCTATCCTCAAGCCGGCCAATAGTGCCTCATACTCTGCCTCATTATTGGATGTTTTGAACTCAAATCATAAGGCGTATGTGAACTCCATGCCTTTTGGGTTGGTGAGGATTAGGCCTGCCCCAGAGCCTTCTTGGCAGGAGGAACCGTCAGATATAGATTCCATGGTTCAACATATGGTAGTTCCTCTGCGAATTCTGCTGACCTCTACGATAAAGTCCACCAGGACTTGCCCCCTTATAGCCATTCGTGGTCTGTAGTTGATGTCATGCACACCTAACTCAATTGCCCACTTTATCATCCTTCCTGTTTTCTCAATCTGTGCTAGCACTTGTTTGATTGGCTGATCGGTGATGACAACTACCGGGTGAGCTCGGAAGTATCTCTTGAGTCTTCTGGTTGCGTGGACTAATGCTAGTACCAATGATAAGGCGAAAAGTGTACCGCTATTAGGGGGTCATTTAAGCCCGAATTCGTGATTATTTGATCAATTATTGCCCTAAAACGTTCCTTCTGTCATTTTAGGTACTTTTGAGAAGAAATCTGGAAAAGTACGCATTTTGGACGTTTTTGGAGCGATTAAGTGAAGAAAAAGGCAAAGTCTCAAAATCCTTGCTGGGAACAGTACCTGACGACGTCAAGGATTTACAAGTGACGGCGTTAAGCTTGGCAAAAGATGTGGATATGAGAAATACACATGACAGCACAGAACTATTTCAAGGCTAAAATGCTTGACGACGTCACCAAGGCCGTCAGGGTCAAATTACAAGTGACGGCCCAGAGCTCATTCTCAACATGACGGCGTCAAGACTGGATCTAGGCAATACGACCCTTAATTTGGCGGCGAGTTGACGGCGTCACAAGCTAAAACGTGACGCCGTCAGGATGTAAAATCTATATATAGTTTTCTAATTTTCATTCATTAAAGGTGGAACATTGTGTGGGATATTAGGGCATAAACCCTAGACGCATTTTACAGATTTTTCAAGGGTTTCAACCCCTTGATTCTTCCATGTTCAATTGAAGATAAGTACTTATTCAAATCATTCAATATGTCTATGTGTTGTGTGATTATATCTTACGCTTGTCTTCTCTTTAACATGTTAGGCTAGGTTTTTATTGTGTTTGCTTAGATGTAGTGAAACCTAGATGTTAATTATTGGTTGATGGTTTGTTTATAATTGTTTTGGATGATTGAATTTGATGTTAGGCTTAAGAAAACTGGCAGTCTTCCAATTGGTAACTTGCTTGAATGTCTTAAGAAACATGATCGGAGGTGTACTACGATTTATTGGTTGTATTTAATGCGTAGGCAACTTCTAGTGATACTACGTTAGGAGCTAGTAGTCGGCTTGACCTAGATTGAAGTGGAAGCCTATAGAGTTAGGGAATATCGTACACGGCCCTACGACTAGTATTAAGGAATATAACCCGTCATCCATGCAATTGTAACAAGCTAATCAACCGGTAAAAGATATCTAGGGAGTAATGAAATCTAAGTAAACACATTTTCTCTCATTATTGTTTTCACCACAAATTAGTTTTAGTTTTATTTTATTTTATTTTGATTGCATTTTTAGTTAATTGGGTTAGTTGACTAGCAACTAATTTCACCCACTCCTTCAAAACCGAGATTTTTACTTGCTTTTATAAAAATATAAAAATACAAAAAGATTCATCCCTCACCTTTAGACCTAGTTTAGTAGACTTTTTAATCCTAGCGAACACTATTCCTGAGTTGAACGATCAATTCCCCGGTACTTGTCACTATACTATACTACAACGATCAGGTACACTACCTGGCGGGGATTGCAAGCTTCTCAAGATCCCTTGAGAGGTAAAACCTTTTGTGAGGGCGTAATCCCGTACATCAAGTTTTTGGCGCCGCAGTCCGGGGAGTAGTTATTGTCTAGGTTAGAATTTGTTTTTATTAGGTCTACTTGCTAGATTCCTTTCTAGTAAGATTTTTATTTTTATTTTTAGGTTCTCTTTAGTCTATCTTTTTCTTTGTGTCTTTGTTCGTATAAGGTTTGTCTTTATGGATTTTGAGAATCGACGTTTAGAAGTTAGCAAGAGGCTTATAGCGCGTAAACGAAGACAGAGGGAAGTTAACACATTCAAGGAGTTTAATAAACCCCTACAGATGAAAATTGAGTTTACAAATTTCTCTCCAACCCTTGAGGAATTGAGTTACCATAGATTCCTTTTACAACACCCCTACTCATCGAAATATAGGAAGAAGCCATGGATTAGGAAGTATAACTTGTCAGCAATCCATTGTTATTGAGAATTACTGTTACCTTACTGATTCCAAAGTTTTAAATATTTTTTGTATCTTCAAACCCCAAGTCTATTAGTTTGAGATAACCGCCTGGGATTAAAGAGCCGTGCGTTGCTTCCATCCCCGAAAAGCGCATACCGAAATACTTTAGGAGCATAAAGAACTACATAACTGTTTAATGTTGTATAGATTATTGTTTTTAGTACCTTCAAACCTCAAGTCTTATCAGTTTGAAATAACCACCTGGTTCAACCAAATCTGAACAGGCTCGGTAAGGCCTCTTTCAACTATAATCAGTATTTTTCATAAAAAAATAATGTTAAATGAAGCATCATTTCCTGCGTAGCAGCAAGTACCCGAAAAAGTAATAGAAACCTACCACGGGAAGTCTACTATGGGCCTGGTTTGTGTTCTCTTCCATTTCTTCTCTAGCCTCAGCTATGGATTCAGCCGTAACTGAACTCCGGAAGTAGCTATTCTAGTATGCCAATCCTGCTATCGACTCATTAATACTAATTTAAAGGTTTCAATATTTTTCAATAAACAATAAAGTTAGCACATACCGTTGTAGAGTCCGGCTCGCAACCTAAAGGTAGCCGTCCAATAGCATAAACGTGCACCTTGCAGCTGAGAAAGAACAAAAAGATAAATGAAACTGAAATAAGCTCTTTTTACGACATCTTAAAAAAGAGATTATCCGACACAGACTGTTCATTCCAGATGTACATATGTCGCTCCGACAGTTATTACATTATCAACATTAGTAGCAGGTATGTGGTACAGTTATGTGTATGTTTTTACAAAGTTGCATTACAAAAGATTTGCCTGTATTCAATTTGCTTACCCGCTTATCTAAAAGGATGAAGCACAATCCTGTTGTATCATATCTAGATGAGGCACAATTCTTGATGTCCATTTTCAGTGGCCACTGACTTAGATGATCCAAGTCTAGTGTCACAAATTTGAGGGTCTGTTTGCGAAGCGTTGGAACCTGTAAAAGTAAGGTCAAAAGCAAACCAAAGATTACGTACTGTAACAATTCGCATTTTCAGGATAATTACTATTCCCGGAAAATTTCACTATTCACTTTTACTATTCATTTTCCCGAAAATTTTCCCGAAACTTGATTTTTGTTTCTTGGTCTCGAGTGATAAATCATTTCCATGACAAATTAAAAGTTTGACATTCATAAGCTCATTTTCGTGAAAGTTATTAAGGAATTACACGTTTTAGGGTAAAACGTCATTCAGAAATTCTACGCACAACGAAATTCGACCCCGTCAGGTGACCCCGCATCAGAAAAATGTTTGACACACTCATGATTTATTTGAGAATAAATCATGACTGAGAAAAACATGACCAAAATAAACCTCGGCCATGAAAAACTGGAATTTTCAGTTTTAAGCGTTTTTACTTAGCCGTAACCTTAGCCTATACATGCACCGCGTTTCTAAGACGATTTGAGTTTTCAAATTATTAGAAAAAGTCAACATATTTTTCCCTCCTCCTTTGACCAAAAATCATCCCTTGATTTTATAAGTCATTCCTTGATTTTTAGGCTTACGGTTTGATGTCTAAAAGACATTTAATACCAACCGACACTAGACTGAGCCCAGTCTAGACATTATAAGTCATTTTAAATCATTTGTATCCTATTAGAAAAGTAACATTTTACTATTGGCATTTCCCGGAGTCAAAACTAACTAAGTATCTTGGATAATATCATCCAAGGCCAACCCTTACCCTCCAAGTAATCCCAAACCGCCATAGGGGGGGGGGGGGAGATGGAGGCGGAACAGATTGCTGCGAACAGAGTGCGTGCTGGATGGAGATAATAATACGGATTTCTGGAGGCGGAACAGATTGCTGCGAACAGAGTGCGTGCTGGATGGAGATAATAATACGGATTTCTGAGAATACTGCGTGCGGAGTACTGTTTGTGTGGAGTGCGGTTGAGATGTTTATTTGCTTAGAATTTACTGAAAATATTTGATGGAGGTTTTTCATAACACTTTTTTTTTTTTTTTTTTTTTTTTTTTTTTTTTTTTTTTTTACTAAAATCTGCTATTCAGAAGTATCAATTTCAACAGAGAGAGTAAAAACTCAAATGGTTTTTCATTTCATAAAAACTCTGACTCTTACAACCAGACTTGGACTCTATTTATACACTCTAAAGTAGGTGAGGGAATATATACATACGTCACGCATGACGTTTTTCATCCTCAATTATTCTGGCCAAATGGCCGACACAAACTTTAAACTTTAATAATAAGCAAACTTTTTACATTATTGATAACTAGCTTTAATAATTGACTACATTATTGCCTTCTGACGTTGTGCTGATGATAAGTCTTCTAGAATCAGTTGCTACTAGAACTTTGTTTACTTCTGACCTCTATCTCTTCATCTTCATCATCCATGCTTTGTGAGTTTCGACAGTATTCACAACTATGTATTTGTACCCTGTTTAACTATTTGCAGAGAAGAATCTTGATATCTTCTGGTAGTGCTTCTAAAATACAAGAGAAATGCTCAAATGGTTCTTCAAAATCTGATAAAACTGCTTGCTGCTGATCATCAATAATATTGTTGGATATAGAATATATGACCATTTCTTCAGATTTACAATTAATCCTAATATTTTTCTTCTGTCCTCTACCTGTTCCAATTTTTAAGGATCCAAAAAACACTCCGGAAAGAGCTATAGCCATATGTTCTATTGTTGGAGTTTTATTTTCTATTACGTCTTTTGGTGGATGGTTGCCATTACTAATTCCTAGTTGAGCAATTGATATGGAAGGGATGAGTAATTGATGTTCTTTGTTAAAAATGGGATAAATTGAATGAAATTTTAGAAATATGGTTCGTTTGTGTGCAAAAGTATCATTGTAGCGACGGACTATGTTTTGGATTTTTATGGGTAGTTCTTGAATTTCTTTCAGGGTTGTGCCGTTTATGTATAATGAATCTATGAATCCATGAATGAAAAATCTTTGAATCATTTCGGGATCTGCTCCAGGGAAAATTATTGCTTTTGGACCTGTTGTTCTCTTTTTTGGGTAAAAAAGAAGGGTTGTGTGTGCTTCTGAATAGTTAATGAGACTATCCCAACATTGCTGAAACTTTTCTGTTGTAGGTTTTTTTCCGATTTCTTTCTCTTTTGTAGTGGGTAAGTTTTTAATTAAATTCATAGAATTCAATTTGGTTAATTTTTCTTGGTGGATTTGGTTGAGGGAGGTAAATGCCTTTGAAGTTTGGACTGCTTCTGTGGTTACCGTTTTGTATGCTTCATCGAATGCTTGTTTGGCTGCTTCTTTCGTCGGATAACTTTTATGTGTTACATTTTTTCCCATAATATGATGACTTGCAATCGACCAATCTGCATATATTCCTTTAAATGGGCCATTGAAAATCACATACCATTTCTTTTTACCAATACTTTGTTGTTGAAGATCCTCTTCTTCTTCTTCTTCAATATGAATTACTTCTTTTTGCTTTTTTGTGTGTGTGGGAGTGATTATTGGCTTTTTTTCTGGTGTATCTGGATTTTCTGGTGTAATTGGGTTGGGTTTTTGTGTGGAAGTGGTTTCCATTTGTTTTTCAAAATATTTAAGAGAATCTGCTAATACTGCTTCCTTCTTGTTGATTTCTTCAAGTTGTGCTTCAAGAGAAACCTTTTGCTTTCTTAATTGCTGCAGCTCTTGATTTATTGAGTTCATTATTCCTTCCATTCTCTTGTTAAAGTGTCTGCAAAAGAATTGTTTTCACTTTTGATATGCTTAATGTACGAACAATACCGGTGTAGCTCTAGCTGCCATCGAATTAACCTTCCCCTACAGTGATCTTCCTTTAACTTATACTTCCAAAAACCAACTACATATTTAGAGTCGGTTCTCAACTCGAATCTCGTTTGTAAAAGGTCTAACTTCCATTTTTTCAATGTTTTGAGGCATGCGAGAGTTTCTTTCTCATGTGTACTATAATTTCTTTCTGTAACAGAGAATGTTCCAGAAATATATTTGCATAAAATTGTCTGCTGTTTTTCTGTTTTGAGAACAGATAATTGCTGAAAATTGTCATGATGACTTTCTGCTGTAGTTTTAATTACTTTGTTGTCATGATGACTTTCTGCTGAATTTTTAGTATCTGTATGAAGGAAATTCCCATATTCATCTAGATTTAATAAATTTTTCCCATTTTTAATAGCAGTCATGCATCCAGCCCAAGTATCATCGGAAGCATCAACTTCTATTATTAAAAAATCTTTATTTTCTGGATTATAAAGTTCTGGCAGGATTTCAATTTGATCCTTAATTTTTATAACAAGTTGTGTATCTAAATCTGACCATTCCCATTTAATTTTTTCGGACAATTTTTTCTGTAAAACCTTTCTTTCTTGTGCCAAATTTTTTAGAAAACCTTGATCAGCTATATAGTTTAAACATCCCAAAAACCTTTGGATTTGTTTTCTATCTTTCAATGTGTTTGGAAAAGTTTTTATTTTTTCTTGTAAATCACTGGTTAAAGAGATGTTGCCATTCTTTGTAATGTTTAAACCTAAATATTCAACCTCAGTTTGAAGTACATGTGATTTTTTCTGAGATAAAATTAATCCTTTTTCTTTAATCCTTTCTCAGACCTTGGTAACTGCTTCAATATGAATTTGTTCACTATTTTTTGTAAACACAATAATATCATCAATATATGCTAAACAAATTTCTTCTAATCCTTGTAGAATATTATCCATAAATCTTTGAAAAATAGATGGTGCTTGTTTTAATCCAAAAGGTAAAACATTCCATTCAAAATGTTTTTGTGGAGGACATGAAAATGCAGTTAATGGTTTAGTTTTTTCAGATAGTCTTAGTTGCCAGTATCCCGATTTTGCATCGAAAGTACTAAAATGTGTATTTCCTTTTAATTTTTGTAAAATGTAATATTTTCTAGGTAATTTATACGAATCTCCTATGGTTGCTTTATTCATTTCCTTGTAATTGATAACCATTCTTCTCTTTCCTCTTTTTAACTCATTTTTATTTTCCACATAAAATGCTGGTGCAGAGTGTGGACTTTTACTTTCTCTTATTATTCCTTTTTCTAATAATTGTTTACATTCTGTCTGGAATTCTCGTACATCTTCCATACCATATGGAATCCTATTTTGTACATTGACTTCTTTATTGGGATCTTTTAAATTTATTGTTATGAGCATATTATTTGTATTAATTTTATCTAGTGGGTTATCACTACAAACTTTTTCTAACATTCTTTGTAGTTGTTCATTTTTTATTTCAAATAATAATTCTATATGAAATTTTATATTTCTAGTAAGTAGCTGAATGTATTTTTGTCTTGTTATAATTGGAGTAGACACCAAATTATATTTTGGATGTCTTAAAATGACTAGTTTATTTGTTTGTGTAAAAGGTTGATATAACTTTAAGAAATTGTTTCCTATTATCATATCTAATCCTGAATCATGCATATATATAGTTGGCATGATAAACCTTTTATGACTAATATATACATGAATCATTCTTGCAACATGCCATATTTTATGTACTGATTTATCAGCAATACTTATGTTTTGGGGTTTTTCTAATTTTTCCCAATTTTTTAACATCTTCTGTTTAGCAAAACATATAGTTGCTCCAGTATCTACGTATGCAATTATTTTTTTATTTTCAATAAATACTTCAATGAATGTTGCATTTGGATTATCCCTTTTAATCTTACTCATTTTTGATTAATCTGAGTAATCAGATTCACTAGTATATGCATATATTTCTATATCAGAATCAACATCTGAATCTTCTAATGGTTCATATCCTAAATCGTAAGCTATTTTTAATATCTCAGTTTTTTCTTTTTTTTCTCCTTTTTTCGGGCAATTATTAGCATAATGTCCAATTTCATGACAAAGCCAACATTTACAATCCTTTTTATTAGATGGACAAAATTTTGAATTGTCCTTTTTATAAAACTTTCTTTTATATTGTTTTCTGTTTCTAAAATAATTATTCTTATAATTCTTTTTATAGTATGTTTTATATTTTGGATCATATAATTTTTTCTTCCATTTTTTCTGTTTTCTTTCTTTGTTACATCCATAGTTTCCTACTTTATTACTTTGATTATCGCAACAAAGATCAATTCGCGCTTCTCTTTTTGCCTTTTCTTGAATACATTCCGTTTTTACCCATTCTTTTATAATTGTAATTCGTGCTCCTAATGTATCTTGTATCTTTTCTTCTTTTAATGCTAGTTCGTATTTATCTTGTATTTTGATTGCAACAAATTCTGGTAGTTTATTAAAAAGCAATTTTATGGCTTCTTTTTTTCTTTCATTATCTAATTTATAATAATATTCTGAAAATTCACAAATAAATGAGTCTGTAAAACACATATTACATATTTTAAGATTAATTAATTTCCAATATATTTGTTCTTTAAAAGCAGTGTCAGATTTTTCTGATCCTGGTTTTCTTCCAGTAAATTCTCGTACAATTTGAGCCATAACATTTGTAAATGTTGTTAAAGCATCAGTAGTAGCTAATCGAGAAAGTTCTGTTTCTTCTAAGGTATCTTGATATCTAAAAACATTCCCTGATGTCCTATATATTACAAAATTTAATAAATCTCTTGGTTGTAGTGCTCTTAATTCTGTGGTTAAATGATTTGTGATCCTAATTTATTACCCCAGTCTTGTATTTTATTATCTATATCTATTTCGCAATCTATGTTTAATATTTCATCATCTGTTTTTGTTATTGGTATCTTAGGTACATATTGATACGGAATTCTTTCCCATTTATTCTTTTTATTTCTTATCATCCCTTGTCGATATAAATATCTTTCTGTCTGGGTTGGTAATTGGTATTCAAAATCTTTTTGAAAATCTTCATCAATATATGATTTCTTTCTTTTATATGCAAAATTATAATTTGTATAAGAGCTTTCTCCAGTGTGTGGTTGATATGGATTCTCATCTGAACTGTAATCAAGAACAACTTCTACATCATCATTTTCATCTTCTGGAATATCTAAGGATGCCATTAATTTGGTTAAAGTTTCTATCTGTTCTTCTAAATTTTCCATTATGCTATTCTGAATGGTGGTTTTATTATTAAAATATTTTGTTTTAATAATATTTCTTTTACTTTATGAATAATAATATCTTTTTCTTCTGTAGGTGCATCAATTTCTTTTGAGAGTTGTTCTATTATACTTAATACTTCTAGATTAGAAGTTGATGATTGTGTATGTATTTTTTCTGTATTTTTAATCATAATTTCAGATATTTCTGGTAATTGTCTTAGTATAAGGAAACTTAGTATTTCAGTAATATTATTTAATGTTATTTGTAATTTATTAATTTTTTCTCCAACAGTATCATTGTCGTTTATAATAGTATTTATACCATAATGTGTTCCTTCTAAAAGATTCTGTGGAATTTCAAATATTTCTTGATTATATGGAATGAAAGGTTTAGATAAATCATTGTTTATTTTAATTTTTTCTTCTACTTTTTTCAATTTTTCTACTATAAGGTTCATTAATCTGTTCCGTAAAATGGTTCTCCAAAATTATCAAAATGATCTTCATCTTGAAAATCATCTATATCTTCTGATTCATATAAATAATATCTCCTCATTCTTTCATTATAATTTAGAAATTGTGCTTTTAGATCTTTTTCATTTGTAGCATTTAATTCATATTCATTTAAAAATTCTGTAATTCTCATTCTTGATATTACTAATGGTAAAGGGTTTTTGATTCCTTCTGTCATAATGGGAGGTAGATATATTTGGTGTGTAAAATTAATTTCTTTGTACTCTAATATATTTTTCCATGTTAACTGAGTTGTAGCTAATTTAGTTTTTTCTGTAAAATAATCAGATAATATCTTAAAAACTAAGTATGATCTATTATTATCAAAAATTAAGGTATCCATTATGAAATAACTGATTTATCTTGAAGTTGTTTTAGTTCCTGATTCTTGAATTGAAGATCTCTTTTTATACTGTTTCTTGTATTAAGTAGTATTTTTAAACTTTCATATGGTTGTATATTTTCTAGTCTCCATTTTATATGACTTAATCTATTTCTAGTTTCATATATTTGTTCCATTTTATTTTTTATTTCAATAATTCTATCTTTATTCATTTCTTTTTGTTTTCCTGAATCCATTCAAATGACCAATTTGATATTATATTCTTAAGCTTAATGATCTCACCATTTCTTTTATTTCTTTTATATCATCAGACCTATTTTCAGAAAATGATTTCCTAATATTAGTTGATGATGATGTTTCCCCATTAAATACTGAAAAAGGTTTTTCAATTTGAGGCATCCATATGGATGAGTTTATGAAATTTGATTTTTTCTTGCTTTCTAGATTTCTGTTTGTAAATAAACACTGTTTCTGTGTTGTTTCCAAACTAAGTAAGGGTTTAAATAGTTCATCAATATGTATAACATCTTTTGTTTTAAAAGTAATACTATGATGTGTGTTTGTAAGTGCATAGTTTATTTGATATGTAATTGTGAAAGGATGGTTTCCTTTTCGCATAAACGTTCTTCTTAATAATTCATACCTTACTGTAATACTTTTAGATAGATCCTTATCTTTTAGGCTTAATCCCATCTGAATATTTAAATCAAATTTTAGTTTTCCTTCAGATAAATTTCCTTTTCCTTGAGCTATTATACTTTCTTGTCGATCAATAATTCTATCATCTCTTAGCTCTAATTTAATAGGTGTATCACATCCCATAAATGTGCTTTTTAATATAACTTGGATAGTTGAAATATGAATATAAGCAATCTTACTTCTATCACTTTCTTTCATTTGCATGATTCTATCACGTATTTGCTTTTGATTAATGATAGGAATAATAATATTTCCTTTAGTTTGTTCTATAGGTATTGGCTCTTCACCAATAATTTTTCCAAAATAAATAATATTTTTTCTTGAAAATATATTTGTAAAGCTTTTATAATCAAAATTATGTTTTTCAGATAAAGTAAAGTCAGATCTTCTAATTGCTTTTTTATTTATGATAGCATCCTGCATAAATCCTGATTCATTTTCTATATTATGTATAATCGAAATTTCGTCTTGTTTTTCTGTCATAGAATTAAGTTAGATATACCTGTCTTGTGATACCCTTACCCTCCAAGTAATCCCAAACCGCCATAGGGGGGGGGGGAGTCACACCTTAAGGTGGCTTGATCTCCTTCCTTATGCTCTTGGATGATTACAAGTATACAAGCTTCCTTTGTAAGCTTTGACTAGTCTTTGAAAGTAACCTCCTCAAGCCCATATAAATACCGCCTCCCCCCTCCTATTTCGTCCACAATCACAACCCCCATCACCTCACACTTAGCTAATTCTCTTCCAATTTTATGCAAGATTCAAGTGCAAGTTCAAAGTAGAAACCCTAGTTTGATCTTAGGTTATCAAAACACTTCCATAACCTCATATACTTGGTGATTTCTCTTGAGTTTGAATCCACTCAAGTCACCTCAACCTTCATCATCCATCTTTCAAGATTACAAGAGTAGAAAGATTGCATGAAGTGAAGTGGGTTGAAGCAAGTCTATCAAAGTCCTATCCTTACTAGTTACTTCCTTTCTTTATTTGAAAGCCACAAGTTGTAAGCCAAACCCTAACTTGCTTCTTGTTAAATAATCATGTTCATGTTATTTACATATTATTCTTGCTATATTATGTCTTGTAGTTATGTCCATGATGTATAAAAGTGAGCAAAACAAGTTATTGTTATTAATTGTTAAAACAAGTTATTAAAACAAGTAAACTAGTGATTTTTTTGGTAAGACCTGATCAAAATGGTAAAAATATGATATTGGATTATTACATATTGTAGTAGAGGACCTAACAAGGAAACCGTAGCAATTTGAACCACCTAAAACGAGTATACGAGTCAAAAGTTACGCCCATTTGAAGTTACAAAAGATTTGCGGCAAAACTGCCTAAAATGTTTCTGTTACAGAAACTTTAAACACGCAAAAAGAAGCCTTTCTGGTCCGTTTCATAAAAAAGTTAAAACACGAAAGTTGTCCGGAATCACGTTTTCGTTCAGGATTAAAGAAGCTCGAGCCTTGAAAACGCTTTCTGAGTGAGATATTTCTCAGTTTCTTAACAGCTATTTACATATATATAAGTCACTATATTATAGTTATACTTTAAAAGGAACAAGAGGTCTTATGACCTATAATCAAGACCACCAGCATGGCTAGAGCCAAGGTTGTGTCTCATGACCTTGGAACAAGGACCAAAGGTCATGGCTAGGCCATGACGAAATGACCAAGTAAGCTTACATAGGCGTAAACATGAAACAAGGAATTGGCGATATATTGAACAAACAATTTGGATCTACTTCACTTAAAAGAACCATGAGATAATACAAAGAAAAATGGTCATACAAGACTTATGAAACTTACCCTAATAACAATCTTCATGTAATACTAAACTTTCTTAAGTTTACTCAAATATCGGACATGTAACTTTTCGAATCAAAACTTATATCTATATATTTTATCAACTACTACAATAGTAGGGAGCCTCATGTGAGGAGTTCATTATGTAAGCTGTCGAGTTAAGTTGTGGATTTACGAATTAAAGTGTCCTGGCTCCTCGAACGCTTACTAACATGACTTCTGAATTATGTCGGCCCGAACGGTAGTAAACGATATATAAAACATACATGTTTCATGAATCTTTTCTTTCAAAGACTTACAATATACATCATACCACACCATGGACTAGATGCAAGATATATATATAGGCACTTATTCATATTCTTTACTCCGATCCTAAGTCGCAACATTCTATTACAGGTTGCTCGTAGAAACCTTCGCGATTCGACCATCACATTCACTACTCACTACATAACTTAAGGTGAGTTCGTAGCCCCACTTTCTATTGTTTAACTATTTTACAAACCCATGGGGGGAATACATGCTATTATTTTTCTACTCGAACACAATGCTTTCTAATGTATGCTTCCCGACTATGTTTTATTGTCACTAAGTAACGATTGTCATGTTCGAAGTCCCTATATCATGAACCATTAGTCACTACCTATAGTGAGCGCGAATATTGTGAATAGATCTATTGGGATTGACGGATCCCATTTGTGTTGAACAACGACGAGTTCACACAAATGCACTATATTTGAGATTTAGCGGTATAATGGCAAAATTACCTTGATAGGGCTTCTATAATGCCAATTTTGTTGGTTCGATGTTAATGTTTTGGTTGCATGAGCTTAGTGAAATAAATAACGATTTTGTTTTCTAACTATGAGTGTGAGTCTATAGCTCACACTACGATTATTGTGTTCAAACGATTTAACTAAACTCTACGAATTCCACTCAACCTTTGTGTTGACCTCTCAAGCATGTGTTTCAGGTTTATGACGATCAAGGATGGTACGGAAGGGCACGGATGTTCAAGAGGGCTATAAATTTTATTATCATTCAAAAACTCATTTAATGTAAATTGTAAACATGGATCCATCTGGGACCTCATTTTGTAATCTCTGATATTTATACAATTTGAATGATAAATCTTTTAAAACGACTCAATTGGAGTTCGTTTTCTATTATTGTGACTATTGTGCCGTCAAGTAACACCCAGTTCGAATTCCGCTGCAACCATGAATTGGGGGTGTTACAAGTGCTTTATCCAAGACCATAACCACCAACCTTATTACATAGCTTCATGGACCGCTAGCTGCCTCCTTTTGCGTGAACCGGAAGCTGTGCAATATTAAGACGTTAAATATGTATCAAAAGTAAACCATGACATTAGGATAATTACGAATCTTTTTCATCTACAGATGGATACCTAAATTTTTTGTTAAAAATCACTACCATGGCTCACCATTAGGATGTGGCTTACTTTTGTGAAGTACATAATTTTTACAATGGGTATAGTCATTCCGAGGCACAAAAACTAACAACTACAACCAATAACAAAACAATAGATCATAAGTTTAGATTGAGCGAGAAGAAAATAGTTAAACACAAACTAAAGTGTGACAATCACCTGATTCATGTTGGGGGTATTTCACCCAAAACAATTTGGAAACTAATAGAAGTACCTCGGAGGTATAACTCATAGCTACAACAGCAGCAGTAAGCTCGGCCTAAAAGGAAATCAAAAAATAAAACACAATCAAAAAACTAAAACCAACAAAACAAAAACACAATCAAAGAACACCATGTCGAGTGACCTATGTGGCATGTTTGAGATGCTTAATTCTTATTGTGTGGGATTGGTCCAGGCAAATATCACAAGAACATATACTATGAGCTTACTAAAATAACGAAAGTTTGTAGATAGATAAAAGTTCGAGGGCACAGCTTAAAATGGCAATTAAGTCACATCCAATTTCAGGAAAAAAAAAAAAAAAAAAAAAAAAACGAATTTAAGACGGGAAGGGAAATGGCAACCTTTTCTGCTGCATCTCTAAGCTTTTTCGCAGCCATTGAAGGAAGAAATGAATGTGGTAACAACACAGAGCTGCGGTTATTCCGATCCTTACATTCCATAAACCTGAATGACTATGGTCATTAATACCCACACACAACAAAATTTAAAATAAATTCAAAACACACCTCTTACCATGACAGATGGCTTGTAGTTCCATTAATGAGCAGAATCTTCGAGTGTTGACTTCTTTATTTTAAATCCGCCCGACTAACTCCTTCAACATGGGCAACCCCTCTAGATCCCAACTTTATACATGTTGACATAACCCGGAACCATGTCTGTGAATTATCAAGAACTACATGTACCTTACTGGATATTAGGTCCAAATCATATAAAGAATCCATTGCGCAAGAGCTTGCAGCCCACCTAACAAATAATCAATAAATAATAAAAAGTTTAGCATTACCTGTAATTGTGATTAAAGAAAAGTTGTTTAGGAATTTTTTTTTTTTCTAGGTATTTGGGGATTTTCTTTTGATAAGATCAATGAAGCCTATAGAAATTTCTAGGACATAGAAGAAAGGCGGTGGGTGTGCTGGGCTGTATAAAGGGCAATGGAGCAGGCTGAAAAAAAAACGAAGCCCAAGTTTGTATACTGTAGATAAAACGACGACGTTTTGGTTCTCATTTAATATATATATTAATGATAAACAAATCCTATCTCGTTCAGTGCCGATACCCTACTATATTACATTGCTGAATAACGGATTTTGACACTTTTAGCTATGCAATATTCATATAATGTCACACGAGAACATCTCGCTGGCATCAGGGTCCCCGACTAGTTTTGTACGATACACATATATTCCTGCATCAAGTATAACCGTATAACACATTGATTTCAACTTATATGTGCATGCATCTAGAACATAGCTACCATATAAGTCAATGAAAAACGAATAAATACATGGAATGTTCATAATAAGTATTAAAATAGGGATGTCGACCCTCCCTATCATGGGGTCCACATACTTTAGTCAAAATGTACAAGTTTTAATGCAGACAGTACAGGCGGCGGCAGCACTGTCTTCCATAAACCCTCCCTACAAGGGGGGTCCGGTTAACTCATGCCTTAAAATATTGAAAGGCATGAGTTAACCAGACCCCCTGTAGGGAGGGTTTGTGGAAGACAGTGCTGCCGCCGCTTGTACTGTCTGCTTTAATGCTTGTACATTTTGAGACAAAAAGTACAATCTAGCCCCATAGAGGGGGTTCGGTCAACACATCCCTATTGAAATGATAGAGAAATTACATTTAAGCAATCTTATTTAACAAGTCTTAAATATGGTATTAAATTGTAATAAGACAAATTACAAATAGCTGTCTACGCGTAAGCAATCTTATGGTATTTTTTTTTATTATTTATTTTTACAAAAGTGTCTTTTGGGGAATGTTTTTCCACATAAAAAGATCACGTTCACACTCCCAATGCTATAACCATTGTTCCCACGTAACAAATTTGCTATATTACTAATTTTTAACAAGTTAATTATACGATTAGTCCATTCATAGTCGAAAAGCCATTGTGATAAACTTAGTAGATTAATGATCCTTAGCTTTTTATTGTAAATAGTTTCATTCATGCAAAAACGTTTAAAAAACGATATTGTTTTTTCGTTTTGGTTTTTTTAAACATAAAAAAATCCATTACCAACCTTTAAAGCTACTAGATAATAGGGTAAATTAGACTAATAGTTCGTGAGGAAACGTTATTAGCTGAACCCACAAGCGAACCCCAAAACCAAAACGAAGCCAAATTAGGTGTGTGTGTTCGTTAGTTATCGTCCGAGGAAACTTTATTAGCCGCGTGTTACGTTGCCGTTTCCGAGGACAAAAAAGTCTAGAGCCGACCAAATCAAATATTTGTTTGATACAAGGTTCTCTACGAGTTCAACAGAAAGAAAATCTCTAAACGCGTAAGAAGGACATGATAACAAGTAAGTGGCATACGTTGAACCATAATTGCCAAAAGTTCAATGCAAATTTGGAAACGTTACCACCGTATGGATGCTCGTAGTGGGGAAAATAAGCTTGATTTTATGAACCGTGTTAGGAATGCATATCGTCAAGAAGTAAAAGGAGGAAGAGTGATTTCTCAAGAAGACGCGAAAGATATCTTGAGGAAAGACCCCAAATGGGACGCGCCCACGCCCATAGATCTCATCGGAGGCCGTGGTGGCGTCGTACGAGGCGCCAAGGAAGAAAGATGAGGGCATACTAAAAATGAAACAATTGAAGTTTCTAAATACTCCAACTGACCCGAATTTGCCACAAGAACAAAAAATGCTCATCGAATGCAAAAAGGTGAAATAATGAAGAAATATCGTCAAAAACAAGAATTAAAAAAAAAAAAGAAAAAAAAAAGAAGGTAGTTTCGTATAGTGTTAATTAAGTTTGGTATTTGTTTTAATTTTTAAGTTTCATATGCGTTTTTTTTTTTTTTTTTTTTTTTTTTTTTTTTTTTAAATTGTAATTTAATTTGAATTAATGAAATTTAGTTTATTTGGGTGTTAAAATGTTATGATACATAGTGTTTTTTGGGTGTTGATGTTAAAGTGGAGATGGTGATGTGATACCGAAAAAGTGGTGTTAGAGTGTTGAGTACCTTGTGCTCTAAGATACTCCTTCTGTCCTATATTAAGTGTCCACTTTCATAATGCAGAGATTCTACTAATTAAACTCTCAATCAATCAAATATTATTTTTACCCACTAAAGTCTTATTTTATTGGTTGAAAGGTACAAGTGGACATTTAATTTGGGACATTTAAAAATTTCATTATTGACACTTAATATGAGACGGAATGAGTAGTTATTAGTGGAAAATGAAAGGCTAGGCATTGTTGACGAGATAAGTTGGCTTATCTTTTGCTTCTATTTCTATCTTTAGTATTGACCAGTTGGTGACAACTAAAGCTTTATGTTAATATATTTTGCTATTTTTAAAGGAAAATAAATATGATTGTATCAAAGGGGGTGTCTGGACGTTATTGATTGATGGAAGAATACAACCACGAATAATATAAAACAGCTCGTCTGGACGGTGTCTTGTCCTAATTAAGGATTCTTTTAGACAAATAATATTCGTCTTATCTTTTGTTGTTTAGTTACTCATGTATATATCATGACTAGACTTCATATTTTTTTAATGAAATTCTTGAAATCATATATTGAGGAATATGTTATTTTACTTGTGTCTGCATTTCATCATTTTTTGCAACAATTGGCTAGTTTGACATATACCCTTCAACTTTATGTCTTTTTGTAATAGGTAGTTCCTCAAAGTTATGCAACTAGAAATAAAACGATCAACAAATGTTGTTTTTTTATCACGAAATTGTTCATTAGTTTTGCTTCAAATATCTAATTAATTATTATGTATATTCTTTTAAAAACGAAGAAACTTTTATCATATACCAAATGACAAATTTCAGCAATTTATTTTTCTATTGAGAAAAAAAAGACAGAGATTAGTAAATATTTAAACTAAAAATTCAATTACACATATTTTTTAATAATTTAAATATCTTATAAATGGTTTATCGTTAGACAAAACAAATTATATAGCTACGACGGCATTTAATTATGTTTATATAGACGGACATTTTGATATACTTTCAAAAAACTTTTATTTTGTCATTTTTTTTTCATCTTTTATTTTCGGTATTGAAATTAACGTGACATATCACATGTGATCTAACACTAACATCGAAGTTCGAACACTAAACATATGTACTAAAACTAACATGAGTATATATTTGTTTATAAAGCAAAACTTTTCCCATTTTTTGCAGTGAAAAACACACATTTATGGATTTTCAACAATATATCACACAATGTATTTGAATTATATATTATAGTAGTTCATTCGTGAACTTCTATAATCATATGTGATAACAACACATGTATTTTATGTTTTAAAACTCACATGTGATTGAGATCACGTGTGGTTAAAATCACATGTGATTTTATGTGTTAAATCCAACTTTGATGAATTAACTGGGCTAATATATAATTCGAAATATAATGTGTTATATATGGTTAAAAAGTTTGAATATCTAGTTTCTAAAGAAAAAATGATGAAACTTTTGAAATATTATAAAAAAAAGTTATGTTCATTTTAGTATATGTTTATATATTCGAATATTCAAATTAGTGTTTAATCACATGTGATTTCACATGCAAGTTTCAAAAAAAAAGTGAAACATACGAAGAAATATTGTTTGTCGAAAGTATTTCAAAGTGCCCGCCTATAGAAAGATAATTTAATGTTCATTGTGGTGGTAAATTTTTTTCACTTAACGATTAACGATTTAAGAGAGATTAAGTTTTGAAAAAAAAATTATGAAAGTAGGTTTGTAAGTTAATCTAAAAAAGTTAAGTGGCTAAGATTGATCTTTGTTATGTAAACAATATCTCGAAATGAAAGTGGAAGAAGACAAGAGTATTTTAATCATTTAACTTTCGCGAAGGACTGAAGATGCAGCCTAAAGTTTAGAATAAGGATGTTCGCAATTCGGATGGCGACCAAATTATTGGCCAAACCACAAGGACCAAAATTGAAATTGACTCAACAATACAATAAAAGCTTAGACGAGGACTTTTTGCGTCAACCGAAACGAACAAACGCGTAAGTCCTTGGTACAGCCATCAAGTTTAAAAAAAAATTATATTTTATACATGGCCATTTATATATGTTACTCTCTTAAACTCATTTTTCTTTACAACTTTCATATCTATCAATCATAAGTTTGAACACTTGTTTTTGCAAAGGAGAGGATCTAAAGAAAGCTATCTTACAGGTATTCTCTTAAAAATGTTATTTTACACATATACTGATCACCATTTACATTATGTATGCTTGCTCCTATACGATCTATTGTTTTTTGTTGCTTTTTTTTATATTTACTTTTATAGCAATTCTTAAATGATAAAAATACACTATCATCATTACACGAGTGAATCAAGTAAACCTAAACATGCATGTTGTTGACTGAACGAGAATAGTCATGTTTCGGTTTAGTTGTGGTCGTTTATACGAAAAGAAATGATAGTAGCTAATCTTGACTAACGGTTATCATTAGTAGCGGAATTAGGATTAAAAGTGATCGGTTGCAAAAAGAAAAACTATACACTTGGCATAAGAAAAAAAATGACACAATAACTACAAGTTTAAAGAAGAGATTGAGTTTAACATAAATTGAGTCTATTTTTCACTTACTAAGAGATCATCTATGCAAGTTTTAGAAATACATTTTTTTTTTGTCTGAAATGCAACTAAGAAATTTTTGAGATTTTTTAACAAAAGTTAACACAACAAATTAAAATTTCATCGATGTCTTGTAAAACAGTGTGGGGTTCACTAATTCCGTCACTAGATATCATAACTTAGGGCGGAGGGAGTGGTCACCAGTTCACCAAATTTTGCCAAATTTCCACATCATCAATACCCAATAAAAACCTTACAACTCACACTTCACCAATTCACCCCAATTTTCACCAATTTGGTGGCATTGGTTTCACCAAATTTCCACATCATCAATACCCAATAAAAACCTTACACATCACTCTTCCTTCTCAATTATTTACCAACACCAACACTTTATGAATCGGCAAATGTTACCGAATTTTTGGTTTACCGATTTTTGGCGAACGGTGGCGGCGGTGTTGCCGATTTTTGCCGATTTTTGCCGAGCCTTCACCGAGCCCACTCCCTCCACTCTTATCTTGAGTAGCTTAGTGTTCGGTGTTTAAACTTGTGGAGAATAAAAATTACTAGTAGAAAATACAGATACCTAAATAACTATCAACATTTAACAAATAACAAAATAATTGCATGAGTAATCATTAGGGGATTGATATTTAGTTATTTACACCGACTACTTTATTGCTAGACAGAATATTAACGTAAAATGATGTTTGTACCCTTTCTTGTTTTAACAAATGTCATCATCCTACTCCTTGAAAGCCTCAACCTCATTTTCTCTCTCTAAACTTCTAGTAAAACAATACACTTAACCCATTTTACCATCCAAAAATTCATGACTCATAAATCAAACCACCGTTGTTCGACTATTCTATTATTTTTCTGATTTTTTTTTTCTTTTTTCATATGTCTTATACATTTCTGTTATAACAAATAATCTTTAAACAAGTTATTATACAGACCTTGATCAAAAAGGCAAAATTTATTTGTTTTGTTTTTTTTAATTTTTTTTTTTCATAACGATAAATCGTTTTTGAGATATTTTGAGTGTCCACTATGGTTGAAATAAACATAAACCTTTTCATCTTTTTTAAACCTTTTTATAAACCCACCATAGTAGATGCCCTTACTAAGAGATCATCTATGCAAGTTTTAGAAATACATTTTTTGTTTTCTGAATGCAACTAAGAAATTTTTGAGATTTTTTAACAAAAGTTAACACAACAAATTAAAATTTCATTGATATCTAGTAAAACAGTGTGGGGCTCACTAATTCCGTCACTAGATATCATAACTTATCTTGAGTACCTTGGTGTTTGGTGTTTAAACTTGTGAAGAATAAAAATTACTAGTAGAAAATACAGATACCTAAATAGCTATCAACATTTAACAAATAACAAAATAATTGCATGAGTAATCATTAGGGGATTGATATTTAGTTATTTACACCAACTACTTTTATTGCTAGACAGAATATTAACGTAAAATGATGTTTGTACCCTTTCTTGTTTTAACAAATGTCATCATCCTACTCCTTTAAAGCCTCAACCTCATTTTCTCTCTCTAAACTTCTAGGAAAACAATATACTTAACCCATTTTACCATCCAAAAATTCATGACTCATAAATCAAACCACCGTTGTTCGACTATTCTATTATTTTTCAGATTTTTTTTCTTTTTTCATATGTCTTACATTTATGCTATAACAAATAATCCTTAAACAAGTCATTATACAGACCTTGATCAAAAAAGGCAAAATTTATTTGTTTTGTTTTTTTTTTTTTTTAAATTTTTTTCATAACGATAAATCGTTTTTGAGATATTTTGAGTGTCCACTATGGTTGAAATAAACATAAACCTTTTCATCTTTTTTAGACATTTTCATAAACCCACCATAGTAGATGACCTTTCATAAACCCACCAAAGAGATCATCTATGCAAGTTTTAGAAATACATTTTTTTTCTTCTGAATGCAACTAAGAAATTTTTGAGAATTTTTAACAAAAGTTAACACAACAAATTAAAATTTCATCGATATCTAGTAAAACAGTGTGGGGCTCACTAATTCCGTCACTAGATATCATAACTTATCTTGAGTAGCTTAGTGTTTGGTGTTTAAACTTGTGAAGAATAAAAATTACTAGTAGAAAATACGGATACCTGAATAGCTATCAACATTTAACAAATAACAAAATAATTGCATGAGTAATCATTAGGGGATTGATATTTAGTTATTTACACCGACTACTTTTATTGCTAGACAGAATATTAACGTAAAATGATGTTTGTACCCTTTCTTGTTTTAACAAATGTCATCATCCTACTCCTTGAAAGCCTCAACCTCATTTTCTCTCTCTAAACTTCTAGTAAAACAATATACTTAACCCATTTTACCATCCAAAAATTCATGACTCGTAAATCAAACCACCATTGTTCGACTATTCTATTATTTTTCTGGCATTCTTTTTTTGTTTATATGTCTTACATTTCTGCTATAACAAATAATCTTTAAACAAGTCATTATGTAGACCTTGATAAAAAAAAGGCAAGTTTTTTTGTTTTTTTATTTTTTATTTATTTATTTTTTTTTCATAACCATAAATCTTTTTTGAGATATTTTCTTTTTGGAAAATGAGTTTTAATTTTGTGATAAAAAAGATGAATTTGCTAAGATTTAGGTATTTAATTATATTTTCTAATCTCAACAATATGAGTATAAAAATTGCAACTTTTGTTTGAATATGAAACATTATTTCATTTGACCAAATAAGTGGTTTTTATGTCTCCACGTTATTCAAAATATTATTTCCACAAAAACACAGTTGTCTTCACATTAGGATTGGCTTGTTGATCATTGCTCTAGAAATTACAGGTTATTCATCTCATCCAGCTTCATACAATCCTTCAAGAGTAACTTCAATGGCTTCAACATCATCCGTTCAAAAGAGCTTCAAGTATGATGTCTTTTTAAGTTTCAGAGGCGAAGACACTCGTAACAACTTTGTTGGCCATCTTTATAAAGCTCTTGAGCAAAATGGGATTCAAACATACAAAGATGATGAAAAAATTGAAAAAGGGGAAACGATCGACACCCAGCTCATGGAATCCATTGAAGACTCAAGATTCTTCATCATTGTGTTCTCTAAGGACTATGCTAGTTCATCTTGGTGCTTAGATGAGCTTGTCAAAATTATGGAGTGCCGGAAGGCGAGTGAGCAGACTGCTTACCCACTCTTTTATGATGTGGAGCCCACGGAAATCCGCAAGCAAAGTGGGGCGGTTGAAAAAGCTTTTGAAAAACATGAAAATAAAGCGGCTGCTGGGAAATGGAGGAAGGCTTTAAAAGAAGCAGCCGGTCTGGCTGGCTGGGAGTTGAAGAAGACTGCTAATGGGTAATTGCTGGTTTATATCTCTCGTATGTTAAGTTATTTGAGTCTTGTTGAATGGATCTCATGTTATATAGTCGAGTTTTAACTCAAACATGAAATGCGATTATTACTGTTATGTTATAGCTCTGATATTTGAAATCAATCATTTATGTGGGAATTAAGCAAGCTAATGAAATCTCCTTTAATGTTTTTATAGGGATGAATCTAAACTGATACAAATAGTGGTTGATGATATTTTCAAAAAAATATGTTTATTCGGTTCGAGTTTTGATGAAAAGTTAGTAGGAATGGAGATGCGAATAAACGAGGTTCTTTCATCTTTAGAAATAGGTACTGAAGATGTTCGCATGATTGGAATTAAAGGGATGGGAGGAGGTGGAAAAACAACTTTGGCCACAGCTATTTTTAATCAAATAACAAACCAATTCGAAGGTAGAAGCTTTGTTGAAAATGTAAGGGAAGCTTCAAAACCCTCTATGTCCGGTTTAAAGGATCTGCAGAAACAGATTCTCAAAGATGTTTTCAGCAGTCAAGACATCACCGTTAGTAGTGTTTCCGCGGGTAAAGACATGATGGTGCAGATGATGCGTCGTAAAAAGGTTCTTGTTGTTTTAGATGATGTGAATGATACAAAGCAGCTAGAGGCGTTAGCTGGTGCATCTATTTGGTTTAAGCCGGGAAGCAGAATTATCGTTACCACACGAGATGAGCAAGTGCTATTAGCCCAGCGGGTGACCTTTAATCATAACTTCATTCATGAAGTCAATCTGTTATCGGCCAAGGAATCAAGTTCCCTCTTCAGTAGGCATGCATTTGGAAGAGAGATTCCGGATGAAGGATATGAACATCTAGTAAGAAAAGTTGTACAATATGCTGCTGGTCTTCCTTTAACGATCAAAGTTTTGGGTTCGTTTCTTTGTGATAAGAAGGAGCCTGAATGGAATGATGCTTTGGAAAGACTAAAAAGAATTCCGTTGAATGAAACTATGATGATTTTGGAATTAAGCTATAACAGTCTAGAGGATGATTACAAGGACATATTCTTAGATGTTGTTTGCTTACTCAAGGGTTGGTTCAAAAAAGACGCGATTACAGCTCTTGAAAGCTGTGGATTTCGTGCTCGAATTGGTTTAAGGGTTCTTGAGCAGAGATCCCTTATAAATATATCTGAAGATGAAGATGAGAAGCTGGGGATGCATGACCATATTGAAGAAATGGGCAAGAATATTGTTCGTCGTGTGAGCCCCAATAAACCTGAAATGCATAGCCGGTTATGGATTAAGGAGGAAATTGTAGATATATTGGCTAATAACTCGGTGAGTATCAAGTTATTTGGGTTGTTAAACTAAAAAGTCAGCATACTTTCCTAAAAGTTCAATTGAGTCATTATACAAAAACAAAATTTTGTTTTATTATATACACAAAATACATTTCTTTCTTCTTCTCTTTATTAACAATCATAAAACCAATCCAAATTCCAACATTACCCAACCGCCACCAAATCACCACCCCCAGAAACCACGACCACCAGCTTCTACTTTTTTTCCATGATAACAAGCCTTTTAATTTAATTTATAAATGGGTGTTTATCCTTCAATTTAAACAAAACCCAAAAATCCCCAAATCTCAAACCATTCAACCAAATTCTTCTAATTTAAAAAAAAAAAAAAAAAAAAAAAAAAAAAAAAAAAAAAAAAAAAACATGTCAGCCTCCACCTTCAATTTAAACAAAACACAAAAATCCCCAATTTTTTACGAAAACCCTAACCCTAGAATATCAAATTTAACCAATTCCTCTAATTTAATGGAAAAAACAAAAATACCCAAATTTTATAAAAATTATAAACCCATTTTCTTTTGAATTGGAGAAATTAACTTCACATTTTGTTTTGTAATGAAACAAATCTCATCATGGTCCCTACTACTATTTGAATTTCAGGCTACCCAAGCAACACAATGTATAACACTCGATGCAAGTGGATTGAATTTTGAAATTTTAATGAACGGTCTCGCAAACATGAAGGAACTTAGATTTCTTGAAATATATGGCTTCGCATATGTAAGTGATGACGAAGTTAGCAAGTGGAAGTTTGATGAAGATAGTCTACACCTTCCAAATGCCTTACGGTTTCTGAGCTGGAGGCATTATCCTTTTTCAAGTTTACCGAAAACATTTCAACCAAATAATCTTGTTGGACTTGATATGATGTTCAGCAAAATGGTTCAACTTTGGAAAGATGGAGAAGAAAAGGTACGTAGAATAATTAATTAATGGTTGATTCATTAATTGCTACTTTTATCTTTCCCTCTTTTTTTAGTCAATTAACATTTATCTTTCCATTTTTTGTTGCTTTTCACAGCCTTTTTTAAAGCTCAGCTTCCTAAGGTTCTTATATCCATTTTATTTGAGGACCCTTGACCTTAGTGTGGCTCCGAATCTTGAGACACTAAGTCTTCACTATTGTAATAATTTGGTACAAGTTCATTTCCGGGTTACTTCTAATCTAAAGGAGTTATATATCTTTGGTTGTTTTAGATTGGAAAAATTACACATGCCTGCTGAATGTCCAAAACTCAGATCCCTCGACCTTTGTATATTAAAGAAGTTGAGGACCCTTCACCTCGGGGTTACTCCAAATCTTGAGACGCTAAGAGTCATGGATTGTGCTAATTTGGTCGAACTTCAGATTCCTGCTGAATGTCCAAAGCTCGTTAATCTCATCCGCAGTAATTGTATTCAAGATGCGGAATTGCCAGAGGAATCGGTTAGAATGTTTAAAAGAGTTGGATTTCACTGGAACCAAGGTTGTAAAAATCGCTAGGCGCTAGTGAGGCGGTCGGGTAGGGCCTAGCGATTAATCGGTTAGGCGGGGATTAATCGTATTGGAATTTTTATGCACAAAATTGTAATTTTAGATATTATATTATATTATATGTATGCGATAAGCATAGGGCATCAAAATTCAAATATCTCAATTGTTCAAATATAAGCATAATACATAATTCTTCAAAGTTTAAAGTCAAACATAAATATTACTCAGTTTGTTGACTATTTTTAAGCGATCTTTGACTGATTTTGTCCGATTAATCGGTTTTTGGACCGATTTTTAAGCAATTTTAACTGATTTTTAAGTGATTTTGTTGACTGATTTTTAAGCAATTTTGTCCAATTAATCCGATTAGACCGATTTGGTCCGATTAATCGGTTTGTTGACCGATTTTAAGCGATCTTGACCAAAACGATTAAATAGGGCGATTATGATAAATCAAGGCGCTTAGTGAGCGATCAGCGATTATGCGGGGATTAATCGGCCGCCTGGACCGATTTTTACAACAGAGACTGGAACAGGCATTAGTCATCTTCTAGAGAGTATTTTTAGGATGAAAGGTCTACGTATTGTTGGGTCTAGACGGCTTCTTGAGTCATGTGGTTTTACATCCGAGATAAAAACCTCTGATAATAAAACATTCTGCTACATATAAATCCGTGAATAGCACAGGCACCAAAAGCAGAAGTCCCCTGTACCGTGGTCGAGTGATGATTTTGAACAGCTCCGAAGACCCAAAGAAGTCACTGCATAGAGAAGTTTTTATAACAGGTACTTTCTCCCTTCTCTATAGTTTGTCTTATGTTTGATAAACCTTGCAATTATTACCAATTTATGGTTCAGTAAGCCAGACGATTCACCTTGTATTCAGGTGGTGCACCAGTTGTTATTTTTGTAATAGCTTCTGGTCGTATTGATATTACTTAGACCAGAAATTATAATACATTAGTTCTTATTGGTTTTTTTTCTTTTTTCGTTTGTACTGCAATTTGGTTTTATTTGTTTTTGGTTTACACATGACATACTGAAGTTGAAGGTTATTCTCCGCCCTCATTGGTTTGGTTTAAGCTAGCCATTTAAAAGCAAAGTACAACAAGGAGATACGCCAAGGAACCAAGTCTCTAATACTAGTTATATACTCTTGAATCAGGTATAGTTATTAACTTTGACTCCTTAATCAAGTCAAAGTATGTTCATGGTTAAAACAATGAAACTTGACATGATCATGTAGTAAATAAATTCAAGAAAAGTTTACTTTTGCAAAAATATAGTTTATAATGGGTTGAAATCAGTGAAAGATTGACTTTTGAGTCAAACTATTGACTTTTGAATGGATTTCATTCTCTATGAAAGCACATATGATATATTATAGATTTATAGATAGTGTTTACTGGTACTAAAAAGCTACTAAACATCTTTCAGGAATATGAAGCTACTTCACTGTGAGTGATATGTGAAAATCCATTTTCAGGAATATAGAATGTAGTATTTTGATAACAGTTTAGTGAGAATAGTATCACCACATGGACTCAAAGTTGACTTTTAAAGGTCAAAGGTTGTGTAAATATAAACATTGAAAGTTTGAAACATGCTACTGATACATGAAATTTAGTATTATGCAAAACTGAAAACGGTTTGTTACCGACATGGCGTACAATGATGTAAAATTTTAATTGACTGATAGTTGTATTTAGGAGTTAAGTTAACATAGTCTCATATTAATTGACTTAATATGAAAAAAAACTGAATTAATTAAGTCATATGAAAATTGTTTGTTTGTGACTTAATAGATAAAGATGACTGAAAATATTAAGTAATAAAACTGAGATTGTGTAACACCCCCAAAATTTGGTACAGCGGAAGACTAATCAAGCTTTCGGGGTGCTACGTGGATTGGTATCCGTCACAAGTCATAAAAGAACGAGATAAAGTAAACATAAGTAAAACAAAACCCAAACGGTGTTTTTAGAGTTTACATTCATCCCAAATTTATCCAGAGTAAGGCCCAAAAGAAATATACGTAGGTCCACTATTACATATCAGAGTTCGAGAAAATAGATCCTTAAACCAGGTGCCAAAGCTAAGCCTTCCGAACCAAGCATCCAAAGCCATTACTTAATTACCTGAGAAAAGGCGCTAAATGTCAGATTTCGCTAGTGAGATCATAGGTTTAAATTCTTAATTCAATCAAGTGGACATATACGCAAAACGCTTGCTAGCTAGACTAGGCCTCAATCCGCAACACAAACCCTATAGGTGCACACTATAGACCAAAATCAATTAAATCAATAGCTTACCTAGTCTTCTTGACTAGGCCTCGCTCCATAACTTACCTAGTTCTTGACTAGGCCTCGTTTCATAACCAAATCAATCAAATCAATAGCTTACCTAGTTCTTGACTAGGCCTCGCTCCATAACTTACCTAGTTCTCGACTAGGCCTCGTTCCATAACTTACCTAGTTCTCGACTAGGCCTCGTTCCATAACTTTCCTAGTTCTATAAGCATAGCAAGTTTTGAATAAACAAAAGCGATAATAGTTCACATAAAACAATTTGTACGTTTCTCACCCCAAGTATTGAAAACAAAGTTCAAAAGTAAAAGTGGGGCTATAACTCACCTCAAGTCCAGATATCAGCACAAAGAAGTCGGTAGAAGTAAGATGTATCATAACTCAAAAGACGGCAACTATGGACTCGGCACTTCCTAACAATATAAACTCTTCTCAGAATCATTTCCTCAAAATTCAAATATTCCCAATCCCGAACATATTCCTTTTTACTTTCCAAAATCCATTTCTCGTATTAGTTTAGCGTTTGGTATCCATGCGGGTGGAGGGTCGACACAACTCAAACCAAGAAATCACAACGAAAAGAAATAATAAAACATTCTACAGGTCTAATATTAGCCCAATATATTATTTAAATAACTCATCGAAGTTTATCAAATCCGTCGACTTGGTACTCTTCCACAACTTATTCACCTAATATATTATTCCAAGATTATACCCAAAACCTAAGTCACATAGCACGTAGAATATTATATGGTAGGTATCTAAGTTTAATAAGTTTCCTAAATATATCGTCAAACTTACCAAATTCGTCAATTTGGCAAACCTCACGAGATATTTAGTAACTCATTATTCTCATACACATACCACAACCTATGGGCGTCGTAGGATACAATACCGATTAATATACCCTTTTTATATAGCCAAGTAGGTCCTATTTAATCCGTCGATTAAATAAGTTACGTAGTTATAGAAAATAAATATATTATCGTCACATATCCGTGACAAGCACAAAAGTCAATAAATGTATAATATGGCCCACTTGGACTCAAGTGACCTCGATCTCGTATAACTCGTAAGTTTTCGTTTTATTTTCCAAAAGCTCTCTTTATTTCGTAAAACTTTCCAGGTTATATTTATATTTTTATTTATAATAGTTTAGTTATAATAAAGTTCCCGACATTTATTATACTATTTACATAGTCCAATATATATCGTTAACGTTATTACTTTTATTACTCGTGATCAATTTATTCATAATATACGCACTTGTATAAATATATATACGTTTTCACATTTATATATTTATATCAATGTTTATATTATTAATATAATTATTACGAGTTGTTATTATTAAGTTTGATTATTTTTATCGTTGAGATATATAAGATGAGTCACATGTTCGAGTCATCATTCTCGGCTCATTGTCCAAATCCAAGTGCTAAGGCGTTTTGCCGAAATCAACCGTTGACTAGAAAGTCAACGTGACTTCGACTCGCACAACCAAAAGTGTCCAAAGTAATAATAACCAATATCACAACCATAAGTAATCTATCTCCGTTAATCATCTCATATTCAAATGCTACAACAATAAAGTCCGTCTACGGCACCTTTCTAACCTATCTCCGTCAATCTAAAATAATCGTCTCACGATCGGTTCCCAATTTCTCTTCTCGTCAACAACTCCAAAATACCAAAAATACTCCATTGTTGAGACCACAAAGGGTCTCGACCCATCCAATGTATTCGGCCACAATAAAAGTACCACAACAACAACAATAGCAACAACTAGGAACAAAACAAGAAGTCATCTAGTTATACATTTTCCGGGTTGGTTTACCAAGCCAACCCGTGCCGAGAGACCCACTTGGGTCTCGGCTAAACCACGAGTCACAAGGACCCAAACCAAAGACCGTTTGGTCTCGGTTTAAGCTCACCCTAGCACACCAAATTCTGCCAAACGGACCCCTTGGGTCGCGGCACACAAACAACAACAACAAGACCCACAAACAATCCAAATCAAGCCACAAATCAAACTCCAATATGTCCATATCTCGTCACAATAATAACTAGGCCAAAACCCATCAATCAAAACCACAAGACTCAAAGATAAACACCAAGCCGAGAGCCTAGCTCTCGGTTTCAAGTCGACACCCACAAGAAAATCCTAAACCCGGATACCAAACGAATTTTTCATCATCAAAACATCATTTCCCATTAGTTTAAAACGAAACCCATCAGGAAAAATCCGTATATACACGGATTTGAACCAAATTCGTGGCACCCTTGGTGCAAAAACGTGAATACCTACCTTCAAATCAACTCCAAGCTCAAAATCTTTAAAACCCAAAAGTATTAATGGTGGTGGTGGTGTTTTAGGTGGTGGTGAATCAAGAAAAACGGGTGGGGGTTCTCTTTTGAGGCGCGTGTGGTACAACACAAGAAAGAGGGGAGTATGGGGAGTGTTTTGGTGGTGGCGGTGTGTGATGGTGACCGGTGGTGTTAATGGTGTTGGCGTGTGAAGTCGGCGGCGACCAAGAAAGAAGAAGAAGAGGGTGTTTGGTGATGATATTATGAGTGAGGGGTTAGGGTTAGGGGATATATACCCGAATTTTACAAAACTAGTCCCTATAGTTCTCTTTTTACAATATAGGCCACGAAAACTTTAATGTTTATGAAATACTATTAATCGGTTTTCCCGTAACACGATTACTCGTTTCTCAAAAATATTAAATGTCGCCATTAATTTCCAAATACACTTTCCCGAAACATTTACATATTAGGACGTTCGTTTAACGTATAGATGCGACCATTATTCAAAAGTTTTTAAATTCGTTAGGTTTTCCTAGTGCCGGAGTCAACTTAGTGCCTAATAAGCGTCTCAACAATTAAATCACCACATAAATTCCATATCAAAACGATAATTTAAATTTAAATTCCATAGAAGCCACGTAACTCAAAACCACGGTTCAACGTTTACAAATTCATCGCGAATAAACTTTCAAATATTCCAAAAATCATTAAACTTAATGTAATGCGGGTTTTTAAAATATCTCCCTAAATAGCCAGTTGTCACAGATTTTCTGCATTATTGACATCTTGAATTTCAAACAATATCGAGATAAACCCATATATGATGCATGGACTCGTTTTAGAAATTTACTCCGAAAATTCCCTCATCATAGTTTCGCTTTAGCATCCCTAACCCGAACCTTTTACTATCGTGTTGGCCAATATGACCAAATACGCATTGAGGATTTTGCCAATGGGGACTTTGGGGAATTAATTGCTGAAGAAGCATGGGATACCATAGAAGATTGTGCCCAATATTATTATAGGGTAGACAACCCAACAAATGTTAGTACAAGTCAATTGAATATAAATTTCCAGGATCATGAAACAAGTTTGTTTGGGGATGAATATATTAGTGTTGAGATACCTAAGTGGTTGTCATGTAATGCCATAGTACAAGCTGAACACATAGGTGACCTTGATGTGATGGAGGATTTAGCCGAACATGATCACATTGATCAAAAAGACCTAGGTCCTATGATCGATGATGATGAATCTCAAGAAGCATATGATGAATCTTTTGGGCAATATGTATATAGCAGTCAGAATATTGAGGATGATCCATATGATTCGGATATAGAAGTTGAGATGCCTAGAGAAGCACTTGAGATACTTGGGAAAATGTTAGGGTTAGATTACAATAAAACACGTGTTGAGGATATAGGTGATCTTGACATAAGGAATGATGAAGTAGAAAATCTAAGCCCACCAAGTACCCCACAAGTCCTACCATCATTTGAGGCATACACACCGCCCGTGACTCACCCGGAAGAAGTAGAAGAGACTTTAGGAGTCCCAATGGAGGTAGAACCCTTGGACCAAGCACCACTAGAGGATATAGGTTTGAATACTTATAGTGATAACCTTACCCTTAGTTCTAGGGAATTACCTAGTGTTGATGAACCGGAACCTCAATCTTCACTCAACTTTACATCCTTAGATATACATCTAGGAGACAAAAGAGGAGCCGATCCACCCATCAAACCATATAGTCCGGGTAGTCTTAGGATAAAGGTGGTAGACTTTAAGTCATGTAGAGAGGAAGCAAATATAGGAACGAACCATAACCTTACATACTTACATCACCCATTTATGAGTGATCACAAGAAACATTATGGGTTTAAACCGGGTTTATTAAGTCAAGATGGATTCCCAACTAGGAGTCTCTCGAAGTTGATAGAAAATGATCCCTTCTTAGGAGAAAACTTCAACTCACCCATTGACCAAAGTGAACTAGGTAAGGTTATGATGAAAGGAGCACACCCCTTTGAGCATACAATTCACTCACCCCTTTTTCCTCATGAGGCATATTTCCACCCTAAGGGTGTGTATCGCTACTTCCACCCGCACTTAATCCTAAGTGTAGGGAAAACCTCCCCTATTTCCGTTAAATAAGGGTAGAGTCAGGCTCGTGACTCGAACAAAAACAAGCGCTTCTTGGGAGGCAACCCATGCTTTGTGTGATTTTATTTTGTTTGTTTGTTATTTGCTTCCGTATGCATGCTTTATTTTTATTGTTGGTAGATCATTTTTCTCAATTAAATAGTGGAAATACTTTACTTTGTTGTTTGGCCTAGTCTTAACTCCACCCTAAAAGTATTTTTGCAAAAGATAAGTGTAAGGGGAAACCCCAAATATGTTTTTAAGAAACAAACCGATCATGATTCTCCACAATATTAAGTGAACATGTATATTCGTATTTGTTAGAGTCAAATGCTTGTATTGAGTCATAATGAAGTTTTGCAGGATTTTCCAGGAAGTAGGACCAAGTTTTTCCAGAAATTTCCCGGAAACTTAACATAAGAATTTCTGCAGGTCACTTCTGACGGCGTCATGAGTTTACTCTTGACGGCGTCACGTGTAAAAAAATCTGGAAATTTTACCAGTTTTGTTTTTCTAACGGAGTCTCTAAGTTTTTGTTGAATTATTAAGTTTTATAATCTCCAGGAAATCTGCAAACTTCATTCACAAGCATTATATCTTACATTGTTTTCTAGGATTTAGTAACTTATATAGGATGCCGCCGATTTTATGCGAGGTTGTTTTGTCTATTTTCTCAGGATTTACAGGTTATGTTTGACAAGAAGATGATTTATATTCTGGAAGGGAAGCTTTGATTGTTCATTTTCTTGGAGGAAGATTTAACCTGACCACCTTATAATCCATACCGAGCGAATCAGGGGAGTATTTGATTTCATTTGTTTTACTTATTTCACTTTTACATTCTTTACTTGAACATTGGGGACAATGTTATCCTAAGTGTAAGGGGAGGGTAAAATGATGATACCTTACAGATACACTTTCGCTTGAGTTTGTTTTGTTTAATGGTAGATGTGTAATAAAACTATGAGAAATACTTGTTAGTGTAATTTTAGAGCCAAATTTAAAATTTTTTACAACATTTAGGAGTGAAACTTTAGCCTTAGCGAGCGTCTCATGGATAGGAGATTGTATGACTAGCACACAACCGTAATATTCAGAAAAAATTTCCACCCAAATACGTGAGGTTCGCCTTTAGATTTGATAGGAAAAGCATTTACTATTAGTGCTTATGAGTGTACCGGTAGCATTTAGATTCTAGAACTTGCGTTAGTGATGCATCCCGAGACCGCTAGTGAGACTACATTCGTGTAGTAGGATTTACTACATGATAAGAGGCATTAGGATCACCCTTGTGTTAAACCCGTATCATAATTACTTGACCATTTAAGTCATATTACTTGACTAGCTAAGTCAACTAATTTTCCCACACCCTTAGCGTTGTACTCATTTTTAGTACACGAAACCCCTAGTACACCCCTCCGAGCCTATCTTTTCGTTTCTAACTTTGAGCATTTTACTTAAAGGAAGAATTTGTTACACCCCACTTAAATGTACACCCAAATCGCCTTAGCCTTCCGTGTATGCACTCATCTTTAGTGCATTATTGTTATTTGTTAAACCCTAAGTTAACTTTCTAATTGATTGCATGGTTGCTAAGTCGAGTCATATCCTTGTACATATTGTTTTGGGACGATTGGGACTCATGGGTAAAGTACTTATGTTATGGAGTAATGGGGAAGAACATCATTTTATTACCCCCGTATGTGCGTTAATCTTAAAAGTACTCCAAGTGTTTTGATTTTCTTAATTCGAGTCATTAGATTAGTTTATTGTAAAGTATGTAAAGATTCAAGTGTAAGGGGAATGTTCATTCCCTATGATGTATTATTTTGATGGTAGGGTAAGAGTGTATGCAAAAAAATAAAAATAAATAAATAAATCGAAAAATCAAGAAAAAAAATAGAAAAAGAAAAAGAGAAAAAACATACGGACTACCATCCCTTTTTATTCTATGTTCATTTTATGTTTTTGTTATTTTTCATTTATTAGCTTAAGTCGAGTCTAGTCTTGGCTTAGCAACGCCATATTGTACATGTAATTAACCAAGATTGTTAGCTCGCCACCGGTAAAGACTGCCTATATCCAACAAAACCGTGTATTTCATATCCCTATACCTAACGTTACAACCCTTTAAAAGACCTCTTTGATAGTTTATCCTAGGTGCTTACGCCATGTGGTGTAGGTTTGATCCTTTCCCAAGCCTATGGTAATCTATTTTGCTATGACAGGTAGTGAGAGATATCTTCTATTTCCATATTGTAATTTATACTTTATTACACCCGAGAGATGTGAGTATCTAAACACTATTTGTGAGGTGCTAGTATAAGACCTCCGTGCTTGTCTTTGGTCTTTTGTGGAACGATTATTTGTTGTAATTACTTTTATATTAGTGTTAAATGACCCCTAACTTGTCTTTTGAATAGAATAAAAGCATATTTGCTTGAGGACAAGCAAATCTCAAGTGTAAGGGTATATGATGAGGCGAAAAATGAACCACTTTTAGGGGGTCATTTAAGCCCGGAATTGAATTTATTTGATCAAATATTGCCCTAAATCGTTCCTTTTGTGATTTTAGGTACTTTGGGAGTGAAATCTGGAAAAGGAAGCAATTCGGACGTTTTTGAAGCATAAAAGTGAAGAAAACGCCAAAGTCTTAATTTTCCTTGCTGGGAACAGTAGGTGACGGCGTCAAGAAGGAATTTTTGACGGCGTCAAGAGTAAAAATCATGACAGCCCAGTGGATTTGTGAAGGCGTCACAAAGTAGAGCGTCAAGAGTTAAATGCGTGACGGCCTAGGACATGACGGCGTCAAAAGTAGATCAAGGCAGTCTGAGGAGTATTTTGGTGGCGAGGTGACGGCGTCAGAATTTTGTTCTTGACGCCGTCAGACCCTATTTCCTATATATAGTTTTCTAATTTTCACATTAAAAGGAAGAGAAGTTTTGGAGAAACCCTAAGGCCGAACTTATTATGAATTTTACAGGTTTTTCAAGGGTTCTCAGCCCTTGATCCCTTTCATGTGTAATTGAGATAAGTACTCTTTTAATTCAATCAATATGTCTATGTATTGGTTGTCTATATCTTGTTCTTGTCTTGATTCCACCATGTTAGGCTACACTTATCTTGTGTTTGCTTGGATCTAATGAAACCTTGATATTAATTATGTGTTGATTACTTGTTTATGGTTGTATTGGATGAATGAATTCGATGTTAGGCTTAAGAAAACTGCCAGATCTCCAAATGGTAACATGCTTGAACGTCTTAGGAAACATGAACCGATGTGTACTAGGTTTTATTGGTTGTATTTATTGCATGAGTAAATTCTAATGATCTCATGTTAGGAGCTTATATCGGCTCGACATAGGAGTGAAGTAGGCACTCATAGGATTGGGGAATTAAGTGCGCCACCCCATGAATGGTATTAAGGAATACAATCCGTCATCCACGCAACTATAACAAGTAATTAACATGTAAAAGATATCTAGGGAGTAGTGAAATCTAAGTAAACACATTTTCTCCACTTACTGCTCACAACCTTAGTATAATTTAGTTTATTTTCATTTCTAGTATTTTATTTTGATTGCATCTTTAGTATTGGGTTAGTTGACTAGCAACTAATTCCGCCCAAATCCTTCAAACCCGAATTTTTACTTGCTTTCTAAAAAATATAAAAATACAAAAATAATCATCCTTCATCTTTAGAACTAGTATTTAGGTTTTCTAATCCTAGCGACACTATTCCTTGCTGAACGATCAATCCCCCGGTACTTGTCACTATACTATACTACAACGATCAGGTACACTGCCTGGTGGGGGTTGTAAGCTTCTCAAGATCCCTTGAGAGGTAAAGCCTGGTGCGATTCCCACGTATCAGTAACGAACTTTGAAAAATTTCTAATGTTAGGTAACGAACTTTGAAAAATACTAATTTAACCAACCTAACTTGTTGAAACCGTCAAAGTTATGCAATATGCGTTACTTTTGCAACTGGTCACCTGTTGCATCGGTCACCACTTAAAAAAAAAGCCATTTTCTTATTAAAGCATGTTATATTAGTAGTATTTTGTAGGAAGTACAGGCTATGGTCCCTCCTTCATACTGCAAACCTTAAACCTAAAACCTAACTCTCTCCCTCTCTCTTGATACTGCCGCCGCCATCGTCACCATCAATCACCACCGTCACCATCACGACACCGCCACTCCCACAACCAAAACAACACTACACCACACCTAACCTTAAATCGTCTTTGTGAGCATTATTTTGAAGTCCACGCGTGTGAATCATCACCACACGCGCCACCACCACCACCATTTTTGTCTCGTTTTCTTGTCTTGATATGTGTAAACGTAGATCTAAAGGTAAAGTTAACAACCACATCGATTCACAACCTTGTATGAATCGGTGTGAGCAAAAAACGAGTAAGAAATGGTTATATTTTGGTAATAAAGATTAGAAACATGTTGAATCATCATCATGTGTCGCGTTTTATTTCCTTGGGTTGCGTACCGAGAGCTCAAACTCTCGTACGAGTTCTCTTGGTTGGTCTCGAGCTCATTTTGAGCTTATTTGGTAACATACGGGCTTATTTGGTTCTTGTTTGGAGTTGGTTTGCGAGCTAACCGTGACCCACGAATGAGGTTTTGTTGATTATAGGATTAGTTAGGATTTGGGTGAGAGATTTGGTATTTGTGATTTGGATTTGATCCGATTGGTTACATGGTACTTATATATTGTTAATTAGATGCCTTGGGCATGAGTTTCACAAGTCATACTATATCTAGACCACAAATTTATAAGTTTTAGCTAGGATGGATTTAAATAGGGTTGGCAATTGATCAGATCAGCAGAACATTGTCAATTTGTTTTTCATCCGTCCATGTCAATATTCAAAGTCTTTTAAAACCATATTATTCATCCACATCTCTTCTGAGAAATGGATAAGCGGATATCCATTGGGTTCAAGATAATGTCGAATATTTTATTATACGTGGGGCAATATGCAGCCAAAATACCAACTTAATAATTGACATTTTACATGTACAACATTGAAACAAAACCTTAAGAATTTTTCTTGGAAGAGAATTGTTCTTACAAAAGAACATGTAAAAGGATCTGTATACCCAGTACAAAAAGATTTTAGTGTTGGACATGGAAAGGAGAAGAGATTGAGTGTTGTAATTGGACAGTGAAAAAGGTTAATGAACCTAGATAAAACAGTCGATATTTATTTACCAAGGTATGTCTGTTTTGAGCTGACTCCAGTCCAACCCGTTTAGACCCCTTGCCAACCCGACCATTTTGCCACACCGGTTTCAACAAATAACAGTGTGAGTTTGCAGCAAAAAGCTACATGCAATCTTTACACGAAATAAAAATCTAAGTGGGCTCAACAAGCTGACATGACACTCAAAACGGTCATATAGTCTAACATTGCCGGTTTCAACAAGTTTTGTTGGTTATATTAATATTTTTGAGATTTTGTTACCTACTATTAGAAATTTTTCAAAGTTCGTTACCTATCTGTGTAATTTACCCTTAGGAAATTTTCGAAAGTCGCACATGCAGGCCGTGGAACCTGTTTAACAATCATATGTCAATTACTGAAAATTCTTTGATTGAGCAACCAGTAATTAATGAACTAGCAGGGTACCCGCGCGTTGCAGCGGCGAGTACCCTGTGATTAAAGTTTAGACGCCAATAAAATAACAATGGCGAACTCATTAACCGGAGAAAAACATGATCTCAGTCCGACCCAATTCACCCATTTTTACCGATTCCGACGGGTCATCTTTTGTTTCGTTTTTGAACGGATTTTACTGGCTAGCCGAACCAATGGCGACTTCGGGTTCTGGTTGAACTCGTTGGTCCGGTCCAGTTGAGCCGTTGGTCCGGTCCGGTTGAACCCGTTGGCCCGGTCCGGTTTTTAAAATCATATTTACCATCAATTTAGTAGCATGTAAATTTGTCACAACTCATCATTTCAGGTCATTACGGGAACTTTGGAAAAACACTATTCATAAATCACTATTCATCAAAACACTATTCATCGTTTTACTATTCATCATTTTCGAGGTCATTTTGATATTCTGAGAAACATTTGGGAAATTTACTATTCACTAAACACTATTCATTTCCGGAAAAGTTTTCACCATTCACTTGCATTACTCATTTCATCGTAAATTTAGTTTACGGGTATTCAAATTCGCGTAACCGGATTGGTTTAGGTGCGAATTCATTTCATAAGTGTTGAGTACACTGCATACGGACTGGAGATAGTCTGCATATCATCATAACAGCATTTTCATGTTATACCACTCTTAGGATTTTCAAATTTCTATATTCAGTACATTTAACGTTTTTACGTATAAGTAATTATAGTAAACGTTAACACCCGGTTTATACACGACGAATATATCTAAATATTCCCACGATGGTCCCGACATATTTTTATATCCATTTTAACATCATAAAACTTATAACATTCAGTTACCCAGTATTCTGGAAATTTATTTTATTAATAACGTACGCGTACGAATATAACGACGGTTTTCGTGAAAAACTAAACAATAATCACCCGATCACTCAGTAAATGTACCCAACATATTTTTAATATGTTTTTAACATTATTATAACATTATTTCATCCCGGTTAACTTTGTGGACGTTTATTTCTATTAAACCCGATACCCGATTTTAACGAATAACACGTAATAACACTTAACGCTACACCAAATTCCTAATTAAATACCAAGTACCCTACCCCCCCCCCCCCCCCTTCTACCCTTGAAAAACCAGCCCATGAGACACCCTTTTAACCTCTAGCATTAACTTTTCTATATCTTATACTTTGTGCCCTGAAGTAGCATCCCTATGACACAGTCTTCCGCTGCGGTATTTTGGGGGTGTTACAGATTGGTACCAGAGCCTTGGTTATAGAGAACTAGGTTGTTTTAGAGTCTAGACTATAACTACATACATGTAGACTCTCCTCCCTATCGCCTTGCACTTTACATACACTTACGCTTGCTGGTAATTTATTTATTTTTGGACCCACGCTATTAGATACTTGGTAGAAACCGTTAGAAACTAGACTTCCCAGTGACTTTAACACTTAAGGGAGAATCCTTTGTTCCTTTGTACTAAGCGTGACATTCCCTAGACGCCCATTTAAGCAACGTCTACCACTGAGATATGTGTGCCTGGTGATATGCACACTTGTGAAAGGAAACATTTATAATTGTGGTGGCCAACATAATTATAAGTGCTTCACGACACACGTGGACATATGACTATGCAGATGTAGATCGGTGTTGGCACAACTTAGGAAACAACTGGTAGCACGGTATTATATATGAGGATGTGAAGTATAGACTTTGGTTAATCAACGGTTTTCCCTCATCTCTGACGTTCACTAAATGTCCTTCCTCTCAGGAAATCATGGCACCAAAGAGAGTGACTCGTAGCTCTGTTCGAGGAGGCGCAACACCAAGGGGTGGAAGGACTGGTGGACGTGGAGGTAGAGGAGGTAGAGGAGCTGCTAATGACACTAGTAACCCAAGTAACGATGGTGGAAGAACTGGTGGACGTGGAGGTAGAGGAGGTGGTCACGGAGTTGAAAACAATGATAACAACGATGGTGGAAATACTGATTTTGAAGCCATCATCGCTCGACAACTTGAAAACTTTCTCCCCACTATTGTCACTCAAGTTGGCGATCATATGAATAACTTGGCAAACCACGAAAGCGGAATTAACAACACCAATGGTATAGGCCAGAATGGTAATGGCAACAACATCATTAGGACTGGATGTACGTATAAGGAATTTACGTCATGCAAGCCAATTGATTTCAATGGTGTAGGAGGCGCGTTGGCGTATACTCGATGGGTTGAAAAGATGGAGTCGGTGATCGATATTAGTAACTGTGCAGCACATCAAATGGTGAAGTATTCCATGTGCTTACTATCAGGAAAGGCATTGACATGGTGGAATACGCAGATTCAAGCTAGGGGTAGAGCGGCAGCTGTAGGTATGACATGGGATGATTTTAAGGCATTACTGAAGGAGGAATACTGCCCGGACAACGAGATGCAAAAGCTGGAGGATGAACTCTATCATCTCTCTATGATAGGGGCTGGACATGCAGCCTACACAGATCGATTCCATGAATTAGCCAGACTAGTTCCACACCTAGTTACCCCTGAGTCCAAGAGGATCGATAGGTACATATATGGTCTTGTCCCAGAAATTCGTGGGACTGTGAAAACAACTGAGCCTTCTACAATTCAGAGTGCAATATTGAGAGCAGGGACTCTGACAGATGAGATGGTTAGAAATGGAAGCTTGAGGGACAGTGATAAAAGGAAGGGAACAAGCGAGTCGAACAAGCAGACTGACAACAAAAAGGCAAGGACCTTTGCGGCGACTAATTCGGGTCAGAGAGAGTATTTAGGCCAGCATCCTAAATGTACGAAATGTAACTTTCATCACCAAAAGACTGTGCCCTGCCGTATGTGTGCTAATTGCAGACAGTCTGGTCATTATGCAAACCAGTGTAGAGAACCAGTGAACCAAAAGACATGCTATGAGTGTAACAGCCCGGATCACTTTCGGAACACCTGTCCTAAGTTGAAAAGGAATCTTAACCAAGGGGGCAATCGTCCAAACTTAGCAGCAGCAATTGAAGGGCCACGAGATGAGGCCAATGAGATCCCACCCGCAATTGGCAGAGCTTACTTCTTAGGAAATCCTATCACCCAACATGTCCGCGATAGCACAACGGGTACATTCTCTTGAACAACTATTGTATTTTAGTAGCACTTAAGTCTTAATATAGAACCTATACACAACATTGACTAATCTGAGACCTAGCAGCATTAACCTTAGTCACACTAACATTAGAAATTTGATTAGTGTAAGCAATTCCAAAGTCGAGCCAATCTTTCAAAAGATCTTTTTCAAGGATGTTGAATCCAGACCTTGATTTTTAGCTTGGTTCTAGTGACTGTTCTTGTTTGATTGGGTTGCGAAAATCAAGCTAAAAGTTAAAGTCATCACTCAAACCGATTTAGCTTAATCTCATGACTGTTCTTGTTTGATTGGGTTGTGGGCTTAGGTGAAAATCGGTTACCTAAATGATTAACCTAAAAGAGGTCTTTTGAGGACTATGCTCGGGATTGGGAAGGTTTGCCTCATCAAGTCTGACCACGAGAACATACCTAGTTGGATAGAAACCCACATACATAAGCTTTGACACACTTAACTGATTAACATTAACTGAACTTCGGGACGAAGTTCCTTTTAGAGGGGAAGACTGTCACAACTCATCATTTCAGGTCATTACGGGAACTTTGGAAAAACACTATTCATAAATCACTATTCATCAAAACACTATTCATCGTTTTACTATTCATCATTTTCGAGGTCATTTTGATATTCTGAGAAACATTTGGGAAATTTACTATTCACTAAACACTATTCATTTCCGGAAAAGTTTTCACCATTCACTTGCATTACTCATTTCATCGTAAATTTAGTTTACGGGTATTCAAATTCGCGTAACCGGATTGGTTTAGGTGCGAATTCATTTCATAAGTGTTGAGTACACTGCATACGGACTGGAGATAGTCTGCATATCATCATAACAGCATTTTCATGTTATACCACTCTTAGGATTTTCAAATTTCTATATTCAGTACATTTAACGTTTTTACGTATAAGTAATTATAGTAAACGTTAACACCCGGTTTATACACGACGAATATATCTAAATATTCCCACGATGGTCCCGACATATTTTTATATCCATTTTAACATCATAAAACTTATAACATTCAGTTACCCAGTATTCTGGAAATTTATTTTATTAATAACGTACGCGTACGAATATAACGACGGTTTTCTTGAAAAACTAAACAATAATCACCCGATCACTCAGTAAATGTACCCAACATATTTTTAATATGTTTTTAACATTATTATAACATTATTTCATCCCGGTTAACTTTGTGGACGTTTATTTCTATTAAACCCGATACCCGATTTTAACGAATAACACGTAATAACACTTAACGCTACACCAAATTCCTAATTAAATACCAAGTACCCTACCCCCCCCCATCTACCCTTGAAAAACCAGCCCATGAGACACCCTTTTAACCTCTAGCATTAACTTTTCTATATCTTATACTTTGTGCCCTGAAGTAGCATCCCTATGACACAGTCTTCCGCTGCGGTATTTTGGGGGTGTTACAAAATTGTATAAAGCTTTGTGTGTTTTATTTGTTTGTACAGGGTGTATTATAACTGGGCTAGCTCAGTTGGCCACCAAGGGTAACCTTGGGGAGGTATCCTTGGAGAGGTCTCAAGTTCGAGTCTCACCATGGACCTTCAGGGGCCCGAAAAAAAAGAAGCAGGAGTGGGGTTTATCCCCTAAAGAGAAAGGTTAAGGAGAAAGGTTCGATGCTTGCATACTGCCCAATTGGATGTCACTGTGAGCTCGAATCACTAAGTACTAACTCGCCGTTAAAAAAAAAATAAAAAAATTAGTGTTTAATGTTTTATTCTTAATTTTAAGTTTTTTTTTTTATATGTGTGTTTAATTTACCATTTTAGTTTGTTTAATTTACCATTTTAGTTTGTTTAATTTACTGTGTGTTTAATCGCCCAATTGGATGCATACTGCCCAATTAGTTTGTTTAATTTACCATTTTAAGTTTAATGCCATTAGTGTATTTAAATTAGTTGTACATGTAGTTTTGATGATTGTAATGCTTAGGTGGTGTTTGTTTGTTAAGAGGGTCTGAATCTGAATCTGAACCGCACATCTGAATCTGAATCTGATGCGTAAATGTCTGAATCTGACCGCATCTGAACGGGAAAAAAAACTCATGTTTGAACCGCACATTTGCTTGCTCGTATTTTTTGTAATTTGCATCTTATCTATATTTTTAAAAATTTTAATCATATTGTTAATTGCATCTTATCTATATTTTTTGTATTTATCTTCTACTTGTGTTGTGGATAAATATAAAATAAATAATTTTTTTTTTAAATATCTTATCTATATTTTTTGTATTTATCTTTTACTTGTGTTATGAATAAATATAAAATATTACCTAATAAGAAAACAATATTTTTTTTAAATAAAATTATTACTAAATCAGGTATGAATTGATTTTTTTGAAATGCAAAATTCCCAATAGGGGTTTTATTTTATTATATAAAAGATTTGTTTTTACAAAAGAGTCTTTTGTGTCTCCATCACATTCCTTTGTTTTTTCCACATAAAAAGATCACGTTCATATTCCTAGTGCTATAACCATTGTTCCCCATGTAACAAATAGCTATATTACTAATTTTTAACAAGTTAATTATTAGATTAGTCCGTTCATAGTCGAAAAGCATTGTGATAAACTTGTAGATGAATGATCCTTAGCTTTTCATTGCAAATAGTTTCATTCATGCAAAATCGTGAAAAAAAACGATTTTTTCTTTTTATTATTCTTTTTTTTTAACAAAAAAAAAATCCATTACCAACCTTTAAATGCTACTGGTCCGAGGTTCAAGCCGTTTATGAGTACAATATCTTTTTCGAGAAAATTACGCCATTAGTCCTTCGTCCTGATTTTGTTTCGCGAGGCACCCAAATGACTAACAATCGTTAAAAAAAACTATGTTAAACTGGTATTTAACACCCGTGCGTTGCGATGATGTGTTGTTTGATTAGTTAAATCGTTTGATTACTTTATTTTCTTTGCCCACAAAAAATATTATACATATCTATATAATTTGATTTAATGTGTTTTCATATCACTAAATTGCATAATACCTCTTATATTCTTTATATGTTACCATCTATATCATTTAAATATCCGTAATCATTTTGATCTATTACCGGAAAAATGAGAAGTTGAATTTAAAACTTTAATCACTACTTCTTTATAAAATCATACGTAAGTTAAAGAATTGCAATGTTTGGCTCATTTTATTATAAATTTAAATATTTTTTATTGGTATCTTTTTTATAACGAAATTATTAAAGTTTGACCTATTAACAGAAAGAAAAGGAGTTGATTGTAAAATTTTAATAACTATTTCAAATCTTATATTGGTATATTATTTATATAAAAGAATTGTTTAAGGTAAAAGTTTAAGATAGTTTTTGTAAGTTACATGGTTTTGGGAGTATGTTATAAAGTTTTTTTTTTTTTTTTTTTTTTTTTTTTTTTTTTTTTTTTTTTTTTTTTTGGTTATAGATATATAGATATGAAAGTAAAATTGTTTAAGGCAGTTTTTGTAAATTGTTAGATAGTTTAAGGGTGTAATTTGAATTAAAAAACATATATTACACTTCAAGTTTATTTTTTTATAAAATCGTACATCAGTTAAAAATATTAATATTTGGTTCATTTTATTCACAGTTTTAAAGATATTTTCATCAATATAATTTTTTGTAGGGGTGAGCAAACAAAACCGAAAAAACCGAAACTGAACCGAAAACCAAAAAAACCGACTGAAACTAAAAACCGATGGTTCGGTTTTTAATTTTTCAAAAACCGAAATATACGGTTCGGTTTCGGTTTTCGACCAAAAACCGAACCGCAAAAACCGAGCCGAACCGATTTTATAATATAATAATATATAATTAATATAATATTAATAAATAACTAAATAAATCAAATTTATAAACTTATATTCATTGTGTGGGTAGATTTATAAAAAATTTATCATAACGTTTATGTTTATATGCGTGTTTGTCGTGTCGTGTGTTTACTTGAGAATATATCAATAAATATATAACGATGATCATACTATGTGTATGTTCACTTGCATGTGTGTGTGTCTCATCCATATGTGTAATTATAGAATTATGCAATAAACATTATTATGCTTACATTGACAAGAAAAAAGTAAATAAGTGTAGAACACTGTAAAAATCCTTTGTAATTATATACGTTAATAAATAATGAACCTCTGTTACTGTTACTGATCCCCATTATTTCAGAAAAATTTGAAATTTTTCTTATTATATTAATTGGTCGTGAACACGATATAATATAATTCACAAAATTACGAAACCAGTTCTCGAAACATTTATCGAAATATTAATATTTCACAAATCCTTAACTAATTCTACTTAAACACTAATTACAAACTAAACGGGCCTTAATTATTTTCTTAGCCCAATCGGCCCAAACCATAAGCCATTTTTATTTTCTTATTTCTAGTAATACTCGATTAAACATGCTACAAAACGACTCTAGTTCTCTCAATTTTTACACGCGATGTATATATATTTTTATACCATCTCTTTTCTCACCTAGCCGACTCTCAACATACCAAGTTTCAGAATTTAATGTCGAGTTTTACTTGTGTTTCGAAGGGCAAAGTAATTGGACGAATATAACCCAACTTGACATAGTGATATATTCAAAACTTAACCGTTTTGACTCCGGTTTATTTCTAAATGATCCTAATAATATTTATAGCATGGTTTAATGATTTTATTCGAGTTTCATCAGCTAAAACCAAGCTCTACACGATTTTTCCAAATCGTGTACATCATATATTCTGGTCGACATGCATGTTTACTAACAAGGACAAACACCCATGTTTTAAGCTCTCACACATTCTTATTATATTCCTAAAATATCTAACAAAGTCTCTCATTCACTGACATGTATAGTAGCATATGTTTTGTGAATCATTGGAACCTATACGTATCCTAAAAACTTGCTATATATCTATTCTCCTTCATCACCTTACTTCCTCCATTTAAAACACTCACTCATATTAAGTCTCTTGCACTCTCAAAACATTCTCGGAAACAACGAGAAGTAGATCATTTATACGTTTGGAAGCTATTGAGTATAAACGGGTTGTGTTATTAATCGTTACTTGGGTTATAAACGAACGAGAGATTTTCCTTGTATCCTCTCCATCACTCTCGACTCTCTACCACCCTAGAGGTGTAGTAAGTCATTTCTACATCTCTTGTTTTCATTTAGAACTTGTAAACGTCCCGTGCATCACGTTTGATCTCATGTCGAACGTATCTAGTTTATTATATATACATGTATACGTATAAACATGTAGTACACAAAACATGACTAGCCTCTATCTTGGAAGGCCTAGGAGTCACGATACACACTCATTTCACTTTTATTTTCATGTTACATGCATCATACGAATTTATTTCTAAACTATGTTCTATCGTTAAAATCTGTTAAGAACTTAGAAAAATTACTGTCTTTTTATTTCATATCACACATTCCACGTCGCTTAGAAAACAACCATATATCTTAAAATTTCACTTAACAAGTATGCAATATTTTTACACAACCTGTTTCTCTTTGTTACAAACTAAAAGTTTCATGTTTATAAATTGTAATGATAAGCTCGTTTAAACCCTTTAAATTGGCCAAAGTAAAGTGATTAAACTCCATTTTCACAACTAGTTATAAAAACCTTAATGGACTGTAAAGCCCAATAAACTGAAAATAAGCACATCGTATAAGCTAGCCTCAAAAGCTCTTTTGATATGAAAATAGTACATTAAAAATGAACCTAGGGATGAGCCCAACTCGTCTCAAAGCTCACGGTTTTTAAAACGTTAACGGGTCTTTAATTAGCTCGTTAAAAGCCCAATGATGAGTAAATAAGCTACTGACCTTATAAGCTGTTAAAAAAATTGTAATAAGCTTAAATACATCCCATAAATACTCGCCAACTTTTTCCATATTTTTTTTACACATTTGGACTAAAAATGTAGCGCAAAGTCACCTAGGAGGACCAAAACTGTCAACTATTGAGAATAGGGACTGAAACTGTAAAAACAGAATCATTAAAGTAAAACTTGACATATTATTAATTTCCAAGCTCAGATTGTAATATTGGACATGTAGTGGACTATAAATGAAAATTATATTTAATAAAGGACTAACAGTGTAACACTAAACGCCGTTAGGGTAAAAAAGTGTAAAAACTGTAAAAAGGACAAGGACCAACATATTATATTTGACATTCTTATTTTGTTTTCCATTTTACGTCACCCCATCACGTCACGTGCATTTTATATAATTCGTTTATTTAATAATTAACTTTCGTTATATTTATATAAAACATTTTAAAAGATTTAACTTAACGAATTATTTCCTCACTTTCGAGGAAACGATATATTGGTTTCAAAGACATAAAAATAAGATAATATTAAGAATAATATTATTTCTGAACTTTAGGCATTTTAAGCATATCATATTCTCACTCTAACGATCATATCGTTATTCGTTCTCATTATCATTTCCATCATTAGTATAAAGTTGAAATCTTAAGACCTTCCTTATAATCAGGTTCCGTATTGAAGACGTTTCCATAATCGTTCCCATAATCTCACCCGAATTTACTTTTCATTATTTCCAGTATCGCCAAGGTGAGTCATAGCCCCATTTCCAATACTTGTTTCAACTCTTTGGGGGAATACATGCTTACATATACTTTGATAATTTTATAAGTATATGAATAACTTACATGATTCAAATCAATTTCCTAATTAATATTTACCTGATATGGTTTATGACTTAAGAAGTGATATATATATATATATATATATATATATATATATATATATATATATATTTTACTGGAAAATTACTTAACTAGAATACTGAATTTAGAAGATAATATTTCCAAAATGATTATTGTGGCATGATGCTTGACTATACTATAACATCCTGAATGATTCCCTTATCTTTATATGATATTTCTATGTTTCAACGGAAATACTTGCTAGGAAGAGCATAAATACTTTAGTTTCATCATTACCATGATATTGCCTAAGTTACCCTTATCGCCATAAAGTCCCTCTATCATGAGCCATTAATCACTTGTTGTGAGCGCGAATATAGTGAGCAGCTTCGAAACCTGTTGAGGCTTGACATCCTATCCCACTAAATACTTGACGGAATGCCTTTGTGGCTAGTCGTATTAGTCGTGATACACTATATTTGAGTAAAAATAGGAATTGGCAAATCACCTATTACATGAGGGCATTACTATCATCATTGACTTGATGATCACCTCCGTTTTACGGTATTTTGTGAAATTTTTGCGTTTCATGAGGCTTGGGGCAATATCCATAAGAAAATATATGTATTCAACATATATTTAGATACAGTTGTATAGGTATTTCACCAGACTGGCATTATAGATCTCATTACATTAGTATCATGAGTTTCCACCTCATGTTAGGATTACGATCCTATATTTGAATTTGACGGAATACATGTATGATTTATTTGTGATTATAATCAACACCACTTATTACTTGTTTTATCACTGTTAGTATTTATTTCAAATATTACTAAATACAATGGTTTTCCATTAAACTCTATGAACTCACCAACCTTTGTGTTGACACTCACCAACCTTTGTGTTGACACTTTTAAGCATGTGTATCTCAGGTAATTAACGGAGCAGGACAAGACACGGAGCGGGCATTTATTACTCTGATAAATTAAAATGGTGTAAAAATCAAATATGTCATTCTTACAAACCTTTATATCTTTTAATGAGATTTTAAATCAAATGTTTCATCTTTTATCAAAAATATTATTTGAATGACAAATAACTTTCAAAACGCTTCTTTTAAGCCGTTTCATGTGATTATGACCTCTATCCTCCCCGTAACACCCTAATTACTTTTTCGCTGCTAACCCATAAATTAGGGGGTGTTACAATAAGAATAACCAATTTTCAATGTAATACAAGTTTTTTGGTATAAATTTGCCATGCCCAAATATAAACGGTCAGAAACCGAAAGACCGAACCGAAACCGATGATAAACCGAACCGCCAAAAACCGAATGGTTTCGGTTTTGGGTTTTATAAAAACCGAAATATTCGGTTCGGTTTCGGTTTTAGCCAAAAACCGACCCAAACCGAACCGTGTACAACCCTAATTTTTTGTAAAGAAATTGATAAATATTTGTTAGACATTTAGTATATAAAGTTTGTTGTATAAAAGAGTCGTAATTGGATAAAAGTATCAAATAATATTTGTAACTTGTCGTATAGTCCAGAGAGTGTTTTGAAAATATGTTTTTCTTTTGGCCAAATTAAAACGACGTCATTTGCATCTAATCTATATGATAAACGAGACATGCAGAACCCGTGCTACGCACGGGCTAAGAATCTAATTGTTAATCATGTATTCTTTATGTATATTGGCGAGTGTATACTTAATTATTGTTTAGTATGTTGTATGAAATGTTTTAACTTTCTTGTATAAATATTTAAAAGTGTTTGATGTTGTTTTGGTTTTGTGGTGTTGTATTTTATATATGGGCTTTTGGTTATTAAGTTGTGATGGCTTTGTTTCTTTTGGCTTATTACTTATTTGCATGATAAAAAAATGGCTTTGTTTTTTTTGGTCTATTACTTAGCCCTACAATACTTGTTCATTAGATAGTTTTTGCATGGTAATATAAAGCACACATGGTCTATCTAATTGGTCATAGTTTAATGTGCGTTAAATATTTTCTTTATTAAGTTTGTAAGTTAAAGTTTGTGTAATAATGTATATATAATAATGCCACATAAATTGTATAAAAATTGTTACAAACCTTTTAGTTTCATCTCATTTTATTGTACAACTAATTTCATTGAAAATTAACATTGAAGTCTAGCTAATATTAATAAATTTTATCAATAAACTCAATTCTAAATAGCTAACTAAATGAATATTAATTAACACACTATTAATAATTCATAAAACCTTTGTACTCCACTATTATGTCTTAAACTTAATTTTTTTAATTTACAAATGAGTTTGAGCAAAAATTATGTACTTTTTCTTTTATATTCATTATTCAAGTTGCATGCTTACATAAACTAATCATGCTAAAAAGTATCATTTAACCATTTAAATATTGCTTTACATACATGCTCGTGCACATTTTCTTTAATCAATTCGCACATGTGAGCTACATCAATAGAAAACACACATAAATTACTTGTATATGAAAATGTATTAACATAATACATATATCTATATATATTGCATTAGGTTAAATCATCAATTATTCTTGCAACCTTTTCAACTTCATTTCAATCAATAACCGACTTTTAATTCTATACTAATTACTAAATATCATGTGATAAATTCCGGCAAGCCTTGCACTTCCATCTCGATGTTGTATATACTTCAGATTAAATGCACCGGTTTTGTTTTTCGATAAAAGTTTGAACTTTTGCCTATGTTTAAAACTCAACTTTTTTATTTGATATTATAATTTATAAACGGATTTAAGTCAAAATTATGTATTTTTTTCGTTCTATTCATTACTCAATGTGATATTTTTAATATGTTGTATTCTGCTATTATGGCAAACTCATTTAATGAGCGTAAATATTGGTTTCTCACTAATGATTCTACATATAGAAAAAGAAAACACTTTGCGATGCGCGGTTTCTCACTAATGGTTTCTCACTAATGATTCAATTGCACACGATAAATTCATTCTAATATTTCTCAAAGAGCATTCGAAAGCAAATACTTACATAAACTAATCACGCTAAAAAGTATCATTTAACCATTTAAATGTTGCTTTACATACATGCTCGTGCACATTTTCATGAATCAATTCGCACATGTGAGCTACATCAATAGAAAACGCACATAAATTACTTGTATATGAAAATGCATTAACATAATACATATATCTATATTTATATGTTTATCTATAACAATCACCTAAATATGTAAGAAATAAAGAAGATAGTTGGTATCCCAATCTTTGGTTACATTTATTTGAGCATGCATGATCTTGTGTGATTTTCATGGTACCTGCGTATGATAACTAAATTAAAAAAAAAAAAAAAAAAAAAAAAAAAAAAAAAAAAAAAAGACCAAGTTAATTACAAAGATCTAAAAGATGTGTGAATCATCTCCAAAATATTGCAAAAGAGAATTCACATACCACTACCAACAATCAAAGATCTAAAAGATGTGTGAATCATCTTCAAATGTACATACTAAATGTGATTTTGGCCGGTTTATATAAGCATGAATTAGGTTAAATCATTAATTATTCTTGTAATCTTTCGCAACCCTTGCACTTCATCTAACCGACTTTTAATTCTATACTAAATGTCATGTGATCAATTCGGGCAACCCATGCACTTCATCTCCTTTCATAATTGTATAGTTATTATGATGCTGCATTGAATTCCGAGCATTAGCTATCTTGTACTCTATGCAACTGCTAAACGACTCCAACTTGTTTGTAACTCTAAAAACTTTATCATCATAACTCCACATTAAATTTAGGGACTGAATCTTATAGCATTATAGATAGATGTAAAGACATTTTCATTTTTTGAACATTAGATGTCGAAATATCCTTTATCTACTCATGTTTGCACATATTAACACATCAAGGAAAAAACCTCCCTTCCCCATTAAGGTGTGGTGGAAGAAAGGTTTGGATTTAAGGTATGCATTGGTGGATAATATGTGTTCATCTAATGGTAAAAATACTTGTTATACACTTAACGAGTTACTCTTTCCATCTTGTATTGTTCTCTTTATGTTTTAAGTTGTTCTAAAATTATTGTCCACATCATATTTATAACTAATAAAAGAATTTTCAAATGGTAAAGATGTTGTGACACTACATGAATGATTGCACTTTCTTAAACATTATGTTTTTGTCTAGACACAATAGTTTTGGGAGGGAGTATTTAGTAAGGGCTAGTGAGTTGGATGCCTTGAGAAACAAAATCTGGACGTACTTTAGGGACATATGTAATTTTTTGACATAGTAAATAGTTAAGGGTAAACATGAAAGTATGATAAGAGTCAAAACCGCATGAATAGGCACCGCGCTCTTCCGACCTCATCAAAATTACCCAGAATTTATATTTCAATGATTTTAAAAATCGTAAAACATAAATAATATTGTAATACCGAGCTTATTTTCATAACACTTTAAAGCCTTTTTAATGGTCTTTTTTTCTAAATAGACTGACATTTCATTTTGTATATGTTTAAGTTAAATAAAAAATTATATATTTTTTTGGCATAGTAAATAGTTAAGTGGGTAAAGATAAAAGTTTTTTTAGAAGTTCAATGCAAAGTGTAACGCTGTAAAAAAAAAAAAAAAAAAAAAAAAAAAAAAAAAAAAAAAAAAAAAGATGTAAAGTGACTTTTACCTCGAAAGTGGGGTGAAAGTTTTATAACTAAAAAAATACCACTTTCACTTACTTTACATTCTAAGAAAAACTGGAGAACACAACTTTTATCACTTTCACTTTCTTTTCTCCCTTTTACTAAACTTGAGAACACAGTGTAAGTGATGTTTATGCAATGTTTTAAAAATCATGTCTTGAATTGACTCGGTCGAGTAATCGAGTCATTGGTTCAACCATCGAGTCAACTCCATTTTTTATTTGTGTAGATTGCAATATTTCGGTCACCAAGCACTTATAAAACCTTGAATATTTAATAATAAACATACCTAAAAAATTCAATACAAATCACATAATATGTTTATAAAACGAATATTATACAATACCAATCACATACAATATAACGATAATACAAGTTTTAAACTTAAAAACATTATTATTCATCACCACAATCAATCCAAACTTATCATATATATTTTGTAACATAAAATTAAAAGAAATTATTAAATACGGCCAATTTTGGTGAACCGTATTGACTTGAGTCACATGAAACCGGCGGATAAAACTCGGTTTTGAAACCTCAAATAACCGGTTCATTTGGCCCCTTTTTTCGGCCAAAAGTGGTTCACCCAGCCGGGTCGATCCAGGTTTCAAAACATTGTGTTTATGTATTTTTTACTAATACTAGCTAACTTATAGTTTATGAGGTTATGTAATTTTGTATCAACACTAACTAACCAATAGTTTAAGGGTAATTAATGTTTTTTAACTAACCATTTCGGTTAGAACTTTTGAGTTTAATGGTTTCATTCAAGTTTTATCACTATCCAACGCCTTTATCACTATCCAACGCCTTGGTTGAGAAAAAAGAATATCTATACTACTTATAATAGAGGAATGATTCTCTCTCCAAAAAATTAAGATGTACAAAAAAGGATGCAAGGTTTACAACACTTTAAAGCAAGAAATTTTCATAATTACAACAAGCAAAGCATTGTGTACAACAAAAACAAGCATGGATCGAAATTCAGACCAAAATCCTTAGAATTATACATTAATAGCAATAAAAACACCCATACACCAAAAATTACAACCATTAACCCTCCATTAAAACTCATCCATTAATACACAATTTAATTCACCTCTTCACCAAAATATACAACTACTTTGGTGATAAAATCTGTTTCTTGTGTTATTTTTGGTTCATGCATTCTACTTTAGGTCCATTTAGGGTAGTCATAACATAAAATTAGTAGTCATTAGTATAAAAAGTCAAAATTAGTTTGGTTCTTAACCTTCTGCTCAACTGTTGGAATTTGGTTAAGTTTAATTCTCACATTAGTTTAAAAAAGTAGTTAAGTTAGGATAATTTAGTCTTATTATACCTTAGCATTACTTATTCAGTCCTGTAGGTTCAATCTAATCTCACAATAGTCAACACTCAAGAAAGAAGGAGAAGTCAAATTTTTATAACTGTCCAAATGGCAGAAAACATCAGACGAATTCTCTCTTTCATGAGTAATTGGAATTAGATGTAAATTGATGTTTTGTGTTAATTTGTTGCCTGTGCATATAAATCAAAAGGAATCTCACATCTTGAAAATCATTTGCTAACTCAAAATCTTGCTTAAAGTTGCTTCCTTGAGCCTGCATCTCCCCTGCACCCAGATTACCTATCCTACTGACCCATTTTCATATGGCCATAGATTGCTCAGTTCTTAACCTTAAGTTTTGATTCTTGTTGTTTTGGAATCCCCCTTATGTTGTCTTGTTGCATGTACTTTTCATTTGTCCTAGTTTGCTTGTTTCATGTGCTTATTCATGAGCTTTTTGTGGCCTGATTTCATAAAAGTTCCCCTGCACCTGTCATATTTGCCCTAGTTCATAAGCCCTTATCTAGCTCACCAGTTGAGCTTATTGTCTGTTATTTGGTGATTTGAGTAGCTTACAGTACTACATCTTAGTATTTGTGCCTAATTTTGAGTTTCAAGCTTATATGCCTAGCTTATTTGGTCCCTGAAAATCAGTCCTGTGGACTGCTTGTTTAAGGTTATGAATGCAGTTTAGCTTATAGCTAATTGAGTCGTCCAGGCTTGTTCTAGCTTATTTTCTTGGTCATTTGAGCCCATTAGAATAGTGTGTACTGAGTTTGAGCTTATTGGTTTATCAGTATAGCCCTTTTAGCTTATTTGGTTAACTATGGCAACTCATTCTTTTCTTTTCTTAGCCATTTTGCCCACTGATTGGAATCATAAGCTCTCGCAGAGCTTATTTAGCTTTTTCATAAAAGTTATTTTTATAAAAGTTGTTGTTATTAAGTTTGTAAAGGTGTTGCAAAAAGAAAAATCCAAAAATAAAATAAACTGCAAAAAAGGTGGGGAGTAGGATTCTAACCCCTGACCTTTAGGATAGCATGCACAACACAAGACCACACAACCAGGCGCCCTTGGGACCTTTTTCATTATTTCCTTGCAAAGTTTAGTATTTAAATACCATTTAATATATTTTGCTTATTTAGCTAATTAGCTTAATACACTGCTTATTAATAAGCCAATTGGGATTTTCTTATTTTTCCTAGGATTCTGTTAACATTAAGTAATTGCCAAAAAAGTTTCATAATTTTCTAAATTAGTTTAGTAGTTTTTATAATTAATTTTAGTTTAATTAGGTTTATTTGAAAAAGCAAAAATAAAATTCATTATAGCTTAATTTTAATCACTAGCTTCTTTTTATATTTTCCTTAGGTTTTTATAATCATAAAGTATTTTTAGAAAAAGTTTCATAATTTTTACTGTTCATTTGATAATTTTTATATTTAGTTTAGTTTAAATAGATTTTAATTAATAAATAAGTAAATAATTATTAAATTAGCTTATATATAATTTTTATAAACTTTTTATAATTTTTTAGGATTCCTGTAATGGTTAATTAGTTTTATAAAAAAATTCATTTCTAAGTCATTTTATTATTTTTCTTAATTTAAATTAGTTTTAATTAATTATTAAATAGTTTTTAATTAATATTAAATAATAAAATAATCAAAAAAATAATTTTCTTTTTAATTAAATATTAAGTTTGTAGAAAAGTCATTTTTACCCCCTCTAGTTTATTTTTGCTTGATTCCCACTTTTTTCTGTACGCAAGTACGTTTGTTGTATTTCTGATTTACGTTTTAGGGTTAATTACGTATCTGATTGTTTGTAATTGTTAATATAATTGTTAAATCCCAATCATTTCTAGTAGTGTAAATCAAATCCAAATCTTTATCTGGTTACTCTTCCAAATCACTGATTCCCTTAAACGTTTACAAATACAATTTCGACCTCGCTGGGACTTAACGACCCTGGGATTTCCCTATACTTCACCGGATTTAATATCTTACACTTTCTCCCGGGCTTGACCTGGCTGACTGGTTGGTTTGGGAGGAGTCAATATTAAAGATGCTCGTGTTATAAATAAACTCGAGAAAACTTTTGATTCTTATAAATATCTTCTACAATGAGTTGAAACTATTAAAAAGTTGACTTTTGCGTCAAACTATTTAAGAACATATATTATAACGTGTTTACTGGTACTGAGAAAAGCTACTAAACATGTTTCAGGATTACGAAGTTACTACACTGCCAATCCATTTTCTGACAGAATTTGAAGACGGGAACAATGGAAGAAGCTAACATACAAATCGACATTACTACAAGTTTCATGTAGCACTAGGGATAAAAACGGTGTCAAGAAACAAGTAAAATGGTATACAACATGTCTCTTGTTACTGCTGCCTTATGCTTCTTACTTTTGGGCAGAATTTAAGATTTTGATAACAGTTTAGTGAGAATAATATCGCCACATGGACTCAAAGTTGACTTTTACAGGTCAAAGGTTGTGTAAATATGAACATTGAAACATTAATGAAACAATAATATTGCTACTACATGAAATTTAAATGAAAATGGAGCTTGGTTGAATTCGTTATACTTTGAGTTGTAAACGGTTTAGGAAAATGACCCATGAGAAATGTGAAGTTTTTATTCTCACACTTTGGCCACAAACATTCCAATTTTTATAACAATTTCTGTAGTTACCAAAAATGGAGAGAACTGGAGTATGGATCAACGAAAACTGGTTTGCCTTGGCCGAATACTACTATAAAAAAGTCAGATTCTGATTCTTGATGAGGCAAGTACATCAGTTGACACATCAACTGATAACATTTATTTGCATAATCAGAGGGTTCAAATCGATTTAAAAGGGTCAGATTTAAATAAGACATGTTCAGACGGATTGAAGAGGTCCATCAAAGGGTCAATTTTGTATCAGCAGGGTCGTTTAAACGAATTTAAAAGGTCTATTAAAGGGTCAGCTTATTATCAGGGGTTCAATTTTGCTTCTTTTTAAGTTAAAAGTGTTTGTGTAAAACTGTAAAGTCAACAGTAGTATTCTTGGACCTTATCCAAATGGGTTGCATTCATAATGAATATGGTTAGCTTATTATCAGGGGTTTAGTTTTGCTTCTTTTAATAGTTCAAGTGTTTGTGTAATTAAACTCAACTAGTATTTAGACCTTATCCAAATGGGCTGCCTTCATAAGGGGTTTGATAAATATATTGATAATGATCATTTTATAACCAATAACACGAAGTTTTTTTTTTCTTGTAATGTTAAACTCTATATTCTGTTGGTGTAGGGATATCAAAAGCAGGTGCATAGGTGATTTCGGGTTTGTTTAGTATGTTAAGTGGTTTGAAGACATAAGTATTTTAGCCTCTTAACAGATAGAGAGAAGTATTTTTGTGAACCTTCCCAACAAAAGGAAGCAAAAATTTGAGCCCACTCATTAAATGGAAAAGAAACAACTCCTTCATCTATAAAAAAAGATTACACAATGATAATTTCATCAACATTTTTTTTTCAAAATATTTTGAGCACATGGTATTAGACACGTAATTTGTTTACATAAATTTTTTATTAACGTAGTACATTTTTTTTAATAAAATTATAGTTTGAACATATTACAAGAAGAAGTATAAAAATTACATAAATAATAATAATAATAATAATAATAATAATAATAATAATAATAATAATAATAATAATAAAATAAAATAAAAAAACTCAATTCTCCAAAAATCTCCACCAAAATTATTAAAATGGAAATAACCAAATTACACTAACCATTTCTCTGTTAATTTCTCTTCAATTCTCCACATTTTTTTAATTCTCTCTACCAAATAAACAAGAAGAGAATTTGATCAAATTCTATTTCTCTTATTTCTTTTTTATTTACCTAGAGTTTGGCATGTCAAATAAAAAAAACTATCCTTATTCTAAACTTTAAACTTATAAAAATATGAGTATAATCACTGATTTCATTTTCACTTGTAAAGACTTACCAATCTTTTCTTCCTTTTACCCCACTTTATTTTTCAACTCAACTCAACAACACAAACTATTTTTACTCAAACAACACAAACACCTTTAGGTAAAGGATTGTCTAATTAGTGCCCTAAGGGCTAAGGGCACTGGTTAAGAAGAGGGAGAACCTACAAAATAGTACCGAAAAAATATATTTTTTATTGAAAAGGTGTGGTCCATGAGTATTTAAAATATATTTTGATTCTATTTTGTGGGTCCTCCCTAGAGGTGGCAAAACAGGCGGGCGGGCACGGGCTACGGGCTAAACGGACTATGGGCTAAACGGGCACGGGCTAAACGGGCGCGGGCTAAACGGGCACATGTTATACGAATCATCTTAAAAAAGACCTAAAAGAACAACAAAAAAATTCCTCGAACGTAACACCTCATTTATATTTAAGTAACTAAATATATTATATCCATAAGTTTTTCATTAAAAATAATTTAATGCGAGAGTAAAACATGTGCCCATTTTGCCCATTTAATTTCTAAATGGGCAATATATGCCTATTTCAAAAAAAGAGGGGAACAAATGTATCCAAATCTTTTAAAAATTTGCCCATTTAGCCTATTTTTTTGATTTTGGACACAAATTGCCACCTCTAGTCCTCCCCTTCTTAACCGGTGCCCTAATGACACTAATTAGACAATCCCTTTTAGGTAAATCCGAATCACAAAGTTGTTCTTCTTGTTTCTTTTCTAAAACAAAGCACAATCACAAGCACCCTTAACAACTCATTCATAAAAAAAACAACTAGTACAATAATAGCCAACTCATCTCATCTAGAAACAACAAAAGATAGAGTACAACAACAAGATCCCATGATGTACTTTTTTTTATAACAGATCTTTAAACATCCAAAAACCCCTCAAGAAAACATAACCACAGAGAGTTCATCATTGATCTTGAGTAGAAAACAGAAATTTATGATTAATTGCAAGATCTCAGGCGAATGGCACACGTGCTGCTACATGAAAATTCTGTTTTGTTTGGTTTTTATATTATGGGGTTTGGTGTTTTAGATCTTTAAAGAATTGGTGAAATGGGTTTTTGTGTACTGAAGTGGGTATGTGTTTGATTGGTTTGGATTTTAGTTTATTGGGTGTGATATACTGTAATTGAAAGAATCAGAGGTTGAAGATGAATAGGTTTAAAATGACCAAATTGCCCTCATATGCAGAAACTTAGTTTATTGGGATATATATATATATATATATATATATATATATATATATATATATATATATATATATATATATATATATATATATATATATATATATATATATAGACAAGCGTTCAAATGAGAAGTCTATTTTTTGTGAGAACGCGAGAAGAGATCTGGACCGTAGGATCAAGTTAATCTGATTTTGGGCGGAATGGCATTTTTGTAAATATTGAACGAAATTTTTAGGGGTCAAAGTGTATTATCCTCATTTGTTTCCACACCCCTAAACTTTATCCCATTTTTCTCTCCCACTTTACAATTATCACACGACACAAAATAGATCTGTCACCCGCCTTATTTCCGGCGTTTCTCCGTCATCTGCTTCATCTCCGGCGTTTCTCCGTCATCTCCTTCATCTCCGTCACTGCATCTCCTTCATATCCGTCATATCCTTCATCTCCGTCATCTCCGTCACTGCATCTCCTTCATCTCCGTCACTGCGTTTAATCTCCGTCATCTTCGGTATTGACTCCGTTATATCTAATTTCTTTTCGGTTACATAATTTCGTGATTAAATGATTAACAACTATTTTTTCCGGCGTTGATTCCGGCGTTGACTATATCATTTATTTTTTATTTGATTTATTTGATTTATTACACATCTATTTTTTTGCACATGTGAAGATTATTGTTTTATTAGTTAATTTTTTTATTGTGAATATTATTTTTTTGCACATTTATTTTTTTGCACATGTGAAGATTTTTTGTGAAATTATTTTTATTTTTTGCACATATGCAGATTATTATAGTTTACGGATTAGGTGTTTTTCATTTTTAGATATGAAATTATGTTCATTTGAAATTTTTTCTTCACGAGTGAAGAATATCATTAAGTAATGAAGTTTTGATGTTATTAGAGGTTTAAGTGTAGTAAAATTTTCTTCACGAGTGAAGAATATCATTAAGTAATGAAGTTTTGAGGTTATTAGAGGTTTAAGTTTAGTAAAATTTTCTTCACGAGTGAAGAATATCATTAAGTAATGAAGTTTTGATGTTATTAGAGGTTTAAGTTTAGTAAAATTTTCTTCACGAGTGAAGAATATTATTAAGTAATGAAGTTTTGAGGTTATTAGAGGTTTAAGTTTAGTAAAATTATCTTCGCGTGTGAAGAATATTAGTAAGAAACGAAGTTTTGAGATTATTAGCGGATTTAAATTTAGTTAGAGAATCTTCGTGTGTGAAGAATATCACTAAGTAATGAAGTTTTGAGGTTATTAGCTGATTTGGGATTATTTAAGTATAGTTATCTTCGCACGTGAAGATTATCATAAGTAATGAAGTTTCAACGTTATTAGCGGATGTAAGTTTAGTTAGAGTATCTTTGCTGTGAAGAATATCAATAATTAATGAAGTTTTGAGGTTATTAGCAGAATTTTGCATTATTTATGTTATACTAGGACTGGGTGAGGAAATGAATGGGATAAATGTCTTGGACCATATTGAGGTGAGTCATCTAGAAGAGGTGGAGGAATTGATTCCAGCCTTGATCCTCGTAGGTCAAGTAAGCCCATTGATACCGAAGGAGCTCCATTAGTTGATACATATGATATTAAAGCGATGATTCATTTGTTTCGAGTAGTTCAGGTAGCAATCCAGTCTGTGGTTTCTTATCTTGTATATGTGCTCACAGTTTCTCTTCAATGCATTTTTTTATTTGTTGCACAGCCACAGTATAAACCGCAGCTATAGAGACTGCTCTTAAACTTATGTGCTCACGTTGACACAATATCTGCTGTGGTGAAATTGTTGATGGATCTTTTAGTCCTTGATTCAAAAAATCCTAACAGTTTGAATGCTTCTGAGCCCTCTTATCGGCTTTACTCTTGCCAGAGTCATCTGATGTATTCCCGCCCTCAAAGTTTTGACGGTACAAGTCTTTTTATATATGCTTGGTGTTGTTTGTGTTCATCATTTCGCAACTGTGTATGATTTGTACTTTCTTAGTGGAAGCTAATATTTCTCGCATTTATCATAGGGGTACCACCGTTGGTGGCACGTCATGTTCTAGAAACTTTGACATACCTTGCCAGGAATGCAACATTAACACAAGACAACTTTCAACAATTTGACTATGAGAATTTCACTCAATCGCCATTGTCAGTTTGTTTTCTCTACTCCCTCTGAATATTTTGACTGGAAGATATGAAATTCTCCCTTTTTGATATGGGTAAAATCTCATTTTACCCATCATAGTAAATATATTTAGATTAACTACTACGACATTCTGCAATTTCTATATAGAAACCTTAGCATTATAGTGGTTTTCTACATGTCTCGCTTATATTTTTTTTATCGTGTTGTTAATAACTTCTAAGAAAAATTGCGCATTCCTTTCTGCTGAACAAACTTTTTTGCACGCATTCAGTTATCCATAATATAATACTGTTAGATGTTCATTCGAAGTGAAATCTATTCATATATCTGAAGTTAGTCCCTAAATTTGAGCTAATAAGCAAGAATGAGGATAAGTTAGACCAAAATCACTCTAAAAGTGATTATATTCTGCAAATTAGACTTTCATTTTTTTTTCCTCAAATAGTTATATGATACTTGACTTTAAATACAGTTTTGATCACTGATATCTTTTGCAGGCTCCTTTGAAGTTAAAATTGCTGACACCTGATTCTAGAATTAGCAGCAAGGAATACAATGAAGTAGTTGAAAAGGGCGAACCACATATCCTGATTGATGTAAGACCATCCCATCATTACAAGATCGTTTCTCTTCCCAACTCCTTGAATGTACCTCTTGCAAGTTTGGAAGGTCAGTTGCCCGAAATATCTTCTGCACTAGATTCCGTGAAGGAAAACGGGGTTTACGATGCCTAAGATGCGCGTCTTTATGTAGTGTGCAGAAGAGGTAATGATTCACAGAGATCAGTTGATTTGCTTCATAAGGCGGGTTTTACCTCTGCGAAGGATATTATCAGTGGATTGGAGTCATGGGCACATGACGTGGATCAAATCTTTTTGTGGGAAGCAACTTGCTGAAGATGTCAAGTTTGAAAATGTGATGCTTTGGAATTCCAGTTTTTTAGTTAACTTTGCTGTTATAAACTCAAATCATGATTTTACATGGTCCTAATAGTTTATCGTTGACCGCTGGTGTTTCGTATAGTCGTATATGAAGGTAAGTTTATATATCCACAAAATCAACCATTTAATCGCAACCTCTTTCCTGTTAATCCAAGATTGTTTAGTTTGACCATTTTAGAATCATTTATTTCTTATGTTACATTGTGTATGAATTACATTTTGATTTTGTTTTGTTTAATCCCATTTCAGAAGGAAACAATGGTTACATCATGGTTACTACAAATGATGGTAACCAGCAGCGAGAAGCTGTAAGTTATACTATTATCACAACCTTTTATAAATAGTTAATGCTAAGAATATGATCACAAAAATTATACTATTAAATAACGATTAGCTTTTTAAATATAGTGTGTAGACTTGTTTCACTAGTTTAAAATTTTAGCCACATTTTACCCATTTGACCGTTGGAGATAGAATGTGCCCTAAAATAATCGATTCTTCGTAAACGAGATAAAATATCACCTTTATACCCTGAAATTGTCAAAGTTGAACCCTTTATCTCAATGCAGGTTGCCAATTACTGTAGTGAGCAGTCCCATGTTACTTTAGAAGAGGAACTAAAAGTATATGCACAAGAAGCAATAAATGACACTTTGCAAGTTCAATGGGAAAAAGTTTTCACAAATTGTTTTCAAAAAGTTGATGATGAATTTGGCGGAAGAATTAGCAGACGAACCCTTGAAGCAATAGGTGAAACCTTTAGATCAACTGCTGTGGTTGCTGTAAATATGAGCCTTTCAAAAGATAGGGGCAGTTTTACTCTTTTCATATGTTTTGGGTGACCAATTTGCCCTTGTTAAAATGTATCATTGTCTTTCTATGTGATGTTTTTCTTACTTTTTTATAATTTGACATTAGGGAACGTTTTAAGTTTTGCTTTTCGTTACCTCTACTTGTAGGAGGGATTGACAGCTGAGGAGATAGATTGTAAAGAGCCTGAAGAGGATGCCCAGGTGCAGGTAGTGTATTCCTTTCAAGTTCTCTTATGCTTCATTCATTTACAGCCTTAAAAATTTTAAACATCATAAATATCAGTCCTCAATACACCTCTGTTATTGTGACATCCAACATTTTCATCACAACGCCAATTTGACTTTTAAGTATTTTAAGTATACGCTTCTTGCTTCTATGGTTAAACTGTTGGAAGTATCAATTCTCATCAATATTCTCCCACATGAATACTCGTTCTCTTGCCTTTGTTACCTGAGATACCGACAAGGAGCATATATATTAACAGCTAATGGACTACCAAAGTCTAAATTTAGAATTTTACTTATGGGTCAAATCAGGAACCTGTTTTTCCTAGTTATTAGAACATGTTACAAGAGTAAGCAGAATGCATTGCACTATTGATCCAATAATTTGTCCACCCCACAATCCTTTCCCTTTTAGGTGCATCACAAAACCAAGGACTAAAGCCATAGGGATTCCAGCAAGATAATATGACCCAAGATTGATGTAGGCCCCGATATGCTGCCACCCGCTCCCTCTAGCAACTCCTGTTAGAAAATAAAAACAAGTTTAGTGAATTTATTGGGTCAACTTCATGTTTCAATCTATTTCATGAAGTTTAAAACTAAGAACCTGAAACAAATTGGAAAAGCTTCTGTTGTTAAAGTGATACATAGACATACACCGTAATTTGAACGACTTATATTAAGTCGAGTCTCATGAGGACTAAAATATCTATGATGTCTAATGTAGAATGCATATTCTATATTTAAACATTTATTGTAGTTTAGGTCTATCTAAAACATTGGCTTCATTTCATTTTGTTAGTTACCATGAGGGATTTATAGAATGTTAAGCTAATCAATGACTATAGTGTTCTCTATTTCAGTCATCATGTTAATGTAGTTAACTAATTTGGTATTTTCTTGATTTGCAGTGGCATTGTAGATACAGTATTTGGAGCTACTGGTTTCGTTGGCCGTTAACTGGTGCAAGAACTTGGTTAGGTAAAGTATTTTCACATATTTTAACATGTGTGTAAAAAACCAGGCGGTCTGCTTATCTACTACGTCACACAGCTAGACAAAACAGATCACATAATTTCATTAAGTAATGAAACTTTGAGGTTATTAGAGGTTTAAGTTTAGTAAAATTTTCTTCACGAGTGAAGAATATCATTAAGTAATGATGCTTTTATTTTATTAGAGGTTTAAGTTTAGTAAAATTATCTTCACGAGTGAAGAATATCATTAAGTAATTAAACTTTGAGGTTATAATAGGTTTAAGTTTAGTAAAATTATCTTCACGAGTGAAGAATATCATTAAGTAATGATGCTTTTACGTAATTAGCAGATTTTGGGAATATTTAAGTTTTGTTAGAGTATCTTCGACAAAATTTTTTGAAATATGATAGTAATGATCAAGTTTATCAGCTAAATTTTCATTAGTTAATTATATTATTCAAACTGTTTTGTATAAGGGAATAGGTTAAGTTGCCAAAAATTTTGATATATCAAAATCACAAGTTAATAAATTATTTTTGAAAGCAATAAAAGGCCATCAAAACATGATAAAAACTCTATAGCATGGTTGAATAAGCGTATGGAAGAATCCAAAGAAAGGACCGTAAAACATGTCTTTGTCAGCGTAATGTATGTTGTTATTTCATTAGTTAAGGATTGTAGTTGTTTTTAGTGTGTTGAGAATTGGCATTTAGCCAAGGACTGTAGTTGTTATGCTGGTTGTTCTGGTTGTTATAAGTGTGGTTGTTGTGGTTCTTATAAGTGTGGTTAAGTTTGTCAGGGTAATGTATGTTGTTATATTTTGTGGTTTCTGAGTAGTAGTATATTTTGAGATCTGTTTTTTTTTAGTTCATTAGGTAGTTGCAATCATATTGAGCATATAAGAGTTGGTTTGAATTTAGTTGGATCAGATTTGACTAGTGTTTTGGTTGAGACAGTTAACAAATGTAGTATTTGGATCAATGTGGTTTGCTTGTCTCTTTGTTTGTTTTCAGAGACTATTGCTGGTTTAGACATCTCACTTAGTCTTCACTAAGGCTTAGTTAAGCATAAAATCAGTTAGTCATATCATAAAAAGTCTAAATACCTTTTCATTGATCATCACAGTTAGTAGGCTTAGTCTTAGATTGCATAATCTCATAAAGTTATTAAGCTGATCAAATAAGATATACACCGTAATTTGATTGTCAACTCAGGCCGTGTGCCTTATGCTGCTGCATATAATTTCTTAGTCAGTCAGCTGTGTAAACGTGGGAATGTTGGTCATGCAATGCAGTTAGTTTGAGAAAATGGAGGATCATGGGTATATTTGCTTCTAACTTGATTAATTGAACTTGTTAGAGGATCATGGGTATATATCTTTTTAACATATGTAACTCCACGTTTTGACATAATTCATAAAATTGTGTACAGACACATAAATTCTAAAATTGGCAAACAAATTGGAAAAGCTTCTGTTGTTAAAGTGATACATAGACGTACACCGTAATTTGAACGACTTATATTAAGTCGAGTCTCATGAGGACTAAAATATCTATGATGTCTAATGTAGAATGCATATTCTATATTTAAACATTTATTGTAGTTTAGGTCTATCTAAAACATTGGCTTCATTTCATTTTGTTAGTTACCATGAGGGATTTATAGAATGTTAAGCTAATCAATGACTATAGTGTTCTCTATTTCAGTCATCATGTTAATGTAGTTAACTAATTTGGTATTTTCTTGATTTGCAGTGGCATTGTAGATACAGTATTTGGAGCTACTGGTTTCGTTGGCCGTTAACTGGTGCAAGAACTTGGTTAGGTAAAGTATTTTCACATATTTTAACATGTGTGTAAAAAACCAGGCGGTCTGCTTATCTACTACGTCACACAGCTAGACCAAACAGATCACATAATTTCATTAAGTAATGAAACTTTGAGGTTATTAGAGGTTTAAGTTTAGTAAAATTTTCTTCACGAGTGAAGAATATCATTAAGTAATGATGCTTTTATTTTTTTAGAGGTTTAAGTTTAGTAAAATTATCTTCATGAGTGAAGAATATCATTAAGTAATTAAACTTTGAGGTTATAATAGGTTTAAGTTTAGTAAAATTATCTTCACGAGTGAAGAATATCATTAAGTAATGATGCTTTTACGTAATTAGCAGATTTTGGGAATATTTAAGTTTTGTTAGAGTATCTTCGACAAATTTTTTTGAAATATGATAGTAATGATCAAGTTTATCAGCAAAATTTTCATTAGTTAATTATATTATTCAAACTGTTTTGTATAAGGGAATAGGTTAAGTTGCCAAAAATTTTGATATATCAAAATCACAAGTTAATAAATTATTTTTGAAAGCAATAAAAGGCCATCAAAACATGATAAAAACTCTATAGCATGGTTGAATAAGCGTATGGAAGAATCCAAAGAAAGGACCGTAAAACATGTCTTTGTCAGCGTAATGTATGTTGTTATTTCATTAGTTAAGGATTGTAGTTGTTTTTAGTGTGTTGAGAATTGGCATTTAGCCAAGGACTGTAGTTGTTATGCTGGTTGTTCTGGTTGTTATAAGTGTGGTTGTTGTGGTTCTTATAAGTGTGGTTAAGTTTGTCAGGGTAATGTATGTTGTTATATTTTGTGGTTTCTGAGTAGTAGTATATTTTGAGATCTGTTTTTTTTTAGTTCATTAGGTAGTTGCAATCATATTGAGCATATAAGAGTTGGTTTGAATTTAGTTGGATCAGATTTGACTAGTGTTTTGGTTGAGACAGTTAACAAATGTAGTGTTTGGATCAATGTGGTTTGCTTGTCTCTTTGTTTGTTTTCAGAGACTATTGCTGGTTTAGACATCTCACTTAGTCTTCACTAAGGCTTAGTTAAGCATAAAATCAGTTAGTCATATCATAAAAAGTCTAAATACCTTTTCATTGATCATCACAGTTACTAGGCTTAGTCTTAGATTGCATAATCTCATAAAGTTATTAAGCTGATCAAATAAGATATACACCGTAATTTGATTGTCAACTCAGGCCGTGTGCCTTATGCTGCTGCATATAATTTCTTAGTCAGTCAGCTGTGTAAACGTGGGAATGTTGGTCATGCAATGCAGTTAGTTTGAGAAAATGGAGGATCATGGGTATATTTGCTTCTAACTTGATTAATTGAACTTGTTAGAGGATCATGGGTATATATCTTTTTAACATATGTAACTCCACGTTTTGACATAATTTATAAAATTGTGTACAGACACATAAATTCTAAAATTGGCAAACAAATTGGAAAAGCTTCTGTTGTTAAAGTGATACATAGACATACACCGTAATTTGAACGACTTATATTAAGTCGAGTCTCATGAGGACTAAAATATCTATGATGTCTAATGTAGAATGCATATTCTATATTTAAACATTTATTGTAGTTTAGGTCTATCTAAAACATTGGCTTCATTTCATTTTGTTAGTTTGTTAGTTACTTACTATGAGTGATTTATAGAATGTTAAGCCAAGCAATGACTATAGTGTTCTCTATTGCAGTCATCATGTTAATGCAGTTAACTAATTTTGTATTTTCTCGATTTGCAGTGGCATTGTAGCTACAGTATTTGGAACTTGGTTAGCTAAAGTATTTTCACATATTTTAACATGTGTGTAAAAAACCAGGCGGTCTGCTTATCTACTACGTCACACAGCTAGACCAAACAGATCACATAAAAAAAAAAGGTACGTTACCAGAATGCATTTTCATTCATTCAATAAAACTAGACAGAATATTTAATTAATCAACTGTTTGCATGCAAAGTATCCACAAAATTAGACCATACTTAGATTCCATTACATTATACCCCCATACCTAACCAGACCAACAAAAGACTATACCCAAAAAACTAAATTTGTGAATACCAGCCAACAAAAGCTTAGTATGGTTGCCCATTAAGCCATTCTATGAACTTCCGGACCTCAGCTGCCCGGGTCTGTTTCTTCAAAATGGTTGCCATAATCTCCTTGATTTCTGCTGATTCCTGGATCTGCATGTTTGTCAGTTCCGCAATGCTCATGACAGCAGAATCAAAAGGGAACAACTGTTTTAGCTCTTTAATAACAAAGTCCCTTTCAGCTATCCGAGACCGGATTTCTTGCCCTTTCTTCTTCAGCTCAAGCTCATCCAACAGAAAAATACTTTCCTCTCTTTTAAACTTTTCAATCATCATGTCCTTTACATAGCTTGACCCAGCAATAGCAGCAAGCTCTTTGCAAAATGGCAAGGGAGTTGTCATGGCTTTTTTTTTTTTTCAAAAATTATGAGATAGTTGTGATTTTTCTGTGTTTGTGTGTTTAAATAGTACTTCAAAGTCTCTTAAAATTCGTAATTGATTATTAATACAGCATTTAAAAGGCATCTTTAATTAATACTCTTGAACCACTCCCCATGAATAGTTAATCATCATTGCTAATGCATGCATGTACCCTAACCTTTCACATCTCCAGCAGTTTTGTCTAGTGCATTAATGAAAAAAAATATTCAATCATCACAAGCAAAACAAATAGATAGCAAAACAGATACATAGGTGCATACAACATGTTTATTTGGACCCTATTATTATTTTGTAAATATCATTTTTTTCTTCTGTTACAGCTGTGACCTGTTTCTATCTCTTCAAAACACAAAGCTGGTATTCTAAACTGTTCATATGGCTAATGATGGAAAAAAGAGGTGTTCAATCTGTGGAGAATATGTTTATCATAATGCAAAAAACTGTCCATTAAAAAATTAGTTATATTATTATGTTTGTGTTACAATATGGATTAATTTTTTAAATTTTGCTTGAAACATTACAGAGCTACATTATGTATTTTTTTTTTTTTTTTTTTTTATGTAAATGTAATTGAATGGCTTTTTGAAATATTTTATGTTTTTAGTTATATCATTGGTTTTTTACATGATTTTATTTTATCACTTTCTATTGTATTAAAAATGTTAGGATCACATAATCTGTTTTAAAGTTTTAATATTTTAATTCTGAAAAAATAGTATTAATGTTTCTAATTTTTTTTTCACAAGTGAAAACATTTTAATATGTTAAAATATGTGATATATATATTTTTTTTCACAAGTGAAAATACTTTAACATGTAAAAAAATAAAACTCGTGTATAATGTAAACGTTTTATTAGTGAAGAATTTTTTTAAAATTTAATGTTCTCACATGCAAAGAAAAATATATTGTATTAACTAGTGAAAAAGTTTATTCACATGTGAATAAAAAAGTTTGTTCACATGTGAAATTTGTTTTTACATATCAAGAAAAAGTAAATAATGAAACATATCAGCAACGAAATCGAATTAAACAAAGCAAATTACAAAATCTTTAAAAAACAAAAAATTAAACTATAAAACATATTAAACTAGCTGTCAATAAAACATAGTAAAAGTTTATTGAAATTAAACAAAAGAGGAGTTTATCGGCATTAGCTTTTGCCAAGAATAAACCATATCATCAACTACTCAAGTTCTAGATTACTTCAATTTTCTTCGTCATCTACAAAAATAAAAAACAAAATATTTTTTATAATTAAAATAAATACAAATCAAAACATAAAAATAATAATCTTCACATAAAAATAAAAATATTTAATAATGGCTGAACATTAATTAGTGCAAAATAAATATATAATGCTTTAACATAACATTATTTCTAACCTGATGAAATTACAATGAAATCCTTATCTTTATTAGCTTTTTCACCTGCATTAATTAAATTATATTAATATGTCATGATAATATTAGTTAATTAAGTTTTTTTTTATTATAAATGCTTAAAAAAAATAAAAAGAAAATAAAACTAACTGTATATTTAATTTACCTTTTTTTTCTTCATTGTCAGAATATTGAAACCCTGGAAGAATATCTTCATTCACTAGAAAAATAAAATTTTTTTGGGAATATTTTATTAAATAATACTTGTCTGAATAGAAAAAAAAAAAAAAAAAAAAAAAAAAAAGAATTCTTCATTGTCAGAATATATTCATTCACTGAAAATTATATATATAATTTTTCTTACCTTTAAAGAAGTGCAATTTGGAGTTTTCATTATACTTGGAAACATCACATACTACTGTTTCCAATGAATTATCATTTTCACTATCTTCATCTGTTTCCAATAAATCATTAAAAATATTAGTTAATTCATGTTTTTAATTATAAATTATTAAAAAGAAAAAATTTATTTTATCGATACATTTTTCTAACCTATAATAACATCATCATGTTTTGAAGATTCTTTAAAATCAGAAACATCACAATAAACTTCCCAGAAACCAGTATCAGAATGTGTTTTTGAACCTGTGTTATTAAAATATAAATATTATTTTCACTACCAAAAAAAATCGTATTAAAATTTTCACATGTGAATATAGAATGAATATGCATACAAAGATATGGCCGCATATCTTCACAAATTGGATTTTTATCCTTACACCTCCTTGCTATTTGTCTCTCATTTTTATCTATAAAATTATATAAATCTTCAGAATAATAATATTAAATAAATATATTAAGTAAACTATATATAACATACCATATTCACCTGATTCATTGTCTTTAGTAGTTGTATCTACAATAACAATAATATAAAATGTTAATTATAGTGTTTTTTTATTAAAATATGAATATTGTTTAAAATACAAAGATATAGAATGACATTTTCACATGTGAAAAAATATTTTTTCCACTCAAAACCTTAGTAACAATATAAATATAAATAGATTACAATAAATATAAAAAAAATAAACGAACCTTTGGAAGCCATTAATAACAATTTTTAATCACAACTGATTGAAAATGAAAATGAAGATTAAGCAAACTAGGGTTTCTGCATAAGAAAATGAAGATTTAATGACATTGTATTTATAGTGTTATAATCTAATGGGCTTGCTTTTTGTTGGGCTGAAAAAAGGGATGAAACTTAAAAAAAGGCCCTACTTAAGTCCATTTTATATTAACTTTAAATTACTATTTATTACTGTCATAAATAATTTAGAATTTTGATTCAATAAACACATTCATAAAAAAAAATAATACATAAAGCAACATTGTTTTTTGCTATTTTCTATGGGTGAATGAATGAAGATCTGAGGATTTTTGGGAAACAGTATTTCTCGTGAGGGATTGTAAGCAAGAAAAGCATATCTAGTGGAATTTTGTGGGTGTAATTGAAAGGCAGTGGAGAAATAGTTAAGTGGTTGTCTTTTTTTTCTTGGCTTTTTGGTGTGCATTATTTGAATGCAGTAACAGTATGAGATGAATAATATACTGTCTACGGATTTTTTTTGGGTATATAAGGACATGCCTATGGATCCTTTTTTTTTGCCCATCTATATCTCTTTAGTTTTATTAGGTAGTTGCAATCATATTAAATTTGTGAAACAAAATGTCTGCGACTCCTACGTTGGATCAGATTAAATTTGCTTGTAACAGTGATAGAACGGAGCATTGTTTCCGGTTTTTGTTTATGCAAGATGGAGTTCAAATTGACTTGTTTATTGCGCGTTTGGAGGCAGAATGTGAGGTTGTGCGTATGAGGATGGTTAAATATCGACATTTAATTCAAGAAGGAAGATTGCTTAGCCGGTTTGATACTGATGCTGCTGATGGGTTACGATGCACTTCGGAGGGACAGTATAAGGATGGTCTTATGCTGAATGCTTTGAATGATCTGCTTGAACTGGCACGTGAAGCGAGAGAAGAAAGGCTTGGGCATGTGTCTACAATGGAGCAGCATGGTTGATTTGTTTAGCTATATGTTTCGAACTTTGTTTAGTGTAACTGGTGTGTGTGCTGTGGTTTGGATTTTGATATTGTCGATTGTAATTTATTATGTTCATGAATAAAAGTATCAGTAATTGTGGTTTGGTTAACATCAAAACAAATGCTTCATGGCTCTCAGGATAATTAAATTATAGGAAGAGGTGGAAGTTATATAATTGAACACAACCATCTAATATTTAGTTACACCTTCATCTAGTAGCAAATGCAATCATACCATTTAACATCCTACCATAATTTTGTTCTTAAATTTAAGTAATACAAAGCAACAGATCTTAACGTAACATAACATAAGGATATTGGCAAAATGATCATATAAAGTACTATCCGCTCCTGCATATTCTTTTTTCCCTTCATCTGTTGAACGACTTCTAGAAGTTCTGAAAAAATTTTGCATTTCAATAAGAATTTAGTTATCAGCAGATGAAATAAGCTACAATTAACTTATATTAGAAAAATAGAAAATAAACTTTTTGTTATAATATTCACCTCATCTGGCAGTATAGTTCGTAGTGGTTCTATACTTTTTGAACAAGCATAAGCTGAATTCTTTCTTGGTCTACCTCTTTTACGTTTCATTACTTCACTTGTCTCACCAACATTTTGTTTTTCTAATGTAACTTCAAACATTAGGGGCATCTAGATGTTTGATTTGATTTGCTAATACTCGACAAATATTTTCCTTAATGTGATACACATTCGTTTAAACAATATTATATTTTATACGAGTTTCAATTATCATGAGCAAAATTATACAAATCAATCTCTAATGCAATATTTTTTAGTTTTTTTTTTAAATTAGTCACTGCTTAATTATTAATATACCTGTAGGAGCAGCATCTTTATCGTTATGTTGTCCACCCCTTTTTTTCCCCTTACAACCAAGTGTTGTTTCACGAACCACTGTTTCTTTAGCAGCTTTGTTACCTGTTTTTTTTCCCTTTTTTCCTTATACTTTCATCAACACTTCTATACTCAGCATCAACATTTTGATTACCATATTTAGCTGAAGAAGCAGCATCTTTACCTGTTTCTTTTCTACCTCTTTTCTTCCCCCTTTTGTTGATTTTTTGATCAGCATTTTTATCCTTTGTAATTCCTTTTTCTTCTCTAATTGATGATCTTGTAGTACGTTTTTTAGTTGAAACATCTTCAGACACTGGATTTTCAATTTCAATGTTGTTAACATTTTCTTCTATATTCTGAATGTTGACATCATCTGTTTCTGAAACAATTTAAAATTTTATATATAAATATAAAATTCTTTTTTAGATTCAAATTCATACAAAATTTTTATGTAACTAAAAAAGCATCATATGTAAGTTAAATTATCTACAGAATCTCCTTAATTATGAAAATAGTTGAAGCAGCAGCAGCATCTTTACCTGTATTGTTTTCATGTTCACCAACATCATTATTCGCAGCAGCCTGAGTTTCTTCTTCAGCAACATCATTTACATCATTTCCAAATGTGTAAACAATTTCATGTATTGGATTTTCATTCTCAATGTTTTCAACATTTTCTTCATTATTATTAACGCTTAAACCATCTGTTTCTCTCGCACAATCTTGACTTCTGATTTCTGAAAAAATTAAAAATTTTGTAGATAAATATAAAATACTTTTTCATATTCTTTTTATAATTAATGAAGTATTTTATATAACTAAATAAGCAAACATAAGTAATAATTTTTAACATGTGCAAGTTATTGTTTTTCACATGTGAAAGTATTACAAAATTTTTTCACATGTAAAAGTATAAAATTTTTTCAAATGTGAAATTTTTTTTCTTAAAGCTCAAGCATAATAGACAGAATACTCAAGCATTTTTACCTGTATTGTTTTCATCTTCAGCAACGTCATCATTTTCACCAACATTATTTTCATCATTTTGTTCTTCTGTTTCATCATCATTTTGATTATCTGTTTTTATTAAATCATGTGAACATTTTTAAATATCAATATACAATATGTACTCTAGTTTTAAAAAATATTTAAAATGGATATATTACTAACCTTTATTATTCACGTCATTACAAAAGATATCATCAAATTTTCCTTTCAATTCCTTTATGTTTTCATTATCAGGAAACTTTCTTATTGATTCATTTAAAAACTCGTTCAACTTTTTCTTCTCTTCAATCAACAAGAATATTTCTGATTCTATTTTTTCTTCTGCAAGCTGTTTAACAAAAACAAATTAAAGTTTATACACATGTAAATTATTATTTATTGAAGCATATAATATTTAATGTTTTTTCACTTGTGAAAGTGTTTTATACAAAATTTTATTTAAAAAAGTACCTTCGACTCTAAGCCACTCGTGCAAATATCCTCTTGATTTGGTAATAAACCAAAACCTCCAGCTTCAAGTTCTATCTTCTCTCTATACTTCATGTAAACCGATTTCCATTCTGTAATAGCTGGCCTTTGGCGAGAAACAGGAAAACGATCACATCTAGTTGAATCTAGATATAACAGCTGCATGATAAATATTTATATTAACATTAAATTCATTCAAATGATATATTTTTCATATTTTCTTTGTATATTAGTAATGAGTACTTACTATCATGAAAGTGATTGGACCGATGAAATTCCTGGATAGTTTGTTATCCCACTTGCGTATACTTGTTGCCAAACAATCTATTATGAACTTGCACCAATTTAAAGTTTCTGCTCTATCAAGTACATTATCATTTACTTTCTTCAAAACATTTAAGCAACATGCTCCTGAAGTTTCACACATCCCCATAGTATTTGCAAAGAGCATCAAAAAGTTCATTTTAAACATCTTCCCACAATCTTTTGTTCCAACTATAACATCCATGATATCATTTGGGCGGACGTCATTTTTTCCAGGCTTACTTTCAAACTGTTGAAACCAATCTTTCAAGAAAGGATCATCTGCATTTCTTTCTTCCAGAGTATCTATTGCTTTTTCTCCAAACGGTATTCCCAGAATATCATGAACTTTTTGTTCTGTAACCTTTATATTACCATTGCTTGTTGGTAATTGCATTTTTTCAACATCTAGGTTTGAAATAACATAATGCCCTAAAGCACCCGGAATTTCATGTATCTTCATCCCAATTAAACTTCCAAACCCCATTTTTATTAAACATTTTTTTCTTTTAGGATTCAATACATTCATAGCAGAAAACAGTGCCGTTGCTGCTGTCTTTGTTCTAATAGAAACAATTTTTTTAGACTTAATTTTTCTTTTTTTCTTACTTTCCTTATTAATTTTTACTTTTTTCGAACTAGAACTTTCTGTACTATTCTTTCCCTTAATTTTTCTTCCTCTTTTTTTACTTCTTGTTCCTTCATTCAGTATTTCTTTTTGACTTCTAGTCATTCTTTTTGCAATAACTTTCTCCTAAGCAATTTTCTTCTTCATATCTAGTTTCTGATAAGATATACAAACATTTAGGATTTTTATTTATACATGATACTATCATAAACAAAACTAGTATTTTAGTATAACCAAATCTAGCATTTGTTTAAAGTTTAAATATACAAATAATTACATACACAAAAAAGGAAGAGTAACTTAAAATCTAAAGTAATTTGTAAGGCATTTTCTTCACATATGAAGATATACTAACTCATACAATTCAAATCTATTAACCAACTATAGTGCAGTTTCTTAACATATGAAAATATTTAATCTTAAACTCATAATTAATAAAAAAATTTTAACACTACAGTTTACTCATATTTAATTACAATAGTATCTTAACCTACCTTATAAATGATTAATAATCTACTAATATTTTAATGTATAACAAACAATGTTATTTTTTAATAAATTAACATTTTTACTTTATTTTTCACATGTGTAAACTTATGATTTCACAACTAAATTACTTGGACAATCTCTTTTCTATTCTTAAAATTTTGTTACTTTGACAATTTTTTCTAAATCTTTAATTTAGACAATCTCTTCTCTAATCTTAAAAATTAAAATAAAACAGATAATCCAAACAAGTAACTGTCAATTTGCACTTTTTAATACATCAGAACTACACAAAAATCCAAATCACTAAACGACATTTTTTATTCTATAAATTCATATATGTAGAAAAAGTAAATGAAAAACCAGTATCAAAATATTAAGTAGTATGAAATATTACCTTTTTTTTAAGATGATGAATCTTGCTTTTGATTTTGATCAAATATCTTGAAAATGAAAGCAGATAATTTTTTTCACTGTTTTTTGTATGTGTACGTTTGTGTGGATAGGATTTTGTAGGTGTTAGTATGATTATTTTGTAGGTGGATGACTTTTTGACTGATTTAGGTGTAGTTGAGTTATGAGTATGATTATTTTTTATTAAATATGATTTGTTTTAAAAAAATTTGTTTTTTTATTGAAGTGTTTATTAACATCTACCATTAAGTGTCAGAAATATTGGATACCAAAAAAGAAAGAAAAAAAATGTTTTTGATTTTTTTTCTGACTAAAAATACTAATATATACATGTTTTAATTTTTTTATCTTAACTTTTTTGTTATGCTATTAAGATATAGCATTAGGATTCCTACATATCTTATATTATAAAAAGAAATGTTTAATGATTGAAAAGTTCAACTTTTATTAATATTTTTGACATGTTAAAAAATACAAAATATTTCAACCTTGACAATATTTTCACATGTGAAAAAAATACAAATTACCTTACTAACTATGATTAATGTCCAGCTAATCCATCAATTCTAGGTTGATATTTATAACTACATGTTCACTTATAGTAATAGTAGTTGCAACATTATATTAGCTACTTTGTTTTTTTATTAACATTTTTACTAATGTATTTTAAAATATGAGAATGTTTAAATTTTTAATAACAAATTTACTTTTAATATTAATATATAACTTTTATAAGTTAACAATTGAAAAGTTCAGCTTTCTGAATATATTCACATTTGAAAAACTACAAATATTTCAAATTTGAGAATATTTTCACATGTGAAAATTTGAATATTAATCAAATTATATAGTAATGGAATGATTATAAGAATGATGATAAACTAATTTTCTTCACATCATTAGTCAATGTATAAAAAATATAAAAATGCTTAAAATTTTAATAACATAAAATAAAACCTTTTTTTTAATAATATAAACTGTTGAAAACTGTAAAACTATAAACTAAAACAATAAACATAACCCTAATCTATCTATATCCTTCACAAGCAATGTATAAATGTTGCTCTAACCTTCAATTTGTCATACCAGAGAGTATAAATCTATCTATATCCTTCACAAGCAATGTATAAATGTACAAATGTATAAATCATATCTATATCCTTCACAAGCAATGTATAAATGTATAAATGTATAAACTAAAACAATAAACATAACCCCAATCTATCTATATCCTTTACAAGCAATGTGAAAACAATTTGTCACTAAAATCAGAAGCAATCTTGGTCTAACCTTCAATCAACTATCTTCACGTTCTTTCCTGTTAGCAATTCCATCTTGGATCATTTTTTTCCTTTCATTTACTGATTTATCCTCAAATACTTGAACAAGCTTCAAAAAGTTATTCTTTAACACATTCAGATCAGACAATAGAATCTTGGCAGCAAATCTTGATCTCAATAAATTCAGTTGTTTTTTTTGATTTGGAGACTCCAAACAAAGACCACAATCCCAATCTTCTAAACCATTATAACTTTCCATATGAAGCATTAAAAAAACGCCACAATCAACATGATTTTTTTTGGTCCTCCATTTCATTTGCATCCTTGATGGTTTGGTATTTCTAATAACTTCAGTTTTTGGATGTCTAACTTGATCTAAATAGGCAACAAGAACTTTTTTCTGCAAAAATAAAATAATAAAAATAAAAAAAATGATAATTATGGCGATGAATATACTTACAAATCAAAAATTCTAAAGAGGTCTGAGGTTGTATTCTTAGGTGGATAGAGGACTGAGGTTGTATGCTTAGGTGAAGGTCACAGTACGAGATTGCATCTAAAATTCGAAAGATTTACATGTGAACAAAATTGATAAAATATTCTTACAATTTGTTCAGGAATGCCATAATATCTTGTAGCAAAATCAGCTCCAAGTGAACTATTGTCAATAACTTTAAATGAACCATTTTTGAAATCCACACATATAAGGTACATGTGTTTTTCATGGCAAACAGGGAAGAAAAGCTGCATTAACAATAAATGTAGCTTACAAATTTGTTAAACTTAAATATAAAAGTTTATGAAATGTAAAAAATTATAAAACATACCATGTCAAATGTTTGCAATGACGTAAGATGCTTTTCATCATTTCTAAAACTTTCATTAACTCTTTTCGTAAACTCTTGTAACTTTTCCTCATCAGTGTGATTTCCAATAAAGTATGCTGGATTCTGTATATACAATAATGAAATTATTGTATGTAAATATGACAATTACTTAAAATATATAGTTATATATAACAAAATCACTTACAATTACTGAAACTTTAAAGAAATATCTGGACGGTAACGTATCATCTTCTTTATATAATTCCAAAATATTGAGAATTTCTGACCATATGTCAATGACATTCGTTGATAACTCCAAAGTTGGCGTTAATGTTTCCATGTCACAATGAGTTAAAGACTCGCCATTTACAGTTTCAAAAATTGGTTCCCTGAAATATATGAAAAAAAAATAAAATAAAATTAGGCATTGTTAATTATTTGGATAGATAAATCATTTCTGGAATTTTCTAAAGTTTCTTTAAGAAAGCATACCATTTAGGCCCAGTCATTGCGAATAATGTATAAGCAACAATTTTTTCATCTTCTGAAAGAATGGTTTTAATGTTCACAGGTTTATACTGAAATGGAGAAACCCGATCAGGTCCTTCATAAGAATGATCTTCATCATTATACATTGAACATCCTATATCTGAAAGAAAATAAACAATGTTATTATAAAAATAAATAAACTTAAAATTGATATTTTTTCACATGTGAAAAATTTTAAAAAATAAGATTACAACAATTGTATGTTTTTTCACATGTGAAAAATGAAATATTATTTGTTGTATAGTTTGTTTTATTTTCTTTAATATACTTTGAAGATTTTGTATAAATATTGTATTTGAAAATTGCCAAAAATGTTAATTCAATATTTTTACAAACCATACAAATTTAATATAAAGCTAATAAAGGTTAAGTTATTTTAAATTTATCAACTTTTAAAAATAGCTAAATCTTTATTTAATACACTTTCTTCTGTTTCTTTTCAGTCATCATCTTTTGAAGTAGTAGTATCAACTTCAGATTTTTATCTTACTGCTGGTTGTCGCATTATTTTCAATTGTCACTTCATCTTTCTCTACTTCTTTGTTCTTTTGTCGACCTTCAACATTAGCGAGTTCTGTTCTTTGATCTAATTTGAAAAAACAAAAAAAATAGAGTGTAACTAAATAATATTTCTTCAAATGATTATAAGTACGTAATTCATCAACTTTTTAAAAATAACAAACCTGTTAATACATTTTCTTCTGCTTCTTTTGAAGAATCTCGAACAGCAAACTGAGAATTTTGAACCGATTTGACAGAATCTAAAATTTCTTCAGTTTCAATCTCACTTTTTTCAGTTTGAACTTGTTGAACAGTTGGTAAAGAATCTTTAGTTGGTGTCCCATCTTCATTTTCATTTTCTGAAGTAACATCTTTCGCCAATTTGTTTTTTTCTTCTTTATTTCTTTCTGTAAGTTCAATACTAGCCAATACTTCTTCATTTTGAGACTTAGTGTTTTCACTGACACCTTCTACTGAATAAGAAGACTCATCATTTAGAACACTCATCACGCTTCCAGTTTGAAGAACATTTGCTTCAGATTCTTGAGTTTGTAGCCCAGCTTCACATTTATCTTCTTGTATAACATTTGGTGCAGAATCTTTGATTGGTGGCACAGATTCATCTTCATGTTCTTGTTGTTTTTCAAAAACTTTTCCAACTGATTTTCCATCAATATCAACTTTTACTTCATCTTCACACTCAGTTGTTTGAGAATCTTTATCACCATCAGTTGTTTGTTCATTAAATTGACGATTATCAGATGAATGTTCATTTCTATCTTCTTGTTCTTCGTTTTCGGAAACAGATTTTTCTTCTTGATTCACACTCTTTTTATGACGATATATTTCGAAGCAATTATCATGTTCCTAATAATTAAAAAATTTCATTAATAAAAATGTAATATAATTTCACATGTGAAAAATATATATAATTATTGAGATATCAAGAAAATTATAATACTTTCACATGTGTAAGTATTAACTTTCACATGTGAAATTTTCAACTTTGAAAAATTAACACAGAAATAAGTGTTTATGATCTATTGTTAATATAATTTTCATAAGTGAAAAACTGACCCAGCAACAATAATAATATGAATATAATAATTTCACATGTGAAATTATAAACTTTTTATCACATGTAGGTATTTTATAGTAAAAATATGCATGTATAATATTTTCACATGTGAAAGTATTAATTTTTTATTCCAAGTAAAATAATAACTTTCACATGTGAAAAATTAACACAGAAAGAAGTGTCTATGATCTATTATTATAATTATAATTTTCACAAGTGAAAAACTAACACAGCAATAATAACAATATTAAGTTAATAATTTCACATGTGAAAGTATTTATTTTTAATCACATGAAGGTATTTTATGATTATCAATGGAATTTAAATTTTACCTGGCTTTCATCTGAACTTATTGAAGCATCATTCATTTTATTAACTGCAGCATCAACATCATCTTTATCTGCCTTATCATTATCTTCCACAAAATCACTTGTGCTAATACCCTTTTTAAATTCTTTGAAAATTCGTTCTAAATTTTCACATAAAGGGAATCGTGATAAACCTTCTTTCAAACTTTTACTTATACTGCCCATTTCAATATATATGTTGTTATAGCTCCTTTCAATCTTTTCTACAAAATCCTGAAAATTTAAAATATTATACATGCTTAGCACAAACATCAGTACATTCCACGGATAAAAAATATTTTAAATTATATAATATTATAAAAAAAATTTCATATGTGAAAAGATTATAAATAATATTACACAAAAAAGTACCTTTGACTCTAAGTTATCTATGCAAGCATCATCTTGTTTTGGTAATAAACCAAACCCTCCAGACTTAATTTCTATATTCTCTCGATGCTTCATCGAAATTGTCTTCCATTCTCTGATAGCTGGCCTTACGCGTGGAACAGGAAAAACATCACATCTTGTAGAATCAAGATATAATAACTACATAAAATAAAAATTACGTTAATACAAATGAAATACCCTATGTATGTTATTATAAATAATACGTGATTACTTACAGTCATAAAAGTGATTGGACCAGTGTAGTGGTTAGTAATTTTATTATCCCATCTTTTCACACTTTTTTCCAAACTATCTATTATGAACTTGCACCAGTTTATAGTTTCTACCCTCTCAATGATATTATCATTTATTCTCCTCAAAATCTTCATGCTGCAAGCTCCTTGAGATTCACACATCCCCATTGTATTTGCGAATAACATTAAAAAATTCATTCTAAACAACTTCCCGCAATCATTAGATCCAACTATGACATCTGTTATATCATTCGGTCGGATGTCATTCTTTCCTGCTTTAGAAGGGAATTGTTGAAACCACTCTTTGATGAAAGGATCATCTGCATTTCTTTCTTCCAGAGTATCTAATTCTATTTCTCCAAACGGTATACCCAGAATATCATGAACTTTTTGTTCTGTAACCTCTATAGCACCATTAGTTGTTGGTAATTTCATTTTTTTAACATCTAAGTTTGAAATTACATGATATCCTAAACAACCAGGTATATCATGAATCTTCATTCCAATAAATCCTCCAAATCCCATGTCTATTAAAACCTTTTCCCTTTTAGCATTCATAATGCTTATTGCAGAATATAGCGCCGTTGGTGCTGTTCTTGATCTAAGATTAGGAATGTTGTTTTCCTTCTTTTTCTTTTTTCGTTTTGGTTTATATTCATCAACATCATCTGTGTTTTCTTTCTTTCTCTTACAATTACTTTTCCTTGCACTTTTCTCTTTATGGTCATCATCTATTTCTTTCTTTTTGTTTGAAGAAGAACAATCAATTTTGTTTTTTCCTTTATCTGTATCATTTTTTAAGATGCAAAAAGTGTTATTAAAATAAAAAGTGACAATAGTTTCACATGTGAAAATTCTATATATCTATTTAATAGTCAAATTTTTACATAACTGTACTAAAAAATTAACACTATATATACTAAAAAAATTCAGTTATCCTATTCTCATAATCATAATTACTTATCTAACATATTATTACATAACTGTACTGATAGAAGGTTATACTAATAAGTTTATTTGAGAATTCTTTATAATAAATCTTAACAGTTGAACAAGTATACTAAGATTATATTAAAACTTTTTTTTTACAAACACTCTTCTGTTAATTTTCAAAAGAAATACTAATATACACTAAAGTATTCTATGATTATCTACTGTAAATTAAATTATAGTTATAAAAAACTTACCTTCAACAGAAACATTAACTGAAGATTTTCTTGGTCTTCCTCTTTTACGTTTCTCTACTTGTTTAGCACCAGTTGTATCGTCACCAGCGGAATATTTCATAACGACTGGTGTACGAGTAGCAACTTCAATAAAAAGAAAATATAATATTAATTATAATGTTTATATTAAATATATTATATTAGTTTTAATTTAATAAAAATAATAAATTTAAAAAAAAAAAAATAATTTATGTTAAATTACCTTCAACTGTATGATCTAAATCTATATCCAAATCTTCATTTGTAGAAGTATAATCTTCAACAGTATGATCTGAATATAAACTTTTTTCTGCAAAACAAACAAAATAGATATTTGCTTTCAAATCCAACTGCAAAATAGATATTTGTCATTGTTTCATTCCTTTAGTAACATACTAAACGTGCCCTGAGAAACTTTTCTCCATCTGCATAATCATAGATTTTCCTTCTAAATGTTTTATCACTATGATCTAAATAATTTCATTACAACATCTTATCAAACAATTCATTTAATTATAAAAAAACTTATTGCCAAACACATTTGTTTGTATAACATTTGATTAAACACAATAAATTAAATTATAATTATAAAAAAAAACTTACAAACAACATAAACAAATTCATTACAACAACATATAAGACAATTCATTTCATTATAATAAAACTTATTACCAAACACCCTAGTATGTATATTCATATAATCAAAACAGAAATTAGTATTCTACTCTAATATAACATTTTATTAAACACAATAAATTAAATTATATTTATAAAAAAACTTACCATCAACTGATGCTGTATAATTCTTCTCACTATTTTTCCTTTCTATACTTTTTCTTCTTCTTCTCTCGTAACATTTTATTTCTGCACAAAAATAAACAATTAATAACAAAAACTAACACATCAATAGTAATAATTTGAACAAGAAACTAACTTTCACTAGTCGTATCTTCTTTTTCCTCCATTAAATTGGTAGAAAACTAGGGTTTAAAATCGATTTGGGGGTTTTTTTTTTTGTTAAATAAATTAGGATACAGACATACAGTACGTCCTTTTTTCGTTTTGATGTTTTATTTTGGTGTAAAAATTTTCAAATGTCGTTTAAATGTGTGTTTTTTTGGATATTATTTTTATAAAAATGGATATTTCGTCATAACTGTTCAATGATGTCTATTATTTTCAAGTAAGCTAACATAGAGCAAGCCCTTTTAAGGCCCATTGGACCTTTAAAAGTTAACCCGACTAATACCTTTTTTAATTTTCATTGCTAGATTTTTATTTTTATTTTTATTTTATTTATTTATTTATTTATTTTAATTCCGAGACTGTACCAGTCGCTCAACTTTTATACCATTTTAAGCATCTATCCTTTAAACTAACAACCGTTTATAATTTAAAATTTTCGGTTTATTTAAAAATTTTGCTCTTTTGTTTACATTTTTATATTCACATATACGTTTTTATGTACATTTGTTATATACATTTTTATAATAACATATACGTTTTTATATACGTTTTATATACACTTTTATATACTTCCTCCGTCCCATTTTATAAGTCCATCTTTGAAAAGATACCAAGCATAAGAATGAAGGTTTTAACTAAATATTCAAATAATTGTATAAAATTTAATTATACTATTGCACTACTTTTATTGTGTAACAACTTTTTTGTTCATAATGTAAACATTCACTATGTGTAAAAATTGTTTAATGTGGTCGTAAGTTATAAATATCGAACAAATATTTTTTCTTAATATGTTATGTATGCTTATTTCAGTATAATTATTGTGATAGAATAACTTTAATATGACTTTAATTTATTTAATGTTATTTAATTTTACTAGAATAACATTTTAGGTTCTAGAATATGTTATTGTTCATACGTTAAACTCGACTAAATGTCTAAAATGGTTAACGGTGACTCGAACTATACTGTTGATGTTATTTCTAAATGTCTCATGGCTGGCATGTCTGGTAAACTATTTCAGTCCAATAAATATAATTTAGTTATTATATAATTTAGTTAATAACTGTTGATTGATGTTTTAAAAGAAAATAACTTTCTCTTGGATAAAAAGGTACCTTTTTTTTAATTCAGTATTTTTAGAATTGTTGTCAAACAAGCTTTTAATTTAAATTATTTCCTCTTACTGCTGGTTGCTCCTAAAATCTTCCTTAATACTTATAGACAAACATTACTTATAAATGGTATTAAAAATAACTAATTAATAAAAATTTATAACCCAATTTGCGATTATTATTAGTCTTTTATATTGGGTTTTAAAAAACATATTCTTTACTCATGGGCTTTAAAAATGAGCTAGTTAAGTGTTATAGTAGTTTAATAATACTTATTTTTTTAATATTTGGGCCATTTTATTTCTTCACATGTGAAGGTATCAATTTGGATATAGTCTAAAATAAACAAAAAGAGCTTATGACCCAAATTGTTTTTTATACTTTATCCATGGGCTTAAAAATTAACCAATGGATCTATTAACTTTATATTTTGGGCCCTTTCAAATAGCTCATGCAAAACATTTTTGATTAAAAAGTTATACACTTGAAATTATGTTTTAAAAAATTAATAAATTATAACATGTTTTTAAAGAAATTATATATAAAGATACTTCAAACATAAGTTATCTTTTTTCAGATAAAAAAATTTTGTTAAATAAATTTTTTTTTTTCAAAAGTGAAAATAAGTACAGTTGTTTTTTTTTTTTTTTTTTTTTTTTTTTTTTTTTTAATTAAAAACTGGTTATTGGCTTCTTATATTATTCATGGGTCCAACAGATAATGGTCTTTGTGTTGTATTCTCAAATGGTCATTTGGCTTGTATGTGTTTTGTTTTTTTGTGCAAACTTGTATGTGGGATTTGTATGTGTTTGTGGCGTTTGTATTAGTACTAGTTTTTTGGGGTAGTAGTCAAGTTTGTTTTTATTTGGTTGTTTTATTTGCGTCCTCTATATGTTAGCATCTTGTTAATATAGTCGATGCCCTTGTTTGTATTTGGTTCTAGTTTTGGTGAAATAAATTGCCTTTCAAAAAAAAAAAAAAAAAAAAAAAAAATTAAAATTTAAAAAAAAAAATGTTCACAAGTGAAATATAAATATTAAATGTTGTATTTAATAATTTACCTTTTATAGCAATAGGAAAGACTGTCAACCCCAATTCATTTCTCCGGTCTTCAATAAACTTTCACCCCCAAATTTTCACACACTCACTCAATCTCTCAAAAATTACCATAATTCAATTCAAAACACTTAAATTCAAAGTAAAATTAAATGTCGAATAAAGGCAAAGGAATAGCAGATGACAACTATATTTCCGATAAAAGAAAAAATAAATCTGATAAGCGCAAAAATAAAAACCCTAACGTAATAATTATTGATGTTGAAGATGACAGTGAAGATGAAGATTATATTCGTGAAGACATCAGCAGTAATTATTCATTTTCATTTTCAATTTTCATTTTTGGAATTTTTTGTTTCTTTAATGTTTCTTATGTTATTGATTTTTAATTTTTTGTTATGAATGTGTTATACAGTTTGTTTTTATTATAATTAAAGATTAATGAAATGTTAATATGAGACGTTGCATTAGCTTTTTCAGATGTGGACCTTTTAAGGGGCATGGGACGGTCCTGGCCCCCTCAAAAGTTGCGGCAACTAGTTTAAATATTATATGTTTTAAGGGTAATTTAGTTGGTTTGACAACAAATTTCCGATTCGCCATCCCAAAATAAATTCGGCCACCCCAAAATAAGTGTTCAAGTTCCGTCAATGCTTTTAATAGTCAAATGTATATAGTTTATATGATTATTAAACTTTTTTAAAGGAAACAATTAGTGTTTATAAAAAATTATAGATATGCAAAGACAAAGGCGGAGCCAATAATTTATTTTAAGGGTGGCCGTAATTTTTTTTATATAATACAAGTAGTAATATACAATTATTACATCACCAAAACTATGTTATCTAACTTATAACTTATCTCATAAAGTAATCAACCCTTTAAATGCGTTGACTTGCATTTGATTATATACTGAACTCTAGATATGTTTCGATAGCAATGACAACTGGTGCATCCTATTTCTATTTAATGAGCTATTTCTATGTACGGTGTAACAAGTTTTTCTTGTTAATAATAAGTGTTATTTTGTGTCCAACCAAAGTTTTTAAACACTTAACTTAAGATTGGGGTGAAATATTCAAGTAGTAAATATAGAAGGGGCTAGACTAATTTACATTTATCAAGGGTCACAATGAAAGAAACAGCTTTATTTAGGCCCACAAAGTAATACATATCCACCTTTTTGGTCGTTTTCTCCATTAAAGAACAACCCATCTCTCTTTTTTCAAGCAAATTATAAGCTCATTATTTTGTTCAGTCTATGTACTCTGTCTTAAACACAACCTATGAGGTGGGTTGGTTGGGCTGGTTGGGGGTGGGTGAGCACCCGCCAGCCACTCAACTGGCTCCGTCCCTGTGCAAACATTGAAATCTTATGAGATTTTTAATTTTTTATAGATTAATTTTTTTTAGGGATTTTTATTGATGAGTTGTAATTTGTGTTTTTGATGTGTATTTACTATTTAGGAGTTAATTTTATTATTAATTTTGTGTTTTTTGCAGAGGAAAAATCTTATGAGACAAGAAAAAAATGTATCAATAGAGAAGCATCTAACAAGGAAAATCAATCATCTGTTGATGGTAAGTTTAAAATCAGTATAGATTACAATGCAGAAGTTTCTGCACTTCTTGTGTTCATTTAATAAATGTGTTAGTATTATGAGTTTGTGTTCAGTTACTATATGTGTTAAATTATTTGTCAAATGTTACTTTCATTTAGCGTTTTAGTAAAAATTGTTACTCAACATTATAATTATCTAGCAGGTGAATTAAGCAAACCTAAGAGAGGAAGACCAAGGAAGAGTCATCCTAAAATTCCTTCTTCTGCTTCATCTGCATCACCTGGTTCTTATTCTAATTCACCTGGTACAGATAAGAAAGGCCAAGATAAGGATATAGTTTTTAGAACAAGAAATTCACCAAAAGTTTTGTGCAACGTGTTGAAGAATCTAACATGCGGTCAAAGGAAAGAATTAATTGATATGGGATTTGGCTCACTGTATGGGATGAATATAGAAGAACTTTCTGGTAAAATTGGAATTTTTGTAGTGGACAACTTTGAACCAAGTGAGATGAAGCTAAAGTGCAAAAATTATGATATTCTAATAACTGCAGAGTCTTTTCATAAAGTGTTGGGTTTACCAATAGGGGGTTTGGCTATCAATGATTTGGTTAAGAATAAAGAAGTGGAAGGTTCTATAAGCAAAAGATGGTATAGTCAATTTCCTACTAGGAATCCGACAACAAATAGAGTTGCTGATCTTATTATAGAAAATAGAGTTGAAGGAATTATGTTCAAGATGAGTATGCTTGTTTTATTTTCCAACATATTTGGATTAGCAGGACTCGGTGGACAGTGTAGACCTAGTCTAATTGTTCCTTATATAACTGAAGAAACGAAAATTGATAAAATTGATTGGTGCAAATATGTTTTGGACTGCTTGAAGATAAGCAAAGAAGGTTGGAATAAAGATTGTATAAATAGTTACTATAATGGTCCTGTCACAGCTCTGATCGTAAGTTCTTATATCTCAATATTATGTAATTTTTTTTTCTCTGTATTCAAATGTAAAGAAAATTTTGTTTATACTTTAATAAAAATGTTTGAATAGTCGAATTTGTATAAATAATTTTTTTTTATAATATATATTAAACTTTTCACATGTGAAAACAATTATTTGTAATATTTAATATTTTTAGAAAAATAATGATTCTTGCTTTATATTGCAGCTTATATATATTCATTCTACAAAGTGTGATTCAGACCTCAAGGCTCATGAAGTTCCTTCAATACAATTTTGGAATTCTGATGATATAAGAAGGAGGGAGACTTTTGAATTGAATAATGGTGGTTTTGGAAATTTGGATTTATATTTAGATGTTAACAATGACAATGAATCTTACAAAAAAAAGGTTTTCTTATATTCATAATCACAAAGATTGTAGACTTGAGTTTTATTACTATTTTTATGTATTCACATGTGAAAAAATTGTCATTGAATACCTTCACATGTGAACAAATCAAATACACTTTCATTTCCTCACATTTCTTTTTTTCTTTGTTATAACAGTTGCGTTTGGATAAAGTTGATCAGAATGTGGATTTGTTGGAAAAAATTCTTTCTGATATAAAGAATGAATTTAAAAAATCGTCAGTTGAAAATCTAGATAATATGAGGCTTAAAGAGATTAAATCCAAGTTCAACCTTTGTATTCAGAATGTAGAAATGGAAAATTTTGAATCAACAGGGCTTGAAAAGGAGGATGGTGATTTGGATGCAGAAAAGGAAAAATATGAATCAACAAGTTTTGGAAGGAAAGACAATGAATCTTCTGGTTTTGAAAACATAAGTGAAGAATTTTGCAATGTTCATCTTTCTGAAGATGAATTGGAAAATAATGATTTAGATAAAGAAAAGGAAGATGGTGAATCAACGGGGTTTGAAAACAAGAATGTTGATGAGTTGAAAGCCGATTCAACAGGGTTAGAAAAAGAAAACACTGAAGATGATTGTTTGAATAACGTGTCAGAGAATTTTGAAACAAGACAGACAGACAGATGAGGAAAGAGTCAAAGATGAGGTAATGGAGAAAGATGTAGATGATGATACAGATGTTGACACTCCTGTGTATTTTAAAAGAAGAAAGAAAGCGCATAAATCAAACGAAAGCAATCAATCAAAAGATGAAGTTTTAGAAGATGAAAAGAAAAATGAAAGTATTCCATCAAATGATGAGATGGCTGACACTCCAGAAAGTTCATTTCAACATTTGAGAAAACACAATTTTGAAGAAGTTTCAGCATTTGATGAAGATAAAGAAGAACAAGATGATATAAAGGTTAAATATAAATTCACTTATTTACTATTAAAAAAACGTATTTTTTACAATTGTAAATTCATACTTTTTTCTCAAGTGAAAAAATAATATTTTTAATTTTTAAAAGTGTTAATAAGCTTTGTAGTACATAACAAATTTTTATCTTTTAAAGAAAAAACAATTTTAGTGTCTTTAAACTTTAGTGAAACAAGACAAGGAATTCGGTTGATTAGTATTAAAAAATGTAATTTGAGTTCCTTTAAACTTTTGTTGCAGGCAAAAGAAGATCAAGAATTGCTTCGTATGCAGAAAAGGAAACATGCTGAAATGTTACAAAAAGAAAAAATAGAAAAAAGGGCAAAACTACGTCTGGATGAATTAAGGGAAAGTGAAAAGAAGGTTTTTAAAATTTTTATTTGTTTCTTTCTGCATACATTTGAATTTTTTTATTTGTTTATGATTTTAATTACTATTTGTTAATTAAATATAATTTTATTATTTGTCAGCTCGAAGAAGATTCAATTCTAAAAGAAAAATACCGCAGTGAATTGTTAGAGGAAATCAACGATATGAAGAAAAATGACTTATGTTATAATGTGAGGTCGTTGTTGTGTTGGTTAGGTTATGAAGTTGGTTTTACTTTCCCTGAGGTTAGTTTATATTTCAGTTTTTTATAGTCTATTCACATGAGATCAAATGTTTTCACAATATAGATGCTCAGAGTAGAAAAAAATTGTATACTTCAAATTCTACATAGAAATCTTTTTGATAGTTGAATTAGAAAAATATGTGATTTATCTATTGAATTACCATGTTAAAAAACATCGATATATTGCATTAGTTCATTATATGCTAAATCAAACTTTTATGATGATTTCAGGTTCATAAAGTTTTTAAGCGTGCACTATTCGATTTCCACCCAGATAGGTTTGCAAAAGCTGACATGCGTAAAAAAGTGGAAGCTGAAGAAAAGTTTAAGCTTCTTACACACATGAGGGATAATGATATCTTTTTTCAGAACAAAATTTGTTAGAGAAGATAGTCAGTGATAATAGTTAGTATGTAGATATTAGTTAACCTATGTGTAAGGAATTATTATTAGTATCAATATTTTCAGTTCTGAAAAATCATCTAATATATGTATATCTTTTTATTATTAAAAAAATTATCACTTATGAAGAAAATCATATATTATTGAATAAGTTGTTTTAATTGATATATGTAGCTGAGTATGTGAGTTTAAAAAATATATTTTCACTTGTGAAGATAATCATTTAGAAAAAATATTAGTTGCTTAAAACATATATTTATTAATAAAATTTCACATGTGATGAAATAATTTTAAATTTTAAATTTTCACATGTGAAATTTTTTTCATATTTGTAGAAAATTAATTTTAAAAAAAAATTTGAAAAAAAATTAATTTTTTTTTCACATATAAATTTTTTTTCACGTTTATTTTTTTTTAAATTTTCACATGTGAAATTTTTTTTTATATGTGATGAAAAGTTTATTATTTTTGAAAAATTTGAATAAATTTTTTTTTTCACATGTGAAAACTTTTTCATATGTGTATAACTTTTAGTAAAGATACTTTTATAATAACTTTTAATCTTTAATATTTTCAATTACAAGAAGAAGTTCATAGTTGAAAATTCTAATTTTGTTTTTTCACATGTGAAAGTAAATAATTAAATCTAATGCATAGTTGAAAATCAAGATTAAAAATCTTAGTTTCTTTTTCACATGTGAAAATAAATGATAAATTTTTCTAATAACAATACAAAATGCAAAGTTCAAAATCATTAATATATAGTTTTAATTACAATACAAAATGCAAAGTTCAAAATCATTAATATATAGTTTTAATTACAATACAAAAGCAAAGTGTTACTAAATTAAAATGTTCAAAGCAACTAAACATTTAACAGAAGTTTTCATGATATTGAAAATACTAATACAATTTAAAAAAAGCAACATATGTTGGATGTGAACAAAGATATGTTAACTCAAAAGTCATGTTCTTGTCTTTCTGAAATCCACACTTTTTCTTCAAATCAGCCCATTTTCCTTTAAGAACAACATTAGCGGAAGCATGTGTTCCAAATTGTGTATACCTTCTTTCTGGATATACAATCACTTCCATAGAATAAACATCTTCATTAGTATAAACTTGAACACTTTCAAAACGATGTAGATTATGAGCTTGAACAAAACCACGTGGTATGGTCTGCAAAAAATAAGAAAGTATTTGTAAATAACAATTAATAATTTTAAAATAAATAAAATATAAATTGTAAAGAGAAGATATGTAATTTACAATATATCCTTTAACAATAACATTTGTTGTCAGTTTGGCATGAAACATCCTTGGTTGATTTTCAACTGGTACGAAATCAAATTTTGCAAATCCTACATTAAAAGAAAATTATCATAGAATATACTAAAAGTATAATTGATTGAATATAAATTATCTACATTTTAAAATTTAACCTGAAGGTAACTTGATATCTTCATCATCAATATCTACCAAGTTTTCATCAAACACTTCTAACCGGAATTCTGAATTATATTCTATAAAACTCCATAGAAATATATAGCCTTCTTTGATTTCACAAAGTTCACAAATTTTCTCCCATTCCAAATCATAAAAACCGAAAGAATCACCATTAACAGACTGAGTCTTAACTTTGTATCTTCCATATTTAGTAGAAACATTAATCCTTGAAGAAGGATTAAAATTCATTTCATTTCGAATGGCATTAACATATTCAGAAGGAAGTGTCTAAAAAGAAAAATTATAATAATTAAGTGTTGTTAAAAAAGAATATATTAACCAAACTTAAAAAAGTTGTTAGTTTAATAAAATTACCATAAATTTCAAGGAATCTTTAGTTGCAAATGTTAAACATTTTGGTTCTTTAGAATAAAAATTCCTTGAGAATTCAAGATCTGTAGGGCATCCATTCTGATCAAACTCATTAACTAATGAACAACCATAGTCTGTTTCAAGAAAGTATAAATAGAATCCATCTTGAACATTGAAATCTTCAAGATACTTAAGCCAACCAGGACCGTGTATCATACATTCAGAATTACCAAAGTCACTGATTTTGACAGTATATTGTTTTTTTGTAGTGTCTAAATAAGTAATACCAGGGCTTTCTTCATGTGTATGCAAGCCTTTAAATTCTTTGGGTAAAACCTGATAATTAACATCAAAAATAAACTTTACTATAGAAAATAATTATTCAATATTTTATTTAGAAAATACTCATTCACTTTTGTTTAAAATCTTACCAGACCATGCATAGCTGATTCATCTACCTTAAAAAGAAAATGGTATTCTTTAACCATTTCAGTATAACCTGTTAATTTAACCTATAAAAAAATAAATAGTCGTCAATTAAATATAAATGAAATTATTTTTCACATGTGAAAAAAAAATTCTACTTAAAAGCTAATTAATATTAACTTTTTCTAATCGTCTAAGATTCTGAATATTAAACTACAAATTACTATATTCTTAAAATACATTAGTTTAATCAACAGATATTATAAAAATAAAATAAAAAATTGCTTTTTTTTTAATCTAATCAACAGATATTTATTTTTATTATAATTTGCCTAAAAATTAACTATCTAAATAGGAAAAAAATTCGAAAAAGATGCACACGTAAAAACTTTAAAATTTTACTTAAAAAAAAGGTAGTAATAAAACTTACAGTAAAAGGTGGCTGGTTTCTTAATTGATCAAGTAGGTAATAGGTGAATAGGAAGAGGATGGGTATTTTTGGAGTTTGGCTGCTAATGTGAAAAGTAAAACCTAATATGAAGAACCTAATAATATGTAATATTTGTAACGGCCTGGGCTTGGATGGGCTAAACAAAAGTTGTCAAGTTTAAAGAGTCCCTACTTAAGTCCATTATATATTTTACTTAAGTCCATTATATACGAGCTTTGGCTTGGATGTGTTTTGAATTTTTATTTTCATAATTTTAACAAGTGAAATTTTTTTATTGTAACATGTAAAAATAATTTTCAAAACTTGTGTTTATTTTTCATTTATAACTTTTATATGCTTTTTTTTTTAATTTTTTATTCTCAAAATTTTACAAGTGAAATTTTTTTTTTGTCAAAAAGTGAAATAATTTAACTTTAAACTTATTTTGTTTTTCACAAGTGAAAAAAACAAATTTGTTCTTTTTTAGAAAAGTTTTTCTAAGTGGTTATTTTTAGTAAGTTTCAAAATTGGAAAGATTTTATTTTTCATAAGTAAAAAAATAATCTTTTATATGTGCTTAAGTCCCAATAATCTTATAGAGCACCCAAAAATCCAAAACTAGATCCATTATTATATTAACACAAAAGTTGAAGGGCAAAAATGTATTATTAAAAACTTTTTATACCGCATCTAATTAGATCTATCTTCATTTATTCTCTACATTTCACAAATTTCTCTCTCTATCTCACACAGTAAATTTTCTCAATTAAAACACGTACTAAATTCACACTCTGAATAGTTACAGCATCATTACTATGGTGAAGAAGAAAATCAGTGAATCTAAACGTTCTCGTAAGTTGATTTTTAATTGTTTGTATGTTTTTTTATTCTTATAATTTATTAGTTTAAATTTATCTGAGTGTATTTGAATGATTGATATAATAGTTGTAAAGAAGTAATTCAATAGGTTATGTTTTTATGGCAAACTTTTGTAGCGTGAATCGTGTTTTAGATATAGAAAAGAGTTTTAAGTATAGAATAGGTTAGGCGTATAGTGTTTAAGTAATTGATGCAGTTTCTGTAATGCAGTTATACAATAGTTTCTTTTTATTAAGTTTATTTCTATACTCAATTTTTTATGTGAAATCTTATATTATCGTGTATTATATTTAAAACGCTTTGATTGTATCAGGTAAAGAGTCTCATGCTCTGAAGGTAAAATGCTTTGCACTGAAAGGATCAACAATTCGAGCTAAGGATATGATTTTCCTTAGTAGTATTAGCAGTAAGAAAAAGTATAATGATAATGGTAGCAGAGTTAAGTTTTTAAGTTCTGATGTCATAGAAAAAACTAAGAGAAAATTAATTAATGATTTTGATTTAGAAGCAATTTTAAGTTCTGATGTCATAGAGGAAACTAAGTCAAAAGTGGAAGTTAGTGATGGATGTGATAAAAAAATTTATGATAAATCTAAAAAAAGAAAGAGAAAGAATAATGATTCAAAAAAACAGAAAGTTTATGATGAAGTTTGTATTTCAGAAAATGAGTTTGTTGATGAATCAGAACTTTATGTTGAAGTTGACAAGTCAAAAATGATTAAGAAGAAGAATACTGTTTCTGTTGATGAAAAATCTGACTTTGATGATGGATGGTTATCTCTTAGAACAAGGTCTTCTCCAAAAGTTCTGTATAGTTTGATGAGTAAATTGACATTAGCTCAAAGAAAGGATTTAATTGAAATTGGTTTTGGATCGCTTTACAATATGGCAGTAGAAGAAATCCCAGTTAAAATAGGTCATTTTGTTGTTGACAATTTCTTTCCAAATGAGATGAAACTCAAGCTTCAGAATTACGATATAGAAATAACACCAGAATTAATTCATTCAGTTTTGGGTGTGCCTTTAGGAGGTATAGATTTTCATCATTTGGCTAAGACAAGGGTTTCTGATTTAAGTCGAAGATGGTACTTGCAATTTATAGGTAGGTATCCAACACCTAAGAAAGTTGCTGATGTGGTCAAACAAACTAAAGTTGATGGAATTCTATTCAAATTGAGCATACTTGTTCTATTTTCAAAGTTTTTTGGATTAGGAGGAAAGGGTGAACAATGTAGGCCTCAAGAAATTCTCAAGTATATTTGTGAAGATACAAAAATTTCAAGTATAGACTGGTGCAAGTACGTGTATGACAGTTTGAAAGTCAGCAAAAAAGGTTGGGTGAGAGATGATTCTGCAATTTACTATTCTGGACCTCTGACAGCACTTATTGTAAGTGTTCATTTCAATACATTAATATATATATATATATATATATATATATATATATATATATATATATATATATATATATATATATATATATATATTTCTTATCAATTGTTCACATGTGAAAATTTTATTTTATACTTTTTTTTTTATCTCATGATAGACAGTAATGGTAGTTTGAATTTCAATAGTAGTTTAATATTTCAATAAAAAAAAATCATTAATGAAGAAAATTATATTTTAATTAGTAAGTTGCTTAAATAATACATGTTAAATTTTTTTTTATTCACATGTGAAATGTTTTTCATATATGAAAAAAATTCAGAATTTTTCTTCACATATAAATTTTTTTTTTCACATATGAAAATTGAATACATGTGAATATTGTTTTTCATATTTTACTAAAATTTATTTCAAAAACAAAAATTCAAAAAAATAATTTTAGAAATTTTTTTTTAAGATATGAAAATTATATAATTAGATTTTTTAAGATGTGAAATTTTTTTTTCACATATGATTTTTTTTTTATTATTATTTTTTTTGAATTTTTTGAAAAATAATTACTCTTTTTTAATTTTGCAGCTTATTTATCTTCATTCCACGAAATGTGAATCAGTATGTTTGCGACGTGAAATTCCTGCAATATCTTTATGGACTACTGATATGATTAAAAAGAGGCAGTGTTTCGAAATTAATAATGGTGGTTTTGGTATTCTTGATAGATATGAAGATTATATAAATAACAATGAGTTTTCAAGAAGAAAGGTTTGTTTTAATAATATTATATTGTAGTAATAATTAGTTTTAATAATATTATATTTATTTATTTATTTATTTTAATTTATAATTTTTTTTAAACAGTCGCAATCAAAACTGGATATACTTGATCGGAAAGTTGATTTGCTTTACTCAATACTTAATGATTTGGAATATGATTTCACTTTATGGTTTAGTGAAGATCCAGATAATCCAAGCCTTAAAGAGATAAAGGTTAAGTTCATGAATTGTATTCGTAATATTGATCTGTATGGATATGATAAGGAAAAGATTTTAGATCTTTATGATAACGAAAGTGATAAAGAAAAAGCTTTAGAGAATCAAGATGATGCATGTGAAGTGGACGATGTGCAAAGTTTTGATCGTGATTGCTGGAATAGTGTATTGAGGAATTATGAAAAAGGTGAGTGCAGTCACGCAATAGGTCAATCAGATGAAGAAATGGTCAAAGATGTGGAAAAAGATTTCAATTTGGCTTTTAATACGTTTGAAGTTCCTTTTTTAGAAAGTGATGATACAGATAGAATTGATTGTGTGCAAATGATGAATAATGAATTAGATAAAATGTTCAATAAATATCACATAAAAGAATCAATAGGAGGTCTGAATGATTTTCAATTTTTTGCGGTTCCTGAAATTTTGAAAGAATCTGAAAAGAAAATTGGTAAAAAGGTTACATTCTGCAAGGATATTGATGTTAAAACTCTTCCTACTCAAGGATTTTTTGAAGAAGATGAAAAGAATATGATAGAAGTGGAAGTTTTTGAAAAGAAAGTTAAGCCTTTGGCATGCTTTAGTAGTCCCGTTGTTGTTTCATCGTCTTTTCCTCAGCATAGTTTGTTTGAAGCACCATCCTTTTTTTTGGGCTCTGAGTTTGAAACTAATACTGAGATTGAGGATGCAAAGCCAGTAATCAAAGAAACAACTATTAGATCTCCATTCAAATTTAGGCAGATTCTTCCAAATGTTGATTTGATATTAGGAGAAGAGAGGGTTGCTGATACACTCTTCATGATGCTTGAACAAACTAGCCAAGTGTGAGTAATTTGTTAATAATTTTAACAGTTTTTTATTTTTTTCACTTGTGAAATTTATTTATAAATTCCAAATTTTTATATACTTTTTTTGCAGTGATGTTGTATATGAATCTATTTCATCCAAAACAAAGTTAATTCGTCTATCAATTGAGACGTTAGCTCCTGGACTGCGAGTAGATGCAGATGTTATAGGAGCATGGTCAGATGAGTTAAACTTTATGGAGCGTTTCAAATCTGCAGAACATCCATCTAGATATTTTTTCAAACCAAGTGTGGTAAGTCTTTTTTAATCATGTTGATTTTCTTCATATTAGAATATTTTGCCAAAGATTACTAGAATCTTGTAATTCAATTTTTATTTAGAGTCAGTTATTGACTATTATCTTTATTTTTATTCAGACAAAAGACATACTCAATAACTCTACAATATATCCTGAGAAGTATGAGGTTTTTAAAAAGACTTTACTTGGTGATTACCAAGCAAAGAGGATTGCAGCCTGTGAAAATTTCAAATTGGTATGGCTTTTTAATTTTATATAACATATTTTATTTTATTTTTTAATTTTTTTAATATATATATTTTATTTTATTTTTTATTTTTTTTTTATTTTCTTATTTTTTATTTTTTTTGAATCAGGTTTTCTTTCCTATTTGCTGTGCGGATCATTTCTTTTTGATATGTTTTGATTTGGTGAAACGTCAAGTTCTAATTATAGACAGTTCAAGTATTGATGAAGAAAATGAAAATAGATATTGTTGTATTCCTGAACTTTTGGTAAGTAAAAATCATAAAATTTATATATATTTATATATTTTTATTATTATTATTTTTTAAAATTTATGTTTATTTTTTTTAAATTTTTTTTTCATTGGTTGGTCTTTCAGATTAAAATGTTTAAACAATTTCACTCTGAATACAATTCACCATGCATTGGATATACATTTGGAAAACTTATTGCTGAAAGATTCAAGATGCATTGGAGAACTGTTGATAATTATCTAGACGATGGAGTTTTTGTGATGTCTCATATGAATATGTATTTTGGCGAGAGTGAAAATGAATGGGATTATGGATTTCTGAAGGAATCTGACGAACAGACAAAGCAACTTGACTTACTCAGGTTTTTCACTTTTTCTTTAACCTTTTTAATATACTATGTATTAAAATATTTAATTTTCATACCTTTTTCACATGTGAAAAACTTTGAATAAATAAATAAATTTCTTTTTGTGACTGAATTTTTCACATGTGAAATAATTTGAAGAAATAAATTTTAATTTAATTTTTTATTTTTAATTTATAATTTTTGTAATGAATTTTTTTCTTCTTCTTACCAGATCAAAATTTGCTGCAAGGTTAATTTTGTCAGAGAATAACAAATATAGGAATGATATTCTCAAACAAGTTGCAGAATTCACTAAAATAAAGAAGTCCTTAAGAAAAGAACTTATCAAAGAAGCAGTTCAGAATAGAGATAAAAGATGCAATCTATTTGAATAAATCTAAAAAACAACTGTATCCTTTTGTTAAGTGTTCAATGTTGTTATGATAGTTTGTAAATAAACATGTTCAATATTGTTATGATAGTTTATGTTTTTTAATAAAGAAATGTTAAACAAATTTTAATACAACACATAAATATGTTTAATGTTTCAAAATTAATTGTTACTAAATATGATTATGCGACTTTTCAAAATTAACTGCTACTGAATATGACAGTGCATATTTCATTACTATGGGACTTTAAAAAAAAAACATTTTATTTTAACAAGTAAATATAAAGAATATGATTTTGTTTTTTTTCACAAGTGAAAATAAAGAAGTTTAACATTTTATTTCATAAGTGACTTTTTGATTTGTTTTTATTTTCACAAGTGAAAATAAATTCATTTTAATCTGATTCTGTTTATTAACTAGTGAAAACCTTTTTTTTTAGAACTGAAAATAAATTAACTTAGATTTTTTTTTCACAAGTGAAAAAAACATTAGACTTTATATAATATTCAAATTAATTCACAGAGATAACATTAAATATTATATAAATTAATTTATTTTTGATTTGTTATTTTTTCACAACTAAATATATAATTAGTTATATTTGTTTCTTCTTTTTTACTATTCAATATAAACTTAGTTTTTTACGAAAATATCAACTGAATTAAATACATGTTAATAAACTTTTTTTTTTCACAAGAGAAATTGTTCCATAGTTGCATTTTTTTTTTTCACAAGTAAAAATAATTTATCTTTGATTTTTGTTTTTGTTTTTCACAAGTGAAAATAACATCATTTTTAATCTTAATCATCTGAGGAAATTTTTTTTTAATCAAAAGGGAAGTTTTTCAATACACTTTTATTATAAAATTTATATCTTCTATTTTATTTGTATTCTTCATTTTTATTGTTTTTAGTATTCCCAATATTTTTTTCTGACAAATACTTTATTTCTTTTTAATGTAATTAAATACACTGTACACGTAAACGTTTGGTTTCCAAAAATTAGTTAATTAATTGTATTGGAAGTCTAAACAAAAATACACTGTACACGTTTGGTTACCAAAAATTAATTGTATTGGAAGTGTATTCAATAAATTAATCGTACGCCTTTTGTCTATATATACGTCTGTCCTTATCCTCTTTCATCACAATTCTTATTTTCTCTCACTTCATATCTAACCCATATCATCATCTTCAGATCTATTTTTCTCTCATCCAAACATAAATTAAAATGGAAAATTATTTTAGAACCCCAAATCTAGAGAGGTTGAAAGACGCCGCTTGTTCTGACGACCTGCTAAAGACATTTAAGTTTTTTTTTAAGCAACAGATGTTGGAGTTACAGGGTTTCATTAATAAGCTTGAGGAAGATTGTGAACAACTGAAAAGGCAGATTCAAAAGCAAGAAGAGTATCTTGGTGAATTGGAGATCTCCGGTGAAGATGCTACCTTGATTATTAAAATAATCAGTGATACATTGAAGAAGGATCGTTCTAGGCTTGTTGATTTGGATAAACTGTTGATTAAGACCCGTAATGATATGTTTGAAAAGAAGCAAGATGTCGCCTATATCAAGCAGAAAATGAATGATAAAGAGTAGTCTCTTTAGGGGTTTAATAGTTTTCTCTTATTTTAATTTTCTCAGTTTATGTATGTCCAAATTTTCAATTATAAAATATGTAATGGACCTTTTATTGAAATGAAGTTAATTTGTTATTATCTATTTATTTTTTCTTTTTAGAATAATTTTATTTTTTTCACAAGTGAAATTTTTTTATACATGAAATTATTCCATATGTGGATTTTAATTTTTTTCACAATTGAATTTTTTTTTTCAAAACTGAAATAATTCTTTATGCGCATTTTTAATTTTTTCACAAGTGAAATTTTTTTATACATAAATTTTTTTTAAAATTATCGCCTAAATTTAATTCTTATTAGTAGAACATTTTTTTTTCACAAATGTAATTATTCCGTATGTGGATTTTAATTTTTTTTCACAAGTGAAAAAAAAATTATTTTGCTTTTGTTAACCTAATTTTTATTAAAAAAAATTAAATATGATTTTATTTTTTAATTATTGTATTGTTTGATTTTAATATGTGTTTTTTGAAACTTTTTTGTTTTATTATAATTTTTACAAGAAAAAAAAATTATATCTCGAAATAAAGTATGAAATTTTATTAAACAACATTTCTTAATATTTTTTTGGGCTTTAGCTTTGTTGGGTTTAGCTTTGTTGGGCTAAATATAATTTATCTACAAATGATATTTATTAGTCTTTAGCTTTGTTTCACGTGACATATAATATTCCTTTCAAAAAATCTTTATAGTCTCTCTCTAAAATAAAAATTAGATCTACACACACACACTACACATAAAAAAAGAAACCCACAAAGTTTACATGAAATCCACATCACAATCCACCACCAACAAACCACCAACCACGTTACTCATCTGATTGATGATAAGGATGAAGAATAAAAGTTTTAAAGGTATTTTAATAATATTTTTACACTAAATCTGTTTATATGTTACCCATACGTCTACTTAGATATGGATATGTATACTTTTTACTAAATCTGTTTGTTGTTACAGATCTGTATGTCTATTTATAAGTGATATGTCTATTTTATGTGTAGTTAGATCTGTATGTCTATTTATGAATGATATAAATGATTATTTTATGTGATGACGTCATCGTAAATGATGTATCAACTATGTATTTGTGTTATAGTTATTGATTTTATTTGCTGGCGTAAGTGTAATATAAGCTGTTTTTATCAATAATCATTATGCGTCTAACTTTGGTTAGAAATATATAGTTTATGTCATCAAAATAATTCATTCTCATGTGAAAATATTTTTCATGAAAATATTATTTATTTTTCACATGTGAAAATATAGATTAGTATTCTAAATTTTAGATGACCTTTTAGCTGAAATGTTTACATGAATATTATATATTTAGCTTATATGTTTTCACATGTGAAATATTTTCACATGTGATTATAAGGTGTTTTATAAACTCATGTTAAATGTTTTCACATTTAGTTATCATATGTGTTTGATTACTTAGAAATTTAGATTTAATAATTTAGCTTAGATTAGCTCAAACGTGATTATAAGTTGTGTTTAGCTAAAATTTTTTCACATGTAAAAATTTAGCTGAAATATTTTCACATGAGAAATGTGTAGTGTATTTTGAGAATTATTCAAATATAGTGATTTTTGAATTTGTTATACTTAACAATTTATGTTATACATTTTCTTACGGACATGTAGAACTCTTTTAGCTTACTAAATGTTTATTTTTATACATATATTTAAGATTATTTCATATGTGTAAATAATTATTAGTACATTTTTCTGAATTGTTTATTAGTAAATAAATGTTCTGAAGATAAAAAGCTTTGGATGATGTATCAACTATGAATTTTTAACAAGTTATTGATCTGATTTGCTAACGAAAGTTTTGATTATAATATGTTTTGATCTATAATCATTATCCATCTAATTGCTGTATAAACTATTTTGTTTATGTTATCAAAACAATTCATTCCATCTGAGTAATATTTATTAAAATTTTATTTATTTTTCACATGTGAAAGTGTAGATTACTATTCTAAATTTTAGATAAGCTGAAATGTCTAATTGCTGTATAAACTTTTTTGTTTTCACATGTGAAATATTTTCACATGTGATTATAAGGTGTTTTATATTAATATTATAAACTCATTTAAAATGTTTTAACATGTGGTTATAATACGTGTTTGATTACTTTAAAATTTAAATTAAATAATTTAGCTTATATTATCTTAAACGTGATTATAAGTTGTTTTTGCTTAAATTTTTTCACATGTTAAAATTTAGCTGAAATTTTTTCACATGTGAAATGTATAGTGTATTTTGAGAACTATTCCAATATAATTATTTTTAAATTTGTTATACTTAATACTTTATGTTATATATTTTCTAATGGACATGTTGAACTGTTTTAGCATACCAAATGTTTAATTTTATATGTAGATTTGAAATTTAGTTAAATGTGATAATAATTATTAGTTCATTTTTATGAATCATTTATCAGGTAAAAAGTCTGATGTTCTGAAGGTAAAACGCTTTGGAATGAAAGGATCTGGAATTAAAGCCAAGGATTTAATTTTTCTTAATAGCATCAACAGTAAGAAAAATTATAAAACATCTGATTCTAATGAGATCAGTAAGAAAACATGTAAGTCTGATAACGTCGAGGAAACGAAGAGAAGATTAATTCAAGAATTTGATTTAGAAGCTTTGTTAAATTCATCAGATGCTACGATTGTCAAGGTTAATAGAGTTTCTGGTAATCCAGAGGAGGAATTTCTAAATGATAAAGGAAATAATGATAATGCTAAAAAGAAGAAGCGTAACAACAATGTTTCGAAAAAGCAGAAAGTTCATGACCAAGGTGGATTTGAAGGTATGTTTGTTGAAAAGTTGGAACTTCATATTGAAGTTGACAAATCAAAGAAAATTAAGAAGAAAAATACTGTTTCTGTTGAAGGTAATACTTTGAATGATGATGGATTGTTGTCACTTAGAACCAGGGCTTCTCCAAAAGTTATTAATAATTTGATGAAGAATTTGACATTAGGTCAAAGGAAGAATTTGATTGATATGGGGTTCGGATCGCTATATGACATGGATATAGAAGAAATACCAGTCAAAATAGGTCATTTTGTTGTTGACAAATTCATTGATAGTGAGATGAAGCTTAAGCTTCGGGATTATGATATTGTCATAACACCAGAGTTGATTCATAAAGTTTTGGATGTTCCATTAGGAGGAATTGATTTTAATTATTTGGATAAGATTAGACGATCTGATTTAAGTGAAAGATGGTACTCGCAATTTGGTAGTATTAGGTATCCAACACCTAACAAAGTTGCTGAAGTGGTTCAAAAAACAGATGTCGAGGGAATTTTATTCAATTTGAACATACTCGTTTTATTTTCTAATTTTTTTGGATTAGGAGGAACGGCTGGTCAGTGTAGGCCTCAACAAATTCTAAACTATATACATGAAGATACGAAAATTGAAAGTATTGATTGGTGCAAATATGTGTTTGACTGTTTGAAAGCCAGCAAAGAAAATTGGGTTAGAGATGGTCCTGATAATTATTCTAGTCACTATTCTGGTCCTCTGACAGCGCTTATTGTAAGTGTTCATTTTCATAGATTATTATTATTTCTAAAAATATATACGAAAATATAAATTTTTTTTAATAGTTAAATTGTTTAATTTGATTTTATTTTTTGCTTTTTAAGTTTTATGACAAGTGAAATAAAAAAAAACTCAGAGATTACATTGAAACTATAATGGCTGAAAACAATCAATACAGCACAGACTCAAATTTTCTTCAAATTTTCATGAAAAAAATAAATCTTTTTTATTTTGTTTTTTTCACAAGTGAATATAAAGAATTTTAACTTTTTAATAGTAAATTTATATTTTTTAATTTGTTTATTTTTCATAATTTATTCAGATGTTAATTTTTTTTTTTATACTTAAATATAGTTTATTGTTTTTCTTAAAGTTGTTTAATTAGATTTTATTTTATGAATTATATATATTTTTTTTTAATTTAGTTTGCTAATATTATTTAATTTTTTTGAAAAGTAATTATTATTGTTCAATGTTGCAGCTAATTTATCTTCACAGCACAAAATGTGATTCAGTATGTTTGCGTCATGAAATTCCTTCAATCAATTTTTGGACTACTCAAATGATAAAAGATAGGCAGGCTTATGAAATTCGTAATGGCGGTTTTGGTATTCTTGATAGATATGAAGAGGATACAAATGAACCTGATTCTTCAAAAAGAAAGGTTTGTTTTAATATAAAATTATTAACATAATTAGATAATATTAGATACAATTATATTATTATTATTTTTATTTATATATTTTTAATTTTTTAAAACAGTTGGTCATGGATAAACTTGAAAAGAAAGTTGATTTGCTGGATTCTATAGTTACTGAATTGGAATACGATTTCACAACGTTGTTTAGTGAAGATCCAGATAATCTGAGACTTAAAGAAATAAAAGCTAAGTTCAACATGTGTATTCGTAATATTGATCTGTATGGAGATGATGTTAAGGGAAAGAGTTTAGTTATTTATGATGATGAAAGCGGAAAAGATAAAGATTGTGTTCGGAATTTAGATCTTTGTGTAGATGATGTGGAGAATAATGGAAATATCTATAATGATTTGCAGAATTATGATTTGGTTGAAGAAAGTGAAAATGATGATTCAATTGGATTAGAAAACAAGAATTTAGATGTTTGGAATTATGATATCGTTGATGATGATGATCAATATGATGATGGCTTTAGGTTGTATGAAAAAGGGCAGTGCAGCCACGCAACTGATGGTGATTGCGGCAATGATGATGAAGATGGAAGGAATAATTTTTACGAGAATTATGAAACAGGCCAGTGCAGTCACCTAACAAAAGAGTCAGATAATGAAATTTTAAAAGATGTGAATTATGATAAAGAAAAGAATGATAAAAAAGGTTTTACAGTATTTGAAGTCCCTGAAGTTGAAACTGTTGCTAAGGTTAAAGAAGGAATTAGTTGTGTTCAACTTTTAGAAGAAGAAATGCATAAAGTTTTGGAGAAAAGTGAGTTGCAGTACGAAAACAAAATAACCTTTTGCGAAGATGGTTTTAAAAATTTTGGGATTCCAGAAATTTTTAAAGAAGCTGAACAGAAAATTCCTTTTTCTCCATATAGCATTGGTAAAAATGATACTTTTGACAAAGATCTTGATGCTAAGATGTTGAATAAGGATGAATTTGAAGATGAAAAAAGAGTAAAAGCTTTGGCAAGCTTTGCAAGTCCTGTTGTTGTATCTAAGAAGGTTACTTTTGACAAAAATGTTGATGCTAAGATGTTGAATAAGGATGAATTTGAAGATGAAAAAAAAGTAAAAGCTTTGGAAAGCTTCGCAAGTCATGTTGTTGTTTCTAAGAAGGTTACTATTGACAAAGATGTTGATGCTAAAATGTCGAATAAGAATGAATTTGGTGATGGAAAGAAAGTTAAACATTTGCCACGCCTTAGTAGTCCATTTGTTGTTTCATCATCATTTCCACAACATAGTTTGTTTGAAGGACCATCCTTTTCTTTGGGTCCTGAGTTCGAAATTGATCCTGAGACAGAAGATGAAAAGCCAGTAATCAAGGATATATTAATTAGACAAAATCCTAGGCGTGACGTTGGTATTGCAGCTCATTCAAAGTCTCCATACAAAGTTAGGCAGATTTTACCAAATGTTCCAATAAAACAATCAGAAGAAAGAGTTGCTGATACACTCTTTATGATGCCTGAAGATACTAATCAAATGTGAGTAATTTCTTAATAATCTTATGAGTTTTTTGTTTTTTCACTTGTGAAACTCATTAATAGTTTCAAAAATGTATATATATATATTTTTTTGCAGTGATTTGGTATATAAGTCTAGTTCAACGAATACTATGTTATTACGATTATCACTAGAATCATTAGCTCCTGGATTAAGAGTAGATGAAGAGGTTATAGGAGTATGGTCGGATGTGTTGAACTTTATGGAACGTTTCAGAGCTCCAGAATCTCCATCTAGATATTTCTTCAAACCAACAATTGTAAGTTTTTTTTAATTATTTCTACTTCAGTGATGATATAAAGGTATTTATTTAATTTTATTTTTTTTTAAATTTTCATTGAGTATGAGAATATAGTTTTCTATAGTATTATTATTTTCTTCAAATTTTAAAATGTGCAGTTTTTCTTCACTAACGCAAGTTTTGTAATTATTAGTTTTAGACAATATTTGAAATGTATATATTATTGTATTATTTTTTTTAAGTTTATAAACAATTTTTTCACTTGCGAAAAAATTATATTGAAATGGTTTTTGTTTTGTATATTGTATATTATAACATTATTTGTTCTTCAGTTTTAATTTACAAACGATAAATTGTTTGTATATGTTTACTTTATTTACTTGGTTTGAAATGTATTGTTTATTTTAGATACAATTTTTTAGAATATTGTACTACAGTTTATATTTTTGAGTAAATTGTTGATTATTATCTTTAATTTTTTATACAGACAAAAGACATACTCAACGTAATAACTGACTTTGCTGAGAAATATGATGACTTTGAAAAAGTTTTGCTAAGTGATTACCATGCAAAAAGGATTGCATCATCTGGAAATTTCAATTTGGTATGGTTTTTTTATTTTCTATTATTTTTTATCAAATATGTACTTTATAATATTATTTGAATTTTTATTTATTTATTTATTTTTTTTCAGGTTTTTTTTCCGATTTGCTGTGTAGATCACTTCTTCTTAATATGCTTTGATTTGAAGAAACATAAAGTTGTAATTATAGACAATTCAAGCATTGATGAAGAGATTGAAACTAGATATTGTTCAATTCCTGAACTTTTGGTAAGAAAAAATTTGAATACATTTTAATATTTATTATTATTATTTTAATTTTAATTTTATCATTTATTATTTTTTATTATTATTTGCAGATTAAAATGTTTGCAAAATTCCACACAAAATACAGTTCACCAAGCATTGGTTTTTCATTTCAAAGAGTTATTGCAAAAAGATTAAAGATGGGTTGGAGAACTAAGGATAATCATATTGACGATGGTGTTTTTTTAATGTCACATATGAACATGTTTTTCGGTGAGAATGAGAGTAAATGGGATTATGGACTACTAAAGGAATCTAAGGAGCAGACAAAGCAACTTAACACTCTACGGTTAGTCACTTGTCTTTCAAAGATTAAATGTGCTTTATATTAAAATATTTTATTTTTTTTATGCGTTTACACATGTGAAATACATTTTTATTTGTATTTTTTTTTCCTTTATTTTTCAGATTTTTAATGATTTTTTTTTCCTCTTGTTATCAGCTCAAAATTTGCTGCCAGGATTATTTTGTCAGATAATAATTTGTGCAGGAATGATTTTCTTAAAGAAGTTGCAAAATTCAGCACAATTGAAAAGAATTCAAGAAAAGAACTTATTCAAGCAGCAGTTAAGAATATAAACCAAAGATGCAATCTTTTGGAGCAGTTGTAATTCTTTCTAGTTTTTCAATTATAACAACCTACATTTGTCATTTGATCTGTAGAAGTTTCGTTATAAATTTCATTATAGCATATTTTATGTTCGATAAATGTTGCTCTTGTCTAAACATTTCAAAATTTTATCTTGTTATGAATTTTTTATTAAATGGAAAATGTTTTAATTTTGAATGTTTAACTTCCTGTTATTTTGTACACTTACAATATTTTATTAAATGAATTATTTTTTACAAGTGTAAAATAAATATCTTAAATTTTTTTTAAGAAAGAACTTTAATATTTTTTTTTTACATTTGAAAATTATTTATTAAATAAATATAATTTTAAATAAATAACTTTATATATTTGATAAATGAAAGTAAATTCAATTTTATTTGAATAATGAATTTTTTTTGTCATAAGTGAAAAACTTTATTTTCACAAGTGAAAATAAATTTTGTGCATGTGTAGTTTTATTTTCTAGTTTTAATGTTCACAAGTGAAAAACTTTATTTTTTCCATCAAAATGCATATAAAAGTTTCAGAAATCTATATCTTGATACTCTTTCTTCAGAGAATCATATATTAAAAATGTTGAATACAAAAATTAACTTTGATTTTTGTATTATTTAACAAGTGAAATACATTCACTTTAATTTTTTTTTTCACAAGTGAAAATGAATTCAGTTTTTTCACATTATTAAATAAATACAAAGAGATAAGATTAAATTTGTTTTTGCAATTAATATTTACAATTTAATTTTGAAAAATAAGAAACCACGCTTGACTATGAGACTTTAAAAATTCCCTAGTACTAATTCAATTAACCTAGACTGGATCAAAAATTAAAATAGAATTTTCATTAATCATAGACTTTTTAATTTTCAAAAATTATACGACTTTCACATGTGAAATATAAAAGCAATTATGAAAGCAGTTTTTAAGTTGACAAATATGATGGCAGTTATTGTTTTAAAAGTAGTTTTTTCTGGAAAATGCATTTTGTATTAAATGGTGCCTGTTGGTTATCCCTCTTGGCATCTATATATTTACTGTAACTTCCACTATATTTCATATAAACAAATTGAAAATACTCTCATAAGAAAATAACTTCGCATAATAATTAAATATGTCTTCTTCAAACACAGATAGTTCATCCAAAAAAAGGTCTGCAACTGATGCACTTTTGGAGTTCAAGACAGAAAAATCTGAAAAGTATGACTTATCCTTTTATTTATTTTTTATTTAATAAAAAATTCAGTAAAGAGTAATTGATGTCATGTATATGCTTTCTTATTGATTTTCAGAAAAGAAAAAATTGAAGTAACAAATGACAACAAAACTGATTCTGAAAAAGGTATTTTCATATTAAATATAAGTTCAAATCTAAATATGCATATTATATGATTCATATCTTTGTAACAGGTGTGATTGAGGACAAAAACACCAACCCTAAAAAAGATGAGACTGTATGGGATTCTGATGAAACTTACATACAATGGGAAAATGAATTCGAGATACCGATATTGCTAAAGGAAGTTGAACAAGAAGAAGATAAAAAACGTAAGAGACTTCTTGCAGAAGATCAAGCCAAACAGCTTGCAAATATGCCTCGAATCAATTTATTTGAAGATGCAAAATCGGAAGATGTTGAAGATGAGGAAACTGAACCAGAAGATGTTGAAGATTTTGATTATGAGACTGCATATTTACGATTATCTCAGGATTAGAAATTCAACTTTTAATTTAAGTATATGTAATTCATTTTTAAATTTTAATTTACTTTTGAACTTATGTAATTTCAAATTTGGATTTAAGTGAATGAATCATATTTATATTATATTCAATAATTTAAGTATAATAAAGAATTTTAACTTTTATTTGAAACTTTTATTTTTTTTTCACAAATGAAAAATAAATACGTCTCTTCAAATTTTCTGGAACAATATTTAAGTATGTAGATATTAGTTAACCTATGTGTAAGAATAAAAAAGAATTTTAACTTTCATTTGATTTTTTTTTCACAAGTCAGAATAAAGAAGTTTAACATTTTTGTTTTCTTCGCAAGTGACAAAATAATTACATTTTTTCACAAATGACAAAAATTTATGTTTTTTATTAAGTTTTTCACAAGTGAAAAAAAAACAAGTTTAATGTTTTTTTTGTTTTCACATGTGAAAAATAATTCCTTTTTATTCAAATTTTAATGAAAAAAATTAATCTTTTTTATTTTGTTTTCTGCACAAGTGAAAATAAAGAATTTTTATATGAAACTTTTATTTTTTTTGACAAGTGAAAATAAAGAAGTTTAACGTTTTTGTTTTCTTCACAATTGAAAAATTATTACGTTTCTTCAAATTTTCAGTAAAAAATTTATCTTTTTTATTTTGTTTTCTTTACAAGTGAAAATAAAAAAGTTTAACGTTTTTTTGTTTTTTCACAAGTGAAAAATAATTCATTTTATTCAAATTTTCATGAAAAAAATTAATCTTTTTTATTTTGTTTTCTTCACAAGTGAAAATAAAGAAGTTTAACATTTTTTTGTTTTTTCACAAGTGAAAAATAATTCTTTTTGTTCAATTTTTCATGAAAAAAATTAATCTTTTTTATTTTGTTTTCTTCACAAGTGAAAATAAAGAAGTTTAACGTTTTTTTGTTTTTTCACAAGTGAAAAATAATTATGTTTCTTCAAATTTTCATGAAAAAAATAAATCTTTTTTATTTTGTTTTCTTCACAAGTGAAAATAAAGAAGTTTAACGTTTTTTTGTTTTTTCAAAAGTGAAAAATAATTCATTTTATTCAAATTTTCATGAAAAAAATTAATCTTTTTTATTTTGTTTTCTTCACAAGTGAAAATAAAGAATTTTAACTTTTTTTTGAAACTTTTTTTTTCACAAGTGAAAATAAAGAATTTTTACGTTTTTTTGTTTTTTCATAAGTGAAAAATAATTCATTTTATTCAAATTTTCATGAAAAAAATTAATCTTTTTTATTTTGTTTTCTTCACAAGTGAAAATAAAGAATTTTAAGTTTTTTTTTTGAAACTTTTTGTTTTTTTTCACAAGTGAGAATAAAGAAGTTTAATGTTTTTTTGTTTTAGTCACAAGTGAAAAATAATTCATTTTATTCAAATTTTCTCTTTACAAGTGAAAAATAATTATGTTTCTTCAAATTTTCATGAAAAAAATAAATCTTTTTTATTTTGTTTTCTTCACAAGTGAAAATTAAGAAGTTTAACGTTTTTTTGTTTTTTCACAAGTGAAAAATAATTCCTTTTATTCAATTTTTCATGAAAAAAATTAATCTTTTTTATTTTGTTTTCTTCACAAGTGAAAATAAATAATTTTAACTTTTTTTTGAAACTTTTTGTTTTTTTTCACAAGTGAAAATAAAGAATTTTAATGTTTTTTTGTTTTAGTCACAAGTGATAATTAATCTTTTTTATTTTGTTTTCTTCACAAGTGAGAATAAAGAATTTTAAGTTTTATTTGAAACTTTTTGTTTGTTTTTCACAAGTGATAATAAAGAAGTTTAATGTTTTTTTGTTTTAGTCACAAGTGAAAAATAATTCATTTTATTCAAATTTTCATCAAAAAAATAAATCTTTTTTATTTTGTTTTCATCACAAGTGAAAATAAAGAATTTTAGGTTTTTTTTTGTTTTTTCACAAGTGAAAAATAATTCCTTTTATTCAAATTTTCATGAAAAAAATTAATCTTTTTTATTTTGTTTTCTTCACAAGTGAAAATAAAGAATTTTAACTTTTTTTTTGAAACTTTTTGTTTTTTTTTCACAAGTGAAAATAAAGAAGTTTAATGTTTTTTGTTTTTCTCACAAGTGAAAAATAATTCCTTTTATTCAAATTTTCATGAAAAAAATTAATGTTTTTTATTTTGTTTTTTTGACAAGTGAAAATAAAGAATTTTAACGTTTTTTTGTTTTTTCACAAGTGAAAAATAATTCATTTTATTCAAATTTTCATGAAAAAAATAAATCTTTTTTATTTTGTTTTCCTCACAAGTGAAAATAAAGAATTTTAAATTTTATTTGAAACTTTTTGTTTTTTTTCACAAGTAAAAATAAAGAAGTTTAACATTTTTGTTTTCTCTTTACAAGTGAAAAATAATTATGTTTCTTCAAATTTTCATGAAAAAAATAAATCTTTTTTATTTTGTTTTCTTCACAAGTGATAATTAAGAAGTTTAACGTTTTTTTGTTTTTTCACAAGTGAAAAATAATTCCTTTCATTCAAATTTTCATGAAAAAAATAAATCTTTTTTATTTTGTTTTCTTCACAAGTGAAAATAAAGAATTTTAAGTTTTATTTGTTTTTTCACAAGTGAAGAATAATTCCTTTTATTCAAATTTTCATGAAAAAAATTAATCTTTTCTCACAAGTGAAAATAAAGGATTTTAACTTTTTTTGGAAACTTTTTGTTTTTTTTTCACAAGTGAAAATAACGAAGTTTAATGTTTTTTTGTTTTAGTCACAAGTGAAAAATAATTCCTTTTATTCAAATTTTCATGAAAAAAATTAATCCTTTTTATTTTGTTTTCTTCACAAGTGAAAATAAAGAATTTTAACTTTTTTTTTGTTTTTTCACAAGTGAAAAATAATTCCTTTTATTCAAATTTTCATGAAAAAAATTAATCTTTTTTATTTTGTTTTCTTAACAAGTGAAAATAAAGAATTTTAACTTTTTTTTTGAAACTTTTTGTTTTTTTTTCACAAGTGAAAATAAAGAAGTTTAATGTTTTTTTGTTTTCTCTTTACAAGTGAAAAATAATTCAATTTATTCAAATTTTCATGAAAAAAATAAATCTTTTTTATTTTGTTTTCTTCACAAGTGAGAAAAAAGAATTTTAAGTTTTTTTTGTTTTTTCACAAGTGAAAAATAATTCCTTTTATTCAAATTTTCATGAAAAAAAATTAATCTTTTTTATTTTGTTTTCTTCACAAGTGAAAATAAAGAAGTTTAACTTTTTTTGTTTTTTCACATGTGAAAAATAATTCCTTTTATTCAATTTTCCATGAAAAAAATTAAGCTTTTTTATTTTGTTTTCTTCACAAGTGAAAATAAAGAATTTTAACTTTTTTTTTGAAACTTTTTGTTTTTTTTTCACAAGTGAAAATAAAGAAGTTTAATGTTTTTTTGTTTTAGTCACAAGTGAAAAATAATTCATTTTATTCAAATTTTCATGAAAAAAATAAATCTTTTTTATTTTGTTTTCTTCACAAGTGAAAATAAAGAAGTTTAATATTTTTTTGTTTTAGTCACAAGTGAAAAATAATTCATTTTATTCAAATTTTCATGAAAAAAATAAATCTTTTTTATTTTGTTTTCTTCACAAGTGAAAATTAAGAATTTTAAGTTTTTTTTGTTTTTTCACAAGTGAAAAATAATTCCTTTTATTCAAATTTTCATGAAAAAAATTAATCTTTTTTATTTTGTTTTCTTCACAAGTGAAAATAAAGAATTTTAAGTTTTATTTGAAACTTTTAGTTTTTTTTTCACAAGTAAAAATAAAGAAGTTTAATGTTTTTTTGTTTTTCTCACAAGTGAAAAATAATTCCTTTTATTCAAATTTTCATGAAAAAAAATTAATCTTTTTTATTTTGTTTTCTTCACAAGTGAAAATAAAGAATTTTAATTTTTTTTTTGTTTTTTCACAAGTGAAAAATAATTCCTTTTATTCAAATTTTCATGAAAAAAATTAATCTTTTTTATTTTGTTTTCTTCACAAGTGAAAATAAAGAATTTTAACTTTTTTTTTGAAACTTTTTGTTTTTTTTTCACAAGTGAAAATAAAGAAGTTTAATGTTTTTTTGTTTTCTCTTTACAAGTGAAAAATAATTCAATTTATTCAAATTTTCATGAAAAAAATAAATCTTTTTTATTTTGTTTTCTTCACAAGTGAAAATAAAGAAGTTTAAGTTTTTTTTTGTTTTTTCACAAGTGAAAAATAATTCCTTTTATTCAATTTTTCATGAAAAAAATTAATCTTTTTTATTTTGTTTTCCTCACAAGTGAAAATAAAGAATTTTAACTTTTTTTTTTAAACTTTTTGTTTTTTTTTTCACAAGTGAAAATTAATCTTTTTTATTTTGTTTTCTTCACAAGTGAAAAATAAAGAATTTTTATATGAAACTTTTATTTTTTTTTCACAAGTGAAACTAATTTCAAGTTTATTCACATTTATCACCTAAATTCAAAGATAAGATTAAATGCATAAGTGATTTTTTTTCACAAGTGAATATAAATTCAGAATAAATGGACAATTGAAAATTATTTCACATTTGAAATCACTATCTTGATGCTCTATCTTCAGAGTATCATATTATTATCTTCAATGTGCAGTTCTTTTTCTCTAGTGTCTTCTGAAAGTCTTCTTTTCTTCTTTAATCAATCACTGTACACTGTTGAATCACTATCGTATGCAATTTCAATTTCATTCCATGTGCAGTTTCTACTGTCATGTCTTCTACGCTTTCTACATTTTTTACAAAATCTTCTCTTCTTCTTCAAATGGTCTCTTGCTTTCTCCAAATCACTTCTCATTCTTTTAGAAACATCACCATCTCCTTTTGTTTTACACCTATCTGGATTCTGAACAACATTGGTATCTGGTTTTTCTACTCCAAGCTGAATGTTAAACATCTCCTTCTTACTTAAGGGCTTAGCATTTGGATTTGCTTCTTCAACTTCAGTCTTTAGTCTTTTAATACTCTCCACATATTCAGTTAACTTTGGTATATCTTTTGCCAAAATGTTCAGGCAATAATCTACTGCAGAATAAGCTGTACTTGAAAGCTCCATAATTTTATCTCCTTCTGTGTTATTCAGATTTCTTTTTTTTCTAATATCTGGTGGCAATATATCTCGCATCCATCGTCGTAATATGTATTTCTCAGGAATAACTTCTATTGCTTTTCCTTTCATAACACAAAATATATGCCTACACAAGTATCCAAATCTTGCAAAGTTCATGCAAGAACATACCATAGTCCCATCTGATATATCAATTGACACCTACATGTTCAAACATAAAATTAAAATATTAATTTGATTTTTATAAAGTAAAAGTATAAAATAATTTTTTCACAAGTAAAAATAATTTCAGATTAAATGCAGATTTGGAAAAATTTTAGGTTTTTTTTTCACATGTGAAAGTAAATTTAAAAATTTACTAACTTCAAGACAAAATGCATAAATGAAATTTCTATTTTTATTAAATTCATAGTTATGATTAAATGATAAAATTGCCAAATTAAAAGATCAATTACATAGTTTAAAATTCATATTACCACATCAATCATTTTTATATAAATTTAACATGTGAATAATATTATCTTTTATTTTATCAGCATGTATTAAAATTCAAATTTCTACATTCTACATTTTATAGATTTTTCATATGTGAAAAATACCATTAATTAAAAAAAAATTAATTTTGTAACAATAAGACATACCTTGAAACGTAGCTCTTTCTTTTCGCTATCCCTTTTGTTTTGTACTTCATTTTCTCCAAAATTATACTTTTTCTTTGTCTTCGTTGGCTTGATTTCTCTCAATTCTTTAATTGTCAGAACTTCAAACCCATAAACTTTATCCTCAGAAATTTGATGACAATCATAAACAGCAGAGTTAATTTCATCTTGAATCAGCAAGAAAATTGTCCTTGTGTACTTCTTAGCAGCATTGCGTTCAATTTGCAATTTGGTTTTGAATCTGGGTACTTTTTGAATTGTTTCATTATCAAGAACTTCTTGATTATGCCTTTGTCTTTCCATAGCAGATTCAAAGCCCATCATGAAGTTTAACAATGTTGATCCTCTGCTTGTGAAATTTTGAAAAAATGAATTCTCACTCTCTGATCTTGATGTTGTTCTCATAAGCCCACATAATGCAACATCTTTAAAATAAGCTGGAATCCACCTCTCTCGTATTTCAAACATATCTGATAACCATTTGTTTTCTTCAAGATTGAATTCTGTAATCATCTGCAACCATTTTTCTTCAAACTCTTCTGGACCAATATACAGACTCCAAACTAATCTATGAAGCCTTCTCCTAAAAGTACCATTGTCCAGAATTGTTTTGCAAATCTGAAGATTACACACAAAGATAATGTACTAAATATTTAAGTGACCTAATTAAAATATTAAGTTTGATATTTAAACAATTTAAAGAATTTTATTTTCACAAAGACTTACACTTAAAACTTCAAAAAAATAAATACTTTCTTATTTGTTAAATTATTATTTTATCATTTGAAGACAGTATATTTTATTGTCTTACCTTTAATGGAAGCTTATTTGTTATGTGCCACATACAAAGTCTGTGTTTTGATTCTTTAAACACCGCTGCAATAGCTTTCCTCATTGCAGGATCTTGATCAGTGACAACCAATCTTGGTTGTTTTGAAAATGCCTTTAAGAAACATCTGAGCAACCAAATGTATGATTTTGTCGTTTCATTAGACAGCATTCCAGCACCAAATGTGACACACTTTCTGTGGTTGTCAATTCCCGTGAAAGGTACAAATACCATGTTATATCTACATAAAACAACTTTATTAATACTTTTTTCACAAGTGAATATATATTATACAAATTATTTCAATTAAATATATTCGTAATTTAAAATTTTCACAAGTGAAAGGTACAAATACCATGTTATATCTACATAAAACAACTTTATTAATACTTTTTTCACAAGTGAATATATATTATACAAATTATTTCAATTTAATATATTCGTAATTTCAAAATTTCACAAGTGAAAGGTACAAATACCATGTTATATCTACATAAAACAACTTTATCAAAACTTTTTTAACAAGTGAAAATATGTTATACAAATTATTTCAATTTAATATATTCGTAATTTTCAAAATTTAACAAGTGAAAGGTACAAATACCATGTTATTTCAATACTTTTTTCACAAGTGAAAAATTCAAATATTATAATCAAAACAAAAATTCAAATAAAACAAATGCAATTCATATAAAAGGAATTAATTAATTAAAATAAAAGAGAACATACTTGTTGGTCCTGAAAGTTGCATCAAAAGATATAGTATCTCCAAATTCTTTGTAATTATATTTGGCCATCTCATCTGCCCAAAAGAGTGAATCCAGCTGGCTGTTTATAACAGAATACTCAAAAGAAAAATTTGCAACATTTTTTTTTCTGTTTTCCATCTTGTTAATCAACATCTGTGCGTCACTATCACCAATATGACTGTTCAAGTCCCTTGTATGATTCCTAAACTCAGTCTCTGTTGCATCAACTGAATCATATCCTCCATTCGTAGCTGCATAAAGGTGATGTGCTCTTGTTGCACCTATATTCGTCCCTCCTAGTTGTTGCATGTAAATTTTTTGTTTGTGATTCATTTTTCTCTTCTTTTTTGTCAGATTTCTATACACTACAGGAATGAATGTATGATTATGTTTTTCTTCAAAATCATACAATTCATATTTTGTATGACTATCATTAAGCTTAAACTTAACCCTTGCCATACATCCTGTCCTTGAAATACTTGACGTTCTAATCTGAATTTCACTAGTTTCTTCACTCAATGTATCCTTATTAACACCTTTTGCCAATCCTTCCCTGTTGCAAACCAAATATTTTCTTTCCACAATACCACTTTTCAGAGTATTTTGTGTTGATAGCCTAACACCAAAACCTGCTTTATCAGCATAGTTTTCATACATTCTTATGCATTCCTTTATAGATGTGAACTCTTTCCCAATTTTCGGTGTCTCAGATTCATCAACAATTGGCTTGTAAAGAAAAATTCCATCTTCTACTTCAATTTCTTCACAAATATCTGATTCATCTTGCCTTATATAATGTATACCTTCAAAAAGATTTATACATATCAACAATTGGCTTTGTAAAAAAAATTTCACATGTGAAAATAGTAAAACTATTCTGAGTGATTATCTTCACATTTGAGTTAGACTTTTTTTGCAATTGTAGCCTATAAAATCTAATACATTTCGATTTTTTTCACTTGTGAAGAAAACTAAAGAAAGCTTATATAAAGTAATTTCATTTGATTAAACTTTAATTACAGTAATTTAGAAGCTCAAAAATACAATACATTCTCTTATAATTTTTTCACAACTGAAGGAAACTCAAAAAAAGCTTAAGTTACTAATTTATTGTCTTCACATGTGATGAAACTATATTTTCTTCACAAGCAAAGATAATTAAATGAAAGCTTAAATCAACTAATTTCATAAAAAGTTCATTTGCTTAATAATTATCTTCACATGTCCTGAAACTATAATTAAACTTACATACGCTTATTATCTCAAAAATACAATACATTCTTATTTTCTTCACAAGTGAAGTAAACTCAAAAAAAATCTTAAATTGCCTATTTTAATTATAAAAAAATTCTGCTAATTTATTATCTTCACAAGTGAATATGAGATGAAACTATAATTTCACTTATTAACAACTTAACGTGTTTAAATATCTCAAACAAAAAAACACAATACACAATTGCAGTCCTAGTTATGTAAAACAGATATTGGGGTTTAAAGTTTTCAACTAACAAGCCAATAAGCTTGAGCAAATAAACTCAGGGGTACAAATTTAAAGTGGCAAATCACTTACTATCCTACTGAGATCTACAATCCAACAAAAGTTCTGATTTCCAAACTAACTATTTATCCTAAAAGTGGTTTAGTATTTGGATGAAAATCTGATGCACAGTGGACCAATTATCTCAGACAGTCCACTTCCAAGTACTCTAACTCATAAATTATATTATATTTATCTTATATTAAGATAATTTAAGCTAAATTACTTTATTATGAAATACTAAAATGATTATGTAACTAAACACAACTTCTGAATCAACTGTTACAACAGCAAGTTTCTGACAACCAAACAACCCTTTAATGAGACAGTCTCAACTAAATCCAACTTAAATCAAACTCAAATCAAACAAAACAAAACCTAGATGCTATTATAGAACAAAAATTCTCAGATGTTAATTTAAAAAACAACTCAAATCCAAATATAGGCAAATTATAAAACAGTATCACAATTATCAAATATAATATTGATTAAATAACAATTTAGTTATGACTAAACTAATAAATGATGCACTAAATCAGAAAACAAACAACTTCTGATATGTCCATACTAACAATACTCAATTCCCTCTAAGCTTTGCCTGTCTTTATGACAGGCCAGTGGTTTCTTTTTGGCTTCCAAATTCCCAATAAGCTCAGCTTATTCAATAAGCACTTGCAAAAATACATTACATTCATATTTTTTTCACAATTGAAGAAAACTAAACAAAAACTTAAATAGCATAATTTCATTAAAAATTGCCTAACTTCAAAACTTCATCCGCTTAATGATTATATTCACATGTGCTGAAACTATAATTACACTCTTTTATGCTTATAATCTAAAAAATGCTATATATTCTGATTTTCTTCACAGGTGAAGAAAAGTCTACTAAAGCTTAAATCGCCTAATTTCATCAAAAGTTCATTCGCTTAATGATTATCTTCACATGTGCTGAAACTATAATTACACTCTTTTATGCTTATAACTTCAAAAATCATATACATTCTTATTTTCTTCACAAGTGAAGAAAACTCAACGAAAACTTAAATCGCCTAATTTAATCAAAAGTTCATTCGCTTAATGAATATCTTCACATGTGCTGTAACTATAATTACACTATTTTATGCTTATAACATCAAAAATCCTATATATTCTTATTTTCTTCACAAGTGAAGAAAAGTCTACTAAAGCTTAAATCGCCTAATTTCATCAAAAGTTCATTTGCTTAATGATTATCTTCACATGTGCTGAAACTATAATTACACTCTTTTATGCTTATAACCTCAAAAATCATATACATTCTTATTTTCTTCTCAAGTGAAGAAAAGTGTACTAAAGCATAAATCGCCTAATTTCATCAATAGTTCATTTGCTTAATGATTATCTCCACATGTGCTGAAACTATAATTACACTATTTTATGCTTATAACCTCAAAAATCCTATATATTCTTATTTTCTTCACAAGTGAAGAAAAGTCTACTAAAGCTTAAATCGCCTAATTTCATCAAAAGTTCATTTGCTTAATGATTATCTTCACATGTGCTGAAACTATAATTACACTATTTTATGCTTATAACCTCAAAAATCATATATATTCTTATTTTCTTCACAAGTGAAGAAAACTCAACGAAAACTTAAATCGCCTAATTTCAGCAAAACTTCATCTGCTTAATGATTATATTCACATGTGCTGAAAATATAATTACACTCTTTTATTCTTATAACCTCAAAAATCATATACATTCTGATTTTCTTCACAAGTGAAGAAAACTCAACAAAAGCTTAAATCGCTTAATTTCATCAAAAGTTCATTCGCTTAACGTTTATCTTCACATGTGCTGAAACTATTATTACATTTATTAACGCTTATAAGCTCAAAAAACCTATACATTCTGATTTTCTTCACAAGTGAAGAAAACTCAACGAAAGCTTAAATCGCCTAATTGAAGATACTATAACTAGACTTATTTTCACTAAAATAACCTAATTAATTAAGTTCACATGTGAAAGTAAATTACACTATCAATTCTAAACAATTATTTAAAAAATTAGTAAATTTAAATAAAATTATATTTATACTTGATATCTCTGTGCTTTCTGGTGATGTTCCGTTGATTATCGTGACATCATCTCCATCCGATTCAGAATCATATGTATTGATATCATCTTCAATTATATTCCGTTGATTGATTTGGTTGACAGACGGTGACTTAGAGCGGGTTAACGGCGGTGGCATGATGATTTGATGGCGGTTTTAGTTGAATGAGATGATTTTGATCTGCGAATGAAGATGAAGATGATCGATTCGCCGGTTAACTGTAATTTATGGAGCTGTTGATGTTAGATCGGAGGTTTAACGACGGTTTAACGGCGTTTTAATGGTGGTTTAATGAACGTTGATGGTGGTATATTGATCGGAGTTAGTTAGGTCAGTTGAGAGAACTGTGTGTGTTTTCACCTACAATTTAATCGAGGTGTGAGATTTTTTTTTATATATTAGATACTTGCTTGGTAATTACAATAATGCCCTTGATTAGTTTAATTTTGAAGCTAATCTTAGCCATTAGATCTAAAAAAAGGAGGGACTAGATGGAGGGCTAGGATCTCTTCTCGCGTTCTCACAAAAAATGGACTTCTCACAAGAATGGCCCCCTATATATATATATATATATATATATATATATATATATATATATATATATATATATATATATATATATATATATATATATATATATATATATATATATATATATATATATATATCCACCCAATCAAACACAGTTGACTTAATAATTGCTCTACAAAGTTTATTCTTGTTCATCTCATCCAGTTGCTTCTTTGCAAATAAAATTTCCCAGATCATAACTTCAATGGCATCTACTTCAGCTTCATCCGTTCAAAAGAGCTTCAAGTATGATGTTTTTTTAAGTTTTCGAGGTGAAGACACTCGTAACACCTTTGTTGGGCATCAGTATAAAGCTCTTGAGCAAAATGGGATTCAAACTTACAAAGATGATGAGAAGATTGAAAAAGGGGAAACCATCGACAGCCAGCTCATGGAATCCATTGAAGACTCAAGATTCTTCATCATTGTGTTCTCTAAGGACTATGCTGGTTCATCTTGGTGCTTAGATGAGCTTGTCAAGATTATGGAGTGCCGGAAGGCGAGTGAGCAGACTGCTTACCCAGTCTTTTATGATGTGGAGCCCAAAGAAATCCGAAAGCAAAGTGGGGCGGTGAAAGAAGCTTTTAAAAAACATGAAAATAAAGAAGCTGTTGGGAAATGGAGGAAGGCTTTAAAAGAAGCAGCCGATCTGGCTGGCTGGGAGTCAAAGAAGACTGCTAATGGGTAATTATTCATAATTTATCTGCTATATGAATTAATGTTAGATCCTCTTGATAATTAGTAATTAGTTAGATCTTCTTCATTGTTACAGGGATGAATCCAAATTAATCCAAATAATTATTGACGATATTTTCAAAAAGATATGTTCCGGTAGTCCGAGTGTTGACAGCAAGTTAGTAGGCATGGAGACACGAATAGAAGCTGTCCTTTCATCTTTAGAACTTGATGCTGATGATGTCCGCATGATAGGGATATGGGGGATGGGAGGTGGGGGGAAGACAACTTTGGCGAAAGTTGTTTTTGATCGAATATTCCTTCAGTTCGACGGTAAAGCCTTTGTTGAAAATGTAAGGGAAGTTTCAAAATCCTCTCGGGGTTTGAAAGAGTTGCAACAACAAATTCTTCGCAGTGTGTTGAGTAATAACGACATCACTGTAAATAGTGTTCATGAAGGAACAAACATGATGAAAAATTTATTGAGTGGGAGAAAAGTTCTTATTGTTCTAGATGATGTTGATGATATAGAACAACTTGAGGCGTTAGCAGGCTCGCCTGACTGGTTCAAATTGGGAAGCAGGGTTATTATTACCACAAGAGATAAGCAAGTTCTAGCCCACCAAGTGAAGTTCATTAATCACGTTAGCCTGTTATCGCCTGCGGAAGCGATTTGTCTCTTGAGTAAGCATGCATTTAAAAGAGATACTCCGATTAAAGGGTATGATGAGCTTTCAAAACAAGTTGTACAATACGCTCAGGGACGGAGCCAGGAATTTGAGTTAAGGGGGCCGTAATTATATATTACGGGTATATACACGAGCAGTAACACACAATTAATAGATCAACGCAACATTGAGTATACATAAAAGGCTCAGTTTTATTCAATATACATTAAATTTTATTTAATACTTTTTTGTTAAAAAATTAACAGATCAAATGGTTAATGAAATTTCAAAAATAATGTATATAGTTTTTTAGAGTTATCTTTTTAGTTACATGTATGTACTCTTTTATCTCTAACCAAATATTGTGAACAACATATTTAAAATAGGGGTTTATTTCGTCATATTAAAAACTAAAAGGGGTGCATTAAAACTTCACACATACATAGTCACAAAGGGCAGCTTTTCCTGGGACCACATATAAACACATAATTACATCTAGTCGTCTTCCCCATCAAACAACAATGGTACCCTGTTTTTCGAAGCCATTCATATTAAGCTTATTACCTTATAAACGATATGTTCTCAACCATAAACACAACCTAAGAGGTGGGCAAGTTGGGGGTGGCCAAGCACCCGCCAGCCCCACCACTGGCTCCGTCTCTGAATACGCTGATGGTCTTCCATTAACAATCAAAGTTTTGGGTTCATTTCTTCGTGGTCTAAATGTGCCTGAATGGGAAGATACCCTAAATAAACTGAAAAAAATTCCATTGGAGAAAACTATGGAAAAATTGGAAATCAGTTATAATGGTCTTGAGCCGCATTACAAGGAAATATTCCTAGATGTTGCATGCTTACTCAAAGGTTGGTATAAAAGAGACGCAATCAGCTCTCTTGTAAGCTGTGGATTTTTTGCTAAAGTTGGCTTAAAAGTTCTTGAGCAGAGATCTCTTATAACTATTTCTGAAGATGAGAAACTCGGGATGCATGACCATATAGAAGAGATGGGCAAGAATATTGTTCGTCGTGAGAATCCCAATAAACCTGAAAACCATAGCCGGTTATGGATTAAGGAGGAAATTGAAGAGATGTTGGCTAATGACTCGGTAAGTATCAAGTTTTTTGTTTTTGTTTTTTTTCTTTTTTTTTTTTCTTTTAGAATATCAAGTTATTTAGGTTCTTAAACTAAAAAGTCAGCATACTTTTCTAAAGTGTAGTGATATTTACACATACACATAAATTTATATATAACTTTAGCGGAACCACTAGAATCATACAACTAAAATTTATGTGTATGAAGTAAAAATGTATGGGTAGATATCACTATTCTTTTTTAAAAGTTCAATTTAGTCATACATATACAAAATAACTTCCATGACCGGTAGTCAAATACAATTTTTCACTTTTCTTATCTCACTATGATAATCCAGCAATAATCATGAAACTCATCCACCATCCCACCATCACCCAACCACCACCCCCGCCACCAAATCACCACCAAACAAGCACCTCCAGAAACCCAAAAATCCCCAAATTTAATGAAAACCATAACCTTAGAATATCATATTTAATCAATTCATCTAATTTAATAGAAAAAAACAAAAATCCGCAAATTTTATAAAAAATACCTAAACATTTCTTTTCAATTGGAGAAATTAACTTCACATTTTGTTTTGTAATGAAACAATTCTCATGGTCTCTACTATTTGAATTACAGGGTACCCAAGCAACAGAATGTATAACACTGATTGCACCAGGTGGATTGAATTATGAAATTTTAATAAAGGGTCTCGCAAATATGAAGAAACTTAGATTTCTTCACGTGTTTGCCCCACCTGTAAGTAAATACAAAGTTAGCAAGTGGAACCTTGATGAAGATAGTATACACCTTCCAAATGCCTTACGATTTCTGAGCTTGGAATTTTATCCTTTTTCAAGTTTACCAAAAACATTTCAAGCAAATAATCTTGTTGGACTTGATATGTATGACAGCAATATCGTTCAACTTTGGAAAGATGGAGAAGAAAAGGTAGAATGATTAATTGGTATTTTATCTTTCCCTCTTTTGTTATTCATTACACCAGTTACTAACATTTATATTTCCACTTTTTTTTGTTGCTTATGACAGCCTTTTTTAAAGCTCAGGCTCCTAAAGTTGACCTTTTCATTTCATTTGAGGACCCTTGACCTTAGTTTGGCTCCGAATCTTGAGACACTAATTCTTGAATATTGTGATAATTTGGTAGAAGTTCATTTCCAGGTTACTCCAAATCTAATGGAGTTACATATCGATTATTGTAAGAGATTGGAAAAATTACACATGCCTGCTAAAAGTCCAAATCTTGAGACGCTAAGAGTCAGGGATTGTGCTAATTTGGTCGAACTACATATTCCTGCTAAATGTCCAAAGCTCGTTAATCTTGACCTCAGTTATTGTATTCAAGTTGCAGAATTGCCCGAGGAAGTTGGACGGTTAGAATGTTTAAAAGAGTTGGATATCACTGGAACAGGCATTAGTCATCTTCCAGAGAGTATTTTTAGGATGAAATGTCTGCGTCTTGTTGGGTCTAGACGGCTTCTTGAGTCGTGTGATTTTACATCCGAGATAAAAACCTCTCATTTTAAAACATTCTGCTACATATAAAGTGGTGAATAGCACAGGCACTAAAAGCAGAAGTCCCATGTACCGTGGTCGAGTGATGATTTTGAACATCTCCAAAGGCCCAAAGAAGTCACTGCGTTAAGAACTTTTTTAGCAGGTACTTTCTCCCTTGTCTATAAATTGTCTTATGTTTGTATGCATGTGGTGCACCGGTTGTTCTTTTTGTAATGGGAGGTGATTTGCACACTCTCATAAATGATTGAGACACTCTAAATTAAATGATTGAGACACTCTAAATTAGAGTGTCTTGACATTTATACCCTCACAGGATAAGATTAAGTAAAAGTAATGTGATGATTTATAAATGTAAAGACACTCTAATTTAGAGTGTCCCAATCATTTATGGGAGTGCGCAAATCACCTCCTATTTGTAATAGCTTCTGTTCGTATTGATATTACTTAGACCAGAAATTATAATACATTAGTTCTTCTTGGTTTTTTTCTTTTTTTGTTTGTACTGCAATTTGGTTTTATTTGTTTTTGGTTTACACAATTACATGACATACTGAAGTTGAAGGTCAATCTCCGCCCTCAATGGTTTGGTTTCAGCTAGCCTTTTAAAATCAAAGTACAAGGAGATACGCCAAGCAACCAAGTCTCTAATACTAGTTATGTACTCTTGAATTAGGTATAGTTATTAACTTTGACTTCTTTATTAAGTCAATGTATGTTCATGGTTAAAACAATGAAACATTTACATGATCATGTTATAAATAATATAGTCTATATTATTTATCAACAAACACGTTCGTTTTTTTTTTAATCAACACCCGTTTTATCTCTCACTGAGGTGTGAATCAGTATTTTTCTTACCACTTTAATTTCATTTTTCATTTTCAATTCACTTACCAAAATATAGGAAATAAAAAAAAAAAAAAAAACATGAGGTGTGGTGGCGCGTGGAAGGTGGATTTACGCGCATGGACCTTCAAAATAGGTTCACCACCATGAAATAAAGGTGGGTGTGGGTGGTGACGCGTGTGATGTGGGTGATGGTGGTGTAACACGGCGCGTGCACCGCTGTTTGGTGCTTAGGACGGTGGAATAATAGTGGATCTATTGTTAGGGTGTGCAAAATGAGGGGAGTGGGAGGTGATAAGGGTTTTTATTAACCCAAGGGTCAGTTTTGCCAAGTTGTACAAGTTAAGGGGGCGTGGCCGAATTTAAACCAAGGGGCCGAAGTGCAGTTTTTCGTTTTTCGAATGTTTCAACATAACGTTCCTCTGGCTCGTTTAGCGTAGCAAAAATGCTCGTGTGACATTATAAGTTTCGCCATTGTTTATAAATATATATTTCTGTTAAAAATGACTATAAATAAGTCTATATTTGTTTAACGCATTAAAACTCATTATTCCTCGTATTATTAGGTTAAATTGTGGTGACTCACGTTGTACTCAAACCCAAGTTCTACAGGCAAATTACACGTATTAAATAAAAATATTCCAATATCAAATCTCAGATAGTCTAAACTGTTTCTAGGTCTTTGTTATCGTGTTCAACCGTAACGTAGTGTTTAACTAGGTCTCAAATTACCGGTTTGTCACATCATGTTTGTTATGTTGTATTAGTAGTAGTAGTACATGACAATATTGTGCTTTATTCAACCACTTTCGGGCATTTGCTGCAAGTTCATTACAAGGAAACAAACATTATCAAGTTTTGATTCTTGAGTAGAGGTTAGCTATACGTGACAAGTTCTTTATGAGATGGGAGCATGCTTATTTCTAAGACATCATATTTTTTAACAAAAATCATACAATCCGACAAAAACCCATGCGCTTCTCGTGAATCCCCTTGTGTCTGACCCTGTAAGTGAATGAATATCGTTTGCCCATTGATACAACCATATTATATTTGTATCATACCTATAGTTATATTTGTGTTCAAGCTCCATCTTTAATACTTTTGCTTAGTTCCTCTCCCTTTTTTTTTTTTTTTTTTTTTTTTTTTTTTTTTGACACATATACGATAACATACAAGCTTTTTCAGAAGAGACCGACAACAAGCATAGGCTCCCGCTATGAATATCTTATATGTGTACATCACTACAACTACAAGCCCGATTAATCACCACCTAGGCGCTACAGGGCCACCAACCTTGCCGATTTGTGTAAATCGGTCAACCGTGGTCAACAACGGTCAACGACTATCAACGATGGTTAAACTTGTCGGAAACTTGCAAATCTCGCTGGAAATACCCAAAACTCATCGTAAACTAGTTTTATATCACTTATAGTCGGTTTTATATCTATTACAAGATATTTTTTAAGGAAAATCCTACCGGGAATACCCAAAATTCACAAAAAAATACCCAAAACTTGCTAGAAATGCCAATTCGATTAATCACCGATTCGTGATTTTTGCAACCTTAAACAAATGTAATCACTTATATTTGCTGTTTATATCTATATCAAGATGTTTTTAAGGAAAATCTTGTAGAGAATATCCAAAGCTCACCAGAAATACCCAAAACTTGCCAAAAATACCAATCAGATTAATCAACGATTAATCCCGCCTAGACCGATTATAAGCTACAAGGGGGTCGACCGCCCGACTACCAATTCGCGATTTTTGCAACCTTTGACAACAATTATAAACACCTTTGGTGACGACATTGTCGTCACTAAACTTATTTATTTAAATAGTTTATTCTAAAATTCATTATTTATTTCTTAAAAAAAATTTAATAAAATAAAAATAATTAAATTAGGACAAATATTTGGTAACGACTTAGTCGACACTAAACTTATTTATTAACAAACTTAATTTTAAAATCATTATTTATTCTTTTTAAAAAGTTTTTTAAATAAAATAAAAATAATTAAATTAGTGTAAATATTTGGTGACGACATTGTCGTCACTAAACTTAATATTGTATTATTTTATAAATGTTAAGTAACCAAAAAATTATTATTTATTATTTTTAAAAGTTTTTTTAATAAAATAAATATAACTAAATTAAGATAAGTATTTGGTGGCGACGAGATCATCACTAAACTTAATATCTTTCTTTTTTATTAAGGTTAAATAGCTAAAAGTTTATGAAAAGTAATTAGTGAAGACATTGTCGTCACTAATCTGTGTAGCTTCAAAATTACATTTGACTAAAAAAACCCCGTCCCGAAATGTGTTTTTGCTTGTAGTACATGTACCCCTCTAATCATATAATAGCTATACAACATATAATGGAGAGAGCACTCTCTCTCCATTAAATGCACACAAAAATCTTGATCTTAAAATTAAGATGTACATTATATTAAGCTTTTAGTACAAATAAATATACTACACACATTAACCTTCTCTCCATAAAATGTTACAAAATTATTACTCCCTCCGTCCCATTTTTATTGTCTATGTTACCATTTTTGGATGTTCCAATTTAATTGTCCACTACTAAATATAGATAAGAAAGTTTGATCGAGTTTACCATATTGCCCTTGATTAAAATTATTATTACAAACTTTAATGAATAACTTAATTAATTACTTAAGGGCAAAATTGTCATTCTGTTAAAAAGTAAGAAAGAGAAAGCTGTAATAAATGCACTTTTATTAAACTATGTGATTTTTGTCGGGGGACAATAATTTTAGGACGGAGGGAGTAAAATTAAGACATACAATATATTAAGCTTTTGGTACAAATCAATTAAAAAAACATCTCAAAATCTTAAAATTAATAATACAATATTAAACACACTAATTAATATTATTTTTAAAACACCCTATAATAAAAAATATATGTTATTATACATATTATACAAACAAATAAAACACACAAAATGGGTGAACTTGGATCATTTTTTTCTTCCGGTTAATCAGTTCGTCATTGTTATTTTGTTGACGACTAAATTTTAATAATAAGGTAACCGCCGCTACAACGCGCGTGTATCCTACTAGTCTTTTGTAGCGAATGGACAAAGATGCCTCCAACTAGTTTCGTTTTACATGTTTATTTTATTAAAGTAAGTTTCGGATGACATTGAAATACAAGTTCTTAAATGTAATTTATAATGACGTTAAATTGTGAAAAGACTACAAATTTGATGCAAAAAATAATTAAGTAGATGGAATGGAAAGTTAATGGGGAATTTGATGCGAATAGACTTAATGTCAAAACATGATAAAATATGAATGGAATAGATTATGTTTGAAATCATTTGTGTTATTGTTGTGGTTTCATCGGAAAAATAAAATAATAAAGCTATCCCACACCGGTCCTTTCATCAATGTTTAGACTTAAACTAATATAGCTATTAAGCTAATATTTTGCACAGGAAAAAATGATTAGAATGTAGACTTATATTTCGGATTATATGACTAGTTTATTGAATGATTGGCACAAAGAAACACGACCCGAACACGAAATAAAATCAAGTCCTTACATCATCTTTTTTTTTTGAAATGAAGTTTAGATTTTATATTTACCCTTCGAAATATGACATTACAATACAATGGCAGGTAGCCAGGCAACAAGTTGCGCCGCTACCCCCCTTTTGAATAGCGAACCCTATTCTACTAAAAACAAAGTTTGAAACCTTAAGGGACGAAGAAATGCTATTAACGACTTTCTGAACCCGATTCAGAAGTCGCACAGCTTCAGGAGCAAGAACACCAAAGGTATCAAAAGCAAACGGGACAAACACGTGTTGATTCTTCAGGCATGCTTTCTCGTATTTTGCCACTTTATTTGACTCTGCTTTGAGCGCCGCCTGCCCTGCAACAAAGCAGTGTCCTTGAGCCCGACAAGGGGGGAGACCCCAGTTAGATCTACACAATCGTGTTTTCCCCCTTCCCACCCAAACACAAGAATGTCCGCCGGGCGTAAGGTGGATCTCCCCTCTAAGGGATCAGTCAGGAAGTTCACTGGGCCTCCTTTTTAGCAGATATCCCGGCCCGCTTAAGGACATCACAGAGTACATCTCTCACCAAATCATGTCGATATTTAAAACCCGGTAGCTCTTTACAGTGGATCGCGTGCTCACCGAAAGAATCCAAACACGCTTTACGGCATACTGGACATGGCTCATCAACCGGGAACAAAGGAATCATCAGCCGGTACTTAAGGATAGCGCGGTATTCCACAGCCGACATGTGTTGCCCCAAGCCATCAATAGGTACAACAGCCAGGAGATCCTGAGCATGAGGGGTACGCAGACACTCAACCACAGCTCTTTGCCGAGGGGATAAAACAAACTTCTCTTCAAACCTCTTGACAGTTTCGCTATATAAGGCATTCGCCAGAATTTTCTGGGATTTAAGGGGGGCGGTGTCTTTAATGTAGAAACCGCCAAGGTCAAGATCGGGAAGAGAACAATGCAAAAGGTCCAACGCACTCCTGTAATCGGAGTCTAATACATCCCCACCACATTCTCGGAGTATATGGTTTTGCAAACTCCAAGATTGGGCCCTTGAAGCCACGAAAGCATACGAAGAGGCATCCTCGGCCGTACAAATCCCTTAGCCTCCGAACCGGGTCGGAAGTGAAGCCAACCTCCACTGTAAATCCCCGAAAAAGGCGCCCCCACACACAACAATATCCTCTAATGCTCCCCGTAGCCCCTTGTCAAAAAGAGAGACAGCTTCCCCGACCAAAGAAGGTTGACACGTTCGGAGACCAAACAGTAATTTAGCAACACCCATACAGGAACGAAGCAAGAGGAGCTCGCTCTGAGGGTCCCGCAAGCGTTTAAGGCAACTCATCAACCTGACTGCACAGGTAGCTCTTTTAAGAGCCATACTACTAATAAACTCCGCATCTCGACTAACAGCACCCCCCAAGAGTTTCACACCCAGCACCGGCCTCCCAATCCCCTGAGGGAGTAGGCCCTCCCGTACCTTCACACCATTGCACGTTGGCCAGAAAACTTCAGTTTTTTTTTATGTTAAGTTGAAGGCCTAAGGAAGGACCCTCAGCTCGAATGATATCTAAAGCATTGGCCACTTGGGTGGCATCTCCAATAATCGTCCCGTCATCTAGGTACCAGGCATGGAATAAAAGTTTGCATCGATCTCTAATACGGTGAACCAGGGGGTGTAGAACAAGGGCAAAAAGGAGGGGCCCCAAGGGATCCCCCTGCTGAACGCCAGTGGAAGACCAAATATAATCATCACCCACATATAATCTAGCCGGTTGACCATATAAAAAATCGACCCACGTAGAAATGGATGGACACCATTTACTCACCTCATACAGGAGAGCAGTCCTATCAACCAAGTTAAAGGCGTTCGAAAAATCGACAGTAAGCATAGCCAAAGACCCATCTTGGTGGTACTCATTAAGGAACCTGTTCGCACTATGAAGAACAGCCTCAGCCCCATTCGGAATCCCAACCCCAAACTGAAAATCGCCAAGATATTTAGCCATCTCCTTCCCAACACCCTTCATAGCCACCTTGGAGATCACCCTCCTCCAAATCGACCCAACAGCGATAGGCCTAATCCCATTATCAGGTTTGAGAAGAGGCGTAAGAGGAGCAGAAGCAACAAACTCTGCCAAACTCCTCGGGCACCTCCCCCCCAAGCACAAATTAACCATAGCTGAAGTAGCCCTAAGCAGGCTATCAGCAATCACAGACCCCTCTCCACAGAAGGCATCTAAAAGGTGTTGGGCCCTCAAACCGTCTCTCCCGCAAGAGGTCCTTTTGGGGAACGATTTAATATATCCGAGCACACAATCTGACTCCACCACAAGAAGAGGCTCAGAACGAAAGGAGGCAGGCATGGAAGGAGGGGGTTACAGGGGTGCTTAGCCACTAAGGCCTCCAAAGTATTCTTATTGAGGGGTGCAACCCCCGAAGAGCACAAAACCTTAACCGCTGTAGTGAAATGACCATCCGCAACCTTACGTAAACATTGTTTTACATTAGCCACCTCACACTCGTCATCGTTCCCAGTGCCCTTTTTGCTACCATCCGGGGCCACCCTCATGGGTTGATCAAACAACGACTGGACAAGAGTGGCAAAACCCTCCCGATCACCCCACTGAGCCAAAGACCGCTGGATACTAAGGCATTGGCCCGACTTCCTATTGCCCGACCTCTTGTCCTGGCGACCGACAGGCTTGAACACCCCCAAGGTGCAACGTGGTAATATCAAAAGTCGAACCCATGCCTCAACAGAAGTAGGCATAGCAACCACCTTGTCTAAAGCTGCAGTTAAGGCTTGGGCAAACGCCATACGGCAGCTAAGGGGGATACTCTTAACAGTCTTGATGGGGAGAGAGAAAACGCGGTCAAGTAAAGCAACATCTACACCCACCTCTCCCGTCGGGGTATCAACATTTTCACCATCGGGTCTGGTGATGCCGAGAATAAAACCCTCTCCATCTCGCCCACCCGACACAAAACGAATAACCTTATCCTCATGATGGCACGACCGACTGAAGGCATGAAGGCACATACACTCACCCCCACAACCATTGTTCAGACACCCTCAAAGCTTCACAAACAGAGGTAAAAAGATTAGGATCGTCAGCAATTGGACATCTCAAAGTATCTGATACGTGGGAATCGCACCAGGCTTTACCTCTCAAGGGATCTTGAGAAGCTTGCAACCCCCACCAGGCAGTGTACCTGATCGTTGTAGTATAGTATAGTGACAAGTACCGGGGGATTGATCGTTCAGCAAGGAACAGTGTCGCTAGGATTAGAAAACCTAAATACTAGTTCTAAGGATGAGGGATGATTATTTTTGTATTTTTATATTTTTTTTAGACAGCAAGTAAAAATCTCGGGTTTGAAGGATTTAGGCGGAATTAGTTGCTAGTCAGCTAACCCAATACTAAAGATGCAATCAAAATAAAATACTAGAAATGAAAATAAACTAATTTAAACTAAAGGTGTGAGCAGTAAGTGGAGAAAATATGTTTACTTAGATTTCACTACTCCCTAGATATCTTTTACACGTTAATTAATTGTTATAGTTGCGTGGATGACGGATTGTATTCCTTAATATCATTCATGGGGTGGCGCACTTAATTCCCCAATCCTATGAGTGCCTACTTCACTCCTATGTCGAGCCGATATAAGCTCCTAACATGGGATCATTAGAATTTACTCATGCATTAAATACAACCAATAAAACCTAGTACACATCGGTTCATGTTTCCTAAGACGTTCAAGCATGTTACCATTTGGAGATCTGCCAGTTTTCTTAAGCCTAACATCGAATTCATTCATCCAATACAACCATAAACAAGTAATCAACACATAATTAACATCTAGGTTTCATTAGATCCAAGCAAACACAAGATAAATCTAGCTTAACATGGTGGAATCAAGACAAGAACAAGATATAGACAACCAACACATAGACATATTGATTGAATTAAAAGAGTACTTATCTCAATTACACATGAAAGGGATCAAGGGCCGAGAGCCCTTGAAAAACCTGTAAAATTCGTACCAAAATCGTAGCTAGGGTTTCTCCAAAACTTCTCTCCTTTAATGTGAAAATTAGAAAACTATATATAGGAAATTGGGTCTGACGGCGTCAAGAACAAATTTCTGACGCCGTCATCTCGCCGCCAAAATACTCCTCGGACTGCCTTGATCTACTTTTGACGCCGTCATGTCCTAGGCCGTCGCGCATTTAACTCTTGACGCTCTACTTTGTATCGCCTTCATGATTCCACTGGGCCGTCATGGAATTTACTCTTGACGCCGTCAAAAATTCCTTCTTGACGCCGTCACCTACTGTTCCCAGCAAGGAAAATTAAGACTTTGGTGTTTTCTTCACTTTTATGCTCTAAAAACGTCTGAATTGCTTCCTTTTCCAGATTTATCTCCCAAAGTACCTAAAATCACAAAAGGAATGATTTAGGGCAATATTTAATCAAATAAATTCAATTCCGGGATTAAATGACCCCCTAAAAGTGGTTCATTTTTCGCCTCATCATATACCCTTACACTTGAGATTTGCTTGTCCTCAAGCAAGTATGCTTTTATTCTACTCAAAAGACAAGTTAGGGGTCATTTAACACTAATATAAAAGTAATTATAACAAATAATCGTTCCACAAAAGACCAAATACAAGCACGGAGGTCATACACTAGCACCTCACAAATAGTGTTTAGATACTCACATTTCTCGGGTGTAATAAAGTGATATAACATTATGGAAATGGAAGATATCTCTCACTACCTGTCATAGCAAAATAGATTACCATAGGCTTGGGAAAGGATCAAACCTCCACCACATGGCGTAAGCACCTTGGATAAACTATCAAAGAGGTCTTTTAAAGGGTTGTAATGTTAGGTATAAGGATATGAAATACACGGTTTTGTTGGATAAAGGAAGTTTTTACTGGTGGCGAGCTAACAATCTTGGTTAATTACATGTACAATATGGCGTTTCTAAGCCAAGACTAGACTCGACTTAAGCTAATAAATGAAAAATAACAAAAACATAAAATGAACATAGAATGAAAAAGGATGGTAGTCCGTATGTTTTTTTTCTTTTCCTTTTTCTATTTTTTTCTTTTCTTTTCTTCTTTTCCTTCTTTTTTCGATTTTTTTTTCTTTTTTTTTTTTTTCTTTTTTTTTTTTTTTTGCATACACTCTTACCCTACCATCCAAAATAATACATCATAGGGAATGGACATTCCCCTTACACTTGAATCTTTACATACTTTACAATAAACTAATCTAATGACTCGAATTAAGAAAATCAAAACACTTGGAGCACTTTTAATATTAACGTACATATGGGGGTAATATATGATGTTCTTCCCCATTACTCCATAACATTAGTACTTTACCCATGAGTCCCAATCGTCCCAAAACAATATGTACAAGGATATGACTTGACTTAGCAACCATGTAATCAATTAGAAAGTTAATTTAGGGTTTAACAAATAACAATAATGCACTAAAGATGAGTGCATACACGGAAGGCTAAGGAGATTTGGGTGTACATTTAAGTGGGGTGTAACAAATTCTTCCTTTAAGTAAAATGCTTAAAGTTAGAAACGAAAAGATAGGCTCGGAGGGGTGTACTAGGGGTTTCGTGTACTAAAAATGAGTACAACGCTAAGGGTGTGGGAAAAATTAGTTGACTTAACTAGCCAAGTAATATGACTTAAATGGTCAAGTAATTATGATACGGGTTTAACACAAGGGTGATCCTAATGCCTCTTATCATGTAGTAAATCCTACTACACGAATGTAGTCTCACTAGCGGTCTCGGGATGCATCACTAACGCAAGTTCTAGAATCTAAATGCTACCGGTACACTCATAAGCACTAATAGTAAATGCTTTTCCTATCAAATCTAAAGGCGAACCTCACATATTTGGGTGGAAAATTTTTCTGAATAGTACGGTTTTGTGCTAGTCATACAATCTCCTATCCATGAGACGCTTGCTAAGGCTAAAGTTTCACTCCTAAATGTTGTAAAAAATTTTAAATTTGGCGCTAAAATTGCACTAACAAGTATTTCTCATAGTTTTATTACACATCTACCATTAAATAAAACAAACTCAAGCGAAAGTGTACATGTAAGGTATCATCATTTTACCCTCCCCTTACATTTAGGATGAACATTGTCCCCAATATTCAAGTAAAGAATGTAAAAGTGAAATAAGTAAAACAAATGAAATCAAATACTCCCCTGATTCGCTCGGTATGGATATTAAGGTGGCCAGGTTAGATCTTCCTCCAAGAAAATGAACCATCAAAGCTTCCCTTCCAGAATATAAATCATCTTCTTGTCAAACATAACCTGTAAATCCTGAGAAAATAGACAAAACAACCTCGCATAAAATCGGCAGCATCCTATATAAGTTACTAAACCCTAGAAAACAAAGTAAGATATAATGCTTGTGAAATGAAGTTTGCAGATTTCCTGGAGATTATAAAACTTAATAATTCACAAAAACCATAAGACTCCGTTAGAAAAACAAAACTGGTAAAATTTCCAGATTATTACACGTGACGCTGTCAAGAGTTAACTCTTGACGCCGTCAAAAGTGACCTGCAGAAATTCTTATGTTAAGTTTCCGGAAAATTTCTGGAAAAACTTGGTCCTACTTCCTGGAAAATCCTACAAAACTTCATTATGACTCAATACAAGCATTTGACTCTAACAAATACGAATATACATGTTCATTTAATATTGTGGAGAATCATGATCGGTTTGTTTCTTAAAAACATATTTGGGGTTTCCCCTTACACTTATCTTTTGCAAAAATACTTTTAGGGTGGAGTTAAGACTAGGCCAAAACAACAAAGTAAAGTATTTCCAATTTTTAGTTGAGAAACATGATCTACCAACAATAAAAATAAAGCATGCATACGGAAGCAAATAACAAACAAACAAAATGAAAATCACACAAAGCATGGGTTGCCTCCCAAGAAGCGCTTTTCTTTATTTACGAGTCTTGTAGCTAGACTCAAGGCCATGGGTTAACGTGTATCGCTTATGCTCACGTAACCAAGTGTGAGCCATCTAATAGTCGCCTCATCTTTCTTATAATCATCTCTTAACTCTAAGCATCCGCGATAGTATCTTTTATTCTTTTCGTGAGTATACTTAAGTCCTTTTCTCTTATCATTCTCACTTAACATTTCTATGGGTGGATACCTACTACACTTTTCCATGGAAAAATCCTTGAACATAGGGTGTGTGCGGGGCATTTGATAGACAAAATCTTCATCCCCATCTGAGAATGTAATTAACCCTTCTATGAGTTTTTCAACAAGGTTGGTCAACCTTTTGAAGGGTTTTCCAAACACAACTTGGGTTAACTTATCATCAATAAATTCTCCTAGATTCTCCATAACCATGAACTCAACAAGATAAACCAAGCTTCCAACAAACACATGCAATGGTATTGTTCTAGCAATAATATTTTCTCCTTTGTATTCTAACTCATCTACCATGATTTTATTGTATTCGTTACGCGAGATTATGTTTATTGGGAGAGATGAGTTAAGGTAGGCATTGAAGCTCCTGAATCCAATCTTACAAGGAAATTGCATGTTAAATGAACCGTCACTCTCAATTCTTGTTCTAGGGTCGTCATACCTAATATGGTTCATCTCCTCTTCTATCCTATTCTCATTAATCACATCACCATCATCTAGATTCTCATCAGAGTCTGAATACTAAAAAGGACTAGCCCTATGGTCATCATCATGGTCAGACTCCTCCATTTCAGAATTATTGTCAAAGTGGTTGTTAGGCGAGAGGTTAGGTATGTTCTCATTCTCCAATAAAGGGATTGGAGCGGGCATTTGGAAAATCCTACGACGAAAAACACGAATAACAGGAATCAAACGATCAATGTTATTGTTATCCATCAAGATAATTTACGAACAAAGGAAATAAAGAAATAAGATAGACTAAAGAAAACTTAAAAATAAAAATAAAATATTACTAGAAAGGAATCTAGCAAGTAGACCTAATAAAAAGAGATTCTAACCTAGACAATAACTATTCCCCAGGCTGCGGCGCCAAAAACTTGATACGTGGGAATCGCACCAGACTTTACCTCTCAAGGGATCTTGAGAAGCTTGCAACCCCCACCAGGCAGTGTACCTGATCGTTGTAGTATAGTATAGTGACAAGTACCGGGGGATTGATCGTTCAGCAAGGAATAGTGTCGCTAGGATTAGAAAACCTAAATACTAGTTCTAAGGATGAGGGATGATTATTTTTGTATTTTTATATTTTTTTTAGAAAGCAAGTAAAAATCTCGGGTTTGAAGGATTTGGGCGGAATTAGTTGCTAGTCAACTAACCCAATACTAAAGATGCAATCAAAATAAAATACTAGAAATGAAAATAAACTAATTTAAACTAAAGGTGTGAGCAGTAAGTGGAGAAAATGTGTTTACTTAGATTTCACTACTCCCTAGATATCTTTTACACGTTAATTACTTGTTATAGTTGCGTGGATGATGGATTGTATTCCTTAATACCATTCATGGGGTGGCGCACTTAATTCCCCAATCCTATGAGTGCCTACTTCACTCCTATGTCGAGCCGATATAAGCTCCTAACATGGGATCATTAGAATTTACTCATGCATTAAATACAACCAATAAAACCTAGTACACATCGGTTCATGTTTCCTAAGACGTTCAAGCATGTTACCATTTGGAGATCTGCCAGTTTTCTTAAGCCTAACATTGAATTCATTCATCTAATACAACCATAAACAAGTAATCAACACATAATTAACATCTAGGTTTCATTAGATCCAAGCAAACACAAGATAAATCTAGCTTAACATGGTGGAATCAAGACAAGAATAAGATATAGACAACCAACACATAGACATATTGATTGAATTAAAAGAGTACTTATCTCAATTACACATGAAAGGGATCAAGGGCTGAGAGCCCTTGAAAAACCTGTAAAATTCGTACCAAAATCGTAGCTAGGGTTTCTCCAAAACTTCTCTCCTTTAATGTGAAAATTAGAAAACTATATATAGGAAATAGGGTCTGACGGCGTCAAGAACAATTTTCTGACGCCGTCATCTCGCCGCCAAAATACTCCTCGGACTGCCTTGATCTACTTTTGACGCCGTCATGTCCTAGGCCATCACACATTTAACTCTTGACGCTCTACTTTGTGACGCCTTCATGATTCCACTGGGCCGTCATGGAATTTACTCTTGACGCCGTCAAAAATTCCTTCTTGACGCCGTCACCTACTGTTCCCAGCAAGGAAAATTAAGACTTTGGCGTTTTCTTCACTTTTATGCTCTAAAAACGTCTGAATTGCTTCCTTTTCCAGATTTCTCTCCCAAAGTACCTAAAATCACAAAAGGAACGATTTGGGGCAATATGTGATCAAATAAATTCAATTCCGGGCTTAAATGACCCCCTAAAAGTGGTTCATTTTTCGCCTCATCAGTATCCCTCCTCTCGTCTGTGCCCAACTGATGCCTCTTGATATGTGCCACTAACCTTGGGAATCCCTTAGCCCCCACCAAACCATCGGGGCAACAATGAAACCGTTGGAAAGGACAAGGCCAGAACCCGCTACCATTAGAAACAGCCATAGCGAACCGGAACGTCGATAAAAAAAAGGCAACTCCAAAACTTATGAAACAGGTTGAATTTCAAAACCCAGAAATCTTTGTTTGAAACTTGAGTTGCGGGAAATGATGGATTTGAGATTTTGAATGTGGGTTTTGAAGGAATTGAAGTTTAGTAACTGGAAGGGGTATAATTTTGGGTGTTAATTGAAGGTTTTTGTGGGTGTTATTTTGAAAAATTGAATTAGGGGAAGTGATGAATTGGTGATTTTGGAAGAAGGTTTTGAAGGAATTGAAATTTAGGGAATTGGAAGTGGTTAAATTTTAATGATTCGTAAAGCAAAGATTATAGAAATAAAAAGCTAATGTAAAGAATATGAGTGGAATTGATTATGTAATTTATATGGTTTTTGCAAAAGAAGAAACAAAAGAGGATGTTTGTCTCACATCACCCAAACAATCAACATTTACATAACGTTTTGTCCCAATAGTTTGGGCTATTAACGAATTAATAGTTCTTCTTATCTATATTTTAAAACAAAATTTTTAATATAAACTCCATTTCAATAAGCGAATAATTGATTTTCTTATAAATGTATTATCTCGTTAGGAAAGATGAGTTTATAATTATTATTTGTTTATGTAATATCATTAAGAAGTTAAAAAATTGAGTTGCATGTGTATTTGTTTTTGATTCATCGCATACGTTAGAACTATTCTAAGTAAGGGTGCTCATCGGGCGAAAACCGGACTAGACCAAGAAAAACCGGACCGGACCGAGACCGAATCTGGAAAAAAACCTAGACCGAGACCGGACCGAATGTGGTTGGTCCGGTTCGGTCTGGTCCGGTCTCGATCCAAATAGGCTAAATGTCCGGTTTTTAAGCCGGACCAAACCGGACTGGACCGGACCGAGACCGAAATTATGAAAAACCCTAGACCGAGACCGGACCGAATGTGGTCGGTCCGGTCAGTTTTGTCGGTCGGTCCAGTCCATCCGGTCCGTTTGCTCACCTCTACGTATTTGTGCCAATGTTATATTTTAGATTCTAGAAGAGGAATGATACACTCACAAAAAAATCTACAAAATAATTTACATAATGAAGTGTCACTCCCTGATTGGTAAATGATTTAACCCAACTCTAATTTGCATTGCGTGAAATTGATAAAATCTAAACGTAACATTTAAATCTATGTTTCATTCATGATTATCCTGCTCTTATTTGCATTGCCACTAAATAACCAATTTTGAGTTTAGTACTCCCTCCGTCCCAATTTAATTGTCCATGTTTCCTTTTTTGTATGTCCCAATTTAATTGTCTCATACTAAAAATAGGAAAAAAATACACCGTTGGTCTTGAAACTTTCCACGAAACATCACAGGGCACCCTAACTTTCTAAAAACGTCATGTGGCGTCCAAAACATGTGAAATTGAGGCCGATTGCGTCCCTTGACCCATTTGGGCAAGGTCAACACACGTTTTATGTTCTAGTTTCAGGGGCATAATAGTCCAATCACATTTTCAACCATATATAAGTTAAATCTAACCCAAGCTCCTTTAACATCATCATTTTTGTGCTTAGTTGTTGTTTCTCTGAAGTTAGCAAGCATGGATCTTTATGGAAATTCACCATATTAATGTGTTCTTTCCTCAAATGGGGTATTGTTAACATCTCATTGAGTAGTAAGTTAGTAGATTATATCATGATTAAAATACACCATTGGTCACTAAAATACACCATTGGTTACACAGTCATTCACTTTTTGGGTGTATGTTGACTTGTGAAAGTCATATCGGTTAAATCCAAACACCCGCTAAACTGCATATGCAGATACAAACATGCAATTGAAAGCAAAAACTCAGAAAATGCAAGATTAAGATTATCATTTAAAATATATATTCGTTACATAATTACATTAGTCCGAGGCGTATGCCAAATGGACATCATCATAACTGAATGTTTCTAAACATTCATCTTCTTCACTTTCATCATTTATTTTTTTGATCAATTTTTTTTCTAATTTCCTAACTGCATCCTTCTCTTTCTAATGCTCCTCGTACGCTGCAGAACGCCTTCCGTCTATCACTTCAGCATGGCTTCCTTCAGCCTCCTCATTTCCTTCTTCGTGCTCTGTTGGTTCTTCCTTCTCCTTTTCATCTACCTCCTTCCACTCTTGTTCCAACGCAGCTTCTAGTTCATAGTAGCAGCTTTCATCACCTTCAACTTTGGCCGACTGTTGTTGGTTAGATACAGGGTTTTCTACTACCACATTTGCTTCAATAGTCGGTCTTTTGGTCAATTCTTTGTCTTGGATAGCATCCGCATCTCTTGGTCGTTTATTTCCGGACAACATGATTTGAAGTGAATGTGATAGATGTGTTTGAGGTTGATGATATAAGCTTGGTATGCAGCAACATGTGGAAGTAACCAGTATATACACAAAAAATGGGGAAAACGAAGAGTCTGTATTAAAATTTTGAACTCTTCGATTCCCATTATTTGTTGGAAATATACACGCATTTTCTGAGTAAATAGAGCGTGTCGAGGAAGACATTATTGGTCCCTCAATTTGTCTATGTTGTCGTTGGTATATTTAAAACTCCCGCCCATTATTAAGTTTAGTGTTCAAATTTGGTCCCTGAATTTGACATTTAATATGATTAATCCAACCCAATTAAATCTGTACCCATTTTGACTCATGAAACTTCAAATATAATATGCCATTCACACTTTGACTCATGAATTTTCAATTATGACTTTAGATATTCAAACTTCAAAAGTCAAATTGGCATATCCATAAGGCTTGAAACCATAACTATTATAGTAAATAAAGTGCATTGCAGGGAAGATCATAAAATTACATTAACATAAACTCATAAAGTGACAACACATATCTAACAATTAAACTATGTGGATGATTCTGGATCATATGCCAGATGTAAAGTATCATAGTCTAATGTTTCCAAGATATCCTCGTGGTCAACTTCTGAATTGTCATGCTCGATGCCCACTTGTTCAAGATGTTCCCATTTTCTTCTTGTCTGATTGACTTTACATCTTAACGCAGTAGTCTTTCGTCTTTCTTTCATGCATCGTTTTTCATTTGCTTCCCACTCGCTCCTTTTCTTTGCATAAGCCTTTGCTTTTTCTTCAAAATACCAAGCAACGGCTTCTGCAAGCTTTTTATCTTTACGCCTCTCAACATTGTTAGCCACAGATGCATTAGATGATTCTGCCATTTGAAATTTACTACGTATTTGTGTTTCTACTTATTTTTTGGATGCCAACCTCATGAATCATAAGGGGTTAATATAGGCTGTGCGAAATGAATGCTATGGTGATTGTTTCAATTTTCAAAAAACCAAACGACAACCCCATACGATCTTGTAGGCGGTGTGAACCACCAACTTCCATTACTTCACCCAACAAAGGGAAATCTTCCATTGGTAAATGTGCAAGAAATTTGGCTGGTTGGATGGGTTTATTGGTTAAAGCACAAAATTTACTAGAGTCTCATGGAAGAGACGTTCAAGGGTTTTAATGACTTTGTTTTCACTGTTGGTCCCTCATTTTGACTGTCGGGTTTAGCTTGGGTTAGCTGATAGTTAAAATGTGATTGGACTATTATGCCCCTAAAACTAGAACATAAAACGTGCGTTGACCTTGCCCAAATGGGTCAAGGGACGCAATCGGCCTCAATTTCACATGTTTTGGACGCCACACGACGTTTTTTGAAAGTTAGGGTGCCCTGTGATGTTTCGTGGAAAGTTTAGGGACCAACGGTGTATTTTTGGCTAAAAATAGATACGCGGGTTTGGTCAAGTTTACTATATTACCCTTTATTGAAATTAGTATTACAAACTTTAAAAAAGTGTTAATTAATTGGTTAAGGTAAACCTGTCATTTGTCAAAAAAGTAAGAGAGAGAAACCAGTATTAATTATGTTTTTCTTAAACTGTGTATTTTTTGTCAGAGGACAATAATTTTGAGACGTAGGGAGTATTAATTTTAAGAAAATGCTAAACGTAACATTTAAGGCTATGTTTCATAAAATCTAACATGTATAAATTGTTTGTACTTATAGAATAATCTCTAACTTTTAAATTTAACTCCTCTACAAATAACAAATTCCTTAACTTTATCCTAGTTTCAAAAGAATAAAATAATGTGTAAAAACAAGTTATACATTTATGTGTGGTTACTTTTAGAGTAAATTACATGGATGGTCCATGTGGTTTGTCCAAATTAACAACTTTCGTCCCTCGAAGTTTCAAGTTGCACTGGTAGTCCCTAAGTTGGTAAACAAATAACACCACCGATCCTTCAGTTTAACTGGTGTTAAGTAGTTTCGTTGTATTTTACACGTTAGCCCCTTTGGTTAATTATCATTGCATCATTTATCCTTAATAATAACGGCTATTTATAATTTAAAGTTTCCATACGTTTTAATCATTTTTATACATTTTCGTCCGTTTTTATACGTTTCTTACGTTTTTATCTGTTTTCGTCCGTTTTTATATGTTTTTGACCATTTTTATATGTTTTCATCCGTTTTTCTTACGTTTTTATACGTTTGATCCGTTTTTGTCCATTTTTCTTACGTTTTTATCCGTTTTTGTCCGTCTTTGCATGTATTCATCCATTTTCATACATTTTTATCCATTTTTAAATGTTTTCGTCCATTTTTCTTAAGTTATCATCCGTTTATATACGTTTCAGTCTGTTTTTATACATTTTCTTACGTTTTTATATGTCTTTTACCGTTTTTATACATTTTCGTCCGTTTTACTTACGGTTTCATCCGTTTTTATACGTTTTCACCCCTTTTCTTACATTTTCATACGTTTTATCCGTTTTCTTACGTTTTCATCCATTTTTATACGTTTTCACCCGTTTCTTTCATTTTCACACGTTTTATTCATTTTCGACCGTTTTTATACGTTTTTATCCGTTTTGGTCTGTGTTTATATGTTTTCGTCCGTTTTTATACGTTTCTATCTATTATTTTTTCATGTTTTTATCCGTTTTTATACGTCTTCATCTGTTTTTATACGTTTTTGTCCGTTTTATAGGTCTTCTTACGTTTTTATCCGTATTAAGACATTTTCATCCCGGATAAAATGGTACAAAAACATATGAAAATGTAAGAAAGCGAACGAAAATGTAAGAAAACGGGAAAAAATGTATAAAAATGTATGGAAACGTATGAATATGGATAAAAGTGTAAGAAAAGCGGACGAAAACGTATAAAAATGGTCAAAGACGTATAAAAACGAACGAAAACGGATCGAAACGTATGACAACTTAAGAAAAATGGAAGAAAACGTAAAAAAAAAGGACGAAAACGTATAAAAATGGTCAAAAATGTATGAAAATGGATGAAAACGGATAAAAATATAAGAAAACGTATAAAAACAGATAAGAACATATGACAACTTAAGAAAAACGGAAGAAAATGTATAAAAATTGATAAAAATGTATGACAACTTAAGAAAAACGGCCGAACACGTTTAAAAACAGAAGAAAATGTACGAAAACTTATAAAAACAGACGAAAACGGATAAAACGTATAAAAATGTAAGAAAACTGGCAAAAACGTATAAAAAGGATGAAAACATAAGAAAAACGAATGAAAATGTATAAAAACGGTCAAAAACTTATAAAAACGGACGAAAACGGATAAAAACGTATGAAAACGGAAGAAAACATGTAAAAACGGATAAAATGTATGAAAATTTTAAATGAAAAATAGCAGTTATTATTAAGGATAAATGATGCAATGATATTTAACCAAATGGGCTAACGTGTAAATTATAACGGAACAACTTAACACCATTTAAACTAAAGGACCGGTGGTGTTATTTGTTTACAAACTTAGGGACTACCAGTGCAACTTTAAACTTCGAGGGACGAAAGTTGTTATTTTGGACAAACCATAGGGACCATCAATGTAATTTACTCTTACTTTTATGAAAACTTGTTTTAAGCTTTTCAATCCCACATCGACAAAAACAACGATATATTACTTCTTTATATACTACAGTGTGTATCATTAGTATGTTTCTAGTTTATTATTATGTCGATGGGATACTATATTGGTATTAGGTTAATTCAAAGAATCTGGTACCAAATTTGGCACCCACTAACTCATAAAATATCTCAACTTTTTATCATTTTGAAAACGTAAGATTTGGTTTTCTTAGTGTAAGTAAGTTTTTTTTCTGTTAACATTTTTAATCATATATGTTTACCAACAACGTCCTATCTTGGTAATTGTACTTCTCATAAGCATGATGATGTGTTATTTATACCTTTTTTTTGTAGTGGATATGTTTGGTTATTCGCTTTATTAGAAGTCATCTTTTATACAGGCTATAACTGGGCTTAATGATTTACATTAGAAGAATAATCTGTCACTAAACACAAACACACAACACGTACAAACCTTAAAAACACAAAAAATACTCGAAATGCATATTTAGCGAACCATTTGAAAAAGTGATTATTTGCGTTTCCTAAGAACTAAAAGCACATATGAAAAAGTACATTAGAAACACACAATTTTGCAAACACATAATCTCTTACTAAACACAAATACACATATAGAAACCTCAAAAACATACCAAACAACATTACTTTAAAAAAAAAAAAAAAAAAAAAAAAAAAAAAAAAAAAAAATCCTCACTCTTGCCACAATGGATTTTGCATTTTCTTTAATACGTAGTAATGTTGAAGCCTTGAATGATATATTTACGTTTGTTACAATAAATAAAGCCAACTACCCTTATGGAATCCATTGAAGACTCAAGATTCTTCATCATTGTGTTCTCTAAGGACTATGCAGGTTCATCTTGGTGCTTAGATGAGCTTGTCAAGATTATGGAGTGCTGGAAGGCGAGTGAGCAGACTGCTTACCCAGTCTTTTATGACGTGGAGCCCACGGAAATCCGCAAGCAAAGTGGGGCGGTTGAAAAAGCTTTTGAAAAACATGAAAATAAAGAGGCTGCTAATGGGTAATTGCTGATTTATATCTCTCTTATGTTAAGTTATTTGAGTCATATCGAATGGATCTCATGTTATATAGTCGAGTTTTAACTCAAACATGAAATGCGATTATTACTATTATGTTGTAGCTCTGATATTTGAAATCAATCATTTATGTGGGAATTAAGCAAGCTAATTAATGAAATCTCCTTTAATGTTTATAGGGATGAATCTAAACAGATACAAATAGTGGTTGATGATATTTTCAAAAAGATATGTTTATTCGAGTTTTGACGAAAAGTTAGTAGGAATGGAGATGCGAATAAACGAGGTTCTTTCATATTTAGAAATTGGTACTGAAGATGTTCGCATGATTGGAATTAAGGGGATGGGAGGAGGTGGAAAAACAACTTTGACCACAGCTATTTTTAATCAAATATCAAACCAATTCGAAAGTAGAAGCTTTGTTGAAAATGTAAGGGAAGTTTCAAAAACATCTTTGTCTGGTTTAAAGGATCTGCAGAAACAGATTCTCGAAGATGTTTTCAGCAGTCAAGACATCACCGTTAGTAGTGTTTCGGGCGGTAAAAACATGATGGTACAGATGATGCGCCGTAAAAAGGTTCTTATTGTTTTAGATGATGTGAATGATACAAAGCAGCTAGAGGCGTTAGCTGGTGCATCTAATTGGTTTAAGCCGGGAAGCAGAATTATCGTTACCACACGAGATGAGCAAGTGCTATTAGCCCAGCGGGTGAACTTTAATCATAACTTCATTCATGAAGTCAATCTGTTATCGCCCAAGGAATCAATTGTCCTCTTCAGTAGGCATGCATTTGGAAGAGAGATTCCGGATGAAGGATATGAACATCTATCAAGAAAAGTTGTACAATATGCTGCTGGTCTTCCTTTAACGATCAAAGTTTTGGGTTCGTTTCTTTGTGATCAGAAGGAGCCTGAATGGAATGATGCTTTGGAAAGACTAAAAACAATTCCGTTGAATGAAACTATGATGATTTTGGAATTAAGCTATAACAGTCTAGAGGATGATTACAAGGACATATTCTTAGACGTTGCATGCTTGCTCAAGGGTTGGTACAAAGAAGACGTGATTAGAGCACTTGAAAGCTGTGGATTTCATGGTCGAATTGGTTTAAGGGTTCTTGAGCAGAGATCTCTCATAAATATTTCTAAACGTGGGGAGGTGGGGATGCATAACCATATTGAAGAAATGGGCAAGAATATTGTTCGTCGTGTGAACCCCAATAAACCTGAAATGCATAGCCGGTTATGGATTGATGAGGAAATTGAAGAGATATTGGCTAATGATTCGGTAAGTATCAAGTTATTTGGGTTGTTAAACTAAGAAGTCAGCATACTTTTCTAAAAGTTCAATTGACTCATTATACAAAAAGAAAATTTTGTTTTGTAATAGCTTCCATGATGACAAGCCTTTTAACACCGGTAGTCAAAATACACTTGTTCTTCTCTTTCATAAAACCAATCCAAATTCCACCATCACCCAACCGCCACCAAATCACCACCCCCAGAAACCACGACCACCAGCTTCTACTTTTTATCCATGATAACAAGCCATTTATAATTTATAAATGAGTGTTTATCCTTCAATTTAAACAAAACCCAAAAATCCCCAAATCTCAAACCATATCAGCCACACCTTCAATTTAAACAAAACACTAAGGGTGTGTTTGTTTTTACGAAAAAAAGTCTGACCGCCTCTGACGTCTTACCAGTCCTTTGACGAAAACCCTAACCTTTGAATATCAAATTTAACCAATTCCTCTAATTTAATTGAAAAAAACAAAAAGACCCAAATTTTATAAAAATTATAAACCCAAACCTAGACATTTCATTTCAATTCTAGACATTTCATTTCAATTCTAGAAATTAACTTCACATTTTGTTTTGTAATGAAACAAATCTCTGCTATTTGAATTACAGGGTACCCAAGCCACAAAATGTATAACACTGGATACACGTGGATTGAATTTTGAAATTTTATTGAACGGTCTAGCAAACATGAAGGAACTTAGATTTCTTTATGTGGTTTCCCCATTGGTAAGGTTCGACGATGTTAGCAAATGGAACATTGATGAAGATAGTCTACACCTTCCAAATTCCTTACGATTTCTGAGATGGTTTTATTATCCTTTTTCAAGTTTACCAAAAACATTTCAACCAAATAATCTTGTTGGACTTCAAATGGATGGCTGCAAAACGGTTAAACTTTGGAAAGAAAAGGTAATGTAATGGTTGATTCATTAATTGGTAGTTTTATCTTTCCCTCTTTTGTTACTCATTACACCAATTACTAACATTTATCTTTCCATTTTTAATTTGTTGCTTTTCACAGCCTTTTTTAAAGCTCAGGTTCCTAAAGTTAGCCGATTGTTATAATATGAGGACCCTTGACCTTAGTGTGGCTCCGAATCTTGAGACACTATTTCTTGAAGAATGTTATAATTTTGTAGAAGTTCATTTCCAGGTTACTCCAAAACTCAGATATCTCGACCTATATAATTTAAAGAAGTTGAGGACCCTTGACCTTAGTGTGGCTCCGAATCTTGAGACACTAATTCTTGATTATTGTCATGCTTTGGTGGAACTGGAAGTTCATTTCCAGGTTACTCCAAATCTAAAGGAGTTACTTATCTCTCGTTGTGATCAATTGGAAAAATTACACATGCCTGCCGAAAGTCCAAAACTCAGATCTCTCGACCTCTATGATTTAAAGAAGTTGAGGACCCTTCACCTCTGGAATACTCCAAATCTTGAGACGCTAATAGTCTGCGTTTGTCCTGATTTGGTCGAACTTCAGATTCCTACTGAATGTCCAAAGCTCGTTAAACTCAACCTCAGTAATTGTATTCAAGTTGTGGAATTGCCTGAGGAAATTGGACGGTTAGAATGTTTGAAAGAGTTGGATATCACTGGAACAGGCATTAGTCATCTTCCAGAGAGTATTTTTAGGATGAAAGGTCTGCGTATTGTTGGGTCTAGACAGCTTCTTGAGTCATGTGGTTTTACATCTGAGATAAAAACCTCTGATTATGAAACCTCTGATGATGAAATCTCTGATGATGAAATCTCTGATGATGAAACATCTTCCAGAAAGTATTTTTATGTTGAAATATCTGAAAATTCTCGAACTTAAATCTTGATGGCTACTAGAGAAGTTACCTGATGATCTTGGTCAATTACAATGTTTAGAGAAGCTAATCCTGACAGTGTCTTTTTACGAGATATTCCAAACAGCATATGTGAGATGAAATGTCTCAAATATTTCCATCTCCCGTATTGTATTCAAGTTGTGGAATTGCCTGAGGAAATTGGACGGTTAGAATGTCTAAAAGAGTTGGATATCACTGGAACAGGCACCAAAAGCAGAAGTCCCCTGTACCGTGGTCGAGTGATGATTTTCAACATCTCCAAAGGCCCAAAAAAGTCACTGCATTAAGAACTTTTTTGACATGTACTTTCTCCTTTCTCTATAAATTGTCTTATGTTTGATGAAGATTGCAATTATTTCCGTGTCGGATGTAAATGATGTTCCTCACTTTATTTTTAAAAGGTTATCAATATGTGGTTCAGTAAGAGGATTTCTGCAGGTGGTGCACCAGTTGTTTTTGTTGTTATAGATTCTGGTCGTACTGATGTTACTTTTGCTAGGAAGAATAGAACGATTCATTGTATTTTTTTCATGGGTCTGATCATCTGAGTGTGCTGATCAAGCTGGAGGTAAATGTTTCTCACAGTCAAAGAAACATTTTCTTTTTTTTCTTTTCAACTGCAATCTAATTTTTAATTGACATACTGAACGTGAAGTTTAATCTCCGCCCTAGATGGTTTGGTTTCAGCTAGGCGTTTAAAACCAATGTACAAGGAGATACGCCAAGGAACCAAGTCTCTAATACTAGTTATATACTCTTGAATTAGGTATAGCTATTAACTTTGACTTCATTAAGTCAATGTATGTTCATGGTTAAAAGTTAAAACAATGAAACATTTACATGATCATGTTATAAAAAAATTCAAGAAAAGTTTACATTTGCAAAAATATAGTCTATAATGGGTTGAAATCGGTGAAAGATTGACTTTTGAGTCAAACTATTGACTTTTGAATGGATTTCATTCTCTATGGAAGCACATATGATATATTATATATAGTGTTTACTGGTACTAAAAAAGCTACTAAACATGTTTCAGTAATACGAAGCTGCTTCACTGTGAGTGATATGCGAAAATCCATTTTCCGACAGAATCTGAAGTCAGGAACAAGGGATGCAGTTATCGAATAAAACAACATTACTTATTTTTCCATGTGGCACGGCGGGTTATAAGAGCGGTAAGAAAATAAATTTAATTAGTACAATATTACTTGCGGAGTATTTGTTTTTGTACTGTTGTCTTATGTTTCTTACTGTTGGGCTACAAAATAGAGAATGTAGTATTTTGATAACAGTTTAGTGAGAATAGTATCACCACATGGACTCAAAGTTGACTTTTAAAGGTCAAAGGTTGTGTAAATATAAACATTGAAAGTTTGAAACATACTACTGATACATGAAATTTAGTATCATGCAGAACTGAAAACTGTTTGTTACCGAAATGGCGTACAATGATTTAAAATTTTAATTAACTGATACTGATAGTTGTATTTAGGAGTTAAGTTAACATAGTCTTAGATTAATTAATATTCATATTGTTCTTATTTGTCGGATTGCTTAAAGAAATTGAAGGTTGATTTTATGCGTTTATGGTGTCGGATATTAACTGGGTCCAAAACGGGTCAAGAAGATGATCTAAAACAGTAAGTTTATATATTTTGAAATTAATACTGAAATTAAAAGGCAGGGGGGTGGCTTGGGCCCTCTCAAACTATATTTAGTTTCTTAACAGGTAACACAATCGTTTTGCAAAGATATAAAAAACACATGGCTTGACCTTCCAATTCCATAGTTGAATATAGTTTACTACTTCATTCTGGAAAATGGCAGCCACTCAGTAACTTGTTAACATGTTTGATTCTTAATCATGATGTGTATAGTTGGATATCTTTCATATGCAGTTTTTAGCAATTTTAAAGAAATATCCAATTGATAAATTCTAAAAAATTAACGATAGTTGAGTTGAGCTTTAAACTAATTTGTGGTATCATTTATTGCTTGTAGTTCTTATAGATGTAACAACATAGGTGTTATAACCAAAAAAAAAAAAAAAAAAAAAAAAAAAAAAAAAAAAAAAAAAAAAGAGAGAGAGAGAGAGATTGAGAGTGTACGTTTAAGCTTTTGTATATTGCTTTGTCGTTTATTCCTCCATTTATTTCAGCATTTTTTAAGAAAAAGTTTCAAGTTCCGCCATTTGAGTATATATAATTAGAAGATGTATCTATTGTTTCTTGTTTGAGTTCTAACCGAGTGAGCACGCCGTTAGAAGTTGAAGTCATATGTTTGCTATTGGCAATAGAGCTTTAGTTGGAGAGAATGTTAGTGATATTGAAGTAAAATATGATGTTAATCAACAGAATATTCTTAATCATTAAGGACAGGGAAATTTAGCGGAAATAAAATTTATATTAGTGTAAAGGAGCAAATAATACATGTAGAAATCGAAGTTAAGAAGTGGCGCATGAGGTTAGTTCATTTTCATATCAACAAACCACAAGTATCATTTACATGTTTCATCTCTATGGCATATTCCTATTGAACTGAAAAGAGATGTTATCTTGAGAAAATTAGGATGGATATTGTTTAACATGAAAAAGTTGAGTTTTGTGTCAGATCATTGACTTTCGACAACTATACTGGTGTCAAGGGAAATGATTACTGGGTATCTAGAATTTGAACGGCCAAAATACTTGTACTAATCAATTGATTCATTATTTGGTACTCTAATCTTATGTAATAGTGCTGGTCAAGTTTTGGTTTTTTACATATACTTTGGCGACAAGGTTTTAAACGGCAAGCTTACTTATTTTCGCTTTGGATGCTTTAGTTTATAATTTAGGAAATTTTCGAAAGTTGCTGAACAAATTTATAAACCAATAGTAATCTTGGACTTAAACCAAGATTCTTTATTAAAAACAACCACAAACCCAGAACAATATATCAACTGATCTCAATCAGCAATCAACACTAAACCAATGAACTTAAACCACATCCACCACTGCTACTCAGGTGTGGATCTATTATCTATCTTGATAATAGTTCTATTACAAAAGATCAATAGAAACAGAATAAAGCAAGAGCTTGTGATTGTGAGTAATACGGCAAGAGATATCAATTAGGGTTCTGAGAAGATAAGAGGTGACTCCAGCTTATATAGCCCAGCAATATAACTTTCTACACTTCAGAACTTTAGTCCTCCATCTTTGTACTTCTTTATCTTCAGATACCAAAGTCCAAATTAAAGCTTAACTGAAACTTTACAAGTGAACAAAATTAGTCCCTGTACTATATAAACCAGAATAAGATTATATTTTCAACACCCTCCCTTAATCTTATTCTGATATAAATCAATAAGATTAAGTTTAGAACATAGCAAGCTATGTTGTTTTGTATCCAATCCCTTAGTTAGAACATCTGCTATTTGATCAGCAGTGCCTATCTTAACAGTTTCAATTACCCCAGCAATAATTTTATCCCTTACAAAATGCAAGTCAATTTCTAGATGTTTTGTTCTCTCATGAAAAATGGGATTGGCAGCAATCTTAATTGCTGAATTACTGTCACAAAATACTTTGACAGGTAAAAGATTTTTACAATTCAAATCCTCCAGAATTTTTAAGATCCAAACAACTTCAGAAGTCAAAGAAGCTAAAGCCCTATACTCAGCTTCTGTAGACGATTTAGAAATAGTATTTTGTTTTTTACTTTTCCAGGAAACTAAACAATTGTTCATGAAAACACAATATCCAGTCACTGATTTTCTAGTGACCACACATCTAGCCCAATCAGCATCAGAATAAGCTTTTAATTCAATAACTGGGCTAGTAGATTTCTCAATATTCAAACCTTTACCTGGAGAACCCTTAAGGTATCTTATTACCTTTAACGCAACAGTCAAATGAGATTTCAAAGGACTATGCATAAACTGACTAAGACATGAAACAGCATAAGCAATGTCAGGCCTAGTAGTAGTAAGGTAAATAAGCTTACCAATCAACTTCTGATATTCAGTGATATTCTTAAGTTTAGGATCAACATCAGTAGGTTCACTAGATAAAGCAAGATTAGGCTGCAAAGGTACAGAAGCAGGTTTTCCAGCAAGTAGACCAAACTCAGCAATAAGATCAAGACAATATTTTCTTTGAGTTAAACACAACCCATTCTTAGTATCTAATACTTCAAAGCCAAGAAAATATTTTAGTTTGCCAAGATCTTTAATCATAAACTTGCTCTTTAAAAACCGTTTAACATTTTCAATCTCATGCAAATTATTACCAGTAATGATAATATCATCAACATAAACAAGCAATGCAACAAACATATCACCACAAGTTTTAGTAAATAATGAATAATCACTCTTACTATTAATACAGAAGTTAATTTTGCATTCCACTGCCTAGGAGCCTGCTTCAATCCATACAAACTCTTTTTTAATCTACAAACTCTTTTATCGTTTGGATCATAAAATCCAGGTGGCAACTTCATGTAAACAGTTTCATCAAGATCACCATATAAGAAGGCATTGTTAATGTCTAATTGAAACAAGTTCCAATTATTTTGAACAGCAAGATTAATAAGACATCTAACAGTAACAATTTTAACAACAGGAGAGAAGGTTTCATCAAAATCTATTCCCTCCCTTTGATTGAAACCGATAGCAACTAATCGAGCCTTAAATCTATCAACTTCACCATTAGACTTAAATTTGATCTTAAAGACCCATTTACTTCCTATAGCATTCCTCCCAGCAGGAAGTTCAACAATCTCAAAAGTGTCATTTCTATATAAAGCATCCATCTCAGTATTCATAGCATCATTCCAATATCTATACTTAGACGCTTCCCAATAAGTTTTAGGTTCAGAATGTTGATTAAGAATAGTGGAAAAACAATAATTTTCTTTAGACAACTTTGAATAGTTAACATATTTTTCAATACAAATTTCACTTTAGAATCCACAACAAAATCATTGAAATTTTTTGGAAAGACAGAAGTCCTAGAAGACCTTCTTAAACCAGAATCTTGATAACCATCTACCTGAGAATGAACTGGTAACTCAGTACCCTCAGAAGATTCACTATTTATATTTTCCTCTAAGGCTGCAGACCTCTCACCCTCACTGGTAGATGCAGTTAAGTCAGAAGAATGCCCCCCAACATCCTCATTAAAAGACTTAAAAGGACTGCCTAGATGAGGAGGTGGACTACCAAGCCTATTAGGGATGGGTTCATTAGTTTTCTCATCACTGGGTATGTCAGGTAAGTCATCAAGAGTATCATAATTGAAAAAATTCAGATGAGTAACATCTTGATCAGGTTGAGATGTGAAATCAACATTTTGTTTAAAAGGAAAAATATCCTCAAAAAACTTAACATCTCTAGAAAAAATAACCTGTTTATTATCAAGACTCCAGAGTTTATAACCCTTTTTTGAATTAGAATATCCAATTAAGACACACTTTTCAGACCTACTGCCAAATTTATCATGGTTATTAACAATAGTAGCATAGGCAAGACATCCAAAAGCCCTCAAATGCTCAAGAGGAGGAGCAAAAGAATGCACAAGTTCAAAAGGAGATTGACCATTTAGCACAGAAGACGGTAATCTGTTAATCAAATAAGTAGCAGTTAGAATACATTCAGACCACATATTTAAGGGAAGCCCTCCCTGAAACAAAAGAGATCTAGCAACATTAAGAAGATGCCTATGCTTCCTCTCAACAATGCCATTTTGTTGAGGGGTATAACTACATGAAGTCTGATGCACAATACCATTGTTTTCATAAAACCTAGTAAACTGTTGATTAACAAATTCAGTCTCATTATCACTCCTAAAACACTTAACTTGTTTATTAAACTGAGTTTTAAGATAATTGTAAAAAACCATAAGATTCTCAAACACTTCAGTCTTATTTTTTAAGAGATAAACCCAAACAGCCCTAGAAAAATCATCAACAATAGTAAGAAAGTATCTGTAACCATCTTTACTAGTGATTCTATAAGGCCCCCATAAGTCTAAGTGAACTAACTCACCCACATTTTTTGAAACATAGTCACTTAAAGGAAACGGTTCCCTAGTTTGTTTAGCTTTGTGACAAACATCACAAGTAATTTCAGAACCATTAGTAGTGAAACCTAAAATAGGTTTTAACACATTTAAAACTTGGTCTGCAGGATGGCCAAGTCTGCAATGCCAAGTAAATTTAGAAAGAAAACAAACACTATTCACAGATAACCTCTCAAGGTCTTTACCTTGATTTCCATCAAAGTAATACAAGCCACCAATCTGTTTACCAATCCCCAGAATTTTCCCTGCCCTCAAGTCCTGATTTAAGATATAGCAATTAGCTTCATCAAAAGCAAAAAGTAACTTACTATCCCTGGCAACTTTATGAACAGATAAGAGACTGACACAATATTCAGGCACAACAAGAACATCATAAAGAGTTAAGTAACTAGTCAAAGGCATATTCCCAATTTTAGTAATAAAAGCTTCAGTCCCATTTGGGTGTGAAACCTTAATTTTAAGATGAGAAACATCAACAACATTAACCAGAAACTTATCACTATATGTTATGTGCTGATTAGCACCAGAATCAGTAATAACTCCCTTATTAACAAGATTAGCATGTAATTGACTATTAGAACAAAAGAACTTCTCAAAGTTTTCATTGAACATTCTACTAGAATTATAAAAAGTACCTGCCATATTGGCTTGTACACCATTGCCAGAAATAGAATTTTCCTTAATCAAAGAAATAAGAGTAGCCATTTGCTCATCAGTGAAAGCAGAAGAAGGACTAGTACCAACAAAATTATTAGCAACATTTTTGACTTTAGTGTTTTGACCATTTTGATTATTTTTCTTTTTACCAAAGTCAGAAGGGTAACCAATGAGTTTAAAGCATCTATCAATAGAATGACCATTAAAACCACAATGTTCACATACAATAGAAGAGCCCCCAGCAGCTCTTCTATTCTCATTAGGTTTAAATCCAGCACTAGGTCTAGAAGGATTCCCAGAGGTTTGAGACCTCTGAAAATTGCCTTTATTCCCCATATTAGAAAAGAACACAGAAGACTGGGCCCTTTGAGAAGTACCAGAACTAGAACCAGATACAACAACTCTGTGAGATTCCTCACTAGAAATAATAGCAAAAGCACCTTTAACATCAGGTAATGGATCCCTATCCAAAATATTACTTCTAATTTGCATATAAGAGTCATCCAAACCCATCAAGAATTGCATTAACTTCATAAGTTGATTATGTTTTTTAAAATCTTCAGCTGCATGACAAGTGCACCTAGGTAACTTGACAAGAGCATCAAATTGTTTCCATAATGTACTTAACTTGTTAAAATACTCAGCAATAGGTGTTCCATTTTGAGTTAAAGAGTGAATTTTATGATGAAGGTTAAAAGTAACAGAGCCATCAACTCTATCAAAAGTTTCTTTTAATTCATTCCAAACATCAGAAGCCTTTTTTGAAAAAATTTGACCCAAGTATAATTCCTCAGTTATAGAGTTAAGAATCCATCCAAGAACAATAGCATTAACTCTATCCCATTGCCTCCCTAAGACCTCATCTACATTAGATCTAGTACAAGTACCATCTATAAAGCCAGTCTTATTTTTTCCCTCTAAAGCCAACAATAAAGCACAAGACCAAACATTATAGTTTTCAGTACCTTTGAGTTTAATAGAAATAACAGTCAAAGTAGCAGAATCATTAGGGTGTAAGTGCAAAGGGTGACTAAGGTCCAATTTACTAATAAGGGTCACAGGTTCATCCCCACCAATATCATCATCTCCATTAACAGATGGTGGAGCACTATGCTCAGAATTATGAACAGACATAATGCAATAAAGAACAAGAAACCAGACAAACACACAAAAAAGGAAGAGAAAGTAGTTCCCATGCTTTCCTTGCCACTTAAAGTGGTAGGTCAAGGGCGCACACAAGCAAAACAAGACAAAGGAAAACACAAAACAGCTAAACACAATCAAACAACAGCCAAAAACAAGCAATTAAGCAATATCAAGGCAAATATGAAGTTTAAAGGTGTGAGAGGTGTTACAGTGCTCTCAATGCAAGATTTAGCGGACGCACTCTCACTGTGTCCTTGATTCACTTAGTCAAGAACACAGAAAGAAACCCAGAATCAACTCAAAGATTCGCAAGAATCAATAAAGAACCAGAATCAACTCCAAGATCCAAGTTCCAACACCAATTCAGACCAGAATCAACTCAAAGATCCAAGTCCCAATACCAATCTATCGATTAACAAAGTTAATCAACCCAGGAAGTCAATGAGAACAAAACCCCCAATTTTAATCGAAACCCTAATTTTTTCAAAAATTAGAAGTTTTATAGAAAACACGTTAGATCTGTGCAATTAAATACACAGACAACAATTAACACTGGTTAATTGAATTTTTTCAAAGCAATTTGAAAAACCCCCAATTTTTTCAAAACCCTAAAAAATTTTGCGATCAGATATAGAGCGAATTGCTCTGATACCATGAACAAATTTATAAACCAATAGTAATCTTGGACTTAAACCAAGATTATTTATTAAAAACAACCACAAACCCAGAACAATATATCAACTGATCTCAATCAGCAATCAACACTAAACCAATGAACTTAAACCACATCCACCACTGCTACTCAGGTGTGGATCTATTATCTATCTTGATAATAGTTCTATTACAAAAGATCAATAGAAACAGAATAAAGCAAGAGCTTGTGATTGTGAGTAATACGGCAAGAGATATCAATTAGGGTTCTGAGAAGATAAGAGGTGACTCCAGCTTATATAGCCCATCAATATAACTTTCTACACTTCACAACTTTAGTCCTCCATCTTTGTACTTCTTTATCTTCAGATACCAAAGTCCAAATTAAAGCTTAACTGAAACTTTACAAGTGTACAAAATTAGTCCCTGTACTATATAAACCAGAATAAGATTATATTTTCAACAGTTGCATATGCAGGCCATGGAACCTGTTTAAACCAACAAAGATTCTAACCTTACTAAACTCTAGAACATCGGGCTTAAACCTTATTTGATCACCTTTATCACACTTGATATCCTCAGGAACATCAAAAACCACTCCAAAAACACCAACTTTCCACCATGTTGAGGACATTTCTTGACTAACTAAAACCGAAAATCACTAGCAACATCAAAACCACATCCTAAAGATTCCAAAGCCATGAGCTCTATATACTTGTTGGTGGTATATATGAGCCATTAAGTTTGGTTAAAAGTGGAAAGTGGGTGTGTTTTGATGGAGTAGTGATGGAGATGTTTGACCATATAGTATAAATTTGTTGGGTAATGTTGGTATTAAATAGTAGGTGTAGTTGGCCATTTTTTGTGGGTAGAAAGTTGACTTGCTGTTGTTAGTTTGTAGTTTAAAGACTAAAGCTTGTTGCGGCTACTTTTTTTGGTGGACGTAGTTGAACTTGCATCATACACGTATATATGCTACTAATAGATAACTGGAAATAATTGTTTACAGAAGTGGAGTCTCGTTTTGCTATCCACTACCAAAATGAAAGGGAAAATCGAGCATACATGGAGGGTTTATCTCAAGGAATTCATCAAAAAGCAAATGCAGCTTTAATCCATACACCATAAAATACGAATATCGTTTTGCTGAGGTCTTGGTCTGCTGTTGTGACTGCTAAAGAGAAAGGTCTTGATTTGCTATATGAAAAGGTGGTTCAAGAACTCGAGAGTGTGTGGGACGGGTTGAAGTTGGTTAGGCGTGTTGCAAGGGTTTTATGCTTGCAGGCAAAAATCGCTGCTAATCTTGATCTTAGATATATGCGATTTCCCTAATGAACAATATTTGATAGTGAGAATTTGTCTAGGTATAAAAATGTTCATAACCTATGTAACTCAATGTATGTCTATCAGATACGAACATTTGTGGTTTTGTTGTGTGGTATGAGAAAAAGGCTTTTAACTAATTACTTTATAAAACTGATGGGAAGAAGATCCTATGAAAACCAGTTCACCCAACAATTTATGGTTGTTTTTACCCAAAAATTTATACAACGAGTAAATTACATCGTTAGTCCATGTGGTTTAGTTGAATGTCATGTTTAGTCCTCGTTACAGAGAAATCACTGTAGACCTCCCCAAAGGTTGGTTACTATTTTGAGAACTTGTTTGAAGCTTTTGAATCCCACATCGACAAAAAAGAAGATATATTGCTTCTTTATATATTATAGCGTGTACTGTTGATATATGTGTGGTTTAGTATGTTGATGAGATACTATATTGGCAATAAGTTAACGCAAAGAATCTATCGCCCAATGTAGCATCCATTAACTCATACAATATCTCAACTTCTATGTGATTGAATAAATCCTCCTCTATCTGTTGCCGGTCGAGGGCGGTTTCCTATCTTGGTAATTGTATTTTTCATAAGTCATAAGCATGCTAATCTGTTATTTATACCTTTCTTTGTAGTGGATATGTTTGTTTATTCGCTTTATTACAAGTCATATTTTAAACCGGCTATAAGTTGGCTTAAAGAGTTACATTAGAAGAACGTTTTTTCTTTTTTTTTTTTTTTTTTTTTTTTTTTTTTTTTTTTTTTTTTTTTTATCGTAACATAACTAACTCACATCTTTTTTAGACCTGATACTTTTTTTAGTTCATAGCTAGGAAGCAAACCAGATTGAGGTGGATCAAGATTTAACATCATTGCTATCGATTACAAGTATGCATTGTAAAAATCAAACAAAGTGGATTTCAGCCGGTTTTAGCTCTAACATCTAACAAAATGACTTTAGAAACGAGCATTGTTTTAGCCCAACATTTATACAACAAAATGGCTTCAGAAGGAGGTTCAAGAAAACATATATAGTGGCGGACCCACGAAATAAGATGTGGGGGGTAATTATTATTATTATTATTATTATTATTATTATTATTATTATTATTATTAATATTATTATTATTATTATTATTATTTTGTTTTTTTGACAATAACAACAAAATGCAGAAGAAAATAATATGATCGAAATGATAAATCGAGTATTATTACTTGAAAATGAATGATTTATAAGGTTTGAGAGTGCTAAATGTTCGATTTTAGTATGTAGGTGGGGGACAATTTAAATTTTGGTTAGGGGTACTTTCGAAAAAAGGTCAAAATTAAAAAATAAAAAATAAAAAAAAAAAGAAAAAAAAATTACACAAAAATCTTATGGTTTTCGGTTAGCCATAAGGGGCACCCACCACCCCAAACTCAATATATAAGTCCGCCCCTGTACATTCCATAGACTACTCGAAACTAAGTTTACTAACAAAACGAGGAACAAGGCAAGCAAAGCGAATGTACATAAACAAGGAAAATATTTAATGGTTCCAAAAGATCATGTTGCCTTACCTACCGCCACTAACAACGGAGACATATGACGGAAGCTACATCGGCGACTGAAACGTGTTTTCAAACAGTGTTATGATGGGATTGAATGGTAATTGGTGTGTGTATAAGTATATTTCACAATTTCACTTCATTAGTGAATTGGCAGTGACTCGTATGACTTGCTAATTATCTTCCCAAATAGAACAATTCTTACACTTCTAATTAAAATGGTGAAAGCATTTTTTTTTTCAGTCCCCCATCGATCAAGGAGAATAAAGTTTTCTTCCTAATATAGTTTGGTTATGTCATAGGCTGTTCATGGGAAAAAAAAACTGCGCTGTGAGTTTCGGACGGTCAATTAATAAAAGTTTTCAAATTTTTGTCAATCTTGATCACGTATATTCGAAAGTCTATCTTCAAGTCTATCAACTACCTTGTGGTCTAGTGGGTGCAACTTATTAAGTTAAGTGAGCCCCTCTTGGAGTAGTACCAGTTGGGTGACCAACCGGGAAGAATCTTCATTTGAGCGACTCAAGGGGCAGTTGATACCCGGCAATAAAGATTTGAACTTCGGTTTGAATCTGATACCCGGCAATAAAGATTTGAACTTCGGTTTGAATCTGAGCCAAATCTCGGTTTTCATCCGGCTGTTACTCCAGCAAGGTTACTTGTGTGGAGGCGGTCCGGTTTCCGGGAAGAACGCCAGTGATTCCTCACTGTCCCAGCGCGGGCCCGGTTAAGACAACGTAAGTCTGGCCAGTGATGGATGAGGGCCTGCCTTTGAGGCAGGTGCGATTCTGACAAAAAATTATGAAATTCGCCGTTCTAAAAAAAAAGAGTAGCTTGTCCAGTTGTCCCACATCGCCAATTTCCATCAACCTTTACATAGTGCATGCAATACTTATGTCCAACTTTTTTGGTTCTTACCTTTTTGTCCCAATAGTTTGGACTATTAAAATATTACTCGTAATAGTTATTTTTATCCTAATTAGTAAACAAAATTTTGAGAATAAGTTTAAACTGCACAATGTTAGCTGTTAAAGAATTGAGTTACATGAGTAGTAAATTTGATTGATCATTAACACTGGAACTATTGTAAATGATTTACAAACGTATTGTGATGTAGATTATGTATAAAAATGTTCATTACCTATGTAACTCAATGTATGTCTATCAGATACTAACATTTGTGGTTTTGTTGTGTGGTATGAGAAAATGCTCTTAACTAATTACCTTATAAAATTTGCTTTTGTTTAGAACAACAGTTAACATGGAAAATGATTCATAACATAAAATTTGCTTTTTGATTTTTATGTTTGTTTTACTCAACAATTTATGCAAATAATCGATGTGCACAATGAGGATACATTTAAAATTGGAAAATGATTCATAACCTACCAATTGGTCCTAAAGATGAGTGTATGACAAAGGGTAATTCAAAGCATATTCATGTCTATGTCTTTTAGGCCTGTCTATGACAAATTCGTTTGGACATTCTAGATGGTTTATATGAAAACGTAATACAACTTGTACAAGTTATCTCATTTTCATATAAACGACATCCAAATCCGTTTGGGTTTAGATTGCCACGTTTACGTTAAATCGATTGCTTCAAAACTTAGTGAACTCGGATCCGTGTCTTAGTTGATGTGCACCTTGGGTTATATTTGTTTGCATGTATAAGTAAGATAAGATAAGATATGATAATTTTTCCCTATCAAAATATTACTAGAAAAGACAATAACTTAAATTGACAAGAATTTCGAACTAGCTAGTAGCTAGCTTCAAACTTCAAGTATCAAATTCAAAAGCATTAGGATGCGTACATTAGTTGTTTACATTTATCAATACTTGAGGCAACATAATATCGCTAACAAGGTAAGTGTGTGTTTTCTGAAGCATACATGCCATTTCTCAAATAATATGCTAAATTGCTAAGTGTTGTCATCCTCTGTTTAGACCACGTTAACATCAACAATTAAAAACGACATGACAAGCATCACATTTATATGTATTACAATTGTATGATCGGATCATGCATTGTCCCAAGTGACTTAGGTGAGCTTTTTCATAAGAGACCGAGCAACAACAAGCATAGGCTACTCTGCTATAAGTATTTGATAGGTGTGCATGCCCATTTATTCATATGATATCTTTATGTAACGAAAAAGACAAAGATGCCTAATTAAGTAGTTTCGGTTTACATGTTTCATTACGATTGGCCTAAAGCTAATGTACAAAATATGTGGCTTTTGCATAACAAAAAGAAGAAACAAAAGAGGATGCTTGTCCAGTTGTCCCACATTGCCGAATCCATCAAGGTTTACATAGGAGAAACCAAGGGGGCAAGGTGCCATAAGAGTTAGGACATGTATATTCGGTATTACCAACTTTTTTTTGTTCTTACCTTTTTGTCTCAATAATCAAGTACTCGTATATATTTGATTGACCAAGGCCTTTGATTGTCACATCATTGAAACAAATATATCCTTACAAGATCATTATTGTCACGTTGATCTCTTTCAACTTCAACTGTTGTGTTTTTTCTCAAGGTACAATCCAACGTCTCATTTATATGAAAGGTATTCATCGATCTTACTAAGTCACCACTTTTTTGGAAACAAAATAATGGTTCAAAAAATGTATAATATGACTATAAGAGTTAATATTTCTGTTCATGTTACCCATGAGCGGAGTCTTTTACTTATATGTACGCGGCTTGACAACCGATGTATTTAGTCAAACTATTTTGGTCAACCCCAAATGTGCATCTAGTATGATCTGGCGGTGGTTTATATGACTATGCTAAGATATTTGATATTTGTTCTAGAAAATTTGTTTGTATGATTGAAAGAAATTGACGGGGTTATTTGGAATTTCCACAATTCCCAATATATTTCAGTACTATTTTTACTAATTAGTAATATCTTGCATTTGTGCATGGAAATCGAAATAATATGTGGATCTCAAAGATAAGAAGTGGTGTTTGAGGGGGAGTTAATCTTTATATGTTTTATGATGATTTGCAAGAAGTGCGGTAGCTTAAGTTAAATCTTGCATTCTCAATATTATTCATTTTCGTAAGTACTACTCCCTGTCTCCCATGATAAGTGTCCACTTTCAAAATGTACATAATTTTAGAAAATCCCGCTAACTTCATCTCTACCAATTAAATATCATCTCTACCCACTTAAGTCTATTTTCAATGGTTAAAAGATTAATGGACATCCCAAAATAACAAGTTGGACACTTAATATGAGACGGAAGAAGTATTAATTTTGGGAGTTGTGTGAATTAAAGGCATGTGATCGATCAATGATGTGCTTCATTTTAGCACTTATCGTATGTTAGTAAGTATTACGGCTACATTTGTAAATGATCATACTTGTAGTATGCGTAATCAATAGTTTTCAAATTGCATTATTAGTATGGTAAAAAAAAAGTATACCACAACAGTGGTCGATGTACATAATGCAACATAAGCCTTTTGCATACCCTGTTCCACAATTTTTCAAACAAAAACATCTTGTTCACATTGTTAGCTACTTACTAGTGTTATAATCATTGTTTGTAACTAATGCTAATTGCGAATAGTTATTGACTTGGTATATATATATATATATATATATATATATATATATATATATATATATATATATATATATATATATAAATAAGCCATTAATGAAACAAGTAATGACTTTTTAACAATTCTATATGATACTTAGCAGTTCATTGTAGATTAAAAAAAAAAAAAAAAAAAAAAAAAAAAAAAAAAAAAAAAAAAAAGGCATTTATTTTAACAAAATAAACAAATAATTTGAAACTTGAAACAACTAGAACAAAATATTTGCAAGAAACCTTTATAAAACTGTGAATCTTATCATTCCTTTTCATTGAGCAATTAAGTGGTTTTTGTTTCTGCACCGCATGGCACGAAATTTCTACACAAACACATCCATCTTGTTTACATTGTCTTTTTCACATATGCACTTGTTAACTTGTCTATCTCTTTCAAACAACAGCTTGAAGATGCTTTGAACCCTACTTACATTAATGGCGTCAACTTCAACTTCATCCATTCAAAAGAGCTTCAAGTATGATGTCTTTATAAGTTTTAGAGGTGAAGACACTCGTAAGAATTTCGTTGATCATCTATATCATGCTCTTCAGCAAAAAGGCGTTGAAACTTACGAGGATAATAAGAAAATCAGAAATGGGAAAACTATCAGTAATGAGCTTATCCAAGCCATTGAAGATTCAAAATTTTATATTATTGTTTTCTCAAAGAACTATGCTTCTTCATCTTGGTGCTTAGATGAACTTGTCCAGATTATGGAATGCCATAAGATGAGTGAGCATACTGCTTATCCCGTGTTCCTCGATGTTGAGCCCATGGAAGTCCGGAAGCAAAATGGGATTGTTGAAGTTGCCTTTGCTAAACACGTAAATAATAAATCTGCTGGGAAATGGAGAGAAGCTCTGAAAAAAGGAGCTGATCTCGCTGGATGGGAATTGAAGAATATTTGTGATGGGTAATTCTTCCATCATATGTAATATTTTTCTGATCTATTATTGGGTGAATTGTTTTACATTACATCTCAACGGGTCAAATGGATCAAAAGTCACAAAGGTGAATTTTTAGCTAAAAATGATTTAGTTATATCAATTATCTATAACTAACTTTTTATAAAAATCACCCTTTTTCGATATGCTATTCTTTCACTATCTATGCTGCATGTGTTCATCTCTTATTATATTGTCAACTTTTGACTCATACTTCTTTTTCGAGGGATCGAAAATGCTTTATAATTATGTTAGTATGTCATTACCTCATTTACGGTTTTATGTGTTATAGATCTGAAAATTAATTGTGTATCGGGTTCTTTAACATACAGGCACGAAGCTAAACTCGTTCAAAAGATTGTTGTAGAGATATCATTAGAGTTATGTTGTATTAATTGGGGTGTTGATGAAACCTTAATAGGCATAAAGACCCGGATAAACAGTGTTGTTTCATCGTTAGAATTAGGTGTTGATGATGTTAGCATGATAGGGATCAAGGGTATGGGAGGTGCGGGCAAGACAACTTTGGCAGAGCTGTTTATGAACATATACCCTATTTGTTCGAAGGTTATAGCTTTGTTGAAAATGTTAGGGAAAAATCAACACCGTCTATGTCTGGTTTGAATTAGTACAAAAACAAGTACTTTCAGATGTTTTATCGGATCAAGGCATCAGCGTAAGTTATAACACCCCCATTTTAGGATCGCAGCGGAAAGGGACATGGGATGTTATACACTAGTCACATTGTACAAATATAGTAAACAAATTCAAAATGAAAATGTTTTTAATAAAACTTTTGCATACAAAAGCCATTCAGAGTTAAACAAAAGAGGTCCCAAATAAGTACAAAGTTTAGAGATACATAAGATAATAAAAGTTTTGGTCTTTTCTTAAAAGAAAATTTATTTAGAACATGAGCCATCTTGATATCCATCTCTTGCGCTGCCCATCGAATCTGAAAGTCACTTACGGACCTGAGATAAAACATGCTAAAAAGTCAACATAAAGTTGAGTGAATTCATAGAATTTAATATGGAATGAGTTGAATACAAGTATAATTCATTATAAAAGACATATAACAAATACATGTCGGGAAATCAGATTATAGTATTGAGTTCATGCAACCGAACCTTAACGTAATTTAATAATGCCCCGGAGAAGGTAAAAATTTGCCATTTACCACAATTCTAACTATTATGTGTCCGTATCCCGAACAAGCCCGCCAAGCCTAATATGCATATCCATAATACTAGCGTTTACTACTCGAGTAATTAACGGTTCATGAGGGGACTTAATTGGCAAAAAGCATTCAATATCTATAATCATATAATCGGGTCCAACATACCAAAAACTACTTGTATTCAGTTTGTTAAAACTAGCATTTATCCCCCTCGCGAGGTTTATAAAACATTTAAATGAGTAAAGGCGAGGCTATGAACTCAACGAGAGCAAAGGAAGTAATATGAAATGAGCAAGTGATGAAAAGTAGCCGCAAAGCTCTACGAAGAACCTAAACATATATACGCTTGTCTTAGGTTTTAGAAAATAAATATTGATGTACTTTAAATGTATATAAATTATACTCTTACTTATGCTTGGTACATAATTCCTAAATATATCAAGTGTTCAAAAATAAAGTTTTAAAGATATAATCATATGGGTTTTTGAATCCTTTATACTTTTAAAGTCAAAGCTGTTAACATTTTTATAATTTGCACAATTTAGAAAATTCGTGACTCGTAAACCGTATGTCGAAAAATTAAGTTTCTTATATCCTTGTAAAGGTATTTGTCTGTACTAACAAACTTTGTGGGTCCCACCAAACCAAAAATTACTTAACAACACCAAAGTTACCCATTTACCCAATATATTCACTTCAGAAAACTTTAACATTGCATCAGTCCCACGAAATGTGCGATATCTAATGTTTTACAAACCCGATTAATTCCCCGCTTTCGGCCACGTTTAAGTTAAGATGTTATCTAAAACTTTTATGTTTTGAGTAACAGTGGGTTATTCACAAAAAAAATGACTTATACACGTTTCAAATCTGTTACTCAGAATGTGACATGTTTCACGAAAATAATTCTAGTTTAATCATCGTAATGAGTTATTCGATGAAATACCCGTCAAAATGACCACAAGACATAGGACTATAACTAAATATTTTTAGTTTAGGTCCAATATTTACTGATTAAATCAGTTTATTCCGTTTTTACCCCTGAATCAGATTCACAGTTTGCATGTTTAGTCCTTTAGGGTTTTCTAGTGATTAAACTTATGTACCAAGCCTAACCAAGTATTATAATTTATATAAGGTTCAAATACATCAAAGATATATAAATTTACAGAAGTGAAAATAAAAATAAAATGAAAAGTTAGTGGAGAGTTTCCTTACAAAAGTGATGAACAAGAAAATCAAGAACAATGGACCACAAAAACCTATGATTTTACCAATAACTCTTGCACCATCTTCTACCAATCTTTTACCCAACTCTTTATACCCTTAATAACCTTGCAAGAACACTTCTTAAATTCTTGAAATCTTTAAAGAACATAGCCCTTGAACCCATGAAAAATTGTTGTTGATGATGATGATGTTTGATGGTGATTATGAAGAAACAAACCAAAGAACTAGCTAGGAATTATAACACCTTCAATATAAGATCAATGTATTTGATAAAACTTGAAATATAATGGTGTTTGGAGCTGTTTATTTTCATTCAAGGAGAGGAGAGGGTGATAAAAACAAGGTTGGATGATCAAAATGCATGTACAAATGATAAAATGATGTATAAATGTGGTTAGTGGGAGACAAGGGTGTACACATGTTATCATTTTGTGAAAGAAGAGTTATTACCAAGCCATGTGGCTTTGGTGAGTATCAAAAACCAGCCATCCCACTAGTTAGTGGGTTTGTAATGTTAAAATTTAGTTATTAGTGTGTTGTAGTGTGTAGTTTGCTCCCGGTAATTTAAAACGTGTAGTTTTTAAGACGCGAAAGGTAAAACCGGGTAGTGTAAAAATACAAAACTTATAAAAATATTAAAAATTATTATCATAACCTATTTAAGTAATTTAGATGAGTGGTGAGTTCATCGAAGGGTTTAAAAATCGTTAAAACTGAAACCGTGAGTTGAAAACGCGTTTAGTGACACCGGTTCTTGATACAGGTGACGTAAACTATAAAAATGAAATGACAAGTATAAATTTTAATTGTAAACATGAAAATAGGTTAAAATGCATAGAATATGTAAAATCATCATAGTCTAGGTTGGTTCACGTTGTTAAAATCATAAAATGTAAATTTAAATTGTGTAAAACGTGAAAGGTGCAAGGTTTACGTATAAATGGAAAAAGTGAAAATTGACTTTTAAAATAGGATTGTAAGGAAACAAAAATGCATAAAAACTGTAGAGTAGACATAGTATAGTAGTGGTTGAATAAATTTAACGCGTTATGACGTACGCGGATAACTTCCGACGAATTTAATTATTAAAAAAAATAGTTAAATAATAAAATATTAAAATTAATGACATGAAAATTTTGAAATGTCACAGTACGTACCCCTTAAGAGAGCGACGTCCCGGCGCTCAATTCGTCTTAATTACTGAATGGTTCACTTGCGAAAAGATGAGGATACTTGTAAGAAATAAATTCTAGAATAACTAACGACGCGGTTCAATTCTTGTCGTCCAGAAATACGGTGCGGAGTAAGGTTGACTATACGTGATAAAGATGGAGTGAGGATTTGTTTAGTTGTTTTGCTCGATCGTATGAATACCGCTGAATTGTTATACTCACATAAAAATTTTGTGATTCTCGGAAATCAAATAGAAAATCAATTAGACATAACCCATATATAACTATTCTCAGTATTTGAAAAATCTAAGTCGAACATAGGTAGTCAGACTATGTTCCACTGTCCCAAGGTTAAATATAGGTGACTAGACTATATTTAATCGAGGTTCGATAAAATTTTCAAATACTTAACTTAGTTATACTCGTGATATGTCCATTGTAAGACAAGTATGGAGTTTGCATAAGTATCTTATATACAAAGAGTGATATAAGTTTGTACATACGTACGGATCAATCACAAGTAAGTAGTATGAGTATGTAACACAAGTGAATAAGGAAAAATGCACGCAGAAAAGGAAGTTTTAAGCAGTTCTAAATCAGTCCATATCGGGCCAGAATCACGGACCTTTAACAATGAAGGATTCAAAAGAGAACTTGATGAATGTAGAGAAATTTACTGAACTTCAGCTTTTGTATGATGAATCCGTTTATAAGAATTATAGGAGAATGACGAATGATAACATAATAACAAAATAGTTCATGAGGCAATAATAAATCAATGGTTTTAGTTAATAGAACAAGGTCGAGTAATTCATAAGATAATAACAAAATTGTTTGTAAGGTGGTGAAAATTTTGGTAAAAGGTAAATGACAGAACGATTTCTAATATAACAAAATAGTTTATTCAAAACTAGTCCAAAAAGTGTATTTAATAGTAGTATATCAGTGGATAAGTTTATAAGATGGTAGTAAAGTAGTTTGTAAGAGAGTGGCAAGGAGTGTATTAATATTGTAGTGAAAATAGTTTAGAAGATAGTAGTAGACTAGTTTTTCAAGGTAATTGATCAAATGATTCGTAAAGGGGTTACTAAAAAGTTAATTCTGAACTAGTTAAAGCAGTTTATAAAATAGTATTTAATAAGGTTATTAGTTTATAAGGTAGTAATGGGGTAATTCTTTGGGGAATAGTAAATCCATTTGTAATATAATTAAAGATAGTTTATATGACAATAAAGGAGTTGTTTATAAAATGGTAGTGAATTTCTAAGGTAAATAATTAGAATGCGACGGGTTTCATATAAAACACCGTTGTATAAGGTCATGAAAAGATTTTTAAAGATCATAGCATTACTCACGATTTTTTTTTTTTGAGAAAATAAATGAGACCACTGTGTCACCCACAATGTATGAGAAAGTTTTAGGGGATCATAAAAATGAATAAATACATATTTAATTGTTTAGTAATTTGGTGAAACATATATAATTAGGAGAGGTAGGGTTTGAGATGATGCTTAAGAAAATAAGCAAGAAATGCTCGGAAAACATGAGTTCACAGGGAGTAAGACAACCAATAGAAATTGATAAATTGTAATAGGTTTCGATGTTATATGAAATGATATAACATACAATTATGAAATAGTTTAGAAACCATTGTAATCACATACAATGTTTAGAAGATTTTAGTATTCACTTGGAGAAACCTTATATAGAAATATATTGATGTTTCAAGAAAAGCAAGATGGTCGAGAAATATTACAAGTGCAAGTGATAATATTTATTATGTGCATACGTATAACGATGGTGCAATCAAAGAGATGTGTATAAATTTCTGGATGGAAGTTTATAATGCTCATGAATAGCATAAAATACAACAAGGAATTTTGTGCATAAAGTGCATATATAAGGAGTGATATTTCGTGGATTATCGGACAAGATAGGAAATAATTACAGTGCTTATAATTATTTTTAACATAGCATGATTAAGATTTATATATACGAGGGAGAAATAGGAAGCTCAGGAGTAGGCACGCATGGATATCGGACAAGATGATGGAAGCTCATGATTTTGAGAATAAATAAATAAATAAATAAATAAATAAAATAAATGATTATAGTCTAGGTTTTTAAAAACAAAAAGACCTAGTTCACTATAATTTGTGCTCTGGTACCATTCGATAACACCCCCATTTTAGGATCGTAGCGGAAAGGGACATGGGATGTTATATACTAGTCACATTGTACAAATATAGTAAACAAATTCAAAATGAAAATGTTTTTAATAAAACTTTTGCATACAAAAGCCATTCAGAGTTAAACAAAAGAGATCCCAAATAAGTACAAAGTTTAGAGATACATAAGATAATAAAAGTTTTGGTCTTTTCTTAAAAGAAAATTTATTTAGAACATGAGCCATCTTGATATCCATCTCTTGCGCTGCCCATCCAATCTGAAAGTCACTTACGGACCTGAGATAAAACATGCTAAAAAGTCAACATAAAGTTGAGTGATCAATTCATAGAGTTTAATATGGAATGAGTTGAATACAAGTATAATTCATTATAAAAGACATATAACAAATACATGTCGGGAAATCAGATTATAGTATTGAGTTCATGCAACCGAACCTTAACGTAATTTAATAATGCCCCGGAGAAGGTAAAAATTTGCCATTTACCACAATTCTAACTATTATGTGTCCGTATCCCGAACAAGCCCGCCAAGCCTAATATGCATATCCATAATACTAGCGTTTACTACTCGAGTAATTAACGGTTCATGAGGGGACTTAATTAGCAAAAAGCATTCAATATCTATAATCATATAATCGGGTCCAGCATACCAAAAACTACTTGTATTCAGTTTGTAAAAACTAGCATGTATCCCCCTCGCGAGGTTTATAAAACATTTAAATGAGTAAAGGCGAGGCTATGAACTCACCGAGAGCAAAGGAAGTAATATGAAATGAGCAAGTGATGAAAAGTAGCCGCAAAGCTCTACGAAGAACCTAAACATATATACGCTTGTCTTAGGTTTTAGAAAATAAATATTGATGTATTTTTGTTGTATATAAATTATACTCTTACTTATGCTTGGTACATAATTCCTAAATATATCAAGTGTTCAAAAATAAAGTTTTAAAGATATAATCATATGGGTTTTTGAATCCTTTATACTTTAAAAGTCAAAGCTGTTAATATTTTTATAATTTGCACAATTTAGAAAATTCGTCACTCTTAAACCGTATGTCGAAAAATTAAGTTTATTATTTCCTTGGAAAGGTATTTGTCTGTACTAACAAACTTTGTGGGTCCCACCAAACAAAAAATTACTTAACAGCACCAAAGTTACCCATTTACCCAATATATTCACTTCAGAAAACTTTAACATTGCATCAGTCCCACGAAAAGTGCGATAGAATGTTTTACAAACCCGATTAATTCCCCGCTTTCGGCCACGTTTAAGTTAAGATGTTATCTAAAACTTTTATGTTTTTAGTAACAGTGGGTTATTCACAAAAAAAATGACTTATACACGTTTCAAATCTGTTACTCAGAATGTGACATGTTTCACGAAAATAATTCTAGTTTAATCATCGTAATGAGTTATTCGATGAAATACCCGTCAAAATGACCACAAGACATAGGGCTATAACTAAATATTTTTATTTTAGGTCCAATGTTTACTGATTAAATCAGTTTATTCCGTTTTTACCCCTGAATCAGATTCACAGTTTGCATGTTTAGTCCTTTAGGGTTTTCTAGTGATTAAACTTATGTACCAAGCCTAACCAAGTATTATAATTTATATAAGGTTCAAATACATAAAAGATATATAAATTTACAGAAGTGAAAATAAAAATAAAATGAAAAGTTAGTTGAGAGTTTCCTTACAAAAGTGATGAACAAGAAAATCAAGAACAATGGACCACAAAACCTATGATTTTACCAATAACTCTTGCACCATTTTCTACCAATCTTTTACCCAACTCTTTATACCCTTAATAACCTTGCAAGAACACTTCTTAAATTCTTGAAATCTTTAAAGAACTCAGCCCTTGAACCCATGAAAAATTGATGATGATGTTTGATGGTGATTATCAAGAAACAAACCAAGGAACTAGCTAGGAATTATAACACTTTCAATATAAGATCAATGTATTTGATAAAACTTGAAATATAATGGTGTTTGGAGCTGTTTATTTTCGTTCAAGGAGAGGAGAGGGTGATAAAAACAAGGTTGGATGATCAAAATGCATGTACAAATGATAAAATGATGTATAAATGTGGTTAGTAGGAGACAAGGGTGTACACATGTTATCATTTTGTGAAAGAAGAGTTATCACCAAGCCATGTGGCTTTGGTGAGTATAAAAAACCAGCCATCCCACTAGTTAGTGGGTTTGTAATGTTAAAATTTAGTTATTAGTGTGTTGTAGTGTGTAGTTTGCTCCCGGTAATTTAAAACGTGTAGTTTTTAAGACGCGAAAGGTAAAACCGGGTAGTGTAAAAATACAAAACTTATAAAAATATTAAAAATTATTATCATGTAACACCCCCAATTCATGGATGCAGCGGAATTCGAACTGGGTGTTACTTGACGGCACAATAGTCACAATAATAGAAAACGATCTCTAACCGAGTCGTATTAAAAAGATTTATCATTCAAATTATATAAATATCAGAGGTTACAAAATGAGGTCCCAAATGGTTCCATGTTTACAAATCACATTAAGTGAGTTTTGAATGATAAGAAAATTTATAGCCCTCTTGAGTATCCGTGTCCTTCCATGCCATCCTTGATCGTCATGAACCTGAAATATATGCTTGAGAGGTCAACACAAAGGTTGAGTGATATTCATAGAGTTTGTTAAATCGTCTGAACACAATATGTTGGTAGTGTGAGTTATAGACTCACACCAATGTTTGGAAACAAAACAGGTAGGCTACGTTATTATACGCCAATAAAATGTATTATACACCAAGCTTATGACACCAAAACGTTAACGTGTACCAATATCAATCGGCAGATTTATCCCGGTAGGTACTTTGCTAACATACCTAAATCTCAAATATTAATGCATTTGTTTGAACTTAGTCAATACAAATGGGATTCGTCAATCCCAATAGGCCTATTCACAATATTTGCGCTCACTATTGCTAGTGATTAAATGGTTCATAATAAGGGATCTCGGTTTAGCAAGGCTGGTACTTAGTGATAATAAAACAATCAGGCAAGCATACAATTTAAAAACATTGTGCTCGGTTAAAATAGCATGCATTCCCCCCAAGGGTTTGTAAAACAATTAAGTAATGGAAAGTGGGGCTATGAACTCACCTTAAGTAAGATAACAAGTAATGAATGTAACGGTTGAATCGTGAAGGTTTCTACGAGCAACCTATAATCGAATGTTGCGACTTAGGATCGGAGTAAAGAATATGAAGTAGTGCCTATATATATATCTTGCATTTAGTCCATGATGTGGTATGATGTATAATGTAAGTCTTTGAAAGAAAAGATTTATGAAACATGTATGTTTTGTATATCGTTTACTACCGTTCGGGCCGACATAATTCAGAAGTCATGTTAGTAAGCGTTCGAGGAGCCAGGACACTTTAACTCGTAAATCCACAACTCATCTCGACGGCTTACATAATGAACTCCTCACATGAGGCTCCCTACTATTGTAGTAGTTGATGAAATATATAGATATAAGTTTTGATCCGAAAGGTTACATGTCCGATATTTGAATAAACTTAGGAAAGTTTATTTGTACATGAAGATTGTTATTAGGGATAGTTTCATAAGTCTTGAATGACCATTTTCTCTTGGTAATATCTCATGGTTTCCTTTTAAGTGAAGTAGATCCAAATTGCTTGTTCATGTTATCGCCTAATTCATTGTTTCATGTTTACGCCTATGTAAGTTGGTATGGTCATTTCGTTATGGCCTAGCCATGACCTTTGGTCCTTGTTCCAATGTCATGAGACACAACCTTGGCTCTAGCCATGGTTGTGGTCTTGATTATAGGTCATAAGACCTCTTGTTCCTTTTAAAGTATAACCATAATCTAGTGACTTTCGCCTAACAATGGGCTGTTTAGAATTTGAAGAATTTTATCACTCGGAAAGCGTTTTTAGGGCTCGAGCTTCTTTATTCCTGAACGAAAACGGTGTTCCGGACAACTTTCGTGTTTTAACTTTTTGATGAATCGGACCAGAAGTATAACTTTCAAAAACTCAGAATGCAAGACAGGAAGGTTTGAGCAGTTTTGCCGGAAATCTTTGGTAACTTCAAATGGGCGTAACTTTTGACTCGTATACTCTTTTTAGGTGGTTCAAATTGCTATGGTTTCCTTGTTAAGTCCTATACTGTAATATGTAATGATCCAATATCATAATTTTACCATTTTGGTCGTGGTTTTCCAAGAAAGTCACTAGTTTACTTGTTTGAATAACATAAGTTACATATATGTATCAATACTTGTTTTACTCACTTTTATACATCATGGACATGAATGCAAGACATAATATAGCATGAATAATATGTAAATAACATGAACATGATTATTCAACAAGAAGCATGTTAGGGTTTGGCTTACAACTTTTGGCTTTCAAAGATGAAAGGAAGTTAACATGTAAGGATAGGACATTGATAGACTTTAGCTTCACCCTTTGCAATCTATGATAAACCGAGGTTATTTGAAGATTATAACGACGCCTTCTTGAAGTCCAAAGCTATTTGAAGATTATAACAACGTCTTTTTGGAGACTTTAAAGTTATAACAACTTTTCTTAGAAAATTTTCAAGATTGAAGATCAAACACTAGTTTTCTTTCAAAAACTAGTTAACTTTCTTACAAAATATAAGAAAAGTGCCTTAGGTTTTAGGACTTGAAGGTTATAAGAAGGTGTGGTGCAAGGAATTACATGTTTTTAGCTTGGTATTTATAGGGTAGGAAAAATAGTTAACCATATATTGGGTTAGAGTTTAACCATGGTTAGTTAAGACACTTGTAATGATCCTAGAGATCAATGGTCAAGATCAAGCCACACCATGGTGACTCCCCCCCTATTGGCGGTTCAACATGGATAAGGGGGGTGAGGTGTGCCTTGGATGATAAAAATCTAGATATTTGATTAGTTTTGACTCCGGGAATTGCCAACCGTAAATGGTTAGGCCTCAAAACGTAAAACCGGGTGTCGTAAAATTATGAAACTTTAAAGTATTGTTAGACATGTCCATATGTCCCATAATAAAATATAAAATGAGTGGTAGGTTCCATTTGGGTGGTAAAACCCTGCTAAAAACTGGAAACACGGGTCTAAAACGCGCAATTCGCGTAAAACGTACGAATATTGCGTAAAATTGAGAAAAGTAAAATGTTACTTTTCTAATGTGATAAAAATAATTTAAAATGACTTATAATGTCTAGACTGGGCTCAGTCTAGTGTCGGTTGGTATTAAATGTCTTTTAGACATCAAACCGTAAGCCTAAAAATCACGAAATGACTTATAACATCAAGGGATGATTTTTGGTCAATGGAGGAGGGAAAAATATGTTGACTTTTTCTAATAAGTTGAAAACTCAAATCGTGTTAGAAACGCGTTTTGTGGTCTAACGGTTAATCGCCCATACGGTTAAGCGTGCTCATGTGAGAATAGTACTGGCTTGGGTGACCTGCCGGGAAGTCTTTGGTCATGTTTTTCTCAGTCACGATTAATTCTCAAATAAATCATGAGTGTGTCAAACATTTTTCTGATGCGGGGTCACTTAACGCGGTCGAGTTTCGTTGTACGTAGAATTTCTGAATGACGTTTTACCCTAAAACGTGTAATTCCTTAATAACTTTCACGAAAATGATCTGACGAATGTCAAACATTTAATTTACCATGGAAATGATTTATCACTCGAGAATATCAAATAAAAATCAACTTTCGGGAAAGTTTCGAGAAAAAAGAATAGTAAAAGTGAATAGTGAAATTTTCCGGGAATGGTAATTAACCTGAAATTGCGAATTGTTACAATCTCTACCCCTTACGGGGAACTTCGTCCCAAAGTTCTATGTGTGTCATATGTTGGAGTGGTGTCGATAAAGATGTGTGGTTACTTATGAGGACCAAAGTCTGGAATTACTAGTGATGTAGTTTGATTTGTCTCAGAATATGGTGTGTCAATAGAGATTGATAACATGGTTGAATATCAGTAGAGATCCATATAATAGTCGAATATCAAAGAAAATTGATATAGCAGTCGATCATTAATAGAAATTGATATAGTAGTTGTACAGAAATTGATATAGTTAAATATCAAAATGGAAATTGATGTAGTTGTCAAGTATCAATAGCAATTGATATAACAGTTGAACAACAATAGCAATTTACATAGGAATCCAATAAATGGAAATTGATATAGTAGTGGAATATCAATGGAAATTGGGATAGTAGTCGCAATCATAGTCTAGTAGGTAATCGGTTGTTGTACCTAGTGTTTATGTCATGGTTTGAAGTGATGTCGGTGAAAAGATAGGATTTCTTGTGGCGAATATAATGTAGGTATCATGCCATACCCGAGCAATGTAATGTAGGTATCATGCCATACCCGAGCAATGTAATGTAGGTATCAAGCCATACCCGAGCAAATGTAATGTAGGTTGACTTCATACTTATGTTATTTTGGATACAAATAAGCCCACTTGTTTATAATTCTTTATTTACATAGAGAGGCATCCCAAACAATGTAAATAGAGGAATATAAACTTATGGTTCGGTGATTTACAATTTCTTTATTTAAATGAAAAGGCATCCCAATCCATTCAAATAATTACAAATCATCCTACTTAAGAATTCCCAACCCAACATTCATACTTAGCCGGTGAGTTACAAGGTAGTGTATTACGAGATGACACTGGTGTAACAAAAGTACAAGATGAATATTCAAACTTGTAAAGCTGATAAGGGTGCTTGTGGTGTAACTAAGGATAATTTGAGCTTTAAAAGTGCATCAAGATCTGTTAATGAGCTTGTGTTTGTAACGGTTGTGAAGATAATGATGTGATATGTTGATGAACAAAAGTGTGTAGTGTATGCTTAACATTAATACTCTTAGGTATAGATGTTGAGTTTGCTTTTAAAAATCTTAAGAGATTTTAAAGGTTTATGATGGAATGGTATCCTTAGGACCTAAACAGGATAGTACTTCTACAGGATGAAGAGAATAATTGATAACTATCCCAGATAGTAGTTCGGATTTATCTCATAAATGAAAACTTTCAAGAATGAAGTTAGGTAGTACAAATAAAATGTTAAGATTTCGCTGAGTGGTAAGGCACTATCGTGTCTCTAGATTGTTTTAATGTATTCTGGTGGTTTATCGTGTTCATGTAGGAAATCAATCTAAACATAACTCTAGTACAACTATTCTCAGTATTTGAAAATTTTAAGTCGAATATAGTTAGTCAGACTATATTCCACTGTCCCTAGGTTAAATATAGGTGACTAGTCTATATTTAGCCAAGGTTCGATAAAATTTTCAAATACCTAAACTAGGTATACTTTTGATATGTCCGTTGCTTTCGAGAAACTGTCCACTAAACAAAGGCGATGTCAAACCCTTCAGTTGTAAGTCCCGTCCATACAAGACTTGTAACGTATGTTTTTCATATTCCATTGCATAGAAGGTAGTAAGGGTAGATACGTATGGAAAGGAAGTTTTAAGTAGTTCTAAAATAGAACATACTTGGCCAGGATCACGAACTTTTAATAATGAAGGTTTCATAAGAAAACTTTGATGAATGTAGAGAAAGTTCAGGTTTTGTCGATGATGGATTAGTTTGTCCTTTAGAAATCTCATATTTCTTGTTTTGAAATTGATAGATTGTGACGGGTTTTTGATATCATAAGAAATGATATTGATGATGTGATGGAATGATTCTAGAGACCATTTGCACAAAACACAATGTCTCGGAAGTAGGTTAGACCATTGTGCAATTCACAATGTCTGGGATGTAGGTTAGGCCATTGTGTGACTCAAAACATTTGAGAAATGATTAAGACCATTGTATCATACAATGTCTTGGAAAATGAATGAGACCATTGTATCTCACAATGTCTTGGAAAATGAATGAGGCCATTGTATCTCACAATGTTTTGAAAAGTGAATGAGACCATTGTATCTCACAATGTCTTAAAAAATGAATGAGACCATTGTATCTCACAATGTCTTGAAAAATGAATGAGACCATTGTATCTCACAATGTCTTGGAAAATAGGAAAGACCATTGCAATCAGTTACAATGTCTTGGACATATAATGTTGGAGTAGGAACATGATTGGGAGAGTGTGGCTGTGCCGAAATGCCTTAGAATAGGCATACACAGATATGTTTAGTCCATTGTTTAGATAAATGATTGAAAATAAACCGAGTTTATATATCAATATACTAATATGTTCATGTAGCATAAAATGCCTAGTGTGTATATATCAATATACTTATATGTGTTCATGTAGCATAAAATGCTTAGTGTGTATATATCAATATACTTATATGTGTTCATGTAGCATAAAATGCTTAGTGTATATATATCAATATACTTATATGTGTTCATGTAGCATAAAATGCTTAGTGTGTATATATCAATATACTTATATGTGTTCATGTAGCATAAAATGCTTACGGGGAAATGCTCAATTATGTTTAGGGTACATATATTAATATGCAATTATGTTTGTGTAGCATAAAATATCTACGGGGAAATGCTCAAAAGGGGTATATATATGAATATACTAATATGTTTGTGTAGCATAACATGCTTACTAAGTCCATAATCGTCTGGAGGATGGAAGACACGGAGAGCGGAAGGCTATAAAATGGTTTTGCTTGTAGTTGTAGTTATAGTTTAGGTCTCAATTAGACCCGTTTCTCTATAACCATGGCTCTGGTACCAATCTGTAACACCCCCAATTCATGGATGCAGCGGAATTCGAACTGGGTGTTACTTGACGGCACAATAGTCACAATAATAGAAAACGATCTCTAACCGAGTCATATTAAAAAGATTTATCATTCAAATTATATAAATATCAGAGGTTACAAAATGAGGTCCCAAATGGTTCCATGTTTACAAATCACATTAAGTGAGTTTTGAATGATAAGAAAATTTATAGCCCTCTTGAGTATCCGTGTCCTTCCGTGCCATCCTTGATCGTCATGAACCTGAAATACATGCTTGAGAGGTCAACACAAAGGTTGAGTGATATTCATAGAGTTTGTTAAATCGTCTGAACACAATATGTTGGTAGTGTGAGTTATAGACTCACACCAATGTTTGGAAACAAAACAGGTAGGCTACGTTATTATACGCCAATAAAATGTATTATACACCAAGCTTATGACACCAAAACGTTAACGTGTACCAATATCAATCGGCAGATTTATCCCGGTAGGTACTTTGCTAACATACCTAAATCTCAAATATTAATGCATTTGTTTGAACTTAGTCAATACAAATGGGATTCGTCAATCCCAATAGGCCTATTCATAATATTTGCGCTCACTATTGCTAGTGATTAAATGGTTCATAATAAGGGATCTCGGTTTAGCAAGGCTGGTACTTAGTGATAATAAAACAATCAGGCAAGCATACAATTTAAAAACATTGTGCTCGGTTAAAATAGCATGTATTCCCCCCAAGGGTTTGTAAAACAATTAAGTAATGGAAAGTGGGGCTATGAACTCACCTTAAGTAAGATAACAAGTAATGAATGTAACGGTTGAATCGTGAAGGTTTCTACGAGCAACCTATAATCGAATGTTGCGACTTAGGATCGGAGTAAAGAATATGAAGTAGTGCCTATATATATATCTTGCATTTAGTCCATGATGTGGTATGATGTATAATGTAAGTCTTTGAAAGAAAAGATTTATGAAACATGTATGTTTTGTATATCGTTTACTACCGTTCGGGCCGACATAATTCAGAAGTCATGTTAGTAAGCGTTCGAGGAGCCAGGACACTTTAACTTGTAAATCCACAACTCATCTCGACGGCTTACATAATGAACTCCTCACATGAGGCTCCCTACTATTGTAGTAGTTGATGAAATATATAGATATAAGTTTTGATCCGAAAGGTTACATGTCCGATATTTGAATAAACTTAGGAAAGTTTATTTGTACATGAAGATTGTTATTAGGGATAGTTTCATAAGTCTTGAATGACCATTTTCTCTTGGTAATATCTCATGGTTTCCTTTTAAGTGAAGTAGATCCAAATTGCTTGTTCATGTTATCGCCTAATTCATTGTTTCATGTTTACGCCTATGTAAGTTGGTATGGTCATTTCGTTATGGCCTAGCCATGACCTTTGGTCCTTGTTCCAATGTCATGAGACACAACCTTGGCTCTAGCCATGGTTGTGGTCTTGATTATAGGTCATAAGACCTCTTGTTCCTTTTAAAGTATAACCATAATCTAGTGACTTTCGCCTAACAATGGGCTGTTTAGAATTTGAAGAATTTTATCACTCGGAAAGCGTTTTTAGGGCTCGAGCTTCTTTGTTCCTGAACGAAAACGGTGTTCCGGACAACTTTCGTGTTTTAACTTTTTGATGAATCGGAGCAGAAGTATGACTTTCAAAAACTCAGAATGCAAGACAGGAAGGTTTGGGCAGTTTTGCCGGAAATCTTTGGTAACTTCAAGTGGGCGTAACTTTTGACTCGTATACTCTTTTTAGGTAGTTCAAATTGCTATGGTTTCCTTGTTAAGTCCTATACTGTAATATGTAATGATCCAATATCATAATTTTACCATTTTGGTCGTGGTTTTCCAAGAAAGTCACTAGTTTACTTGTTTGAATAACATAAGTTACATATATGTATCAATACTTGTTTTACTCACTTTTATACATCATGGACATGAATGCAAGACATAATATAGCATGAATAATATGTAAATAACATGAACATGATTATTCAACAAGAAGCATGTTAGGGTTTGGCTTACAACTTTTGGCTTTCAAAGATGAAAGGAAGTTAACATGTAAGGATAGGACATTGATAGACTTTAGCTTCACCCTTTGCAATCTATGATAAACCGAGGTTATTTGAAGATTATAACGACGCCTTCTTGAAGTCCAAAGCTATTTGAAGATTATAACAACGTCTTTTTGGAGACTTTAAAGTTATAACAACTTTTCTTAGAAAATTTTCAAGATTGAAGATCAAACACTAGTTTTCTTTCAAAAACTAGTTAACTTTCTTACAAAATATAAGAAAGTGCCTTAGGTTTTAGGACTTGAAGGTTATAAGAAGGTGTGGTGCAAGGAATTACATGTTTTTAGCTTGGTATTTATAGGGTAGGAAAAATAGTTAACCATATATTGGGTTAGAGTTTAACCATGGTTAGTTAAGACACTTGTAATGATCCTAGAGATCAATGGTCAAGATCAAGCCACACCATGGTGACTCCCCCCCTATTGGCGGTTCAACATGGATAAGGGGGGGTGAGGTGTGCCTTGGATGATAAAAATCTAGATATTTGATTAGTTTTGACTCTGGGAATTGCCAACCGTAAATGGTTAGGCCTCAAAACGTAAAACCGGGTGTCGTAAAATTATGAAACTTTAAAGTATTGTTAGACATGTCCATATGTCCCATAATAAAATATAAAATGAGTGGTAGGTTCCATTTGGGTGGTAAAACCCTGCTAAAAACTGGAAACACGGGTCTAAAACGCGCAATTCGCGTAAAACGTACGAATATTGCGTAAAATTGAGAAAAGTAAAATGTTACTTTTCTAATGTGATAAAAATGATTTAAAATGACTTATAATGTCTAGACTGGGCTCAGTCTAGTGTCGGTTGGTATTAAATGTCTTTTAGACATCAAACCGTAAGCCTAAAAATCACGAAATGACTTATAACATCAAGGGATGATTTTTGGTCAATGGAGGAGGGAAAAATATGTTGACTTTTTCTAATAAGTTGAAAACTCAAATCGTGTTAGAAACGCGTTTTGTGGTCTAACGGTTAATCGCCCATACGGTTAAGCGTGCTCATGTGAAAATAGTACTGGCTTGGGTGACCTGCCGGGAAGTCTTTGGTCATGTTTTTCTCAGTCACGATTAATTCTCAAATAAATCATGAGTGTGTCAAACATTTTTCTGATGCGGGGTCACTTAACGCGGTCGAGTTTCGTTGTACGTAGAATTTCTGAATGACGTTTTACCCTAAAACGTGTAATTCCTTAATAACTTTCACGAAAATGATCTGACGAATGTCAAACATTTAATTTGCCATGGAAATGATTTATCACTCGAGAATATCAAATAAAAATCAACTTTCGGGAAAGTTTCGAGAAAAATGAATAGTAAAAGTGAATAGTGAAATTTTCCGGGAATGGTAATTAACCTGAAATTGCGAATTGTTACATATCGTAACCTATTTAAGTAATTTAGATGAGTGGTGAGTTCATCGAAGGGTTTAAAAATCGTTAAAACTGAAACCGTGAGTTGAAAACGCGTTTAGTGACACCGGTTCTTGATACATGTGACGTAAACTATAAAAATGAAATGACAAGTATAAATTTTAATTGTAAACATTAAAATAGGTTAAAATGCATAGAATATGTAAAATCATCATAGTCTAGGTTGGTTCACGTTGTTAAAATCATAAAATGTAAATTTAAATCGTGTAAAACGTGAAAGGTGCAAGGTTTACGTATAAATGGAAAAAGTGAAAATTGACTTTTAAAATAGGATTGTAAGGAAACAAAAATGCATAAAAAGTGTAGAGTAGACATGGTATAGTAGTGGTTGAATAAATTTAACGCGTTATGACGTACGCGGATAACTTCCGACGAAGTTAATTATTAAAAAAAATAGTTAAATAATAAAATATTAAAATTAATGACATGAAATTTTTGAAATGTCACATAAGTGGTGTTCTTGAGGGGAAAAGCATGTTGAAAAAGAAGATGTGTGGAAGAAAGGTTCTTATTGTTTTAGATGATGTTGATAAGATAGAACAACTTATGGCGTTAGCCGGTGACCACAGTTGGTTTAAGCCGGGAAGTAGAATTACTATAACAACTAGGGATGCACATGTGCTAATAGCACACAAAGTGAACCTGATTCGTGATGTACATTTGTTAGATGATAAGGAAGCAATGCGTCTCTTCAGTAGGCATGCATTTGGGAGAGAGATTCCAGTTGAAGGGTACAAAGAGCTATCGGAACAAGTTGTACGTTACGCTGATGGTCTTCCCCTAACAATCAAAGTTTTAGGTTCGTTTCTATGTGGCAAAGATGATCTTGACTGGAAAGATGCGTTAGAAATACTAGAAACAATTCCATTGAATGAAACTATGAAAGTTTTGGAGTTAAGCTATATCGATTTAGAGGAGGATTACAAGGAAATATTCCTAGATGTTGCATGCTTGCTCAAAGGTTGGGTAAAAGATTATGCAATCAGAGCGCTTGAAAGCTGTGGATTTCGTGCTCGGATTAGTTTAAGGGTTCTTGAACTGAAATCTCTTAAAACTATTTCTAAATATTCGGGGTTGGGTATGCACGACCATATAGAAGAAATGGGCAAGAATATTGTTCGTCGTGTGAACCCTATTAAACCTGAAAGGCATAGCCGGTTATGGATTATGGAGGAAATTGAATATATATCGGCTAATAACAGGGTAAGTATGATAGAATGTGATTGAAAAACCATATTAACCTCAAGCAAAATGCAAAATGCAACTTGAGTAAATACTTATCCACTTTCCTATTTCAACCAATCAAAATACATTTGAGTGAAGAAAGAAGATATTTGATTGGTGAATAGTGTAGTTAGTGGAAATTTCTTAAATTTTGCGCAAATTAAAAGTAGACTTATAATTTGGGATGGAGAGAGGAAGTATTTCGATACATATGAAAAGATAGTGTGGCAGACAAGAAATATTTCCTAAATCTTTTAATATTTTTAACAAACAATATCTTCATTCTTATCTAAGCAGGATAATCCACCATCCCACCGTACCTCAACCACCACCTTCAGTCACTCCTCTCTTTCGACCATTTTTTTTGGAAAATTTCATAAATAACGGATTCCTACTACCTCCGTCCCAAAATATAAGTCCAGTTTGACTTTTTGAATTGAACTCTAACCTTAAATATTTTTCTTTGTATTATATAATACTTGATGTAAAATATATAAATAAGTTGTATTATAAATGTATTTTCATTTGGTATAATTTTTATCAAGTGTTATATAATATAAACAAAAATATTGAAGGTCAAAATTCAATTCAAAAAGTAAAAGTGTACTTATATTTTGAGACGGAGGGAGTATGATTTAATAGAAAAAAAATACCCATATTTTTTTTTATAAATATTAGAAACCATACCTAAACATTTCATTTCAATTCCATAAATTAACTTCACATTTTCTTTTGTAATGAAGCATATCTCATGGTCTCTGCTATTTGAATTACAGGGTACCCAGGCAACCAAATGTATATCAATGGTTGAAGAGGAATTCAACTTTCAAATGCTAACGAAAGGTTTCGCAAAGATGAAGGAACTTAGATTTCTTTAAACATATGGATTTAATTTTGGAATTTTAATGAACGGTACCGCAAACATGAAGGAACTTAGATTTCTTCATGTGCGTACCCAATTTGTAAGTAAAGACGAAGTTAGCAAGTGGAACTTTGATGAAGATAGTCTACACTTTCCAAATGCCTTACAGTTTCTCAGCTGGTATTTTTATCCTTTTTCAAGTTTACCGAAAACATTTCAAGCAAAAAATCTTGTTGGACTTGACATGCGTGGAAGCAATATGGATCAACTTTGGAAAGATGGAGAAGAAAAGGTAGAATAATTAATTGGTACTTTTATCTTTCCATCTTTTGTTAGTCATTACACCAATTAACATTTATCTTTCATTTTTTTCTTGCTTATGACAGCCTTTTTTAAAGCTCAGGTTCCTAATGTTCTTCGATTCAGAGTTGAGGACCCTTGACCTTAGTGTGGCTCCGAATCTTGAGACACTATTTCTTGACAATTGTAATAATTTGGTAGAAGTTCATTTCCATGTTACTCCAAATCTAAAGGTGTTACGTATCAATTATTGTGCAAGATTTGAAAATTTACACATGCCTGCTGAACGTCCAAAGCTCGTAAATCTCGAACTCAATAATTTAAAGTTGAGGACCCTTCACATCGGGGTTACTCCAAATCTTGAGACGCTAATAGTCAGGAAGTGTACTGATTTGGTCGAACTTCGTATGCCCGCTGAATGTCCAAAGCTCGTAGATCTCGACCTCAGTAATTTAAAGTTAACAACCCTTCACCTCGGGGTTACTCCAAATCTTGAGACGCTAAGCCTGAAAAAGTGTATTGATATGGTCGAACTTCGTATGCCCGCTGAATGTCCAAACCTCGTAGATCTCGACCTCAGTAATTTAAAGTTGACAGCCCTTCACCTCGGGGTTACTCCAAATCTTGAGACGCTAAGCCTCAAAAAGTGTACTGATATTGTCGAACTTCGTATGCCCGCTGAATGTCCAAAGCTCGTAGATCTCGACCTCAGTAATTTAAAGTTGAGGACCCTTCACCTCGGGATTACTCCAAATCTTGAGACGCTAAGCCTTAACAAGTGTACTGATATGGTTGAACTTCGTATGCCCGCTGAATGTCCAAAGCTCGTAAATCTCAACTTTAGTGATTTAAAGTTGAAGACCCATCACCTCGGGATTACTCCAAATCTTGAGACGCTAAGCCTCAAAAAGTGTACTGATATGGTCGAACTTCGTATGCCCGCTGAATGTCCAGAGCTAGTAGATCTCGACTTCAGTAATTTAAAGTTGACAACCCTTCGCCTCGGGGTTACTCCGAATCTTGAGACGCTAAGCTTCAAAGATTGTCGTGATTTGGTTGAACTTCAGATACCTGCTAAATGTGCAAAGCTTGTAACTCTCGACCTCCGTTATTTAAAGTTGACGTCCCTTCATCTCGGGTTTACTCCGAAACTTGAGACCCTAAATCTCACTGATTGTTGCAATTTGGAAGAACTTCACGTGCCGTTCCATTCTTTAAAGATCAGAAACCTCAGCCTTAATGATTCAATGTTGAGGAACCTTCACCTTGGGATGACTCCCGATCTTGTGACTCTAAGTCTTGCTGGATGTGACAGTTTGGCAGAACTTCACATGCCCTTTGGGTGTCCAAAGCTCATATTCCTCAGCCTTAGTAATACGAAATTGAGTACCCTTGACCTTGGGCTGACTCCAAATCTCCAGACGTTAGATGTTAAAGAATGTCAGGATTTGGTAGAAATAAACGCTCCCTTTGGATGTCTAAAAACGCTTCGCTACTTAGACTTAACTGATTGTGGGAGGTTTGAATCATTTAAAGTTGGTGTTGACTCTTTATTGGGGTTATATGTCACTGTGGATTCATTTGATGTATGGCCATTGCACTCTGAAAACAATTCACCCAAGTCATGGCTTACATCGTTTTATATTCAACATCCAGTGTTATCAGTTGGGAATCTTGTGAAACTTATTTCTGTATGCAACCTTGAGATTTCTACAGTAACCATTTGTGATTCTCAATGTTTAAGAAAGCTTACTCTGAAAGGCGGTATTCCAGAGATTCCCGAGTTTGTTGTCCTGTTAGAAGGTCTAGAGGAGCTGATTTTGCTGTCTACAAAGATAAAACATCTTCCAGAAAGTATTTGTATGTTGAAACATCTAAAAATTCTCGAACTTAAATCTTGCTGGCTACTAGAGAAGTTACCTGATAATCTTTGTCAATTACAATCTTTAGAGAAGCTAATCCTAACAGAGTGTGTGTTTTTACGAGATATTCCAAACAGCATATGTGAGATGAAATGTCTCAGATATATCCATCTCCCGTATTGTATTCAAGTTGTGGAATTGCCTGAGGAAATTGGAAGGTTAGAATGTTTAAAAGAGTTGGATATCACTGGAACAGGCATAAGTCGGCTTCCAGAGAGTATTTTGTTAAATGTTACGTATAAACATTAATAAGTAAATGTCTAGGATCGAACCCGAGACCTCGGGATTGTACACTTTACAAACAAGAATAATGTAAAATAAATATATATATATATTAAATGTATCGAATATATATATTTATAACACTTAATGGACTAAACGGTCGTTAGTTATTAACCGTATGGACTAACTATCGTTAATAAAGAAAGATAAGGACTAGAGTGAAACTTGGGAGTCAAGAAGGATCTAGAAACACCCTTGTGGGTGCTAGGCCGGTCGAACCCAACCCAAAGGGTCGATCCACCCTTGCTTGTGCTCCAAGATATTCACCTAGTATATATACAAGGCCAAGGGTTAGACTTTCACATCTTTTGTGCACACACTCTAACCCTAAAATCGTTGTTTTCTTTCTTTGTTTCTTGGCCGATCGAATCAACACCTCCCAAGGGTTTGGATCGATTTGTCCAAGTCTAAAAACTAAGTGTTTTGTTTACTTGCAACAAACCTTTATTCGTTGGTAGTTTGTGTGTACAAGAACGAGGTAATTACTTACTTTAGTAATTATCAAGAGATCGATAAACAAAACGGTAAGGGGTTTATCATTGATCTATTTGTACAAGAATCAAGGTTAAATTGAAGTGCATCGGGTACGTTTACTATTTATGTTTTAGTTAATATTTATGTGTTATACTTGATCCTACACTTCCGCAATATGTGTTATATTGATTGTCAAACTCTAACAGTGGCATCACGAGCCATGTATAACATGTAATTGATTACTAAAACGTAATAAAAACCGGATCTTTAATTGTTTTAGATACATGTTTTTTTTATCTAGGGTTTTTCCTATTTTTCTAAAAATTTCGAAACCCTAACCCTAATTTTGGGGGGGGGGGGTCGATTTTTCCATGAAACCCTAATTAGGGTTTTGTGGTTTTCTAAGATTATGTGTAATCACTAGAATCCCTAGGTCATTAACCGGTTAATTGAACGTATCTTGTGACCTAATTGCTAATTGTTAGGTTTTAATCCGTGACTTACATGCATGTTCGTCATGGATCTTGTTTTTTTTTTTTTTCACATGTTAAGATAGATCTTAAATTGGGGAAGACTCCAATACATATTAAAATCAATTATTATATGCTATGTGGTGTGTTTTTAGCTTTGGCATACGCAATTGATTCGTCAATGCATGTGACTCGCCTCCATCAAGAGGAGAAGGCCTTAGTTGATTACATGCATTATTATACCTAGAATTGATTTTATTAGGATCTTTTCTAATACGGATTGCATGTGGCTAATTGTTTCACTTATTTATTATTGGTTGTTTTGATTTTCTTTGATACTTGTTTTATTGTTTTAGTTGGACTTGTTGTAAGCAATAAAAGGGTTGTTTTTTATAAAGAAAATTAATACGGACTAATAATTGTGAAACCCTAAAGTGATAAAGTAAGAATCTTGCAAGGTCTTAGGTGCCGATAGTGGTCCGATTCGCACGGTAATCAGCTCCCAGGCGAGACTAGCAAAATTCAAACTTTATTACTATTTTGAGATTGAATCCATAAACTTTTGCTTGAATGATGTTTTGTGCAAATATGCTTTAAAATTAAGTCTTTTAAGATGATATTCATAACCGTGATTTGAAGGCTTAGAAAAGAGCCTTAGAGTCTGCCTTGGTTATCACAATCTTGAATATGTCTTAAACGAATTACTTTTAAAATCATATGTTGTAGAAAGTCATCTTAGGGTTTTGGCATAAACCTCAAGTAAAACTTTGTGTATTAATTTCACAAATTGGATATAAAAAGTTTTTATGAAAACTTATGTTATAAAGATGAGTGCATGCATCTTTGTACATATTTTTGATTGACATATCAAAAAATTAATACCCTTAATAATTTAAGTTACGTGCCATCTATCTATAAGAAACACTTGGAATTTTAATTTAGTAAACGTGAGACCTAGGCTAAATTACTATAACAAGGTAAAATTCTTTTAACGCGTGAGACCATAATTGTAATTTTACAGTTTCTAAGGTAGACGACTTAATTAAGTTGTGCGTGAGACCTAGAACTTAAGGCATGAGATGGGATAAAACATGCTTACAAGGCAAATTGATGAATCAATTTGATGTAAATCCCATAATGATCTAGGAATTGGAAATCTTGTTTGCCAATTATTGTTCGACAGATTACTATCTTTTGTACTTTCACCATTAGCAGATCAACTGATGTGGTGAAACTATGTAAAGTTAGATCCTAGATTTTCAAGAAAATTAGTTGGTTATATGAATATAGCCTTGGGTAATTTATTTTTCTTGAAGATATTGATTATCGAAAATACTAATATTTGAACTTTATCTGTAGATATGGCTCAACCCGATAACCAAACTGTGATTAATGCTTTCAAGAGTCATCTTGAGAGAGATAAACTGACTGGAAAGAATTTCAATGACTGGTACCGTTCGCTCAGAATTGTCTTGAGGGCGTCAGGTAAACTAGACTTCTTGACCGAAGAATGCCCAGCTGAGCCTGCTGCTACTGCAACACCAGAAGCAAAGGCGGCTTGGAAGGTGGTAAATGCTAAGTATAATGAGGTTGCTTGTTTAATGCTCACTAGCATGAGTGCTCAATTACAAAAGAAGTATGAGTACTCGTCTCCTAAGAATATGCTTGATAACCTTAGGCAGTCTTATGAGAAGTCACCTGCAGTTGAATTGTATGATGAACTTGACAAGCTACACAACTGCAAGCATGGTGATGGTAAACCAGTAGCCGATTATGTGGATGAGATGAAAGATTCCTTTGATCAACTTCACAGAATTGGTTTTGGTTACCCCGACAATGTGCAAGTGCACTTGATCAACAGATCCCTCAACAGGGATTTTGCTGGTTTTGTGCAGAACTTCAACATGCATTGCTCGCGGAAGACAGTCTCAGAATTACTCGCATTGCTTGTTGATTATGAGAAAAGTCTACCAGCAAAGGTCAAGACTCCTACCCCACAAGTGTTGGCAATTCATGGGGGGAGAATCCAGAAGAAATCGCATGTGAACAAAGGCAAAGGTAAAGGTGATAAAGGCAAGCAGGTCATGGCCTATCAACCTCAACCCAAGATGAAACAACATCAGCCTAAGCAGAACAAGGTGAATCCGCCAAACAAGAAGGATCAGGCTTGTCACCATTGTCATGAAAAGGGTCATTGGAAGCGCAATTGCCCTCTCTACATTCATGACTTGCGACTCAAGAAGCAGGGGAATGATGCTGGTAACCCCAGCACATCAGGTGCGTTCTTTATGATTGAATTATTCACTCTTACTCCTAAATTGAATTCATGGGTATATGATACGGGATGTGGCATTCATATTTGCAATACCTTGCAGGGGTTTAGAGTTGAGAGAAAGCTGGCCTATGGACAACAATTCTTGCACGTTGGTAATGGAGCGCATGCAGGAGTTGAAGCTATAGGAGTTTTTAATTTAGTGTTGCCTTCGGGCCTAGTACTATCTTTAAATAATTGTCATTATGCACCGTCAATTGTTAGAGGTGTAATTTCATTTTCATGTTTGTTGAACCAAGGTTTTCATCATACTATTTCAAGCAATGGAATTTCGGTTTCTTTAAATAATGTTTTTTATTTTAATGCTATTGCTGTGAATGGTGTATTTGAAATTGATATGAATGATAATGATAATGCTTTTGTTACAAATAATTCAATGTATAGCATCAACAATAAGAGAATCAAGAAAGGTCTGGATTCGTCTTATCTTTGGCATTGTCGACTTGCTCACATTGGCAAAGATCGCATGAAAAAGCTGCAACATGATGGGCTTTTAGATAAGATCAATGATGAATCATTTGATAAATGCGAATCTTGCATTGCTGGGAAGATGACTAATAAACCCTTTAAAAATAGGATTGAAAGGGCTAATGATCTACTTGGTCTTATTCACACAGATGTGTGTGGACCACTTAGACATGTGTCAAGGAGGGGTGCTAGCTACTTCTTAACATTTACGGATGATTACAGCCGTTATGGTTATGTTTATTTACTTAAACATAAACATGAGGTGTTTGAAACATTCAAAGTGTTTAAAGCAGAAGTAGAGTTGCAACTTGGAAAGAAGATTCAAGCTCTTCGATCCGATAGAGGTGGTGAATACCTGAGTCAGGAGTTCATAGATTATCTAGCAAAGGAGGGAATTGTCCAGCACCTTACTTCTCCATATACTCCACAACAAAATGGTGTATCTGAAAGAAGGAATCGTACATTGCAAGACATGATACGATCTATGTTTAATCTAACAACTCTTCCTTTCTCGTTTTGGGATTATGCCTTAGAATCTGCGGTTCGCATTCTAAATATGGTTCCAACAAAGAAGGTTGATAAGACACCATATGAGGTATCGACTGGAAAAGCTCCTAACCTGTCTTATCTAAAGGTCTGGGGTTGTGAGGCGTATGTTAAACGTGACTCAGCAGACAAACTCTAACAAAGATCTGTGAAGTGCATCTTCGTAGGATACCCTAAGGAAACTATGGGATACTACTTTTATTACCCACCTGAAAACAAAGTATTTGTTGCAAGGTATGGAGACTTCCTTGAAAGGGAGCTCATATCTCAAGAATTCAGTGGGAGAATATATGATCTGGAAGACGGTCAAGAAGATGTAGAACCTTCTGAAAACACTAACCAACTTCCGGTAGAACCTGAAAGTTTAGGTCCTCCACCTGAAGTTGAAGTGATTCCCATTCGTAGGTCAACAAGACCAGTAAAAGCTCCTACTCGTCTATGTCTTAATGTAGAGAGTGATGAGTATATACTGGGTGATCTTGATGAACCTAAAAGTTATAAAGCTGCCATGAATGGTCCTGAAAAGGCCAAATGGAAAGAAGCTATGGATGGGGAAATGCAATCCATGGAAGACAATGATGTCTGGGAAGAAGTAGACCTACCTCCGGGTGCCAAACTAGTTGGGAGTAAATGGCTCTACAAGAAAAAGACTGACATGGATGGCGTTGTACACACCTATAAGGCCCGTTGTGTAGCTAAAGGCTATACACAAACTTTTTGTGTTGACTATGAGGAGACCTTTTCTCCTGTAGCTGACATAAGGGCAATTAGGATTCTTATAGCCATAGCCGCTTACTCTGACTATGAGATTTGGCAAATGGATGTAAAAACCGCCTTCTTAAATGGTCGCTTAGATGAAGACATCTATATGGCGCAGCCTGAGGGGTATGTAAATCCAGAATTCCCAAATCATGTATGCAAGCTTAAAAGATCCATTTATGGATTGAAGCAAGCATCACAACAATGGAATAAGAGATTTGATGGTGAAATTAAAAAGTATGGATTCACTAAAAATCTTGATGAGCCATGTGTATATCACAAAGTTAGTGGGAGTAATGTAATTTTCCTTATATTATATGTCGATGACATATTGATCATGGGGAATGACATTCCAAGTTTACAAAAGGTTAAGGAATATCTTGGAAGTTGTTTTTCTATGAAAGATTTAGGGGAAGCTGCATTTATTCTGGGAATCAAGATATATAGAGATAGATCTCAGCGATTAATTGGATTAAGCCAAAGTGCTTACATTGATAAAATACTGAAGAGATTCAGTATGCAAAATTCCAAGAAAGGATATTTGCCGATGCAAGAGCAACATGGCTTGAGCAACAAGGTTTGTGCTTCAACACCTGCAGAGGTGCAACGCATGAAAAGAGTCCCTTATGCTTCGGCTGTGGGATCTATAATGTATGCGGTGAAAAGTACAAGACCTGATGTAGCATTTGCTCAGAATTTAACCAGTCGATATCAGCAAAATCCAGGTGTAGCTCACTGGACTGCTGTTAAGAATATTCTTAAGTACCTTAGGGCTACTAAAGATATGTTCTTGGTTTATGGGGGAAATCCATCAGCAGAACTTGATGTTACAGGTTACTGCGATGCTTCTTGGAAAGGTGATAAGCATGATACGAAGTCTCAGACGGGTTATGTCTTTGTCATTAATGGAGGAGCTGTGGATTGGAGGAGCAGGAAGCAGAGTGTACTAGCGATGTCTGCTACAGAAAGTGAGTATATAGCTGCTTTAGAAGCTGCAATGGAAGCTGTTTGGATTAGGAAGTTTGTTTCAGGGCTTGGAGTCATGCCTTCGATTCAAAGACCTATTAAAATGTATTGTGACAATTCAGCTGCAATTATATTTGCCAATGAGCCTGGAATCATGAAAGGCACCAGACATTTCCCGATTAAGCATCACTATGTTCGAGAACAAGTCGAAATAGGCGAAATCGAAATGCTCAAAGTTCACACAGATGATAACTTGGCAGATCAATTAACAAAGCCTCTACCTGGCACTAAGCTTTACAAGCATGCTGAAGGTGTAGGACTTAGATTGGCGGAAAGTTTCATGCCCATTTGTTATTAGTATTTGGATAAAGGATGTAATGTACAATTATTATTTTAATGGAATAAAATATGTTTTATGTTTATTTATCATTGTCTTAATAATATATCCTATATTTGCATGTTTAAGATCCATGAATAATTTATTATTCTAAATGTCCATTGTCGATTAATGATATGGGAATATCATTAAATTAAGACAAATTTGAGTATTGGTTTAGAATATACTTGAAAGTATATTGATGCGTAGTCATACCAATTTCACATGATATTTGATGAATTGAATATTGGACTTATCCCAACAATATGATTTAATATTTAATGTGAGAATCATATTTAAAGTTATCCTCAGACTTGAGATACCAGATAAGTGTCATGGATGTAGTGCATTTTTGTGAAGCAATCTACCGCTCACCGTAACAGGGAGTCATAAGGGTTGTTTTCAGAAGTGTTGCAAAGTTCATGGGTTATTCTTGTAGTCAAGAAAGAATTTATTCCTTCTGATTTGTTTAGAAGTTTAATACTGCTGCGCCCCTCGTAGGGTTGACAAAATGTTTGCATGGCCATGCCCAAAGTCTATCTGGAATACGTTCAGATGTTTTGGTAATTTTGTTCAATCATAAAGAAACGAGAAACAGAAATTTAATAAAGGAACTCACATATTTATTAATGTGGTATTAGTAATGAAAGGATAATTATAATGATGAATCATTAAAGGTTTTTCCAGGAAACCTAGCTCGGATTGAACTAGGGGCATTGGAGTGTTGCAAGACGCTAACCAATGTCATTTTACTATTAATGAATATACGAGTGGGAGCTGTTAAATGTTACGTATAAACATTAATAAGTAAATGTCTAGGATCGAACCCGAGACCTCGGGATTGCACACTTTACAAACAAGAATAATGTAAAATAAATATATATATATTAAATGTATCAAATATATATATTTATAACACTTAATGGACTAAACGGTCGTTAGTTATTAACCGTATGGACTAACTATCGTTAATAAAGAAAGGTAAGGACTAGAGTGAAACTTGGGAGTCAAGAAGGATCTAGAAACACCCTTGTGGGTGCTAGGCCGGTCGAACCCAACCCAAAGGGTCGATCCACCCTTGCTTGTGCTCCAAGATATTCACCTAGTATATATACAAGGCCAAGGGTTAGACTTTCACATCTTTTGTGCACACACTCTAACCCTAAAATCCTTGTTTTCTTTCTTTGTTTCTTGGCCGATCGAATCAACACCTCCCAAGGGTTTGGATCGATTTTTCCAAGTCTAAAAACTAAGTGTTTTGTTTACTTGCAACAAACCTTTATTCGTTGGTAGTTTGTGTGTACAAGAACGAGGTAATTACTTACTTTAGTAATTATCAAAAGATCGATAAACAAAACGGTAAGGGGTTTATCATTGATCTATTTGTACAAGAATCAATGTTAAATTGAAGTGCATCGGGTACGTTTACTGTCACAACCCGCTATTTCCCAGGTCAATACTATTTTCTAAACTCGAATTTAAATTCTCGACTCTTAATTTGAAACATTTTACGTGAGCCCTTTTACATGAATCGACGCGAATTTCTAATTAAATTCTAAGTACGCTAGGACTTAGGCTAATTTTAGTCCACAACGCTCCGGTACCTTGCTCCTTCCCCAATTCACAATTTTATACAACAAAACAAATTTCTATTCTTTAAATACTTACGGTTTTAAATTCAACAAACGTTAATTTTTATTCATGAATTTAATACTCGACATACCCGACTTTCTCAACAATTATTTTTATGATATTTTTATACTTCTAAAATTATTACAAAAGTCCCAAAAATATTTTCCGATGTCCAAGTTAAATTCTTTACACCTTACGTTTAATTACGTATAACTTTCGTTAACTACTAAACTAATACCCAATACATTCAATATATACATTTTTATAAAATATAAAACATTTTCATCCAAATTTTGTCATATGGCCGCCCACCCCCTAGCTCCATCATTACTCAATATTATTATTTTTTTAGACATAAATCCTTGAAACATGCTATTTAATTTTGGAGGCTAAGACAACCAAATTGTCCCCCTCTTTTCCTTGAAATTCGGCAAGACCACAAGGACCCATTTCAAGAAACTTTGACCACTTTTTTTTTTACCACTCTTGCTATATATATACATACTTAAACTTGCACCTCTTTTTAGTAAGAAAAAAAATATATATATATATATATATCACCTCCCACTCTTACACTCAAATCGCCACACCAAGGAGCAAAGGAAAAAGAAGGAGTTTGTTGGTGACTATCTAGAGTACTTAGGGTAGATTAACAAGGGTTTGACACTAATCTTGGGGTTACACAAGTGTTGTTACAAATCTCATATCACAAACCTCTTTGTAAGTGATTTTTACACTACTTATACTTCATGATTTTTCATGATTTTTATGCTTGTCTAGTATATATACTTGGTTATCACTTGGTACATGTTGAAAAATCTTTACATCCACTTTGATCTCTTAGCAAGAAAATATGTTTTGAACAAGATTTTATTTCAAGAAAAATTGTTAGTAAAAATCTTTACAAGTAAAATAATAAAAACTTTTTATATATATGTTAGTAGATATATATAGTTTTATATACTTGGATGATCTTGTACATGGATCTTGAATATTGTTAAGTTATGTTTAGATCACCATATACTAGTTGAGAAGTTGATGGATGGACTAGGACTAGATTTGGAGTTGTTGTTAAGTGGTGATAATAAATAAAACACTAGGAAATATAGTTTGACATTATTTATATTGGATCTGTCCTATTCGACCCTTCACAGAAAAATCAGTACCTTGGTGGCCACATTAGGCTAGAAATATAGAATATAGACTTAATAACGAAAACATAGCCGCTTGAACGAGTTAAAACGGACTTATAACGAAAAAGATATGCTATTTCCAAGATTGACGACTAAAACTATATTTTCTGAAAAAAAATGGTTTCTGTCCCGATTTTTTTGAGCTAGGAAAACTGAGGTTAAATGACATTTAGGCTAGCCGAGACCTTGAAAAACCTAAAGTGTACTTGATTACCTTCGCGGGAATACATAGAACTTGAAAAACGGAGTTACGAAGCAAAAGTTATAGTCCAAAGAAATTGCGACGAAACAATACATTTTGACAGCTTTTTATTCTACTCTCAAAAGCTGATGGAAATATTAAAATGAGTTTTTGGATATTTTAGAGTGTAAATTGGCTAAAATGACGTAAATAAAAATGGTAGAACATTGTGTATACTTATTAGGTGCGTTAGAGTTTTTCAAAATATATATTTACAAGACGACTAATATTTGGTCGTGAGATTTACAAGCTACGTTTTTCTAAAATGGTGGATGACTTAAATACGAGATTACTTTGATTACCTACATTTTTGACGATAAAAATTTCAACAACATGTACAAGTGATAATGTAGTGTATGACTTGCATGCTTGATCTTGTTTTGAACCTAAGACATATGTATTATCTAGGTTGCGCTTAGGGTAACCGGACCTTATTTCTTACTACTACTTTGTCTATCGGATATTGCTTTTGCTAAGGTGAGTCATAGCCCCACTTTTACTCTTTATACTTGTTTTAACTCTTTGGGGGAGATACATGCTCAACTACTTGCTTACTAGTATAAATACTCAAAACATACTTTCTTGATACTTGAAACATTTATACTTGATTGTGTTATACTTGATTGGCATTATACTTGTTTGTGTTATACATACTGGTTACACTATACTTGCTTAACTTAAATACCAGATTCGTATTTACGTGCATACATAACACTCTATACTGTCGGAGAGGTATTGGTAGTACTCATGGGAAGATGCCCCCTACCCTTGTGTCTAGACTTGACCTTGGATGTCGTAGTACTATTTGGGAAGAGGCCCCGCCCTTGTGTCTATTCTTGACCTTGGGCGAATACAATCTGGTGCATTGTGTAAACTATCTTTTAGCAGTGGGTTGTGAACACACAGGTTGCAAGTCTCTTATGGCGGGACTTGCAACTGAGTGGATTTACGATGCCTTTGCTGGGTGATCATTTTCTATACTTTATTTGTTAAACAACTCTATGAACTCACCAACCTTTGTGTTGACACTTTTTAAGCATGTTTATCTCAGGTTAGAAGGGCGATAGCAGGTATATGGAGCGGAGAGTCTTAGGGCATGCATTTTGAAGACTTTCGCTTTTATCTTTTACCATTCGATACTTTTTTAAAAAAATAAAAACTTATGTACTATTCTAATTTGGGATCTTTTGGTTTGTAAACTATGACTTTTATCTATTCGAATGGTAACTTTTTAAAAACGTCTCATTTAGAGTTCGTTTTCTATATCTTGTACTTTGTGCCCTGAAGTAGCATCCCTATGACACAGTCTTCCGCTGCGGTATTTTGGGGGTGTTACAGATTGGTACCAGAGCCTTGGTTATAGAGAACTAGGTTGTTTTTAGAGTCTAGACTATAACTACATACATTTAGACTCTCCTCCCTATCGCCTTGCATTTTTTTTTCATACACGTACGCTTGCTGATAATTTTCTTAGACCTACGCTATTAGGTATTTTGTGGTACCGATGGGGAAGTCCCAAAATCTAGGCAAGTTATCAGAAACATGGAGCTCGGTAATAACTGATCATTTAACTTAATCTGTGACAGTTCTTGTTTGATGAGACATGAGACTAAGTTAAATGAAGGTTAGTACTTAGCTGTAGAGATTTGATGATTTGCCCGAGGATGGGAGTTCTCTTGAAGATACTCTTTAGAAACCGTTAGAAACTAGACTACCCAGTGACTTTAGCACTTAAGGGAGAATCCTTTGTTCCTTCGTACTGAGCGTGACATTCCCTAGATTCCCATTTAAGCAACGTCTACCACTGAGATATGTGTTCCTGGTGATATGTACACCTGTGAAAGGAAACATTTATAATTGTGGTGGCCAACATAATTATAAGTGCTTCACGACACACGTGGACATATGACTATGCATATGTAGATCGGTGTTGGCACAACTTAGGAGCAAATTGGTGGCACGGTATTATATATGAGGATGTTAAGTATAGACTTTGGTTAATCAACGGTTTTCCCTCAACTCTGACGTTCACTAAATGTCCTTCCTCTCAGGAAATCATGGCACCAAAGAGAGTGACTCGTAGCTCTGGTCGAGGAGGCGCAACACCAAGGGGTGGAAGGACTGGTGGACGTGGAGGTAGAGGAGGTAGAGGAGCTGCTCATGACACTAGTAACCCAAGTAACGATGGTGGAAGAACTGGTGGACGTGGAGGTAGAGGAGGTGGTCACGGCGTTGAAAACAATGATAACAACGACAGTGGAAATACTGATTTTGAAGCCATCATCGCTCGACAACTTGAAAACTTTCTCCCCACTATTGTCACTCAAGTTGGCGATCATATGAATAACTTGGCAAATCACGAAAGCGGAATTAACAACACCAATGGTATAGGTCAGAATGGTAATGGCAACAACAACATTAGGACTGGATGTACGTGTAAGGAATTTACGTCATGTAAGCCAATTGAATTCGATGGTGTAGGAGGTGCGTTAGTGTATACTCGATGGGTTGAAAAGATGGAGTCGGTGATCGACATTAGTGACTGTGCAGCACATCAAATGGTGAAGTACTCCGCATGCTTGCTGTCAGGAAAGGCATTGACATGGTGGAATACGCAGGTTCAAGCTAGGGGTAGAGAGGCAACTGTAGGTATGACATGGGATGATTTTAAGGCATTACTGAAGGAGGAATACTGCCCGGACAATGAAATGCAGAAGCTGGAGGATGAACTTTATCATCACTCTATGATAGGGGCTGGACATGCAGCCTATACAGATCGATTCCATGAATTAGCCAGACTAGTTCCACACCTAGTTACCCCTGAGTCCAAGAGGATCGAGAGGTACATATATGGTCTTGTCCCAGAAATTCGTGGGACTGTGAAAGCAACTGAGCCTTCTACAATTCAGAGTGCAATATTGAGAGCAGGGACTCTGACAGATGAGATGGTTAGAAATGGAAGCTTGGGGAACAGTGATAAAAGGAAGGTAACAAGCGAGTCGAACAAGCAGATAGGCGCGATAGCTGACAACAAAAGGGCAAGGACCTTTGCGGCAACTAGTTCTGGTCAGAGAGAGTATTTAGGCCAGCATCCTAAGTGTACTAAATGTGCTTATCATCACCAGAGATCTGAGCCCTGCCGAGTGTGTACAAAGTGCAAACAGTTGGGTCATTTTGCAAATAGGTGTGGAGCATCGATGAGCGCGGGCAATATAGGAAACAACCAAAAGACCTGTTATGAGTGCAACAGCCCAAACCATTTCCGTTATAATTGTCCTAAGTTGAATAGGAATCTTAACCTAGGAAACAATCGTCCAAACTTAGCAGCAGCAATTGAAGGGCCACAAAATGAGACCGTTGAGATTCCACCCGCGCGTGGCAGAGCTTACTTTCTAGGAAATCCTATCACCCAACATGTCCACGATAGCATAACGGGTACATTCTCTTGAACAACTATATTATTTTCGTAGCACTTAAGTTTTAGTATAGAACTTATACACAACACCGACTAATCTGAGACCTAGCATCATTAGCCTAGTTATATTGATAGTAGATGATTTGATTGGTGTAAGCAACTCTAACGAGTTTGGGAAGGAATGAGCTGAACACTAGGAACATATGTGGAATGAATAAGCTGAACTTCGGGACGAAGTTCCCTTTAGGGGTAGAGACTGTCACAACCCGCTATTTCCCAGGTCAATACTATTTTCTAAACTCGAATTTAAATTCTCGACTTTTAATTTGAAACATTTTATGTGAGCCCTTTTACATGAATCGACGCGAATTTCTAATTAAATTCTAAGTACGCTAGGACTTAGGCTAATTTTAGTCCACAACGCTCCGGTACCTTGCTCCTTCCCCAATTCACAATTTTATACAACAAAACAAATTTCTATTCTTTAAATACTTACGGTTTTAAATTCAACAAACGTTAATTTTTATTCATGAATTTAATACTCGACATACCCGACTTTCTCAACAATTATTTTTATGATATTTTTATACTTCTAAAATTATTACAAAAGTCCCAAAAATATTTTCCGATGTCCAAGTTAAATTCTTTACACCTTACGTTTAATTACGTATAACTTTCGTTAACTACTAAACTAATACCCAATACATTCAATATATACATTTTTATAAAATATAAAACATTTTCATCCAAATTTTGTCATATGGCCGCCCACCCCCTAGCTCCATCATTACTCAATATTATTATTTTTTTAGACATAAATCCTTGAAACATGCTATTTAATTTTGGAGGCTAAGACAACCAAATTGTCCCCCTCTTTTCCTTGAAATTCGGCAAGACCACAAGGACCCATTTCAAGAAACTTTGACCACTTTTTTTTTTACCACTCTTGCTATATATATACATACTTAAACTTGCACCTCTTTTTAGTAAGAAAAAAAATATATATATATATCACCTCCCACTCTTACACTCAAATCGCCACACCAAGGAGCAAAGGAAAAAGAAGGAGTTTGTTGGTGACTATCTAGAGTACTTAGGGTAGATTAACAAGGGTTTGACACTAATCTTGGGGTTACACAAGTGTTGTTACAAATCTCATATCACAAACCTCTTTGTAAGTGATTTTTACACTACTTATACTTCATGATTTTTCATGATTTTTATGCTTGTCTAGTATATATACTTGGTTATCACTTGGTACATGTTGAAAAATCTTTACATCCACTTTGATCTCTTAGCAAGAAAATATGTTTTGAACAAGATTTTATTTCAAGAAAAATTGTTAGTAAAAATCTTTACAAGTAAAATAATAAAAACTTTTTATATATATGTTAGTAGATATATATAGTTTTATATACTTGGATGATCTTGTACATGGATCTTGAATATTGTTAAGTTATGTTTAGATCACCATATACTAGTTGAGAAGTTGATGGATGGACTAGGACTAGATTTGGAGTTGTTGTTAAGTGGTGATAATAAATAAAACACTAGGAAATATAGTTTGACATTATTTATATTGGATCTGTCCTATTCGACCCTTCACAGAAAAATCAGTACCTTGGTGGCCACATTAGGCTAGAAATATAGAATATAGACTTAATAACGAAAACATAGCCGCTTGAACGAGTTAAAACGGACTTATAACGAAAAAGATATGCTATTTCCAAGATTGACGACTAAAACTATATTTTCTGAAAAAAAATGGTTTCTGTCCCGATTTTTTTGAGCTAGGAAAACTGAGGTTAAATGACATTTAGGCTAGCCGAGACCTTGAAAAACCTAAAGTGTACTTGATTACCTTCGCGGGAATACATAGAACTTGAAAAACGGAGTTACGAAGCAAAAGTTATAGTCCAAAGAAATTGCGACGAAACAATACATTTTGACAGCTTTTTATTCTACTCTCAAAAGCTGATGGAAATATTAAAATGAGTTTTTGGATATTTTAGAGTGTAAATTGGCTAAAATGACGTAAATAAAAATGGTAGAACATTGTGTATACTTATTAGGTGCGTTAGAGTTTTTCAAAATATATATTTACAAGACGACTAATATTTGGTCGTGAGATTTACAAGCTACGTTTTTCTAAAATGGTGGATGACTTAAATACGAGATTACTTTGATTACCTACATTTTTGACGATAAAAATTTCAACAACATGTACAAGTGATAATGTAGTGTATGACTTGCATGCTTGATCTTGTTTTGAACCTAAGACATATGTATTATCTAGGTTGCGCTTAGGGTAACCGGACCTTATTTCTTACTACTACTTTGTCTATCGGATATTGCTTTTGCTAAGGTGAGTCATAGCCCCACTTTTACTCTTTATACTTGTTTTAACTCTTTGGGGGAGATACATGCTCAACTACTTGCTTACTAGTATAAATACTCAAAACATACTTTCTTGATACTTGAAACATTTATACTTGATTGTGTTATACTTGATTGGCATTATACTTGTTTGTGTTATACATACTGGTTACACTATACTTGCTTAACTTAAATACCAGATTCGTATTTACGTGCATACATAACACTCTATACTGTCGGAGAGGTATTGGTAGTACTCATGGGAAGATGCCCCCTACCCTTGTGTCTAGACTTGACCTTGGATGTCGTAGTACTATTTGGGAAGAGGCCCCGCCCTTGTGTCTATTCTTGACCTTGGGCGAATACAATCTGGTGCATTGTGTAAACTATCTTTTAGCAGTGGGTTGTGAACACACAGGTTGCAAGTCTCTTATGGCGGGACTTGCAACTGAGTGGATTTACGATGCCTTTGCTGGGTGATCATTTTCTATACTTTATTTGTTAAACAACTCTATGAACTCACCAACCTTTGTGTTGACACTTTTTAAGCATGTTTATCTCAGGTTAGAAGGGCGATAGCAGGTATATGGAGCGGAGAGTCTTAGGGCATGCATTTTGAAGACTTTTGCTTTTATCTTTTACCATTCGATACTTTTTTAAAAAAATAAAAACTTATGTACTATTCTAATTTGGGATCTTTTGGTTTGTAAACTATGACTTTTATCTATTCGAATGGTAACTTTTTAAAAACGTCTCATTTAGAGTTCGTTTTCTATATCTTGTACTTTGTGCCCTGAAGTAGCATCCCTATGACACAGTCTTCCGCTGCGGTATTTTGGGGGTGTTACATTTACTATTTATGTTTTAGTTAATATTTATGTGTTATACTTGATCCTACGCTTCCGCAATATGTGTTATATTGATTGTCAAACTCTAACATATATTTAGGGTGAAAGGTCTGCGGATTGTTGGGTCTAGATGGCTTCTTGAGTCATGTGGTTTTACATCCGAGATAAAAACCTCTGATGATGAAACATTCTGCTACATATAAAGCCGTGTATAGCACAGACACAAAAAGCAGAAGTCCCATGTACCGTGGTCGAGTGATGATTTTGAACAGCTCCAAAGGCCCAAAGAAGTCACTGCATTAATAACTTTTTTAACAGGTACTTTCTCCCTTCTATACATATTGTCTTATGTTTGATGAAGATTGCTTTCGGTGTCGGATGTAAATGATGTTCCTTGCCTTATTTTTAAAAGGTTATCAATATGTGGTTCAGTAAGCAAGAGGATTTCTGCAGGTGGTGCACCAGTTGTTCTTGTTGTTATAGATTCTGGTCGTATTGATGTTACTTTTGCTAAGAAGAATAGAAGATTCATCTATTTCATGGGTCTGATCATCTGAGTGTGCTGATCAAGCTGGAGGTAATTTTTTCTTTAAGTCAAAGAAACTTTTTTTTTTTTTTTTTTTTTTTTTCTCTCTCTCTTTTGAACTGCAATATAATTTTTAATTGACATACAGAACTTGAAGTATAATCTCCGCCCTCGATGGTTTGGTTTCAGCGAGGTGTTTAAAATCAATGTACAAGGAGATACGCCAAGGAACCAAGTCTCTAATACTAGTTATATACTCTTGAATCAGGTATAGTTATTAACTTTGACTTCTTCATTAAGTCAATGTATATTCATGCTTAAAACAATGAAACATTTACATGATCATGTTATAAATAAATTCAAGAAAAGTTTACATTTGCAAAAATATAGTCTATAATGGGTTGAAATCAGTGAAAGATTGACTTTTGAGTAAAACTATTGACTTTTCAATGGATTTCAATCTCTATGGAAGCACATATGATATATTATATATAGTGTTTACTGGTACTAAAAAGCTACTAAACATGTTTCAGGAATATGAAGCTATTTCACTGTGAGTGATATGCGAAAATCCATTTCCGACAGAATCTGAAGTCAGGAACAAGGGATGCAGTTATCAAATAAAACAACATTACTTATATTTCCATGTGGCACGGCGGGTTATAAGGGCGGTAAGAAAATAAGTTAAATTAGTACAATATTACTTATTTCTTTTTGTACTGTTGCCTTGTGTTTCTTACTGTTACGCTACAAAATATAGAATGTAGCATTTTGATAACAGTTTAGTGAGAATAGTATCACCGCATGGACTCAAAGTTGACTTTTGAAGGTCAAAGTTTGTGTAACTATAAACATTGAAAGTTTGAAACATGCTACTGATACATGAAATTTAGTATCATGCAGAACTGAAAACGGTTTGTTACCGACATGGTGTACAATGATGTAAAATTTTAATCAACTGATAGTTGTATTTAGGAGTTAAGTTAACATAGTCTTAGATTAATTAATATTCATATTGTTCTTATTTGTCGGATTGCTTAAAGAAATTGAAGGTTGATTTTATGTGTTTATGGTGTCGGATATTAACTGGGTCCAAAACGGGTCAAGAAGATTATCTAAAACAGTAAGTTTATATATTTTGAATTTTGCTGCTTAGTGCTTAGTGTATAGTATTGGAAGTAGAAATTAATACACTGAAATTAAAATTTACTAGTAGTATTTGTTTAACGGCCCTCTCAAACATTTTTAAAACAAACTATGTTAAAGCAAGATAAAAAAAACAAAATATGTTAAAGAAACTAGAAGGGTACCCGCGCAATGCGGCGCCGGGTACCCTGTGACAATTTTATGCCGAAATACACCTTTTTTTTCCAACCATTACATAATTCAAAATACATTTAAAAACATTATAAATATTCGAAGGCAGTTACAAGTCGACACTTAAATACATTTAATTTCCAGGATGTTACAAGTCTGAATTTTTAATAGCAAAATTAATACATTTAACTTTGGGTTGAAACCTCTTCATATGTAACTTTCTTTTTGTGGAAATGTTTTTGGTCTTATTTTTTTAAGACTTCTAAATTTAGATGTCCTAAATATATTATAAGGTAGTAAAGATATCCAATCTTTAACAAAATATATAAAGATATCTTTCATCTTGGGCACTCTCAAACTGTATTTAGTTTCTTAACAGGTAACACAATCGTTTTGCAAAGATATAAAAAACACATGGCTTGACCTTCCAATTCCATAGTTGAATATAGTACTTCATTTATGAAAATGGCAGCCACTCAGTAACTTGTTAACATGTTTGATTCTGAATCATGATGTATGGTTCGATATCTTTCATATGCAGTTTTTAGCAATTTTAAAGAAATATCCAATTGATTTGTCATTTATTCCTCCATTTATTTCAGCCTTTTTTAAGAAAAAGATTCAAGTTCCTCCATTTGAGTATATATAGTTAGAAGACGTATCTATTGTTTCTTGTTTGAGTTCTAACCGTGTGAACACACCGTTAGAAGCTGAAGTTATATGTTTGCTTTTGGCAATACTGCTTTAGTTGGAGAGAATGTTAGTGATATTGAAGTAAAATATGATGTTAATCAACAGAAGATTCTTGGATCGATGTTCTAAGAATTTGAATTGTCAAGATATTTCTTAATCATTAAGGACAGGGAAATTTAGCGGAAATAAAATTTATATTAGTGTAAAGGAACAAATAATACATGTAGAAATCGAAGTTAAGAAGTGGCGCATGAGGTTAGTTCATTTTCATATCAACAAACCACAAGTATCATTTACATGTGTTGCAGTTAAAACTTAAATATACGGTACAAAATAGGAATATATTAATGTCATTAGCACAATACAACGGTAGATACATGTCTTCATCTCTATGGCATATTCCTATTGAACCGGAAAGAGATGGTATCTTGATCAGAAAATTAGGATGGATATTGTTTGACATGAAAAGTTGAGTTTTGTGTCAGATCATTGACTTTCGACAACTATACTGGTGTCAAGGGAAATGATCAGTAGTAACTGGGTGTCTAGAATTTGAAGGTTCAAAATACTTTATACTAATCAATTGATTCATTATTTGGTACTCTAATCTTATGTAATAGTGGTGGTCCAGTTTTGGTTTTTACATATACTTTTTCGACAAGGTTTTAAACGGCAACCTTACTTATTTTCACTTTGGATGCTTTAGTTTATCATTTATGAAATTTTCGAAAGTTGCATATGCAGGCCATGGAACCTGTTTAACAATCTTATGTCAATTAACCGAAATTCTTTGAGTGAGCGACCAGTAATTAATGAATAAATTGTTGACAGGTAGAGAATCAATGACCTTGTCTGAAAATACCAAATAAAGGGTCTTTATTCCCCACCCAACTTTCATTTTCGCAACATTGTGTTTAATTAACAGTAGTAATACTTTCAGAACAACATAGTACTAATAGACAAGGAAAGTTATAGCCAAAATGTTCCATATCAAGTTATTCCTGTCAATCGTCGATATTTTACATATGAAGTTATCAATCTTAGATACGTGGTTAACCTTTATATGAATGCAAGGTAACTTTTGCCTGATTGCAGATTGTAAGTTATCAATGAAGTTGAAGTAGATTATCCGTTACATGTGGGAAAAAAGCATATCCATAGAAAGATTATGTAATTTCATAACGATTAAAGTGTAAAAATAAAGCAAATATTAAACGCTAAAAACAATGATGGACTTTGGTTTACCCCCCTAATTCCATAGTTTTTGCAAAATAATCACTCTCTTGAACCATTATCTTTATTATTGTTACATATGGTCATGGGATTTATTCATCTCATAATAACTTTGCAATTAATCTTTATAAATATCCGAAGCAAATATTAGAACATATATAAGTGATTTGATTATCATGTTGAAAATGAATACATTAGTGTTTCAGAGGTGATTTGATTATCATTAACAAGTTTAACTTGGGATGTAATCTTTAAGGGAGATGATTTGCGCACTCTCATATTTGATTCAGACATTCTAAAATGTGCATTAAACTGTAAATAAAAACTGCTTTAACTTTTTATACAGTGTGTGTTCCAATAAAATTTAGATAGGTGATTGGGAGGCCTATAAGATGTGCCTAAATTTATGTCTAAACTAATGTGGCATCATCATGTTGGTTGCAGTCAATAGACCCACTTTTTCACAAATCAACAGGATCATGCCATATAAGTTTAGGCATGAAATTAGGCATACATTTAGGTCTCCCCATCATTTTCCTAAAATTTATTAGTGTGTCAATCACTTCCCAATCTTAAGCATGATAAAAACTGACTTTTGAGTCCAGCCATTGACTTTCAGCAATTTCATTGATTTTTTCATTCGATCATGCTGAACAACATGCAAAATGACAATTACCCAAGTGTTTCAACCTCACAAGTCACAATTATGGGTTTACCACTCATTTATCAACACTTGACGTAAAAAATACCGCTATAACAAGGTAAGTGGGTGTTTTTTTTGAAGAATACATGCCATTTCTCAAATAATGTGATAAGTGTTGTCATCCTCTGTTTGGACTTCAACAATTAAAAACGACACGACAAGCATCACATTTATATGTAATACAATTGTATGGTCGGATCATGCGTTGTCCCAAGTGATTTAGGTGAGCTTTTTCATAAGAGACCGAGTGACAACAAGCATAGGCTCCGTTATGAATATTTGATAGGTGTGTGTGCCCCTTTATTCATATTGTATCTTTATGTATCGTGAAGGACGAAGATGCACATAAGTAGTTTCGGTTTACAGGTTTCATTTTTTTTTAACCATGATTTCCAACCTCTTTTGGCCGACTAATCCACAGGGTTTGAACCCACCGCCACACAGACTCAAACCAGTTAAAGTCCTCCCTTTTCAGGAGGTAGGCGTGGCCACTTAAGGTTGTTTGCACCTAGCAAGAATTTAACTTGAGACCTCACACATTTTAAAGTGATAGTCGCAAACCCTTTTGCTACTGGGGCACCCTTAATTTGTTAATAACATAATACTAATCCCAATTGGATGAACAAAATTTCAGATGACATGAAAACACTACAACTCAACTGTAAATTATGAAGAACTGTATATGAAAATAATAATAAATAAATAAATAATTAAATAAATAAAAATCTATTAGATATTAAAAAAGCAAAGATTATACACAAATGAAAAAGTAATATATAAAATATGAGTGTAACTAATCATCTTATTTATGTGGTTTTTGCATAACAAAAGAGGATATTTGTTCATTTGTCCCGCATCGCCCAATCATCAAAGTTTACATGGGTAGACTTTTTATAAAAGAGCTAGGACATGTAATTATTATGACTAGCCTTTTTGGTTATTAGTTGTTTGTCCTGGGCTATTAAAGTATTAATAGCTATTTTTTTCCTAATTATCTTATATACTAAAAGCTTAAGTAGCCTTATAAATGTAAGTGGTCATAATAAATGGCTCATGAATTGAAAGTGAAATGTGGATGTTTCATGTGTTAGTATATTGATTTAATAGTCATGCATAAGCATAAGTACATAGGAGATGAAGTGTTTGGTGCCATGAATGCATAAATTAAACACACCAATTAGTGGTTAGTCTTTTTACCTTCCCGTCCATGAATTACAAATATTTTATCAACTATATAATGTGTCAAAAATCACACACAACAAACCACAACTTCCTCCACACCGCGTGCACATTGGCTACAAATTATTATGGTGGTAAAGTAAGCATCATATCATCTTACTTATTTAGCATATTGATTTATATTGTTTCATGTAAATTTCACGTGTGTTTTGTGTGTGTAACAATGTAGGACATAAAGATGGAACTTAGGAGGTTTGGTAGTAACATCATCTTCTCTAATGGTTTAAGAGATCCTACACATCGTTGTCTTATCAATTAAATGAAACATGCACGGACAATTTTTACTTTGATCGAAAATGCAATATATTGATTAATTGTATTTAAGTTACTAACGATCAACTATATCTAATTGTTTTTTGTAGCACGTCAAGAATCATTAAAGAAAGAGATCGAGAAGTCAAAAAATTGTATCAAGAACAAAACATGCAAAAGGCCAACGAACAACAACGACAAAGACAACAACAACAAGAACAACAACAAAAACAAGAACAACGCCACGGCCATCGGTGGAATGAATACTTAGCATTCATATTAATTGTACGTTACAAATTAAACATACAATATTTTACTTCATGTAATACCGATAAACGGGCTAATACTATTGATTCGTTAACAAGTAAGTTTCTTGAAAATAATGTGACGAGCATTCAATTTTTAATCAATAATTATTACTACACTTTGTTGGTGCATTTTAATATTTTTGCTCTTAATGTAGTTTTTTGTCTTGCAGTGTGTTAATATCACTATGGAGATTAATTGATTATCTTAATATGATTTTAGTTTCATTTGTAGAATGACAAACAAATTTGGCAAAATGAAATTGTTATATTAGTTACTAAGAGTAGAAAAATTATATGTTGAGATTGATGTCTTCAAATATATTTATATATGCAATATGCTACAAATTAAATATACTAACAATATTGGACCGATTTTCACAACAATAAAAAGATATTGAAACTTAAATGGTTTTTGTGGATAAAATAAAGTTCGAGTAACTAAGCATAGTAATTTAGAGTTAGATCTCAAAATATAGAGAATATCACTTTGTTATGATTTTATATAAGGGTTACATTTATTTTGAAAGAACCGTATGCGTTTAACCTCCGTTTGACATTTAGCATGTAACTTATGTATATTAAAAAATTACATGTGAAGAGACTCTTTTAAATGTAGCATCTTGAAAAAAGTCTCTTCACATATACTATTTTAATGTCAACAAACTATTTAAATGTGTGTCATGCTTAGAAAAGGTGTGATAATATCACAACTTAGATATATAATGACGAAAATAAGCCAAAGATTACGCTATGAACACTTATATACAGCCCATGTAATGACGAAAATTAGTGTTGAACAATACACTAACGAACATTTAGATTAAGCCTATGTGCATCGCACGGGTATGAATGGCTCGGTCTAAATATAAAAGTCACCAAACAACTAATTAAACTCATTCATAAACTCATGCGATGCTTACAAAAGTTGTGATACCATCACAACTTACAAACCTAATGACTAAAATAAATACCACATATTACACTATGACCAATTAGATAGAGCCCGTGTGCAACGCACGGGTCTGAATGACTAGTTAAACAAAAATTTGAGTATAAGCTCATTGATAACATAACTGATAATTGATTTTCTTGTAAATATGATTATCAGTTTATGAATGATGAGCTTATAATTATTATTTGTTTAATTAATCTAATTAATCAATTAGAAAATTGAGTTGCATGAGTATTTAATTTGATTGGTCATATACATTAGAACTATTATATATGTCTCTATTGACATCTTTGACATTTTAATATAAACATATGTCTCTATGTATTGATATCTTTGACATTTTAATATAAACATATGAACTATCGTTACATTTTCAAACAAGTTGCACCAATACCAGCAATCACTCACATATACACAGCACATTAAATGGTAGACCGATGCCTTATATCCAAATGATTTAACCCAAATACTATCTAGATGACAACGAGTAAACTTCAGTTCGTCTTTTGCACAAGGAAAAATGATTAGAATGTAGACTCATATTTCGGATTATATGGCTAGTTTATTTAATGATTGGCACAAAGGAAAATGACCCGAACATGCGAAATAAAAGCAAGTCATTACATCATCTCATAGATATTAAAAATCAAAGATTATAGAAGTGAAAAGCTAATGTACAAAATACGAGTGGAATTGATTATGTAATTTATATGGTTTTTGCAAAAGAAGAAACAAAAGAGGATGTTTGTCCCACATCACCCAAACTATCAACATTTACTTACCTTTTTGTCCCAATAGTTTGGGCTATTAATGATTTAATAGTTCTTGTTATCTAAATTTTAAAACAAAATTTTTAATATAAACTCCATTTCAATAAGCGAATAATTGATTTTCTTATAAATGTATTATCTCTTTAGGAAAGATGAGTTTATAATTATTAGTATTTGTTTATGTAATATCATTAAGAAGTTAAAAAAATTGAGTTGCATGTGTATTTATTTTTGATTCATAGCATACGTTAGAACTATTCTAAGTGATTTACATACGTTAGACAAAGATGCCTCCCAATTAGTTACATTTTTCATGTTTAAATCGATAAAGTATGTTTAAGATGACAAGGAAATACAACAACTTAAATGTAATATATAAAGACCTTAAATTGCGAAACACTACAACTTAAATGCAAAAAATAACTAGATGAAATGAAAAGTTAATGGGGAATTGGATGCAAATAGATTTAATGTACAAAACATGATAGAATATGAATGGAATAGATTATGTTTGAGATCATTTGTGTTATTGTTGTGGTTTCATCGAAAAAAAAATAAAGCTAGTCCCACATCGCCCCTTTCGTCAATGTTTACTACGAAGATTTCATAAGCTCCATCTTACGGAGTACGTAATAATTTAGACCTAAACTAATATAGCTATTAAACTTGGTATGACTTGTAAGAAAAAGCCATGAGTGTGACTACTATGGCCTTATATTAACTTGTCCCAAGTAAGTCGTATTTCACATCACCTCGTGGATAACAATTAACTGATGAGAAGATCCTACGGAAACCAGCTCACTTTTAAAGCCATGGGGATCCTGTAAAAACCAACTCACTTTAACCGAGGAGTGACGTTAACTTTTTGCTTTTTATGCTTGTTTTTACACAACAATTTATACAATGAGTAAATTACATCGTCCCTGTGGTTTAGCTGAATTTCATGTTTAGTCCTTGCTATAGAGAATTCGCAGTAGACCTCCCTAACCAGGGCCGGTCTTGAGTTTTTTGCTACCCTGGGCGAGCCGCCACAAAAATGCCCCTCGTAAACAAAAAATACGATTTTTTATATGCTTGTAACCTAATCAAGTTACCTAGTTGAACCTCATGCCATTTTTTCTTTAATAAATGATATGTACAACATGATGGTATAAACTGTGAATTGCAATTTAAAGATAGATCACCCAAAACAATGTTATCCGACGTTTCTTTTAGCAAAATCATTGATTATCTTATTCTAGTCAACATTTACTAAACATTATTACTCAATTCACAAAGTAAAAAAATATTAGTATTAACTATAAATTTAAAACATGTATTGTGAATCCTGGCACCCAAATCTTCACAAAATCTTTTGATATTAAGACATAATTAAAGACAAGTTTCGCATTTTTCGCTAATATAATAACCAATAGGAAGAGTGTATTGTATTTTTATTTGAGATATTTTAGCAAATTATTAGTAATTTTGAATGATATTATTTGAACATTTTATAATGTCTGAACATAAATTTTAGTAATTAGTTGTTAATGATTTTTTTTGAAAGGTAATTAGTTATTAATGATAACCCTAAGGGTTGTTGTTAGCAAGACCTCTTAAAATAATATATCCAATGTATACTCTATATGTTAATATGAAATAAACTAATAAAAATGATTTATTTTCTAAGTACAAAATCAACATCTTTAAAATAGTTCACGGAACAACAATATAAAAAGATATACATATACTGTAGTTTGCAAAGAAATGGACTCTTTTTTAGCGTATGGACAAGCAAACTAGTTTTTGAGAAAATTAAAGGTGTATTTTAATTATTTTGATTAAAACTAATTTAAAAAAGAACTAATAATGCTATTGGTCAACTGCCCACCGATGAGATATAAATTTATTTATTCCATTTTCGCCTTCTCTCCAGCAGTCCAGCATGTCATATTCTTCCTAAGTTTTCTTCCTCCATTATTAAAAAAACAAGATCTGTTTATAATCTTCATATTTTGATTCTATTTTAATATAAGATGAATATAAAGTTTGATGCCTCTAAATATATAATGCCCTGGGCCGTCGCTCACCTCGCCATATAAGATGAATATAAAGTTTGATGCCCCAAATATATGATTCCCTGGGCCGTCACCCACCTCGCCCGGTACCAGGGCCGGCTCTGTCCCTAACGGTTGGTTAACTTTTTGAGAATTTGTTTTTAAGCTTTTCAATCTCACATCGACAAAAAAGAAGATGGATTGCTTCTTTATATATTACAGCGTGTACTATTGATACATGTGTGGATTAGTATTATGTTGATGGGATACTATATTGGCATTATGTTCATGCAAAGAAGCTACCGCTAAGTGTAGAACCCATTAACTCATACAATATCTTAACTTTTTATCATTTTGAAAACGTAAGATTTGGCTTTCTTAGTAAGATTTGGTTTTCTTAGTGTAAGTAAGTTTGTTGCTAACCTTGGTAATTATGTTCAACGACAAAGCCTTATCTTGGTAATTGTACTTTTAATAAGCATGCTAATTTGTTATTTATACTTTTTTTTGTAGTGGATATATTTGGTTATTCGCATTATTTAGAATTCATCTTTTATATTGGCTTAACGAGTTACATTAGAAGAATGTGTATATTTTTTTTAGCATAACATAACTAACTTACATCCATTTTAGACCCGATACTTTTATTAGTTCATAGGAAGCAAACCGAGGTGGATCAAGATTTTAACATCATTGCTATCGACTACAAGTAATAGAAATCAAACAAAGTAGATTATCAGCCAGTCATTGAACTGAAAATACATAATGTTATAGATTAGTCAGATACAACGTTCAAATTGCTTTAATTAGAAATGAGAATGGTTTTAGCTCAACATCTATAGAACAAAATGGCTTCTGAAAAGAGGTTCAAGAAAACATCTATAAACACAAACCATAAGTATACATTCCATAGACTACTCGACAAAAGTTTACTAACAAAATGAGGAACAAGGCAAGCAAAGCGAACGTACATACATAAGGAAAATATCTAATGGTTCCCAAAGAGCATGCTGCCTTACCCACCGCAAGCTACAGAGCGCGGTAACTGAAACACTATTATGATGGGATTGAATGGTAAATGGTGTGTGTATATTTAAGAATTTCCACTTCATGAGTAAATCGACTATGACGTGTATGACTTGTTAATTATCTTGCCAACTAGAACAACTTCTTGTAAAATTACTCTTCTAATTAAAAGGGTATTAAAATATCTTATTTTGGATTTTTTGAGATTTTTTTGGTCGAGAAGTGATAAGTCCTAAGGCGACTGGTCTAGTATCGTAATTTTCCCTTATTATAATTATAAAAATAGTAAATAAAATAAGGGCCCGTTTGGTTTCAGGTTTTTGCACTGTGGGACTGGAACCAAAGACAAAAAGTTTGCTTGTTTACATATTTGGAATTTGAATATGGGGATCAACCCCACTGACGCACCACTATTTTAAAAGTCTAGCGACTTGCCTGGATTTGGTGGATTTAGAGTAATGTGGGTCCCAATTCATATGTCTCTCTTTTATTCTTTCTTTTTTTTAATATTAAATAATATCAAATTTAAATTTAAATTAATATTTTAAAGTTAAAAAAATTATTTATTTATAAATTAATATTTTTTTTTCTCTCCTACATTAAAGGCCCGTTTGGTTGCAGATATTTGTCCAAAGGATTGGTAGTCAAAGTAGAATAATTCGTTTGGTTGAAGTACATGGGTTTTTAAATTGGGAGTCAACCCCTCAAATAAGGGGATATGTAAATACCAAGATGATAGTATGGTTTACTGACACATTGTGTGGTTTACTGACACATCGTACAATCCACTATCTCTTTCTTCCTTTTTTTATTATATTTTATTATCAATTTTTTTGTTTGCTTTTCCACAACAACATAATTATACATTTGCTATGGGCCTTATCATTAAAATATATTATTTTATTACTAAAATAAATATAAATATAAACCCCAATCAATATCCCAACATACAAACAAACAACTTTTAACAAAATACAAATTCAAATCCAAATCCAAATTCAAATCCAAATCCAAATCTTAATCCTAAACCCATTTACAAACCAAATGGGCCCTAAAATAATGAATATAAAATGTTTTTATGAATAATATTGTGAATCACTTTTAAGGGTGTGATTGTCATTTTTCTAATCCAAATGATAAATCAAACTAATCTATTCACAATGAATTCATTACCTCATTACCAAAAGGGCAGTCATTTACACACTCTCAATAATTATTGAGACACTTTTTATTGTGTTTCAGTTACTTGTACAAAACTCACATAGTGTTTTATCTTCTTCATTCTTGTACTGTGAAGTGTGTCAATCAATAAATTAAATGTGTCAATCACTTCCCGGTGTTAAACAAGCGGACCCTTGAATCCATACCTGACAATATAGACCCACACGGGGTCTAGATGGATTTATTATTAAGAAACCAACCGTATTGCCAAATTTTCATATTTGCGTCTATGACAAATTTTCATACTAACCGAAATGAACCGTATTGCCATCCCACTATCTCCCCTTTCTAGTTTAATAATTAACAAAACATAACATTGGTTGGTTGGTAAAAAGACATCCTGACACTTGCTTTTCATTCATTTCATTTCATACACACTAATTACACCATCAAAGACACACACACAAAAAACAAAACCCCCTAAGAATCAGCCATGATTTTCAATAACATGATCTTGTTCAGTTACAAGCTTGGTTTTGGGTCATTTGTGTTTGCACACCAAGTGTTTGATTAAATGTCCCGTTGACTTAAATGTTGTATTTTTATGGCTGGTTTGTTGGGTTTTGATTAGGCTATGCTTTTGATTGTTATTAGATGAAATAGGGTATCACAACTGGTTAGCAAAGCTGTTTAGTTAGCTAAGATGTTTAGTTAGCCTTAGAGGTGGCAAAACGGGCGGACCGGGCGGGTACGGGCTACGGGCTAAACGGGCTACGGGCTAAACGGACTACGGGCTAAACGGGCACGGGCTAAACGGGTGCGGGCCAAACGGGCGCATGTTATACGAAGCGTCTTAAAAAAGACCTAAAACAACAAAAAAAATTCCTCAAACGTAACACCTCATTTATATTTAAGTAACTAAATATGTTATATCCATAAGTTTTTCATTAAAAACAATTTAATGTGAGAGAAAAACATGTGCCCATTTTGCCCATTTAATTTCTAAATGGGCAATATATGCCCATTTCAAAAAAAAGAGGGGGCCCAAATGTACCCAAATATTTTAAAATTTTGCCCATTTAGCCCATTTTTTTGATTTTGGGCACAAATTGCCACGTCTAGTTAGCCTTTATTTCATTGATTTTGGGATCTTTTTAAGATTATTATTAGCGCCTGGTGTTTGATGTTAAGTGTTACGTAGTAGTTAGTTGAATTTTGAAACCTTAAACCAAAACAAACCTTATACCTTATGTACACAACGTTGAGGACCGAAACTCTTTTTAGGGAAACAGTTTCCCATAAGTTTTATGAGATTCATGGCATTAGGAGTAAGTGCGTGAAAGTCAACACACTTTACTCCAACCCTTGTTTAAGTACAAGATTCCCATTTATCGAGTCTTTAACACTAAAAGGTCCCTCATCCGATTTTCATCAAACACATTATTGACTTGGTGTGTGTATATAATAATAATAATAATAATAATAATAATAATAATAATAATAATAATAATAATAATAATAATAATAATAATAATAATAATAATAATAATAATAATAATAATAATAATAATAATAATAATAATAATAATAATAATAAAAATAAAAAATAAAAAATAAAAAAATAATAAAAGGCATTATTCTTAACAAAATATCAACAAACAAACAACTTGAAACAACTAGAACAAAATATTTGCAAGAAGCCTTTAGAAAACTGTGATCCTTTTCATTGAGCAATTAAGTGGTTTTTTGTGGGATTGATCTGGGTTACTTCAAACCCGGCGGGTCTGACTAAGTTTCGAAAATATAAAAACCGGTTTAATTTGACCATTTATTTCGATCGGAACCGGTCTACCGCTATAAAATCTTGTTGTTTTCACGCGTGCTTGTCTTATATTATAACTAAAACCTCTTTAATGACTATAGCTCATCTAAAATGACAGACACATCACCACACCATTAAACACTTGCTTACTATTCTATGTTTGAAAAAAAAAAAAAAAAGGCATCTATGCTCATTATGACACCTCCTCGCATCTTTTCCTTTTATTTTTCCTTATCATTTCTTATATTCTTTAGTCTTTACGCTACCCTCTATGACCCAAAAGTCTATTATATCTGCTTTTGTTTGTCCAAAAGGAATCTTATCTTTCTTTTTTGCGAAAATTACTGCAGAGGCTACTGCAGTAATGGGTTGCCTTTTTTAAGGCTGTTTTTTTTTTATTCCCTGAAAGGCCACCAAAATCGCTGCAAAATGTACCAGAAATCCAATATATACACGTGTCAGCTTCTCGTCATTTATAAAATAAAAAATTAAAAAAAAAACGTATTTCACATATAGTGTGCAGCGAAATACAATAAAAACGGGCCCACTACATCTCTCTCCTCTCTTTGGACCCACTTGCATAATAAAAAAATATATATATTTGTATTTCTTAGCATGACTGCAGCGAAATACAATAAACACGGGCCCACTACATCTCTCTCCTTTCTTTGGACCCACTTGCATAATAAAAAAATATATATATTTGTATTTCTTAGCATGACAGCAGCGAAATACAATAGTGGAACCACATGCTTGCTTTGTTTAATTTTAAAAAAAAATGTATTTCTGCACACAAATGCAGCGAAATGCATGACCTTCTAACACGTGTCAATCACAGTAACTAAGAACAAAAAAAATATGTATTTCACCTTTTGTTTGCAGCGAAATATGTTTAAATATTATTATATTATATTTGACCCATACTGGTTGTCTTGTTGCATGTCTATACATTAAAATAGTGTAAATTAATAATTGAGCTTAGTTTTGTGGATTAATGAAGAATTTTCGCAGACTGATACTGCTTCGGTATTAATGGAGGCTATTGGATATATCAAATTTCTTCACACCCAAGTCGAGGTATATATAATTTTTGTTAGGGTTATTTTTTAGTGTGTTGTTTGTAAGATTTTATGGTGAGGTTATAATTTTTTTTAGGGTTTTTAGCTTGCAAGAGCAATCACAATGTAACATACATTAACCTTAACTCAGGAAAAAACACTTTTAATAATTCTTAAAATGTAACATACATTAAACAAACTACAACAAACTACAGCAAACATGAAACATAAAATATGTATATATATATATATATATATATATATATATATATATATATATATATATATATATATATATATATATATATATATATTTTATATTAAAGTGGGTCCAAAAGGTGGAGAGAGGTGTAATGAGTCCCTAATTAATTGTATTTCGCTGCAATGGTTATGTGAAATACAAATACATTTTTTTATTATTAAAGTGGATCCATCATGAGGAGAGAGGTTGAGTGGGTCCCTTATTAAAGGTATTTCGCTGCAACTTTGCTAAGAAATGCAACTTTTATTATTATTATTTTTTTTAAAAATCAACGAGAAGCTGACACGTGTACATATTGGATTTCTGGTACATTTTGCAGCGATTTTGGTGGCCTTTCAGGGAAAAAAAAAAAAAAAAAAAAAAAAAAAAACAGCCTTGAAAAAGGCAACCCATTACTGCAGTAGCCTCTGGAGTAATTTTCGCTTCTTTCATTGTCCAATTCAGTGAGAAATTTCCACACAAACATCTTTTCACATATACACTTGTTCATTGTCCATCTCTTCTTACAAACAATAGCTTGAACAATGGCTTCTTCTTCAACATCATCCGTTCAAAAGAGCTTCAAGTATGATGTCTTTTTAAGCTTTAGAGGCGAGGACACTCGTAACACCTTTGTTGGCCATCTTTATAGAGCTCTTGAGCAAAATGGGATTCAAACATACAAAGACGATGAGAAAATTGAAAAATGGGAAACCATCGACACCCAGCTCATGGAATCCATTGAAGACTCAAGATTCTTCATCATTGTGTTCTCTAAGGACTATGCTGGTTCATCTTGGTGCTTAGATGAGCTTGTCAAGATTATGGAGTGCTGGAAGGCGAGTGAGCAGACTGCTTACCCAGTCTTTTATGACGTGGAGCCCATGGAAATCCGCAAGCAAAGTGGGGCGGTTGAAAAAGCTTTTGAAAAACATGAAAATAATGTGGCTGCTGGGAAATGGAGACAAGCTTTAAAAGAAGCAGCCGGTCTGGCTGGCTGGGAGTTGAAGAAGACTGCTAATGGGTAATTGTTGATTTATATCTCTCGTATGTAAAGTTATTTGAGTCATGTTGAATGGATCTCATGTTATATAGTCGAGTTTTAACTCAAACATGAAATGCGATTATCTATAAACATATAAGATTGAGTCCTAAAATTTAATGTGGAGGTGTCAAGATTGCATATAGTACAAATTGCTAATGCTCGGAATTCAATGCAGCCTCATAATAACTATACAATCATGAAAGGAGATGAAGTGCAAGGGTTGCCCGAATTGATCACATAGCATTTAGTATAGAATTAAAAGTCGGATAGATGAAGTGCAAGGGTTGCGAAAGGTTGCAAGAATAATTAATGATTTAACCTAATTCATGCCTATATAAACCGACCAAAATCACATTTAGTATGTACATTTGAAGATGACTCACACATCTTTTAGATCTTTGATTGTTGGTAGCGGTATGTAAATTCTATTTTGCAACATTTTGGAGATGATTCACACATCTTTTAGATCTTTGTAATTAACTTGGTCTTCTTTTTTCTTAATTTTGTTATCATACGCAGGTACCATGAAAATCACACAAGATCATGCATGCTTAGATAAATAGAACCAAAGATTGGGATACCAACTATTTTATTTGTTTCTTACATATTTAGGTGATTCTTATAGGTAAGCATATATATAGATATATGTATTATGTTAATGCATTTTCATATACAAGTAATTTATGTGCGATTTCTATTGATGTAGCTCACATGTGCGAATTGATTCAAGAAAATGTGCACGAGCATGTATGTAAAGCAACATTTAAATGGTTAAATGTAATTTTTAGCGTGATTAGTTTATGATGTAGCTCACATGTGCGAATTGATTCAAGAAAATGTGCACGAGCATATATATACAACATCGAGATGAAAGTGCAAGGGTTGCCGAAATTGATCACGTATTTAGTATAGAATTAAAAGACGGTTATGGACAAGCATGTATGTAAAGCAACATTTAAATGGTTAACTGATAAAGTACATACTTTTTGCTCGAACCCATTTGTAAATTATAATAATAAATAAAAAAAATAATGTTTAAAACATAAGAGTGGAGTCCAAAGGTTTTAGAAATTATAAATAGTGTGTTAATTAATATTCATTTGGTTAACTATTTAGAATTGAGTTTATTGATAAAATTTATTAATATTAGTTAGAATTCAATGTTAATTTTCAATGAAATTAGTTGCACAGTAAAATGAGATGAAAACAAAAAGGTTTGTAACGATTTTTATATAGTTTATGTGGCGTTATTATATATACATGATTACACAAACTTTATAATACTATAAGATTAAGTCCCTTAATATAATGCGGAGTAATCAAGACACTCAAGATAGAGTCCCATAATTTAATGTGAAGTATATACAACATCGAGATGGAAGTGCAAGGGTTGCCGGAATTGATCACGTACTTAGTATAGAATTAAAATACGGTTATGGATTGAGATGAAGTTGAAAAGGTTGCAAAAATAATTAATAATTTAACGTAATTCATGCATATATAAATCGACCAAAATCACATTTAGTATGTACATGTTGTAAGCAACATTTAAATGGTTAAATGTTAAAGTACATAATTTTTGTTCGAACCCATTTGTAAATTATAATAATAAATAAAAAAATAAAGTTTAAAACATAATAGTGAAGTAAAAAGGTTTTAGGAATTATTAATAGTATGTTAATTAATATTCATATGGTTAGCTATTTAGAATTAAGTTTATTAATAAAATTTATTAATATTAGTTAGACTTCAATGTTAATTTTCAATTGAGTCCCTTAATTTAATGTGGAGTAATCAAAATACTCAAGATTGAGTCCCATAATTTAATGTGAAGTATATACAACATCGAGATAGAAGTGTAAGGGTTGCAGAAATTAATCACGTACTTAGTAAAGAATTAAAAGACGGTTATGAACCGAGATGAAGTTGAAAAGGCTGCAAGAATAATTAATGATTTAACCTAATTCATGCATGTATAAACCGGCTAAAATCACATTTAGTATGTAAATATTTGTAAGTAACATTTAAATGGTTAAATGATAAAGTACATAATTTTGCTCGAATCCATTTGTAAATTATAATAATAAATTAAAAGAATAAAGTTTAAGACATAATAGTGGAGTCCAACGGTTTTAGGAATTATTAATAGTGTTTTAATTAATATTTATTTGGTTAGCTATTTAGAATTGAGTTTACTGAGAAAATTTATTAATATTAGTTAGACTTCAATTTTAATTTTCAATGAAATTAGTTGTACAGTAAAATGAGATGAAGCCAAAAAGGTTTGTAACGATTTTTATACAGTTTATGTGACATTATTATATATACATGATAATGCAAATTACACTATAACAAATAAGAAAAAGCGAGTGTGCTTCGTATTACCATGCAAAAACCACATAATGCAAAATTATTGTTGGGTTACGTAATAGGCCAAAACAATCAAAGGAAATTACATCAAGCGTATGACAATTTAATAACGACAACCCTATTTAGAAAATTTAAAGACCAAAAAACCAAAACAATATCAACCATTTTTATATTTTTAAACAACAAACTAAAAAAGTTTCATAGAACATACTAAACTAAAAATACAAATGCACTCGACAATTCACAAAAACAATACGCGCGATTAACAATTAGATTAAAAGCCCGTGCGTAGCACGGGTTCTGCAAGCCTCGTTACTATTATGTTATAGCCCTGATATTTGAAATCAATCATTTATGTGGGAAATAAGCAAGCTAATGAAATATCCTTTAATGTTTACAGGGATGAATCTAAACTGATACAAATAGTGGTTGATGATATTTTCAAAAAGATATGTTTATTCGGTTCGAGTTTTGATGAAAAGTTAGTAGGAATGGAGATGCGAATAAACGAGGTTCTTTCATCTTTAGAAATGGGTACCGAAGATGTTCGCATGATTGGAATTAAGGGGATGGGAGGAGGTGGAAAAACAACTTTGGCCACAGCTATTTTTAATCAAATATCAAACCAATTTGAAGGTAGAAGCTTTGTTGAAAATGTAAGGGAAGTGTCAAAAACATCTTTGTCCGGTTTAAAGGATCTGCAGAAACAGATCCGCACAGATGTTTTCAGCAGTCAAGACATCACTGTTAATAGTGTTTCCATCGGTAAAAACATGATGGTACAGATGATGCGTCGTAAAAAGGTTCTTGTTGTTTTAGATGATGTGAATGATACAAAGCAGCTAGAGGCGCTAGCTGGTGTATCTAATTGGTTTAAGCCGGGAAGCAGAATTATCATTACCACACGAGATGAGCAAGTGCTATTAGCCCAGCGGGTGAACTTTAATCATAACTTCATTCATGAAGTCAATCTGTTATCGCCCAAGGAATCAATTTTCCTCTTCAGTAGGCATGCATTTGGAAGAGAGATTCCGGATGAAGGATATGAACATCTATCAAGAAAAGTTGTACAATATGTTGCTGGTCTTCCTTTAACGATCAAAGTTTTGGGTTCGTTTCTTTGTGATCAGAAGGAGCATGAATGGAATGATGCTTTGGAAAGATTAAAAACAATTCCGTTGAATGAAACTATGATGATTTTGGAATTAAGCTATGACAGTCTAGAGGATGATTACAAGGACATATTCTTAGATGTTGCTTGCTTACTCAAGGGTTGGTACAAAGAAGACGCGATTAGAGCTCTTGAAAGCTGTGGATTCCATGCTCGAATTGGTTTAAGGATTCTTGAGCAGAGATCCCTTATAAATATATCTGAATATGAGCAGCTGGGTATGCACGACCATATAGAAGAAATGGGCAAGAATATTGTCCGTCGACCGAACCCCAATAACCTTGAAAGGCATAGCCGGTTATGGATTAAGGAGGAAATTGTAGATATATTGGCTAATAACAAGGTACGTACCAACTTCGGATACTTTGCGTTTCAAAAAGTAGAATTAGTCATGGTACAAAAACAAAATTTTGATAACAAGCCATTCAACACCTAGTCAAATACAGTGTAGCGCTAAAGATTAATGGGCCTTTGAGTTTATGTAACCTTCCATGTACATAAATTTACGTTATAAGCTTGTTTTGTTAAAACACATTAAACATTATTATTATCATCAACAACAATGATACAGAAATGAAAAGCATTGAATGAATGTGATTAAAAACGACAATAATGGTTTTGTTAAAACACATTAAACAGTATTATAAATGCAAGAAAGAATTCAAAATTTGAAAAAACATTGTTTGTGGTAAATTGGTAAATAATCCTTTTTCAGAGAGTGTGACCACAATAAACACAAAACATGTTAGAATGGTCGTTCTGTATTGCTTTGATTTGCTATGTTTACAATAATAAAGTTTTTAAATTTTACTAAGAAAATGTAAATACAGATAAACCAAATTATTCTCTTTCATTCTTTCTGTATTTCAAACAACAACAACATCATCATTTCATTTCAACACCATCACCCAAAAATCCCCAAATTTAACGAAAACCCTAACCTTTGAATATCAAATCTAACCAATTCCTCTAATTTAATTGAAAAAAAAACAAAAATCCCCAAATTTTGTAAAAATTAGAAACCCTAACCTAAACATTTTTCTTTTCAATTCGAGAAATTAACTTCACATTTTCTTTTGTAATGAAACAAATCTCATCATGGTCTCTACTGCTATTTGTATTACCTACAGGCTACCCAAGCAACAAAATGTATGAGACTGTTTGCAAGAGATGGATTGAATTATGAAATTTTAATGAACGGTCTCGCAAACATGAAGGAACTTAGATTTCTTCAAGTGGTTTCCTCACCATATACAAGAAAAGAAGAAATTAGCAAGTGGAAGTTTGATGAAGATAGTCTACACCTTCCAAATGCCTTACAATTTCTGACATGGGATTGTTATCCTTTTTCAAGTTTACCAAAAACATTTCAACCAAATTATCTTGTTGGACTTGAAATGGAAGAAAAGGTACGTAGAATAATTAATTGGTAATTTTATCTTCCCCTCTTTTGTTACACATTACACCAATTAACATTTATCTTTCCTTTTTTTGTTGCTTTTGACAGTCTTTTTTAAAGCTCAGGTTCCTAAAGTTCACCCACTCACTTGATTTGAGGACCCTTGACCTTAGTGTGGCTCCGAATCTTGAGACACTATTTCTTGAAGGTTGTTATAATTTGGTAGAAGTTCATTTCCAGGTTACTCCAAATCTAAAGGAGTTACTTATCTCTGAATGTGTTAATTTGGAAAAATTACACATGCCAGCTGAATGTCCAAAACTCATATCCCTCGACCTTTGTGATTTAAAGTTGAGGACCCTTCACCTCGGGGTTACTCCAAATCTTGAAAGCTTGAATCTTGAATGTTGTTATGATTTGGAAGAAATTAATGCTCCTTCACAATGTCTGAAAAAGCTTCTCCATTTAAACATCAGTAATTGTCGGAGGTTTGAATCCTTTAAGTTTGATAAAAAGCTTGATTCACCTGAGGTTGTTACTTTATCTGAGTTACATCTGATTGCAGATGATACAGATGATACAGATTATGCAGATGATACAGATTATGCAGATGATACAGATATTGCAGATGATACAGATAATGCAGATGATACAAGTATATGTGATCCTGGCAATACTTGGCCAGAGTTTCAGTGCTCGCATAAACGTCGATTCTTTTTCAGATATTATCTGTGGTTTACAATGTTTAAGAAAGCTTACACTTGAAGGTGGTATTCCAGAAGCTCCCAAGAACCTTGACCGGTTAGATAGTCTAGAGGAGCTAAGTTTGCGGTCTACAGATATTAAAACTCTTCCAGATAGTCTTTGTATGTTGAAACACCTGAAATCTCTTGAAATCATCTCTTGTCATCTTCTTGAGAAGTTACCTGAGGATATTGGCAGATTACAATGTTTGGAAAAGCTCATTGTAAAGGATTGTATATTTTTACGAGATATTCCTAACAGCATCTGTGAGATGAATCATCTGGAACGTTTAGATCTCACTGGTTGTATTCGAATTGAGGAATTTCCTGAAGAAATTGGATGTTTAGAATGCTTGAAAGAGTTGGATATAACAGGTACAGGCATAAATCATCTTCCAAAGAGCATTTATCAGTTGAAAGGTCTGCGTATTATTGATGATGATGATGACGATGATAATAATGATGATGATGTCGAGGATGTTGATGAGGGTGGTGATGATGATGATGATGATGATAGTAATGGTGACGATAATGGTGATGATGATGATGATGACGACGGCGATGATGGTGATAATGTTGATGATGATGTCAAGGATGTTGATGAGGATGGTGATGATGATATGAGTGTAGGCGCACCAAAGGCCAAAAGAATTATTTTCCCAGGTACTCTCTCAGTTTTCTAATAATATGTGTTACTTTAGAGGAATTTCCCAAATAATTAAGATATTTTCTGCCCATGATGCATGTTTTACTGTTGATCCTAACAATGAAACCGTTTCCTGAAATTAGGCAGGTCTGATGACCGGGAAGATCAGCACAAAAGGTGATTTACCCAACTACATGCTAATTAATTAGTTTATTTGCAATGACAAACTCAATAATCCCTAACTAAACAATACTTGTTTATCTTCATGTGCTTAGGGTATGTATAACTAAAGGATGATGTGCTCAATAATGAACTTGATGTTTAATGTCTGTTCTCACTGGTTAGCTTCTGGCTCAATCAATTATCCCATCGACATCAAGGTCTCAGATTATTTTGATATCTACAGTTCAAAGGCTTCATTTCTAATAGATTTGAAGGGTTGTTGGTCATCAATAGGATAGTTGTATCAACATGAATTTTTAAAAGTAGGAGTATATCTGTTGTTTTATGTAAAACTTACCACTTTGAAGCATTCCGAATTGAAGTTAAATTTTTTTATGAATTGCAGTTTACATAGTTGACTTCTTTATGATAAAATAGAAGGTTTTTTGCGTAGTTATTTACTCATATCATCAAGAATCTCAATTTCATAAAATATGTTATATGCATAGGGATGAAGTCATGAAACTATTGAACATAAAAATACTTGACTTTTTAGTCAAACTACTGACTTTCATCAAATTCAACAAGTTTCACATGGAATTGTATCAAAGGGCATATTTGTGAGTGTTTACTGGATCTTTTGAACCTATTTAACATGTTTTAGCAATCATTAAATGTTATTGATCACATTCTTAGTACTTTTAGACAGCTTTGAGAATTTGTTTGCTTTATTTTTCAGACATTATATTTCAAACTGAAAGTTGCCCCTTTGTATAATCTTGTCAAAATTGTGTACCTTCACTTTAGGACATCAATATCACCTTCAATGTTTTTTTTATCCGACATTAAATCAACTTAGAGTTTGAATTTATATACGATCAGTTCATGGATTTCAGCCAACAGCGTTGACCATTTCAGGAAGTCAAACTGCGATCGTATTGAAAATGGTGGCCTTTTAATGCAAGATTGGATATTATCACGTTATAAATAAACTCAGTAAGGGCGTAAGGCATCATAAGTGATTTGATTATCATGAACCACGAGTATCATTTACATGTGTTGCAGTTAAAACTTTAATATACGATACAATATTAATGTCATAATCACAATACAACGGTAGATACATTTCTTCATCTCTATGGCATATTCCTATTGAACTGACAAAGAGATGTTATATTTAGAAAATTTCAGATGTCGATGGATAGAAATGTGTGTTAGTATGTTATTTTTGTTTACATTGTTGATCGTTTTCATAATGAACTCGATGTTCGATCTCAAGGCCTTGCATTGGGGTCAATCAGTTTTGGGATTTCAACCTCAACTTCCCCTGTTGTATCGTCCTACAGAAGATATCAATAGTCCAAACTTCAAAGGCTTTTTAGTTCAACAGATTTGAAGGGTCATCAACAGGAGAGTTGCATCAACATGAAGCTGTTAATAGTATATACAGGGACGGAGACAGGAACAAATATGACCGGGTGCACGAAATTTTTTTTAACCGTAATATAATAGAGTTTAAGATGCTAACTAAATAAGACAAAAAACACATTTCGATAGACCGGGGTCATTTATGATTTATTTGAGAAAAATCGATGTTTTTTCTTAAAATTAACATTAGAACGAAAAAATTCATAGGTGTCCCGGGCACCCGCGGGACACCCCCTGGCTCCGTCCCTGCGTATATATGATTGATTTTGTTTTCTGTCCTACTTTATATTAATCAGAAATGAAGCTAGATAATTTAAGTGGTGGGGTTTGATAAAGATATTGGCAATAATCATTTTATAACTAGATACACGAAGTTTTTTCTAACTTTTTTCTTAAGGGATAATGATTTCTAAATGTATCCAACTTTCCACGTTTTACTATATCATGTATGGAACTTTTAATTTTGCTATCTTGGGGTCTAAAGTGCCTAATCTTTGCTAACTTATGTACTAACGGGGTGATTAAGGGATTTGTCGTTGTAACTTGCCATGTTGGCATCCACATCTGCTTCCAGCTTGGCAAAGCCTTTTGTCCTTTTCCCTAACGTTATTATTTCCCCCCAATATAACCCCAAACCCTAACAATTCAATCAGAAACACGAATCACAAACACAAATCACAAACACGCACACAAATCACATACACAAACACGAATCACAAACATTGATCATTAAATTACGATTAAATCAAATCAGAGACACAAACACAAATCGAATATGGCTTGTTACGCTCCAGGAACCAAAAGAGTGACACACAGGTACGTTGCAACTCATTGTGGATGTGGACTTGCTATGACTGGCAAAACGGCATGGACAAAGGAGAATCCTGGGAAACGATTTATTACTTGTCCCAAGTTTGTAAGTCAGGATTCAATTCATCATGTGTCGGATATCTTTCTTCAGTAGCTTGTACATCCAAAAATGGGTCCTGTATGTTACCTTCAGAATCCACTTCATTCATCTTCTTCAATAAGTCATCAATGAACTCATCATGCTCAACAAACACTTCATTCCTCTCACCACCCCTAGGTCTACTACTACTAGGATTAGCAGCCATATCTGGAATTCATGTAGCTTTTGTCTTTGCCCTATTTGCTTTCCTAGTTCTGTGCTCAATTAGTTCTTCTTCACAGGCACTCAAATAGTCAACAGACTTTTCTGAATAATCACTATCATCACTGTCACTATCTTCTAGCATACCATTATCCACATAATCACTATCATCAGAATCACTAGCAATTGTAGATTCATTTGTTGTTGCCACAGCTATATCAGTATCACAACTAGCAATTGCCTTACCCTTATCACAAACACTGGCCAAACCCTTACCCTTATCACTTTGACTTGACATACCAGTAACCTTATTACTAGCACTAACAATGCCTACATCTTGTTCAGCCTCTTGCTCAGCCCAACACACCATTTCTTCTTCACTAAATTCATTACAATATCTTTTCTTGTCAACTGCTCTATACTCAGAGGTAGGTGTACCAGGGTCAGGCATAGCTAAGTACTTGGTAAAGTCAATGTTGGTATGGTCTACATACACTTCTAATTTCCCAAACAAACAACCTGGATAGATCATACATCCTATTGCATTCCCAATCACAATCTAATTTCACTAAACCCTTGTCCAACTCACTATGTGGCATTTTATAGTAAAGACCAAATATATGTGCACACTCAGTATACCTTTTCACATGTTCTGTCAATTCCTTAAGTGAAAGCCTAGCAATAAACACGTGCAAAATAACTCCATCCTCATACCTTAAAGGGTCTTCCTTGAAAATGCCGTCATTCCATACATCTAACTCAATACCATTGGGTCCAGGAATCATTCTGGCAAAGCCACAAAATCAAATTAGGGTTAGTAAAACAATTAATCATAACAGTATTTAGGGTTTCTTGAAATTGGTAAATCAATCAAATTAACTAATTGTTAGAGTAAGTTTACATACCTTAGAGACGAATCAGAAGACATAAAACAGTCGTTGATTAAAGCATTAGTCGTTGGTTAGGGTTTGGTGGATTTGGTAAAGTAAGTGTGTGATCGTATGTGTGGATTTGGTAAAGTGGATTTGGTAAATAAATAAAACGTTTTTATTATAAAAAATTGTAATATAACGGAAAACGGGTCAACATAACGGTATTTTTAAAGAAACAAACGGGGTCAACAAGGTCCCCCTAGCCAACTCAGCTAATATCTTTGCCATGTCGGATGAGTACATAAGTTAGCAAAGATTAGGCACTTTAGACCCCAAGATAGCAAAATTAAAAGTTCCATACATGATATAGTAAAACGTGGCAAGTTGGATACATTTAGAAATCATTATCCCTATACTTAATGAATATGGTGGGGTTCGACTGGCTTTTATGGAAGTTACTGAATGTTTTTCAGTACTAACAAAATATGGAAACATTATTTTGAAGCTTGTAATATTCAAGGTTTGAGTTCATAAGTTAATGCATGATGTTCAGCTTACAGAGTTGACTTCTTAAGAAAGTCAAACTGCTATCTTGATCAAAATGGTAGAATGTTGATATGAGTTTGAATATAATCATGGTAGATTGTTCAAGTGATAAACTTATCATAACCATGTTTCAATTTGTACAAATATGTTCTAAATTAGGATGGTGGTGTCAAGGGAATTGATCAGTAGTAATGGACTAATGGTGGTGTTCAAGTTTTGGTTTTAATACTTTGGAGACAAGGTTTTCATTGTTTTTGTCTTATAGTTCGAGCTAGTTTTTGGCGATTAAAATATTAATAGTACGTAATTTTTATCTTAAATGTTAAACAAATTTTGGTTTTAAACCCAAGGTTCGGGTTCCTGGTTGGATAATTATTATTCTTTAAATGTAATTAGCTGATTGGGAAATGAGTGGGTTTATACTTTATAGTTATATTTTGTTTAATTATTTAAATCAAACAGTTACAAAATTGAGTTGCAGAAGTATTAAATTAGAATGATTACTTATTTTATAACCAAAATTCGTACCATACTTTAGTTTTTAGGCCATCCACAATGGGCCAGGGTGGCATCGATTAATGGCTTTGTTCAAGCGATTAATGCATTGCAAATCATCCATGTCATCAGTTGGTAAAAGGCAGTGTGTCTCGGCACACACCGTATAAACACTATACATGTGGGCCCAACATACTACTTTATTTGTTTTGGCTCAACTTTTGCACTGAAGTTTTTTGTTCATGTAGTACTTTTATTTATTTTATAAAACATTATTCAATTATATAAGGTTGAATGCATTGTGGAAATTTGATATGAGAAAAAAGAGTTGTTGATGTGGCAATGTATTAAACTCATAATGGTACAATGCATTGGAGATGTCCTTAGTATATGAAATTGGTGAACGTGTGGACTACCCCATTCACGATTATCCGACTCGAATTTGCATCACCACTAAATAACGAAGTTTGAGTCTAGTATTAATTTTAAGAAAATGCTGACGTAACAATATTTAGGGCTATGTTTAATAAAATATGACATGCGTAAATTGGTTGTACTTATAGAAAAAACTCTCAATCTTAAATTTAACTTCTCACAGCTAAGAAAATGTAATCCTCATTGTATTTTTAAAATATAAAATGTAGCCTTTAAAGCTATAAATAGTAAAATCCTTAATTTTATCCTAGTTTGAAAAGAATAAAACAATGTGTAAAAAACAAGTTATACATTTATGTGTGGTTACTTTTATGAAAACTTGTTTTAAGCTTTTCAATCCCACATCGACAAAAACAACAATATTTTGCTTCTTTATATACTACGGTGTGTATCATTGGTACATGTCTAGATTAGTATTATGTTGATGGGATACTACATTGGTATTAGGTTAATCCAAAGAATCTTGTAACAACTGTGGTACCCACTAACTTATACAATATCTCTATTTTTTATTATTTTGAAAACGTAAGATTTGGTTTTCTTAGTGTAAGTTTGTTTTTTTCTGTTAACATTGTTAGTTATTTTTACCAACAAAATGTCCTATCTTGGTAAATGTACTTTTCATAAGCATGATGATGTGTTATTTATACATTTTTTTTGTAGTGGATATGTTTGGTTATTCGCATTATTAGAAGTCATCTTTTATACCAGCTATAACTGAGCTTAATGATTTACATTAGAAGAATGTGTATATTTTTTTTACCATAACATAACTCGCATCTTTTTTAGACCCAATATATATATATATTTTTTTAGTTCGTAGCTAGGAAGCAAACCATATGCATTATAAAAATCAAACAAAGAGGATTTCAGCGGGTTTTAGCTCAACATCTAACAAAATGACTTTACAAATGAGCATGGTTTTAGACCAACATTTATACAACAAATGGCTTCAAAAGGAGGTTCAAGAAAACATCTATAAACACAAACCACAAGAATATATTCCATAGACTACTCGAAACCAAGTTTACTAACAAAACGAGGAACAAGGCAAGCAAAGCGAATGTACATAAATAAGGAAATATCTAATGGTTCCCAAAGAGCATGTTGCCTTACCCACCGCAACTGACAATGGAGACATATGACGGAAGCTGGTATCATTTATTGCTTGTAGTTCTTATAGATGTAATGGTATACGTTTAAGCTTTTGTATATCCCTTAGTCGTTTATTCCTCCATTTATTACAGCATTTTGTTAAGAAAAAGTTTCAAGTTCCGCTATTTGAGTATATATAAAGACGTATCTATTGTTTCTTGTTTGAATTCTAACTGAGTGAGCACGCCATTAGAAGCTGAAGTTATATGTTTGCTTTTGGCAATTCTGTTTTAGTTGGGGAGAATGTTAGTGATATTGAAATAAAATATGATATTGAATTGTCAAGATATTTCTTAATCATTAAGGATGGGGAAATTTAGCGGAAATAAAATTTATATTAGTGTAAAGAAACAAATAATACATGTATAAATCGAAGTTAAGAAGTGGCGCATGAGGTTAGTTCATTTTCATATCAACAAACCCCAAGTGTCATTTACATGTGTTGCAGTTAAAACTTAAATATACGGTACAAAATAGCAATATATTTAATGTCGTTAGCACAATACAACGGTAGATATATGTCTTCATCTCTATGGCATATTCCTATTGAACTGAAAAGAGATGTTATCTTGAGAAAATTAGGATGGATATTGTTTAACATGAAAAAGTTGAGCTTTGCGTCAGATCATTGACTTTCGACAACTATACTGGTGTCAAGGGAAATGATCTACTGGGTGTCAGGGCCAAAATACTTTGTACTAATCAATTGATTCATTATTTGGTACTCTAATCTTATGTAATAGTGGTGGTCAAGTTTTGGTTTTTATATATACTTTGGCGTCAAGGTTTTAAATGGCAAGCTTACTTATTTTCACTTTGGATGCTTTAGTTTATAATTTAGGAAATTTTCGAAAGTTGCATATGCAGTCCATGGAACCTGTTTAAACCAACAAAGATTCTAACCTTACTAAACTCTAGAACATCGGACTTAAACCTTATTTGATCACCTTTATCACACTTGATATCCTCGGCAACATCAAAAACGACTCCAAAAACACCAACTTTCCACCATGTACTCGACAGTAAGGGGGAGGGTTTGTTCCGGTTTTTTTTTTTTTTTTTTTTTTTTTTTTTTTTTTAATGGGATTTGGTTTATTAATGGGCTAAGTAATTAAGTAATGGATTTTAGTTTTGGATTTGGTTTATTAATGGATTTTAGTTTGGGTTGGCCGGTTGGGTAGATGGGCTTATGTAAAATGTAATGGATCAATTTTATTGGTTAATGTATAAAAAAAATTCACAATTAAAATGGGGGGTCGAAACCGAATATACCGAAATTTTTCTACACGAAAACTATATACCCCCTATATCGCAAAAAAAAATTCTGGAGGGCCGCCCCCCCCCCCCCCCCCCCCCCTAATAGCTGCGCCACTGACCATGTTGAGGACATTTCTTAACTAGCTAAAGCCGAAAATCACTAGCAACATCAAAACCACATCCTAACTGTCACAACTCACCATTTCAGGTCATTTCAGGTCATTTCCCGAACTTTGGAAAAACACTATTCATCAAACACTATTCATCAAAACACTATTCATCAGTTTACTATTCATCATTTTTGGTGTCAGTTTGACATTCCGAGAAGCATTCAGAAATTTTACTATTCACGGAACACTATTCATTGCGGGAAAAGATTTCATCATTCACGTGCATTACACATTTCATCGTAAATTTAGTTTACGGGTATTCAAATTCGCGTAACCGTATTGGTTCAGGTGCGAATTCATGCATTATCAGTAATAACATTTCATACGGACTGGGGATAGTCTGCATATCATCAGTAGGTCATTTACATGTTATACCACTCTTAGGATTTTCAAATTACTATATTCAGTATATTTAACGTTTTACGTATTATGATTTCTAAATAAACGTTAACACCCGGTTTATACACGACGAATATATCTAAATATTCCCACAATGGTCCCGACATATTTTTATATCCATTTTAACATCATAAAAGTTATAACATTCAGTTACCCAGTATTTTGGAAATTTATTTTATTTATAACGTACGCTTATGAATATAACGACGGTTTTCGTGAAAACTAAACAATAATCACCCGAACACTCAGTAATTGTACCCAACATATTTTTAATATGTTTTTATCATTATTATAACTTTTATTTCATCCCGGTTAACTTCGTGAACGTTTATTGCTATTAAACCCGGTACCCGATTATGACTAATACTTACACTAAACCACAACTAATAATACACTACATTTCCTAAGTGATCAAAACCGACTTTGCATCTCTTTTTCTCATGTAAAACCGGTCCAATACCACCCCTAAATACCACAAGTATTATTTTCTAACCTTATGCATTTATGTACCATTTTAATACTAATAAACCTCTAAAACAAATACTTAACCAAAACCAAGAATCATAACATCAAAAGTTCAAGAACAAAAAGGTTTCATCCTCCCCTTTTCTCTCTTCAAACCCACGACCCACCCCATGCTCCATGATCCATCCACCATTTTTCAAAGTACAAAGCTACAAACTTGTTCCTTTTATCATTCTAATCAAGATTCTTGCATCAAACACACAAGTAATCCAAGGTTTCTAGCCATCTAATCATCTCATTTTATCAAGTAAGTTATCAACTTTATTTTTACATGAATCATCTTATATTTACTTGTATTACATGATTTCCATGCTAAAAACCATGTACAACTAGCTATACCACCATTTATTTTGTCTAAAATGAAACATACAAACCCTAACTTTTTAGTTATGAATCCCCTTGCTATAATAACTTGGTTAGGAGTCCATGGCACCCTAAGAAGGTGTATGGTAGGATTAGATTAGTTATGTGGTGATTACAAGAGGTTTGGTTGAAGTAGAAACTAGTTTTGGGCATGAAAAATGGATTTCTAACAAATATATATACATGCTGTCCCATTTTTGTAAATCCAGAAAAATCAGGGAATTCCGGGTAACTTTGGGCTAAAGATTTAGAAAATACTTTCAAAAACGAAGCCGTGGGCGAAAGAATGGGTTAAAACGAGTTTATAACGAAGAAGTTATGACTTTTGCAAGATTGTTGACGAAAAGTATTTTCTGAAAAATAGTTGCTGTTGGGCGTTTTTCATTGGGCAAAAAGAGACTTTAGACGTAACCCGGAGGGGTCAAGCTTTCCAAAATATATTACTACATACTAAGACGTAACCGTGGATATAAAGAATAAGTAAAACGGACTTATAACGACCAAGATATACACGTTTCAAAATCGGCGAAACTCTATTTATTTCCATCAGCTTTTTAGCAAAATATTTCTAAGTATAGAAAAACAGTTTTTGTAAGACATCATGTTGAGAGCCAATTTACTCATTGATAAACTCATTTCTGGAAAATTTACATCATTGACAAAAAGTTAGTTCACCCAGCCTAGTTTTCAAAACATCCAGCCGTTTGTCAAAAGGATTTATAACGAACAACTTATGGACTTCCAAACTTTCCCGAAAACTGCCCAGAATCTGCCAAAACAGCCTAAACACCTCACTTGACGGCTAATTATCTTTATGATCGAGACCTGTATGGACAAACTTCACTTCTGTGACTTTTTAGATATGGTGAAAATCTTCTCAAAACTACTGAGCTTCTCTCCTGACTCTTAATATTCACTATTTCACGACTAGTTTTATGAGACCGTTTTGTCACTAATAGAAGTAATAATACTTCTACGTACTAAATTCTAGATTTTCTAGAAATATTAATCAAGTACCCAATTTCATAACTAATGATGTATTAGTGATTACAAGTATATTTTCATTAGTACAAGGCGTTATTTCAAGGATTTCAAACCGAGGATTTCAACACAAACATTGGTACATATGATATATATATAAGTATATATATTACAACTAGTTTATTTTTCTAATAGCCATATTTTCCTAAGTCTTGGAATATATATACTTTTGATAACAACAAGTGTTTTTCAAAGAGTAGAGTGGTATAGGAAACATGTGCATGGACATTCATAACATCATTTCATGATCTAAAGTAGATCGTTCATCATTCATATTAGGTTGCGGCTAGTGTGCGCACCTTGTTTTTCAGCTCATTACATGTTCATGGTACCATCATATTGGGTTGCAGCAGCTAATTGTTCATTGGTGTTCATTTCATTTCATCACAGTTTCATCAGTTAAGGTGAGTTTTCATAGCCCCGTTTTCAATTCAACATTTTTGATTGTTTTCAAATCCCACGGGGGGAATACATTGCATCAATTATTTCAGTACGAGCCCAAGTATTCAAACATGTACATAGCTTAAGTTACCTTGCCATGTGATAAGTCCCCTGTAACATCATGAACCGTTAATTTACCGTTAAGCGAGAGTGAGTGGATAGATCTATCGAGGGTGACGCCTCCATCCGTGGTAGTGATTACCAACAGTAAGCGGATGCATGTCATGTCTTTTACATTTGAATGTTTCGGCAGAACATTCGGGAGGGGCATAGAGTTTCATCAGTCATAGCTTCGGTGTCATGAGCTTAAGGCTATTGTACAATTTTCATGAGATTTTATCTTGCACTTTTACTTGTGGTGGCCGTACAGTATTACATTTTACAAACCTATGGAATTCACCAACATTCGTGTTGACGTTTTAGCAATGTATTTCAGGTTACTAAGGTAGCTCATGTGACATGCATTTGGACCTTCATGGAGTCGCGGAGTCGACGCGTCTCATCATTATTTCATGCACTTATGTAAACGTTTGATCTAGTATGACTTGTTTTCATAAATTTGCAACACATTTTGGGGACCTCATTTTGTAAACTCTGAATTATTTCAATGATCAAATGCAGTATTTTCCAAATGACACTTTAGGTCGTTCAATGTAACTGTAACTGTGGTGCTATGACAGACACCCCCAGGTATTCCATTCCGCTGCAAGTCAGGTAAATTGGGGGTGTGACAGATTGGCATCAGAGCTAAGGTTATAGCGAACTAGGATGTATCTTGGACCCTAGACTATAACCGCATCATCATAGCATCTCATCATTTCATCATAAGTGCATAATCGTGATACATGTTGTTTCATACATACCCTGTGCGAGTTATTTATACTCATATCCGTATATGTATATCATTTTATTGACCTGGTTCACTAGTGACATGTCTTCAGATACTCACCCTGACATCCTATTATCGGATTCCGACATTGAAGATGCCTTGTCATCTTCCACTACCATTATACCATCAGTTGCACTTACACCACCATTAGTACTATTGATTTGACATAGGAACAGAGTCTTCCTATCATTCAGCCCGTACATAGAATGCCTTTTGGTAGTGTATTCAGAATTAATCTTAATGGACTTATTAGGATGCTTATTGCAAGGAAGATAGTGTGTTTTCTTTCCATCACTAGTAGGGCACTTACTACTCAGGTACTATCACCACCATCAGTTACTTATTACACTATTGGCCTTCCCACAGTGTGTACTTTAGTTTTACCTTTTGGATGTCGCGAGGTAGCGCGAAAGAGGGTAGTATTCCATACACTAGTACCATCATTGTCATTTCCTTTTCCATTCCCACTTGCCATGAACTAGATGACATCTAGTAGATAAAACCAATAACACGGACTCAACAGAAACATCCGCAGATTCTTCAGGAATGGTTCAGAACCTACATTATCTAAGATTTGATAGATGCACAACTTCAGATACCACTTCAGGACTATCCCAACCTTATGATGCCACAAACCTGATTTCACACAGAGGGACACCAGGAAGTCCCTGGACCAGACTTATATCCTCCTTCCTTTAGCGGAATTAGAAACACAAAGGAATTTCTCAAATGGTTCGAAGACGTAGAAACAATATTTCAATGTGGCGACTGTCGTAAGGAATACAAGGTTAAGTTCGCCACATGCATCATTCAAAATCATGCCCAGGAATGGTGGACCAAACATATTAAGATGGTAGGAGTTGATACTGCCTACTCACACTCTTGGGAGAAACTAAGAAGGATGATGGGTATAACATTTTGTGTAGGAAGTGAATTACGAGCAAGGGAACAGGAAACACTAAACTTTATCATGGTAGGAAGTGATGTTGACAAGTACACTACTCATTTTTATGAATCAACACGACTAGGTTCTGCAATGGATGAACCGGAAAGCAAGAAACTTGAATGGTACATCAGGGGACTCTCCCATGGAATTCGTATGTTGGTCATCGCATGGGAACCCGATGCCATGTCTGAAGCTATCAAAATGGCGATCGAGGCAAAGGAACTCATAGTTCACGCCGAGACATCAGGAAACAACAGTGACAACAAGAGGAAGTGGAACAACAATCTAGGTTGCAATGCTGCTCAACTATCACCCAAATAACAAGAAGTGAATAGAGCCTTTGCTGCAGAACCGCACACAAAGAGAAGATATGTTGGAAAGTTACCTTACTACAACCTGTGTAATCAACATCACCGAGGTCATTGCAGTAAAACGTGTGGGGTGTGCAAGAAGCGGGGTCATTGGACTAAGGATTGTAGGAAACTCACAAATTAGAAGACCCCAGGGAGTTGCTTCAAATGTGGAAAGTTAGGGCATTTCAAGAATGACTGCCCGGAACTAAGGAACAAGGAAAAATCAGGAACTTGGAATCAAGACTGAATCGCTCGAGGAATAGCGTGAGTTGTTGAAAGAGAACCGTCAGGATATTAGCAACATCAAGGATAACAACAATGCTTCAGCAGGAGGAGCTTTGTTTCGATATATAAACCGTAGTTCGAGCCTTTAGGGGTGTATCTTTCCTTTTGTACTTACCGTTGGTACGATGACATGACATAGGGGCAATAAGCACTTTCCTATCCAATGTAGTATCTATCCTTTGTTACCTAGGTGATAATCATAACCTTCGTTTACTCCATTTTCCATCCCAATTGCTCAGACTTCAATCGTTTCGCAACATTTTAGCATTGTCTCATCAGGAATTAGGTTGATTTCGTTTTTGACGAATTTGTAGACTATTACCATTCGACAAGATTCACTCACGTATCCAATGCACCATTCAAGCTATTTTACTATCATATGGGGAAACTGTTTTACAGAAAAATTTTCTGAAGTAAGCTATTTTATTACCATCCTATACATTGATTTTTCTGTCATTACACCAAGTATTTACTATTATTACGCGAAGCAATTTTCATGTTACTTGAAAGGAAACATCAGGATACCATTTTAATAACAATGCGTTGAACACCATCTAAAACTTTTGAGAAAAGTTATGATATTTTGACAAAATCCAACATCGTATCATTAGTCCTCAATTATACATAGCCTGATCACCTATGTAAAATTCAGGAAGGATTATGCCATGAAGGAAATAATTACCTTTTCAAAGGATTGTTAATAACAATCTTCATCCAAAAGTTTTGTAAACAAAGGAACTCTTTCATAAGCATCCCTTTTTGCCGAACTATCCCTGGATACTTACCCCACCAGTCACTCATTCAGACATTAAGTTGGATTTTCCCATTGACTTCCCTAAGAGAGACTTTCCATATCAATTACATGCAGGATTCCTCAATACAATAGAAGCAACGAAAGGAGTACAGAACTAGTAACCAGGACTAGAAGTATATAGTGAGAGAATTCATAACTCAACAACAATCCTCAGATACTGCGAGACCATCCTAATCACCATCTCTGACTTAGTTGTCCAATGTCATTATTCAAGGGTACTAGCTATACTGAGCTACAGGATTGAAATCAATAAATGTCCGCAGGACAACACAATAGAAATAAACCAAGCTTCTAATTGAGACGGTAGAGCATTTCATTTAAACATGGCCTCATCCATACATAAACTTTCCTGCAGTAAGTTTTCACAAAGGACAATTGTTTGAAACAAGAATATCGATGTAATTTCCTCTAAGGCCTTATGTCACTAGAAATTTCAGATAACCTCACCTTCATACCAAGCAAGGGATCAAACCGGAACATATCTCCTCATCTACATGGGAAAACAGAATAGACATTCATCGACACAACATCAAGTGATACCTTCGTCTTGCCAATTACAACGATAAACAATTTCAGGACTTAAGTTAGTCTAAATACCTATGCTTGTAGTTATGCCAGATAACCATCAATAGACATTATCCAACCTCAGGAACTAAGTGTTAGACATCTATGCATTTAAGCGAACATTTCCTATTCTACCATTTTATCTTTTTCAGTGTTTTCACTTTTAAATAAAGTTGATGCGTTTACATAAATCACCTACCTTGTGGAAAAATGATTTCTGAAATTCCTATTTTGAACAAGTACGATCCTTTTTGGTCAATCTTTAGCAACACTATTGTACAATGAGAAATATACATAGACATCAAACTTTGGTAATCAGTCTTAATCACAACATGTTTGAAAACAGTTCCTATTTCATAACTACTGGATTTTGAATCATCAAGAAAATATTACCCAATAAATCATTTGCTCCATTTTCTAAATTCGTTTATTCAGAAAAAGATTTCAACCAAAACTCACAATCGCGAGACAAATTTCCAGAACCAACTTCCCTACAACATCGCTTATGCATTTAGGATTTGTGACTTGACAATAAAGAATATTTGGAATATGTGATGAAGGAATTAGGAGGAACATCACAAATTGATCACGAACTTCAGTAGTGAAGACCAAACCCACTAGACAAAGAAGGACATATGTCTTATCATCCGTTGGAACAAAACACAAGGAATCAAATTGTTACCTATATTCTATCCCTTCAGATAACGCGAGGTTCGAAGGACCGAACGTTGTGGAATTAGTTACAAAGGTTTATTGTACCCATTTCAGTTATTCCTGTTAAGGAAACCGATTCACCTTGGACTTCAGGTAATCATTTCAGGATTTCCTTCAGAAACCCATTTAGATGTGAGCATCACCTATCACCCTCAGAACGATGGTCAAAGCGAGAGAACAATTCAAACATAGTAAGGTATGCTCAGAGCATGAGTGATTGACCCTAGAAATGGTTGGACTAATCACTCAACATAACTCAAATTTATCTACAACAATAGCTATTACACCAACAGCGAGAAGCTGGCAGAAGTTAGATTGGTACATAACACATATCATTTGGATTGGATATCCTGAACAACAAACCATCCAGATTCAAGTGGGAGAACAAAATAAGTTAAAAGCATTGCCTTGGATTGGCATGATACAAATTGGATAACAAGAAAGGTTGAACCTTTAGCATATTGGGCTATTTAAGATTCATTTTAGAATCGACCAACTAGCATACAAACTTGAGTTCTGGCAGAATTCAGCAGTATATATTACTAATATCACATTTAAAACATTAAGAAGCGCAGACCATCTATTGATGGGCCAAACTCAGAAAAAGCTCAACTCATTAGTTCAGTAGGCATTCATGAGGTAACCAGAAATTTCCTACAAGTCAAGAATCAGTTACAAGTTCAATAAGTCGTAAACCATTAAAACTTCAAGTTCTGCAGAGTTATGCAAAAAGTTCTGCCTAGGAAAGGCATGTTATCGTTCAGAAAACTTGGAAAGTTACACCAATATACACTGGACCATTTATATTTTGACAGAGAAGGCATAGTGGCCGTCAGACTTGAACATTGTCAGAGAACAACAGGATTACACGAACATATTTCACATTTTCAGATCCCCAGAAATGACTTTCAGATGAGTCACTCATGATTCCATTGGAAGGGATCCATCCCAAATAACAATCTCAGACCTTGTAAGAGAACCAACAAAAATCATGGACCATGTGGTCAAACAGTTGAAACAGAGTCGAATTCCTATCGTTAGAGTTCGCTGGAATTCTCGAATATCATCACCTTTTCACCAATACATTCTCAGAGACCAACATAAACTGAACTTCGGGACGAAGTTCCTTTTAGGGGGGAAGACTGTCACAACTCACCATTTCAGGTCATTTCAGGTCATTTCCCGAACTTTGGAAAAACACTATTCATCAAACACTATTCATCAAAACACTATTCATCAGTTTACTATTCATCATTTTTGGTGTCAGTTTGACATTCCGAGAAGCATTCAGAAATTTTACTATTCACGGAACACTATTCATTGCGGGAAAAGATTTCATCATTCACGTGCATTAAACATTTCATCGTAAATTTAGTTTACGGGTATTCAAATTCGCGTAACCGTATTGGTTCAGGTGCGAATTCATGCATTATCAGTAATAACATTTCATACGGACTGGGGATAGTCTGCATATCATCAGTAGGTCATTTACATGTTATACCACTCTTAGGATTTTCAAATTACTATATTCAGTATATTTAACGTTTTACGTATTATGATTTCTAAATAAACGTTAACACCCGGTTTATACACGACGAATATATCTAAATATTCCCACAATGGTCCCGACATATTTTTATATCCATTTTAACATCATAAAAGTTATAACATTCAGTTACCCAGTATTTTGGAAATTTATTTTATTTATAACGTACGCTTATGAATATAACGACGGTTTTCGTGAAAACTAAACAATAATCACCCGAACACTCAGTAATTGTACCCAACATATTTTTAATATGTTTTTATCATTATTATAACTTTTATTTCATCCCGGTTAACTTCGTGAACGTTTATTGCTATTAAACCCGGTACCCGATTATGACTAATACTTACACTAAACCACAACTAATAATACACTACATTTCCTAAGTGATCAAAACCGACTTTGCATCTCTTTTTCTCATGTAAAACCGGTCCAATACCACCCCTAAATACCACAAGTATTATTTTCTAACCTTATGCATTTATGTACCATTTTAATACTAATAAACCTCTAAAACAAATACTTAACCAAAACCAAGAATCATAACATCAAAAGTTCAAGAACAAAAAGGTTTCATCCTCCCCTTTTCTCTCTTCAAACCCACGACCCACCCCATGCTCCATGATCCATCCACCATTTTTCAAAGTACAAAGCTACAAACTTGTTCCTTTTATCATTCTAATCAAGATTCTTGCATCAAACACACAAGTAATCCAAGGTTTCTAGCCATCTAATCATCTCATTTTATCAAGTAAGTTATCAACTTTATTTTTACATGAATCATCTTATATTTACTTGTATTACATGATTTCCATGCTAAAAACCATGTACAACTAGCTATACCACCATTTATTTTGTCTAAAATGAAACATACAAACCCTAACTTTTTAGTTATGAATCCCCTTGCTATAATAACTTGGTTAGGAGTCCATGGCACCCTAAGAAGGTGTATGGTAGGATTAGATTAGTTATGTGGTGATTACAAGAGGTTTGGTTGAAGTAGAAACTAGTTTTGGGCATGAAAAATGGATTTCTAACAAATATATATACATGCTGTCCCATTTTTGTAAATCCAGAAAAATCAGGGAATTCCGGGTAACTTTGGGCTAAAGATTTAGAAAATACTTTCAAAAACGAAGCCGTGGGCGAAAGAATGGGTTAAAACGAGTTTATAACGAAGAAGTTATGACTTTTGCAAGATTGTTGACGAAAAGTATTTTCTGAAAAATAGTTGCTGTTGGGCGTTTTTCATTGGGCAAAAAGAGACTTTAGACGTAACCCGGAGGGGTCAAGCTTTCCAAAATATATTACTACATACTAAGACGTAACCGTGGATATAAAGAACAAGTAAAACGGACTTATAACGACCAAGATATACACGTTTCAAAATCGGCGAAACTCTATTTATTTCCATCAGCTTTTTAGCAAAATATTTCTAAGTATAGAAAAACAGTTTTTGTAAGACATCATGTTGAGAGCCAATTTACTCATTGATAAACTCATTTCTGGAAAATTTACATCATTGACAAAAAGTTAGTTCACCCAGCCTAGTTTTCAAAACATCCAGCCGTTTGTCAAAACGATTTATAACGAACAACTTATGGACTTCCAAACTTTCCCGAAAACTGCCCAGAATCTGCCAAAACAGCCTAAACACCTCACTTGACGGCTAATTATCTTTATGATCGAGACCTGTATGGACAAACTTCACTTCTGTGACTTTTTAGATATGGTGAAAATCTTCTCAAAACTACTGAGCTTCTCTCCTGACTCTTAATATTCACTATTTCACGACTAGTTTTATGAGACCGTTTTGTCACTAATAGAAATAATACTTCTACGTACTAAATTCTAGATTTTCTAGAAATATTAATCAAGTACCCAATTTCATAACTAATGATGTATTAGTGATTACAAGTATATTTTCATTAGTACAAGGCGTTATTTCAAGGATTTCAAACCGAGGATTTCAACACAAACATTGGTACATATGATATATATATAAGTATATATATTACAACTAGTTTATTTTTCTAATAGCCATATTTTCCTAAGTCTTGGAATATATATACTTTTGATAACAACAAGTGTTTTTCAAAGAGTAGAGTGGTATAGGAAACATGTGCATGGACATTCATAACATCATTTCATGATCTAAAGTAGATCGTTCATCATTCATATTAGGTTGCGGCTAGTGTGCGCACCTTGTTTTTCAGCTCATTACATGTTCATGGTACCATCATATTGGGTTGCAGCAGCTAATTGTTCATTGGTGTTCATTTCATTTCATCACAGTTTCATCAGTTAAGGTGAGTTTTCATAGCCCCGTTTTCAATTCAACATTTTTGATTGTTTTCAAATCCCACGGGGGGAATACATTGCATCAATTATTTCAGTACGAGCCCAAGTATTCAAACATGTACATAGCTTAAGTTACCTTGCCATGTGATAAGTCCCCTGTAACATCATGAACCGTTAATTTACCGTTAAGCGAGAGTGAGTGGATAAATCTATCGAGGGTGACGCCTCCATCCGTGGTAGTGATTACCAACAGTAAGCGGATGCATGTCATGTCTTTTACATTTGAATGTTTCGGCAGAACATTCGGGAGGGGCATAGAGTTTCATCAATCATAGCTTCGGTGTCATGAGCTTAAGGCTATTGTACAATTTTCATGAGATTTTTATCTTGCACTTTTACTTGTGGTGGCCGTACAGTATTACATTTTACAAACCTATGGAATTCACCAACATTCGTGTTGACGTTTTAGCAATGTATTTCAGGTTACTAAGGTAGCTCATGTGACATGCATTTGGACCTTCATGGAGTCGCGGAGTCGACGCGTCTCATCATTATTTCATGCACTTATGTAAACGTTTGATCTAGTATGACTTGTTTTCATAAATTTGCAACACATTTTGGGGACCTCATTTTGTAAACTCTGAATTATTTCAATGATCAAATGCAGTATTTTCCAAACGACACTTTAGGTCGTTCAATGTAACTGTAACTGTGGTGCTATGACAGACACCCCCAGGTATTCCATTCCGCTGCAAGTCAGGTAAATTGGGGGTGTGACACTAAAGACTCCAAAGCCATGAGCTCTATAGACTTGTTGGTGGTATATAATATATATGAGCCATTAAGTTTGGTTAAAAGTGGAAAGTGGGTGTGTTTTGATGGAGTAGTGATGGAGATGTTTGACCATATAGTGTAAAATTGTTGGGTAATGTTGTTATTACATAGTAGGCGTAGTTGGCCATTTTTTGTGGGAAGAAAGTTGACTTGCTGTTGTTAGTTTGTAGTTTAAAGACTAAAGCTTGTTGCGGCTACCTTTTTTGGCAGACGTAGTTGAACTTGTATCATACACGTATATATGCTACTAATAGATAACTGGAAATAATTGTTTACAGAAGTGGAGTCTCATTTTGCTATCCACTACCAAAAGGAAAAGGAAAATCGAGCATACATGGAGGGTTTATCTCAAGGAATTCATCCAAAAGCAAATGCAGCTTTAATCCATACACCATAAAATACGAATATAGTTTTGCTGAGGTCTTGGTCTGCTGTTGTGACTGCTAAAGAGAAAGGTCTTGATTTGCTATATGAAAATGTGGTTCAAGAACTCGAGAGTGTGTGGGGCGGGTTGAAGTTAGTTAGGCGTGTTGCAAGGGTTTTATGCTTGCAGGCAAACATCGCTGCTAATCTTGATCTTAGATATTTGTGACGACTTTTTGCTGTTAGTGACGAAATCCTACTTGTCACTAAAAATATTTGATAGTGAGAATTTGTGTAGGTATAAAAATGTTCATAACCTATGTAACTCAATGTATGTCTATCAGATACAAACATTCTGCTACATATAAAGCTGTGAATAGCACAGGCACCGAAAGCAGAAGTCCCTGTACCGTGCTCGAGAGATGATTTTGAATAGCTCCAAAGGCACAAACAAGTCATTGCATCGAGAACTTTTTTTAACAGGTACTTTCTTCCTTCTCTATTAATTGTCCTATGTTCCTGATTTACTTTTAAAAGGTTATGAGTCAGTAAGCAAGAGGATTCACCTTGTCTGCAGGTGGTGCACCAGTTGTTCTTTTTGTAAGTCGTATTGAAGTTACTTTTGCTAAGAAGAATAGAAAGATTCATTCTATTTCATGGGTCTGATCATACATTAGTGTGCTGATCAAGCTGGAGGTAATTTTTTCTCATAGTCAATGAAAACACACACATCTAACTTAGGCCAGAAACTATCATACATTAGTTCTTTACTTTGACTTCTTCATAAAGTCAAAATCTGTTCATTATTACAATAATGATACTTGACTTGATATTAAAGATGCTCGTATTATAAATAAATTCAAGAAAAGTTTTGATTTGCATAAATATCTTCTATAATGGGTTGAAATTATTAAAAAGTTGACTTTTGAGCCAAACTATTGAACAACATATATTATAAAGTGTTTACTGGTACTGAGAAAAGCTTCTAAACATGTTTCAGGAATATGAAGTTACTTCAATGCCAATCGTTTGCGAATAGCCATTTTCCGATATAATTTGAAGCCGGGAACAACAGAAGAAGCTAACATATAAATCCACATTACTTCTTGTTCCATGTAGCGCTAAGGGTAAAAATGGTGTAAAGATACAAGTAAAATGGTGGGGTTTGACTGGCTTTTATGGAAGTTACTGAACGTTTTTCAGTCCTAACAAAATATCGGAACATGATTTTGAAGCTTGTAACATTCAAGGTTTGAGTTAAAAAGTATATGCATGATGTTCAGCTTACAGAGTTGACTTCTTTAGAAATTCAAACTAGTATCTTGATGAAAATAGTAGAATGTTGATACGATTTTGAATATAAAGTTATCATAACCATGTTTCAATTTGTATAAATATGTTCTAAATTAGGATGGATATTGTTTAACATGAAAAAGTTGACTAGCGTCAAGGGAATTGATCAGTAGTAACTGGGTGTCTTAAATTTGAAGGGTCAAAATACGTTATACGTTCATTTTCACAACATTGTGTTTAATTACCAGTAGTAATACTTTCAGAACTAATGAACAAGAAACGTTATAGCCGAAATGTTCAATAACTTGTTATTCCTGTCAATCGTCGATATTTGACATATGAAGTTGTCAATCTCAGATATGAATGGAAGGTAGCTTTTGCCTGATTACAGATTGAATTATCAATGAACTCGAAGTAGATTATCATGTGTTTCTGAGTTTCTGAGGTGACCAGAAAAGCGTTCAATAGTTTGACTTTTCTTGTTATGTATTATTATATCGTAACCGATTGATCGACCTCAGATGTTGGCTATTCATGTAAGGCTACATTTTGGATGTTGAAAGGTGTTTGATTTTAAATAATTTCAATTCATGGAGTTTAGCTAACAGAGTTGACTTTTTTCAAAGAGTCAAACTGTGTTCTTCATGAAAAAGGAAGGATTATTTTCAATTCATGGAGTTACAAACGTATTGTAATGTAGGTATAAAAATGTTCATAACCTATGTAACTCAATGTATGTCTCTATCAGATACTAACATTTGTGGTTTTGTTGTGTGGTATGAGAAAAAGGCTTTTAACTAATTACTCTATAAAACTTGCTTTTGTCCGGAACAATAGTTAACAAGGAAAAAAATAATAATAATAAAAAATAATAAAGGCCAAAAATATGTCTCTCATTCACATCACCTTGTAGAAACAAACTGATGGGAAGAATACTACAACAAATGGTGTAATTATTCACACTATTGGGGTAGATTTCCACGGTTTTTGATGTGTTAAAACTAGAAGTACACGCATAGGATAGCGTGTCAAATGTTGGCGTCACAAAATGGACGACACCTTTATGTGTGGAGAAAGCTTGGAAAAGACCACTCAATAAGTACACACTTAGTGGGGTGGAGAAATTCATCAAGAAGTACACGCTTTTTTGGGTGCACATATTTAAAACTACACGCTTTAACTTGTGTCCTTTAATTATCAACCCAATGCAAAATTTTACACGCTTTTTATTGTCACCATATTGATCATTTTCCATTAAAAAAAAAAAAAAAAAAAAAAAAAAAAAAAAAAATCTGTATCAATTTCATAGCAACATCATAATTCATGAACCTCAAATGATCAAATTTGTAGCAATTTCATAGCAACATCAAATCTGTAGCAATTTTATAGCCTCACCTCAGATACTCAAATAACAATTTCATAGCAATTTCTAAGTATGTTTACAATAAATCATTGAAAGCTAGCTTCTTCGATCTTTCGTCTTCAAGTATTCAAAAATTTCTGAAATCCATTGCAAGCTTTGATCTTTCATCTTCAACAGGCTCCTAAATAATGAGAATGAAAACCAAAAATTACAGGATTAATGATTTAGGAATTGGTAACATAAACAGATTAGAATCAAAATGGGTTACTTCATACAAATGGTCAGACGAGTTGGCCGACTACAGGGTTGGTTGAGTCGAGCGGCTTTTATAGCGGTGCATAGTGATTTAATAACATCACATCGAATGAGTGTCGTTTAGAACACTTTCCTTCACATTTAACACATGGCGAAAACCCAAACGGCTGTTACAGTGAATCATATATGAGGTAAACTTGACTCGACCCATTCATCTAGAAACTACAATGTATAACTATAGATGTCATGTGGTACATAAGTATAAATAATGTATATAACCAACTTACTACTAAAAAATCACATTCATCTAGAAACGAATTTAATGACTGAATATGACATAAGTTGTCACATTCATCTACTAAAAATGTCTAGACCTATAAAACATGATATTTTTTTCAAAAAAATTGTTCAAACACTCTATACTAGCTAATACAATACTATTCAAAACATAAAATAAGAATTAGCATTCATCCAAAATCAGTCATGGTAAGTCGTTATAGCTATACCCCTCTTTGCTATCACTAACTTATGAACACTATCTAGTCAGTCAACCATGTTTTACCTTTGACTTTCAAAGTCAAACCCATCGCTCCACAATCCAAACATCTAATAGCAGAACATAAATTAAATAATAAAACATACTGGTGACCGGAACTTATAGCAGAACATCTAATAGAGAATTTACTTACAGTTCCGATTGTGTGCACGTGAGGTTCAGCCTATTTTTCAGCTTGTACCTTTTTCTCCAATGCCTGCCACAATAAAATGATAACTTGCATGTGTTCTCATCTTAGACTACAAACAGAACACTTATACTAAATAGAGAATAAATGGCGCATGCAACAATGCCTAAAAACAAGGATATACAAGTATTACAGTTTGTTTAAGTGACAGAAAAGCATGAATGCTTTAAAGAAGAGCTACCTGATAACCAACTAACTGAGTTGCAAGCCAAGGTTGTAGCAAAGCACCATGAACCTTGACACATTTTACAGAGCACATAATAAGGTTACACAAATTCAGCAAATGAGGTCTACTTCTATTAGTTTAAACCCGCTTGTGACTAAATGAACTCACTAAATTATCATTGCGATACAAGTAGCCTGCAAGCTTTTCTAATCTAGCGATACAAGTAGCCTAATGAACTCACTAAATTATCATTGCGGCATGATGAAGTTTAGGAAGGCTAACGCAGAAAATAGTCTAGAGATTGTCATAAGGACTCTGGCAGGTAGCTTTCAACCCGCTTGTGACTAAATGGAATGACTTGCATTATACTTTTTCTCAAACTATACCAGCTTAAATGAAATAAGTTAAATATGGCAACAATCAAGCAATGTCTATTCAGTATGTATAAAACCTCAAAACCACTTGAGTTCAAATAATGTATGCTATCATTGTAATCAGGTAGTTCTTTCAATTATATTCAACACATTAACTTTTTAGAGACTCCATGAATGATGAGAAAACAAAAGTCTGCAACCTGACTACCATTAACTTTAGTTCAAATAATAATGTATTCTATCATTGCTATCATTGTAATAATGTATGCTATCATTGTCATCGCTAAAATACCTCATCATGAAACTTGGTCGCATATTCAATAAACTTCTAATTAGCCATGACCGCCTCTTTCATGCAAGACCAATGTTTTGCGTGATTTATCAAAATGAGGCTTTGTTGCATACGGTTTTCAGACCTTCTTGACACTCTGCCACCATTTATTTTTCCAATGAGGACATATGATAATTATGAATGATAAATGAAGGCCGATTATTACCTGATAAAGAGGGTCTACGACTACCTTAACTTTGATCAATTTTAGAGAATTCACAACCCTTATTTGATTGTGTGCACATGAGGTTCAACCCATTTGTCACCTAGCGTCTTTTTCTCCAACTTCTGCCACAACAAAATGATAACTTACATGTCTTCTCACAATGACTAAAACAATGTATTTATCCTGGATACAATTTCCAAATCACATAATAAGGTTACGTGACTATCGGTAAGTAATAGACTACAAATTAGACATTAGTACAAAGAAAGTAGTGAGCTTTAACTTAAGACACGTAATCATAAAGCTAGTCCGCAAGCGTTAACTTAAGACACGTAGCCATATTCACATTTAACAACTAAAGGAACTCATATATTCTATCCCAAAAAAATGCTTAAGGTAAACACAGCTTTATGAACTAGAGCATTCTAATTCTATTGAAAAACACAAATTAAACTAATAACCAAAGAGCTTTTCCCATATATTCCGCCATCTTGCAGTCATCTCAATCTATATCACAATGTACAAGCACGCCTTTTTAAAACATAACCAAAATAACAAATACAAACAACTACTCTACACGCTTTTGCTTAATTAAAATGCACACCTTCGTAAATTATCAATTCACATAAGCATAGCTTAAATTACGACTAAACTTTCAAATTGAATAACATTTTACACATACATCATAAATCGATCAGATAAGTAAAATAACATAAAAATGGAACAAATTAGATCAGATCGGACTCACTGTGGTAATGAACGAACGAATATAAAGCCGTGAACGGGGACTGTAACAACGTCGCCTCAATCGGAAAACGCCATCGGAAAAGATGATCGGAACACGTCACCGAAGACGATGAATAGAGCACGTCACCAGAGACGGAGATTCGAGAACGTCACATGAGGCGGAGAAGATGATCGAAACCCTAAAATCTTGTGATTTTTGAGAGAACATTTTGAAACCCTATCTAATTAGAATTTGGGGGAAATGCAATTAATTTTTTTTTATTTGCTATTTTTGTCCACTTTTTTGCCGTAACGCATATAATATCAATTAATATTACATGGGTCACTATCACTTTTACACAATTATAAGTGTGTCATTTTTCTACACGCTTATGAGCGTGGCATAGATACTACTTTTACACACACATTAATGTGTATTATTTCGAGTATTTTGAACACGCATTCCACCGTGTAGAAGACAAATTAAAACTCCACGTTTTTAAATCCGTGAAAAAATAACCGTGCAAATTTTAACAATTTATTGTAGGTCTACTGTGATTGTAACAATAAGTTTATATATATATATATATATATATATATATATATATATATATATATATATAGGGTCCCTTTCAAATGAGAACCATTTTAACTGCAAGAACTGCGAAAACCACCTTTTTACAACTAATAATACATAATGTACATCACTTAATGCTTCATAGCATTTTGTTATTTTTATTAAATTCAAAAGGGTATAATAGTAAAAGACATTTTCATATTATTTTTTATTTCTTTTATAATTTCCGTTTTTTATATATCTAAAAATTCGGATTTTTCGGATTTTTCGTTTTTTTTTTTTTTTTTTTTTTTTTTTGAGTTCTAACATTTTTTCAAATAGCCATGGTGCATACATTTTTTTTTGTTTTTTTATACAAATGTGCATACATGTTTTTTTAGTCAAAATAGTAAAGGTGCATACATGTTTTCAATTAGTCAAAATGCATCCTTGTTTTTTTTCCCAAATAGTCAAGGTGCATACATGTTTTTTTTTTGTTAACATTTTTTTTATCAACCTACCAATACTTTTATAAACACAAATTAAGAACATAAATCATTATAAAAAGAAAAACAAGATTGATATACTTAAATGTTACATTTCGCTTTATTACAAGTAAAAAAAACAATGAAATAATCATATATCTCCAAAGGTCGCAAATTATCTTCATGTATAATCGTGTTTATCCACTTCCCGGTCTTGAATGATATCATCATCTTCATCAATCAATCTGAAACAAGTATGCACGAAAATAATTAAACCACAAATAAATAAGAAACGAAAATTAATCACAACAACTAGCATAACGCATATGCACAATCTTGTGTCTATTAAACAAATGATGTAAACATGTTTTTTAATCATAAACAGTTGAACACAAAACATATATGTTTTATAATCCAAAACACAAAACATATATGTTTTATACACAAAACATATATGTTTTATAATCCAAAACACAAAACATATATGTTTTATACGTGAACATATATATATCTTTCCAAAACATATATGTTTTTCATTAGTTAGATCCCACTAATTAAAAAACAAAACATGTGTATCGACGGCAACTAGCATAACGCATATGCACAATCTTGTGTATATTAAACAAATGATGTAAACATGTTTTTTAATCATAAACAGTTGAACACAAAACATATATGTTTTATAATCCAAAACACAAAACATATATGTTTTATACACAAAACATATATGTTTTATACGTAAACATATATGTATCTTTCCAAAACATATATGTTTTTCATTAGTTAGATCCCGCTAATTAAAAAACAAAACATGTGTATCGACGGCAACCAAATCGTAATTCAAAACATGGTTCTCAAACAAACGTAATTCAAAAAACAAAACATGTCTTCCTTTTTCACATATTAAACCATAAAAAACATACGACTACCAGTATAAATTAAACCATAAAAAACATAACTTTATATGGTATTATTCCGACGAAACATCAATTAGCATTTCATCAATAAATTCGTCAAACAGATTCACCTCGTCCACAAAAATAAAATACTTTTAGACAATTACAGTCAAGATATGCATACGGTATTATTCCGAAAGTTGCAATCATAAAAACTAAACAAAGTATCTAACCATCTATAACAAAAATCAATAGTACGAAACAATGTCAACTATTTAAAAAAAAAAAACTTCTAAAGATTTTTTATTATTGTTATCTAAGTGGGCTCGTATTTTATTAATTCAAGATTGGCAGTTAGTCAATTGTTGCATTTGCACATATTGGTTGGCCATTTGCTTCAATTAAATACTGAAAACAAAAAGAAATAAAAGAGCCAATATGCAAATTAAAGGTCCTACCCAAATTAGATCTGAAAACCTTAATACACAAACCTGTGATTCAAACTAACCGATGAGAGCAAGATGAGATACTAAACAGATCCAACACCATGAATTACCACTAAAAGATCCAAACCAAATATGAAAAACTTAAAAGAAAAAATATATTTATTTAAACCACGAACTATTAGATCTGTGGTTGTAGCTTTTGAAACTCGTGTCTAAGGGATAAAGGACGAACGACGGGGCTGAAGATGTTGACTGAGATGGTGACAACTAAATTTTTTCGGTGGTGTTGGCTATGGTTTAGGTGGTGTCCGGATACATTTCGGTGGTGTTGGCGGTGGTTTAGGTGGTGTCCGGATACATTGCGAAAACCACTTTCCTTTAATGCATTTCGTACTATTGATTTTTGTTATAGATGGTTGTGATGACTGATGAACAATTAAGGGTGGCTAGGGTTTGGGTGAGGAAGAAAGAGATGATAATGGGTGATGGTTTTTTTACTGGAAAGCAGATCTAGAGGGAGGCGCATAAGAGGGTTTGTGGGGGGCAGTTTTTAGGTTTTGTGAGAGAGAGTAAATGTGTTAATTAGATAATTGGTTCCTTCCATATTTTTAGGGGTAAATTAGAAATGTCATTTTTACCCTTTCTCATTAATGTTCCAGGAAATGAGGTCTCAATTAATCACAAAAATGCCATCTTGCATTAAATTGTTGCACACTCTCCTTTATTGATAGTACAAAAGTGGTTTTCGCAGTTCTTGCAGTTAAAATGGTTCTCATTTGAAAGTTACACTATATATATATATATATATATATATATATATATATATATATATATATATATATATATATATATATATATATATATATATATACACACACACACGAAAACCAGTTCACATCACCTTGTAGATAACTAATTACTCAAGGAGTGACAATACCTTTTTGCTTATTATGGTTGTTTTTACCCAACAATTTATACAATGAGTAAATTACATCGTTAGTCCATGTGGTTTAGTTGAATGTCATGTTTAGTCCTCGTTACAGACAAATCACTGTAGACCTCCCCAACGGTTGGTTACTATTTTGAGAACTTGTTTTAAACTTTTGAATCCCACGTCGACAAAAAAGAAGTTATATTTGCTTTTTTATATATTATAGTGTGTACTGTTGATACATGTGTGGATTAGTATTATGTTGATGAGATACTATATTGGCAATAGGTTAACGCAAAGAATCTATCGCCCAATGTAGCATCCATTAACTCATACAATATCTCAACTTTTTATCATTTTGAAAACGTAAAATTTGGTTTTGGGTTTTTTTTAATGTAAGTAAGTTTGTTGCTAAACCTTGATAATTATGTTCAATGACGATTTCATGGTAATTGTATTTTTCATAAGTCATAAGCATGCTAATTTGTTATTTATACCTTTCTTTGTAGTGGATATGTTTGTTTATTCGCTTTATTACAAGTCATATTTTATACCGGCTATAAGTTGGCTTAAAGAGTTACATTAGAAGAATGTGTATGTTTTTTTTATTGTAACATAACTAACTCGCATCTTTTTTAGACCCAGTACTTTTTTTAGTTCATAGCTAGGAAGCAAACCAGATTGAGGTGGATCAAGATTTAACATCATTGCTACGATTACAAGTATGCATTGTAAAAATCAAACAAAGTGGATTTCAGCCGGTTTTAACTCTAACATCTAACAAAATGACTTTAGAAACGAGCATTGTTTTAGCCCAACATTTATACAACAAATGGCTTCAGAAGGAGGTTCAAGAAAACATCTATAAACACAAACCACAAGTATATATTCCATAGACTACTCGAAACCAAGTTTACTAACAAAATGAAGAACATGGCAAGCAAAGCGAATGTACATAATTAAGGAAAATATCTAATGGTTCCCGAAGAGCATATTGCCTTACCCACCGCCACTGACAACGGAGACATATGACGGAATCTACAGCATGCCGTGACTGAAACATGTTTTCAAACACTGTTATGATGGGATTGAATGGTAAATGGTGTGTGTGTATTTCAGAATTTCCACTTCATGAGTGAATCGGCTGTGACGCGTATGACTTGTTAATTATCTTGCCAACTAGAACAACTTCTTGTACAATTACTCTTCTATGAAAGCTTCTTTTTTTCCCAGTCCCACATCGATCAAAGAGAATAAAGTTTGCTTCCTAATATACTGTGGTGCATATGCTTTATGTAAATTTAGACGTGTGTTATGTTGTTGATTATGTTGTTATTAATAAAAGTTTCCAATTTTTTGTCAATCTCGATCTCGTATATTGGAAAGCCTATCTTCAATTAGGTTGATACTTGTATATTTTTGCTCATTTTTATTGTGTGCAAGTTTATGGTAAAAAAAAATTGTAATCATGCTCAACAATGTCCTATCTGTGTAATCATATCTTTCAGGAACATGCTAATTTGTGTTAAAGGTATTTCAAATCTGGCTCGATGTAGTTCTATATGTAGGGCGGACAAACTTGTCTAAGAAAAGGTCAAAGTACTTATTAGGGATTGCAACGGGTTAGAAAAACCGGGCAAATCACATAAAAGTGTACCAAACTTATACTCAATTTCAATTTATGGTATTCCACTTTTTTTTTCTTCTTTTTTTTTTTTTTTTTTTTTTTTTTTTTTTTTTTATTTTTCAATTTAGTGTGTAACAATTCGCAATTTCAGGTTAATTACCATTCCCGGAAAATTTCACTATTCACTTTTAGTATTCATTTTTCCCGAAACTTTCCCGAAAGTTGATTTTTATTTGATATTCTCGAGTGATAAATCATTTCCATGGCAAATTAAATGTTTGACATTCGTCAGATCATTTTCGTGAAAGTTATTAAGGAATTACACGTTTTAGGGTAAAACGTCATTCAGAAATTCTACGTACAACGAAACTCGACCGCGTTAAATGACCCCGCATCAGAAAAATGTTTGACACACTCATGATTTATTTGAGAATTAATCGTGACTGAGAAAAACATGACCAAAGACTTCCCAGCAGGTCACCCATGTCGGTACTACTCTCACATAAGCACGCTTAACCGAATGGGCGATTAACCGTTAGACCACGAAACGAGTTTCTAAGACGTTTTGAGTTTTCAAACTTATTAGAAAAAGTCAACATAATTTTTCCCTCCTCCTTTGACCAAAAGTCATTCCTTGATTTTTAGGCTTACGGTTTGATATCTAAAAGACATTTAACACCAACCGACACTAGACTGAGCCCAGTCTAGACATTATAAGTCTTTTTAAATCATTTATATCATATTAGAAAAGTAACATTTTACTTTTCTCAGTTTTACGTAAAATTCGTACATTTTACGTATTACGCGTTTTAGACCCGTGTTTCCAGTTTTTAGTAGGGTTTTAGCACCCGATAGATCCTACCACTCATTTTATATTTTATTATGGAACTTATTGACATGTTTATCAATACTTTCAAGTTCCATAATTTTACGACACCCGGTTTTACGTTTTGAGGCTTAATCATTTACGATTGGCATTTCCCGGAGTCAAAACTAACCAAGTATCTTGGATAATACCAAGAAAAGTCCACACCTTGTTCTCCAAGTTCTTGAAACCACCACTAGGGGGGGGGGCATTCACACTTGTGGCATGATCTCATGACTTTAGCCATTAGATCAAGTTTTAATTACAACTTTGTCACCAAGTTATGTAACTTTCCTAGTTGTTTCCTAACCTCCTCAACTCACTATAAATACTCCCTTCCTCCCCTCATTTAAACGCCACCCTTCACCCTCCCCATCTTCTCATCCTTAGCTCATTCCCTTCCAAGTATCATGCAAGATTCAAGTACAAGTTCAAGGTTGAAACCCTAGATAGGTTATCATTCATCAAACACTTCCATAACCTTAATATACTTGGTGATTTCTCTTGAGTTTGAATCCACTCAAGTCACCTAAACCTTCATCATCCATCTTTCAAGAATACCAAGGGTAGAAAGATTGCATGAAGTGAAGTGGGTTGAAGCAAGTCTATCAAAGTCCTATCCTTACATGTTAACTTCCTTTCATCTTTGAAAGCCAAAAGTTGTGAGCCAAACCCTAACTTGATTCTTGTTAAATAATCATGTTCATGTTATTTACATATTATTCTTGCTATATTATGTCTTGTAGTTATGTCCATGATGTATAAAAATGACCAAAACAAGTTATTGTTATTGATTGTTAAAACAAGTTACTAAAACAAGTAAACTAGTGACTTTCTTGGAAAACCACGACCAAAATGGTAAAATTATGATATTGGATCATTACAAATTACAGTAGAGGACTTAACAAGGAAACCATAGCAATTTGAACCACCCAAAACGAGTATACGAGTCAAAAGTTATGGCGATTTGAAGTTACCAAAGATTTCCGGCAAAACTGCCAAATAGCTTCCTGATCAAATTTAGGTTTTGAAAGTCCCACTTCTGGTCCGATTCATCAAAAAGTTAAAACACGAAAGTTGTCCGGAACGACGTTTTCGTTCAGGAATAAAGAAGCTCGAGACCTAAAAACGCTTTCCGTGTGATAAAATTCTTCAAATTCTTAACAGCCCATTTTTAGGCGAAAGTCACTAGACTATGGTTATACTTTAAAAGGAACAAGAGGTCTTATGACCTATAATCAAGACCACAACCATGGCTAGAGCCAAGGTTGTGTCTCATGACCTTGAAACAAGGACTAAAGGTCATGGCTAGGCCATGACGAAATGACCATACCAACTTACATAGGCGTAAACATGAAACAATGAATTAGGCGATAACTTGAACAAGCAATTTAGATCTACTTCACTTAAAAAGGAACCATGAGATATTACAAAGAGAAAATGGTCATTCAAGACTTATGAAATTACCCCTAATAACAATCTTCATGTACTAATAAACTTTCCTAAGTTTATCCAAATATCGGACATGTAACTTTTCGGATCAAAACTTATACTTTATCAACTACTACATTAGTAGGGAGCCTCATGTGAGGAGTTCATTATGTAAGCCGTCGAGTTGAGTTGTGGATTTACGAGTTAAAGTGTCCTGGCTCCTCGAACGCTTACTAACATGACTTCTGAATTATGTCGGCCCGAACGGTAGTAAACGATATACAAAACATACATGTTTCATGAATCTTTCTTTCAAAGACTTATACTATACATCATACCACATCATGGACTAAGTGCAAGATATATATTGGCGTGTTTATGTCTCCTTAGACATTACTCCGATCCTAAGTCGCAACATTCGATTATAGGTTGCTCGTAGAAACCTTCACGATTCAACCGTTACATTCATTACTTGCTATCTTACTTAAGGTGAGTTCATAGCCCCACTTTCCATTACTTAATTGTTTTACAAATCCTTGGGGGGAATACATGCTATTTCTAAATCGAATACAATGCTTTTAAATTGTATGCTTGCCTGATTGTTTTATTATCACTAAGTACCAACCTTGCTAAACCGAAATCCTTTATTATGAACCATTTAGTCACTAGCAATAGTGAGCGCGAATATTAATAATAGGCCTATTGGGATTGACGAATCCCATTTGTATTGACTAAGTTCAAACAAATGCATTAATATTTGAGATTTAGGTATGTTAGCAAAGTACCTACCGGGATAAATCTGCCGATCGATATTGGTACACGTTAACGTTATGGTTTCATAAGCTTAGTGTATAATAACCGTTCCGGGCGTATAATAACCGTTCCGGGCGTATAATAACGTAGCCTACCTGTTTTGTTTTCCAAACATTGGTGTGAGCCTATAACTCACACTACCATCATATTGTGTTCAAACGATTAAAACAAACTCTATGAATATCACTCAACCTTTGTGTTGACCTCTCAAGCATGTATTTCAGGTTCATGACGATCAAGGATGGCACGGAAGGACACGGATACTCAAGAGGGCTATAAATTTTATTATCATTCAAAAACACATTTATTATACATTGTAAACATGGAACCATTTGGGACCTCATTTTGTAACCTCTGATATTTATATAATTTGAATGATAAATCTTTTAAAACGACTCAATTTGGAGTTCGTTTTCTATTATTGTGACTATTGTGCCGTCGAGTAACACCCAGTTCGAATTCCGCTGCAACCATGAATTGGGGGTGTTACATAGTGTACCCAACTTTTTTTTAGTTGCAATGTTACACGATTAATAGGTTACCAGGTTACCGCCGCCATACTTCATCTTCTCCAATCAAATTCCGGCCAATAAAGAAAAACAATACGATCCAATGAACCAGCAAAACACTTAGCAATGATTCTCTAACAACGCCTAGAACCAAAACAAGAAACCAACAATAACCTCCAATGAACCAATCAAAATTCACATTACAAAAGGGGGCCACAAAGAGAGCTTCGGTTACAAAGACCAAACAAATTTACACCCACTTTACATATCTCGATTGAATACCGAGCGAAAAAAAAATTTTTTTTTGGCAACAATCAAATGAGCAATAGAAATAAAAATGACCTTCCAGATAAAACTGTGAATATGAACGTGATTGGTAAATTTGGCATATCAAGTTGTTTACTTATGAGGATATAATAGTAAATAATTCTGCAATTGATCAAATATTAAGAGTTTAAATTTATGTTTAATGATTAAACTAATGAATTGGGCAAATAATGCACATATAATATTTGAATTGGGTAGATATGATATTATAACATTTAGTTGAGTACATATGTCATTTATAGCTTTATATTGGGTTTATATGGAATTAAAAAAAAAAAAAAAAAAAAAAAAAAAAAAAAAAAAAACCTAGCCGGAAGTTGACCGGAATTTGATCGGAGAAGATGAAGTATGATGATGGTAACCTGGTAACTTATTAATCGTCTAACATTGCAACTAAAAAAAGGTTGGGTACACTAAATTGAGAAAAAAAATAGAGTACCTTAAACTGAAATTGAGTATAATTTGGGTACATTTTTATGCGATTTGCCCTAGAAAAAACCCATAACCCATGGATACCCGCGTGTGATGGATGGGAAACCTCGTCAATTTTTATCCGCGGGTGGGTCGTGGGTGAAAAATGAACCCACAACGGGTAGTGAGTGGGTGACGGGTAATGTATACATATTTACTAATATGTTGTAACTTATGCATCTTCTAATCAAGTTTGATTTTCAAAACTTTCGGATACATGTGTGCAAATGTTACGTTTCAAAAACCCACGGGTTCACCCTCGGGCATAAGCATTTGAAAAAGATTGTATCTGCAGATGGGCGGCGGGCGGGTAACTGACAAAGATGTACCCATTGCCGTGGGTGCCATCCTTACTTTTAAAACGCAATTCAAGTGTTGAACATACAAAGATTTATCCTTTTCACGTTTTAACCGTCTTAGACAAAGATGCCTCCCAACTAGTTTCATGTTACATGTTTAGATCGATAAAGTAAGTTTAAGATGACATGGAAATACAACAACTTAAATGTAATATATAAATACGTTCGTCTTCCTCAAAAAAACAAAAAAAAAATATACGGGCAAGGTTATAAAAGGCGTAAGACGTGGCGTGGCGGCATGGCCGAGCCTCAAGCCTTACACGCCTTGGCGGAGCCTTTGCGTTTCATAAGGCATTACTAAAGCGGCAAAAAAATATTTATAGATTTATGTATTTATAATTTTAAATCATATTACTCGTACTATATTAGACATTTAGACTACTGCTTACTATATAATTACCAGGCTCATACATCAAATAGCCCAAATTCCAAATACTAGTTCAAAATATTTCAAAATAAATAAATAAATAATAATAAAAAATAAAATAAAATAAAATAAAATAAAATTAAAAAAAAAAAAAAAAAAACTGGTTCCAAAAATGGCGCCACGCCTTACCAAAAGGCGCGCCTTTTCACGCCTTTTCTCGACTTATTTCACGCCTTTTTGAGTCACACCTAGATCAGCCGCCAAGGTCCATTTCGTGGCGGCGAGGCCACGCCTCGCGCCTTGGCGACGCCTTGTGTGACATTTCAAAAATTTCATGTCACTAATTTTAATATTCTTATTATTTAACTATTCTATTTTTTTAAAATAATTAACTTCGTCGGAAGTTATCCTTGTTTTGTCATAACACGTTCAATTAATTCAACCGCGACTAGACTACGTCCATTCTACACTTTTTTATGCATCATTGTTTCTTTACAATCCTATTTTAAAAGTCAATTTTCAATTTTTCCATTTATACGTAAACCATGCACCTTTTAAGTTTTACGCGATTTAAATTTACGTTTTATGGTTTTAACAACATGGACCAACCCTAGACTATGATGATTTTATATATTTTATGCATTTTAACCTATTTTCATGATTACAAGTGAGTTTTATACTTTTCGTTTCATTTTTATAGTTTACATCACTTTTATCAAGAACTGGTTTCACCAAACGCGTTTTTAACTCACGGGTTCGGTTTTAATGATGTTTAAACCCTCCAAAGAATTTATCACTCATCTAAATTACTAAAATACATTGTGAAAATAAGTTTTAATATATTTGAAAGTTTTATAAATTATTACTACCCGGTATTACGTTACGCGTCTTAAAAACTTCACGTTTTAAATTACCGGGATCAAAAACTACACTTCGTAGCTCAAATTTTATACAAAATGATCACAAAAACCATCCACTATCACCAATCCCACGAAATTATCATAATAAATACAGTAACTCATTTTATGAGTCGTTGGTGTAGTGTCTTTCATTTGTTATCAAACATGGCACTTGTCCATAATCTACTGCATGTATACAAGTAAAATCTTGCACTTCACTTTGTTTTTATCACCCCTACACCAATTTCTTGTTTTCTCCTCCATGTGAACGACCCAAATACACCACCCCATCCCACAAACATCTTCTATAATTGTTTTTCACTTGTTTTCTCACTTTTATATTGAAGATCATGAGTTTCTAGCTTGTATATATGTTATTTCTTCACAAAACCACAATCAAATCTCATCATTTCTTGGTTTCTTTGGGAAGTTGTTACGAGTGTTGATCAAGATGGTTTAAGGGCTGTGATTTTAAGATATTCTCAAGGGTAAATCAAGGGTATAAGTCTTGGGTAAAAGTGTTGAAGAAAAGGTGCAAGTGTTGTTGGGTCAATATAGGATTAGTGTTCTTGTTCTTGTTGTTCCTTCTTGTTCTCCACTTTTGTAAGGAAATCAATAACTCCCTTTTCATTTTATTTTTACTTTCACTACGGTAAATGTAATAATATTTGATGTATTTGAGCATTATGTAAATTATTATGTTTAATTAGGCTTGGTACATAGTTAGGAAACACTAAAAACCCTAAAGGACTAGACATGCAAACTGTGAATCTGATTCAGGGGTAAAAACGGAATAAACTGATTTAATCAGTAAACATTGGACCTAAACTAAAAATATTTAGTTGTAGCCCTATGTCTTGTGGTCATTTTGACGGGTATTTAATCGAATAACTCATTACGATGATTAAACTAGAATTATTTTCGTGAAACATGTCACATTCTGAGTAACAGATTTGAAGCGTGTATAAGTCATTTTTTTTGTGAATAACCCACTGATACTCAAAACATAAAAGTTTTAGATAACATCTTAACTTAAATGTGGCCGAAATCGGGGAATTAATTGGGTTAGTAAAACTCTATATATCGCACTTTTCGCGGGACAGTTGTAAATTTGAAAACTGATGGACTGAGTAGTATGGGTAAATAAATAGTTTTACTAATGTAATCAAATTTTTTACTTAGTGGGACCCACAAAGTTTGTTAGTACAGATAAATACCTTTCCGGGGATATAAAGAACGTAAATTTTTGACTTACGGTTTACATGTAACGGAATTTCTAAGATGAGCAAGTTATAAAAATTTCCATTAGCATTGGAATAAAAGGTATAAAAATGTTTACATTTTATAAAACTTTTGGATTTTAAATATATTTTGAACCACCTCCTATATTTTGAACTCATAGGCTTAATTTGAACCTTTTTGATTAAAAATGGGACCCTTGGACTAAATTTGAACCTTAGACTCATCATTGGACCTTCATAACATATTTTAGACTTATAAACAAATATAAATTTGACACTTGACTTTTATAAAAATATAAATTCATATTCATAAATAACTCTTTAGTGTCAAACTAAAACTTGTTATATATGTATTTAGTATATGTGTACCAAGCACAATTAAGATCATAATTTATGTAACATATAGCCATATGACATAAATATTTATTTTCAAAACCTAAGACAACGTATATATGTTTAGGTTCTTCGTAGAGCTTCGCGGCTATCTTTCTTCGCTTGCTTGATTGTGATTATTCCTCTTTGTTCACGGTGAGTTCATAGCCTCGCTTTTACTTATTTAATTGTTTTATAAACCTCGCGAGGGAGATACATGCTAGTTTTACAAACGGAATACAAGTAGTTTCACGATTACATAATTATAGACATTGAGTACCTTTGCCATCAAGTCCCTAATTTCATGAACCGTTAATTACGTGCGTAAACGCTAATATTATAGATATGCATATTTGCCCTGGCGGGTCTGTCCGGGTGAGTAGCGCTCATTTGACAACTGTGGGTCAAACGGACATATAATATTGAGAATTGAGGTAAATGGCAATTGAATACCTTGTGAGGGGCATTTAAACCAGGTCAAGGTTCGGTTTCATGAGCTCAATGCTATAAATCTTTTTCCCGACTTGTATTTGTTACATGTCAACTTAATTACGGGCGTAGCCCAACTTCTTTTAAACTGATTTATGCTTGTATTCAACTGATTACTTATTAAACTCTATGAATTCACTCAACTTTATGTTGACTTTTTAGCATGTATTTTCTCAGGTATTATTTGGCTAGCTGAGCATTGGGAGCAATCGGAGTCGCGTGGATATCAAATATTGAAAGACTTGTTTTCTACACATTCGATAACTTTTATTCTTTAAAATACATATATGTGTCATGTTTTAATTCTTGTAACTTAAGTTTTAAAAAGAAATTGTTGGGACCTTTGTACTCTGATTTATCAAATCGAATGTGACATTTTATTAAACGTCTCTTTTGAGGTCATTTTATGTAACTTGTTTTTATGAATTATGAAGTGACACCCAAATTGGTATTCCGCTGCGTTGTAAAATTTTGGGGGTGTTACACCTTGGTGGCGCCTTGGCGCCACCAAGGCGCGCCTTTTAGAACACTGTTTACGGGAATGAACTCTTTTTAGATACTTTACCAAAATAACCAAAATACGTCACAATCAACCTTTTTCATTTTCCATTCGCCCAAATCAATAAGTATTCGCCCACCCAAAATCTTTCACCCCAAACACATGCGAATTAAAAGTTTAGAAGAAGTCTAACATGTAGGTCAAGATATATAGATGATCTTTTGTGGGTTCTGTTGAAATTTTAGTGTCAATAAAGTATATGTAATATGTGTATGTGACAGAAGAGATAGATAAAGGATTGTATAAATACACGTACTATTAACCCTTTTATTCCTTGGTCCAAAAATATAACATTTGCCAGATATACAAGAAAGGAACGTTTAACATAAAACTCATTACATGATGTATATCTTCTATTGTTGACCTCGCCCAAGACAAATTTATGTATATGTTCTATAGTAAAGTTTGTTGATCTCGCCCAAGACAAATTTTTACTCGCCCCTCACCCCACGATTACTTTTAATTCGCATGTATAACTTGCCCAGACCTCCTAGGCCTCGCTCACGATTACTTTTAATTCGCGTGATAACTCGCCGAGACCTCCTAGGCCTTACCCACGATTACTAAGAATTGCTTTTAATTCGCATGTATAACTCGCCCACACCTCCCAGATCTTCGCCCAAGACAATTACTCGCCCCTCACCTCACCTAGGCCTCGCCCTAAACCCTCACCTTGCACAGCACTCGCCTAAGCCTAGCCCATCTTTCGCCCATAATTCTCAATTACATGAATATTGATAAGCCTCGCCCAGCGCTCGCGTATCACTACTTTTATACTTATACACGTGTAACGTTAGAAACTAATCTAATAATAGATCTAATAGATAATATTAAAAAGTTCATTTTGGATAATTTTGTGTGCGAGGTTTATATCCGTAAACTAGTTGTATAAACGGTTCATTTAAGTAATTTACTCTATTCATAAATCGATCGAGAACAAGTATGCTGATTTCTGGAATCGTGAGTAAAGAACAATTACTTAAACTTATCTAAAAATACTATATCAAAGAACACATTCTATAGATGTTTAAGCATGTTACTCGTAAACAGCCGTTTTTTTTCCTATTAGTAGTTCTTTTCAACTATACCAACGGGCAACAGATACCATTTGTATCTATGTGGTTGCTTAAGCAACTAGTAAGGCAATTGTCTACTAGTATGAGTACTTAATTTATTTTCAAATGATTAATTTCTACCAAGACTAGAATATACATGGGACAAGCATTCCATTTAGAAAACCAATACTTTAACGCTTAAAGTTGATATTCGTCATCAGTTGAATGACTCATTATTCCTACTTTTTGACATTTCACAATATCCCGAAAACTAATTTTCACCATAACATAAGCAAACATATCAATATAAAGAAACAATTAGAATGTTGAATTCACTTGAATCTGATTAATTAGTACACTTCCAACATTAGAACTCCTGTTGAAATTAGAGAAAACAATGTTTAGCAAACCATATAAAAAAGTGACTATCTGCATTTTCCTAGAAACCACAAAAGCACTTTTGAAAAAGATACTTAAGAAACGCAATTTTGCAAACACATAATCTGTTACTAAACACAAATACACAACACATACAAACCTCAAAAACACAAAAAATACTCGAAATGCATATTTAGCGAACCATTTGGAAAAGTGATTATTTGCGTTTCCTAAAAACCAAAAGCACATATGAAAAAGTACATAAGAAACACATAATTTTGCAAACACATAATCTCTTACTAAACACAAATACACATATAGAAACCTCAAAAACATACCAAACAACATTACTTAAAAAAAAAAATAATAATAAATAAATCCCTCACTCTTGCCACAATGGATTTTGCATTTTCTTTAATAATGTTTAAGAGCACAAGGTGTGGCTTTGCCGTTGGGCCTCGCCGTCTGAGTTGGCAAGCTCAACGGCGAGCCGTTGCTCGCCACCACACCAAACGGCCCTCGCCATTGCTCGTTGTTGGTCACCTACCCGTGGCCACGGCGAAGCAAAAAGGCTGACAAGAATCCAGGTTAACGTTGAGAAAAGAATTTAAAAAAGAAAATCATTTATACATATTTAAGCCAAAAACGAATCATAAAACCTTACAAGATTTATTGAAATTAGTCCATTAAGTCAAGGATCGATGTTGTCTCCAAATCGGAAGAGGTGGATTTTTTTCTTTTTTCTTAATCTAACATGGTGATGAATGAAGGAATCATTATAGAATTGATATGGTGGTGATGGACAGCGGTTCAAGATAAATATGAAGAGGATTGTTGATGGAAGATAAACATGAAGAGGATTATAGAATTGTCATTTTTTAGTATTTGTGAAAAGAATTTAATTTTTTTTTAATAAAATGAATAAAAAAATAAATGTGTAAGAGGTGGAGTCCTAATAGGGAAGGTGAGGTTTGTTGTTTGATAAGGGGGTTTGTTGTGGTTAGTTGAAGTTGAGGTGTTTAGTGATGTGACAGAGGTGGGACCCGAATGAGGAGGCAAGCCTCCCCATCTACACCTTGTGCTCTAAGGTTGAATGATATAATTAAGGTTGTTACAATAAATAAAGCCAACTACCCTTAGTCCTCTATGACCCAAAACTCTTTATTATACAGTATCTGCTTTTGTTTTGTCCAAAGGGAATCTTTTCTTTTTCATTGACCAATAATTCGGTGACTTTTGTTTCTCCATCTCATTCCACGAAATTTCCACACAAACACATCTTCTCTAGCTTAAACTTAACCACTGTCCTTTTCACATATACACTTGTTTATTTTCCATCTCTTCTTACAAACAATAGCTGGAAATGGCTTCTTCTTCAACATCATCCGTTCAAAAGAGCTTCAAGTATGATGTCTTTTTAAGCTTCAGAGGCGAAGACACTCGTAACACCTTTGTTGGCCATCTTTACGAAGCTCTTAAACAAAAAAAGCATTGAAACATACAAAGATGATGAGAAAATAAAAAAAGGGAAAACAATTAGTGATGAGCTTATCCAAGCCATTGAAGACTCAAGATTCTACATCATTATTTTCTCAAAGAACTATGCTTCCTCATCTTGGTGCCTAGATGAGCTAGTCAAGATTATGGAGTGCCAGAAGAAGATGAATAATCAGCCTACTGCTTATCCCGTTTTCTTTGATGTCGAGCCAACAGAAGTCCGTAAGCAAAGTGGGGCTGTTGGAGCTGCCTTCACCAAACATGGAAATAATGAATCTGCTGCCAAATGGAGAGAAGCTTTGAAAGAAGCAGCTGATCTTGCTGGATGGGAGTTGAAGAACACTCTTAATGGGTATTTTCTTCCATTATATATATAATAATATGTTCGTGATCTATTATCGGGTGAGTTGTGTAACATAAAATAGGTCGAAATGGGAACATAAAATCTTTAGCTAGATATGAAACGAGTCAAATGGGTCGAAAGTCATCAAGGTATATTTTTAGCTAAACATTATTTTTTGTTGTTGTAAAAATTACCCAACCGACCCAGCCTATATGTTATTCTTTCACTATCTATGCTGAAAGTGTTATCGATCCATGGAAACTCTTATGATTATAGATCTGAAAATTAATTGTGTAACGGGTTCTTTAACATACAGGCATGAAGCTAAACTCGTTCAAAAGATTGTTGAAGAGATATCATTAGAGTTACATTGTATTAATTGGGGTGTTGATGAAAACTTAATAGGCATAAAGACCCGAATAAAAGGTGTTGTTTCATCTTTAGAATTAGGTGTTGATGATGCTCGCATGATAGGGATCAAAGGGATGGGAGGTGCTCGCAAGACAACTTTGGCCAGAGCTATTTATGATCATATATCCTATCAGTTCGAAGGTTATAGCTTTGTTGAAAATGTCACGGAAAAATCAACACCGTCTATGTCTGGTTTGAATTTATTACAAAAACAAGTACTTTCAGATGTTTTATCGGATCAAGGCATCAGCGTAAGTGGTGTTCTTGAGGGGAAAAGCATGCTAAAAAAGATGTGTGGAAGAAAGGTTCTTATTGTTCTAGACGATGTTGATAAGATAGAACAACTCGTGGCGTTAGCCGGTGACCGTAGTTGGTTTAAGCCGGGAAGTAGAATTATTATAACAACTAGGGATGCACAAGTGCTAATAGCACACAAAGTGAACCTGATTCATGATGTATATTTGTTAGATGAAAAGGAAGCAATGCATCTCTTTAGTAGGCATGCATTTGGGAGAGAGATTCCAGTTGAAGGGTACAAAGAGCTATCAGAACAAGTTGTACGTTACGCTGCTGGTCTTCCCCTAACAATCAAAGTTTTAGGTTCGTTTCTATGTGGCAAAGATGATCTTGACTGGAAAGATGCGTTAGAAAGACTAGAAACAATTCCATTGAATGAAACTATGAAAGTTTTGGAGTTAAGCTATATCGATCTAGAGGAGGATTGCAAGGAAATATTCCTAGATGTTGCATGCATACTTAAAGGTTGGCCGAAAGACGATGCAATCACAGTGCTTGAAAGCTGTGGATTTCATGCTCGAATTGGTTTAAGGGTTCTTGAACTGAAATGTCTTATAACTATTGGGGAATATGGGAAGTTAGGGATGCATGACCATATAGAAGAATTGGGCAAGAATATTGTTCGTCGTGTGAACCCCAATAAACCTGAAATGCATAGCCGGTTATGGATTAGGGAGGAAATTGAAGATATATTGGCTAATGAGTCGGTAAGTATCAAGTTATTTGGATTCTTAAACTAAAAAGTCAGTATACTTTTCTAAAAGTTCAATTTAATTATTGTATGAAAACAAAATTTTGTTTTATTATATAATACAAAAATACAAAATTGCTTCTTCCATGATAACAAGCCATTTAACAAAAGAAGTCAAATACACTTTTTCTATGTTCTTATCTCACTAATCACTATGATAATCAACCACCATCATCCCCAGAAACCACGACCGCCACCTTCAATTTAAACAGAACCAAATTTAACGAAAACACTAACCTTAGAATATCAATTTTAGCCAATTCCCCTAATTCAATTTGAGAAACTAACTTCACATTTTGTTTTGTAATGAAACAAATCTCATGATCACTATTGCTATTTGAAATTACAGGGTACCCAAGCAACACAATGTATAACACTCGATGCACAGGATGAAGGTGCAGAGGAATTCAATTATGAAATTTTAATGAACGGTCTCGCAAACATGAAGGAACTTCGATTTCTTCAAGTGTATGGCTTCGCATATGTAAGTGAAGACGAAGTTAGCAAGTGGAACTTTGATGAAGATAGTCTACACCTTCCAAATGCCTTGCGGTTTCTGAGATGGGATGATTATCCTTTTTCAAGTTTACCCAAAACATTTCAACTAAATAATCTTGTTGTACTTGAAATGTATTTCAGTAAAATGGTTCAACTTTGGAAAGATGGAGAAGAAAAGGTAGAATTATTAATGGTTGATTCATTAATTGGTAGTTTTATCTTTCCCTCTTTTGTTACTCATTACACCAATTACTAACATTTATCTTTCCATTTTTTGTTGCTTTTGACAACCTTTTTTAAAGCTCAGGTTCCTACAGTTCACCCGTTCACGGTATTTGAGGACCCTTGTCCTTAGTGTGGCTCCGAATCTTGAGACACTAATTCTTGAAAATTGTTATGATTTGGTAGAAGTTCATTTCCAGGTTACTCCAAATCTAAAAGAGTTAACTATCTATGATTGTGATAGCTTGGAAAAATTACACATGCCTGCTCAAAGTCCAAAACTCAGATCTCTCGACCTTTATAATTTAAAGTTGAGGACCCTTCACCTCGGGGTTACTCCAAATCTTGAGACGCTAAGCCTATCAGACTGTACTGATATGGTCGAACTTTGTATGCCCGCTGAATGTCCAAAGTTCATAGATCTCGACCTCAATAATTCAAAGTTGAGGACCCTTCACCTCGGGATTACTCCGAATCTTAAGACGGTAAGCCTCAAAGATTTCTACAGTAACCATTTGTGATTTTCAATGTTTAAGAAAGCTTACTTTCTCCCTTCTCTACAAATTGTCTTATGTTTGATGAAGATTGCAATTATTTCCGTGTCGGATGTAAATGATGTTCCTTACCTTATTTTTAAAAGGTTATCAATATGTGGTTCAGTAAGTAAGAGGACTTCTGCAGGTGGTGCACCAGTTCTTGTTGTTATAGATTCTGGTCGTATTGATGTTACTTTTGCTAAGAAGAATAAAAAGATCCATTCTATTTCATGGGTCTGATCAGTGAAAGATTTGCAAAAATATAGTCTATAATGGGTTGAAATCAGTGAAAGATTGACTTTTGAGTCAAACTTGTAACATTAATTTATTTGTTTCTTATGCATTTATTATTTCCAATGTGCTTTCAAAGTACACAACATTGTGATGTATCAGAACCATGACGAAGATAATTCATCAAAGTCATATGTATGTGAATTATGACGATATTAGATGCATTTATCAAATATTTTTATTTATTTATTTATTTCTTATACATTTATTTATTTCCAATGTGCTTTCAAAGTACACATCATTGTGATGTATCAGAACCATGACAAAGATAATTCATATGATATCAGAATTATGTTATATGCATTTATTAAATATTTTTTGTTGTTCATATTAATAATGTAATTGGTTATGATATTATTTTGGTTTGGTTAAAACTATATAATCATTTATTAAATGTTACGTGACTAGCGTATTAATTTTATTTTGATGTTATATAAAATCTAAAGTACTTTTTAACAATAAGTTAATTGTTTTCTAATGTATCTAAATAGTTTTTGATGTTATTATATATAAAACTGATGAGTATCTCATAATCTCCGGCTTGATTATGATCGTTTAAGCATTCTCATTTATACCATCGTCTTTCAATTTCAAGTATTGGTAGTCAGCGTGAACAATGTAAATGTCAATGACTTATCAAATTTATCTAAATTACATATAAAACCAAAATAGTTAAATGTGAAAAAGTGAAAAAGGCAATATGTGAAATGTTGAAAAAATTATATACAGATATATTGTGAAAACAGAATGCATTTAAGTTTGAAAGTTCACCCTGCGTTTGGAATTGCACCATGCGTTTGGAAACTATTTAAAATTCGTAAGATATTGCAGGCAACTACTCACTCCGTCCAAAAATTATAGTCACCGTTTTACGTTTTCGTCTATTTTTTTACGTTTTTGTCATTTTTTTTACATTTTTGTCGGTTTTTTACGAAAAAAACAGACGAAAACGTAAAAAATGGATAAAAAAAGATGAAAATGGATAAGAATGGATAAAAACGTAAGAAAAATGGACAAAAACGTAAAAAAATGATGAAAACGTAAAGGATGAAAACGGATGGAAACATAAAAAAAAGGGATGAAAACGTAAAAGAAGCCGACGGATGAAAACGTAAAAGATGAAAATGGACGAAAACGTAAAAAAAAAGGATGAAAACGGACGAAAACGTAAAAAAACAGACGACAACATAAAAAAATGGGCCAAAACGTATAAAAAAGGGCGAAAACGTAAAAAAACAAACGAAAACGTAAAAATTCGGACGGAAACGTAAAAAACGGGCGAAAACGTAAAAAATGGACGAAAACGTAAAAAAATAGATGAGAACGTATAAAAACGGATGAAAACGGATAAGTATGGTTAAAAACGTAAGAAAAACGGACAAAAACGTAAAAATAATGGGCGAAAGCGTGAAAAAATAGATGAAAACGCAAAAAAATGGACGAAAATGTAATTTTGAATATAAACTCCATTTTAATGAATTAATAGCCATAATTCCCAAATCATCTCAAAATCTCATATCATATCATCATCTCATAATACCTCAATAATTAATGAATTAATAGTTCTTCTTATCTTTTTTTTTGAAAATTGACTTTTATTTCTTTGGGAAATCCAAGTCCAATTTGAAACCCGATGGGGGGAAAACCTTCAACTTAAGCCGCCCGAAGGCACGACACTTAAATTGAAGTAAACCCTGCCTTCTCCAGATTCGAACCCTTGTGGGTTGAAACCTTCATTGAAGGACTTTGAAATCGTACCGACAGGGCAGTGGTCCACAAGGGAGGACTTCCCGGTTTGGTCACCCAAACCGGTACTACTCTCCACTAAGCACGCTTAACTGAATAAGACATGTCCAGTAGACCACAAGCCCATTGGTAGTTCTTCTTATCTAAATTATAAAACAAAATTTTGAATATAAACTCCATTTCAATAAGTGAATAATTGATTTTCTAGGAAATGTATTATCTCTTTAGGAAAGATGAGTTTATAATTATTAGTATTTGTTTAAGTAATATAATTAAGAAGTTAAAAAATTGAGTTGCATGTGTATTTGTTTTGAATTCGTCCTATACGTTAGAACTATTGTAAGTGATTTATAATCGTATTCGTGTCACATATTTGTGCCAATATCTTTTATATAATACAAGAATTACATCATTTCAGAGTGTTTTTGCAAAACCCTTCTCATTGAAAAAACAATTGGACCAATAGAAGAGCTCGATTTTGACACATAAGCGAAATCAAGCAATATGATTGGCTAATAAAAAGTCAAAATTGAATTGATTTTGGTTAAACTTTAATAAATTTGGTGTAGAATTTAATTGATAAAAAAAGCACATAAAAATATAGGTGTCAAATTTATGAAAATAAAAACTTAAGAAAAAAGGAGGTAATTAATAAAACTTAGTGGTTAAGTGTAAAATTATAAGTCTCCATGTTTTTTAATAACTTTAGATAATAAACAAATAACCTCTTACACTTCATACCTCCTATACTTTATAATGTTAACGTTGTTTAAAATTACATGAGTAATATTATTAGTTTTTTTGACTTTCATCTATTAAAATAAATTTGGCAAATATGTGAATTAGTTTTAATATACGTTAAATATTTTTTAAACTAACGTTAGTTTTAAACTTTCTTCCATTAGAATATTTTTTTAAAATAAGGACTCATGTTACTATTTAAAAGTTTAATTTATGCGTACACGAGTTTGGAATACGGTTAAATTATTAGTAACGGGAATATAAATATCAAATGGTAAGCATGAGTTACTGTGATATAAAATAAATATACGTGATTCTACTTATAACAACGACTCATGAAATTGTTATTTAAAATTTATATATGGGTATCGATATAAATATTTTAAAAACTTTACGAAACATATTTTAACTTTATCAACGCTCATTATGTACCACTAAACTCGCACATTTTGTACAACATGATATCAATAGTTAAAGTTAAACAACAACATTAACCTCAAACTCAATATCTCTGTCAGTTAAAAATGTTATACAAAGCTAATTATTAAAAAAAAAAAAAAAAAAAAAAAAAAAAAAAAAAAAAAACATCGACTAGATAGTCATTCTTTAATATAGAAGGTGTTTTTCTTAAATTATAAAAAAAAATGCACGCATCACAACCTTATTTGATAAGAATCACCATTAAATCAAAAAAAGAAAAACTACGTAGGTGATAACCTAACTTTATTCATTGACTAGATGTTTCAAAAAAAATAATAAAAAAAATAAATAATAGTTGGTTGTTGTAAAGGAATTAAAAGTATGTACATGAGAATTATTCAGCAAGAATATATAGTTTTTAATTAGGTTATTACGTTACTATATTGCGATAATGTTATTGACTTGGTAATCACGGATGTGGGATACAACCATTATTCTATACTTATGATTGATGTGTAAACCCCTTTTTGCTTCTGAATAGAATCCGAAAGAGATCTCAACAGCACTTTGACTTATGCCTTATCTAGCTGATAGTTTTTAGTAAATTTTTTTATGTTTTAACTTTTTTGTTATACATACCAACTTTTAGTATTTTTTTTTTAATGTTTTATTGAAAATTTCTACACTTAATATTTGTGTTTTTACTATAAACACACTAAGCTATGATAGAATTATTTGGGAGTTCAGGGGTTTTTTACTATGCTTCTCAAAAAAGTTTATAGTTTTATCATAAACTTATTGTGTTATGGTAATTGAATAAGCCAATAAGCACCTTTAATCAGCATAACCAAATACCCCATTAGTTCTAATCCGAAGATTTCTGATTTGATGTTATGACTAACTTTGTTGTTATCCTCACTATAATGCAACATGTTAGTGGTTTTTGCAGTTTTATGATCTTATCGCACACACTAAAGTGTAATGCAATTTATTGTGACCGCTTTTTTGAGGAGGATTAAGTATCAACACATGATTGTCATGGAAGGTTAATGTACCAAAGATGTGTTTTAGTGCCTATATAGGGAATTTTATGGTAGGAATTTTTTTCGGAGTGTAATTTGTCTTTGAATGAATTAATAAAACTTAGCAGGTGTTTGCCGTCATTGATAATACTATGGGTGTCAACCAATGATCTAAAATATGAGTGTGTTTTACCTTAATGATTTAGGCCAATTGTCAAGAAAGTTGCATTAAAGTGATAGGTCGGTAAGGATTCAAACAATCCTAAAAGACTTACGGATGTACTCTGTCATTTTTTATGCATTTATAATTTACTTATACAAGTAATAATAATTTCCTTATATAGTTCGGGTTTAAAGAAAAATTATTCTTATACATTATAAATAATCTTAAGATTAAATTTGAGTTTTACAAATTACATTTTTTTTTCTCTTTATATAATAAAGAAACTATAGTGTAAGCATATATGTTAATTTGGTAATTTTATGATCAAACATGAGAAGTAAATAGCACAAACTTATGAAAATACAAATTTTTCAAACAAGAAAGTACATTAGTAAACATGGTATGATCGTTATTCATAATCAAACAAATGAATCAATCTTCAAAGCTATCTAAATATGCTAAATATATTAACAAAAATATAAGTAAAAGAAATACCAGAATTACAAAACACATCGTAAATTGATAGCACGAGTTTGCAAAACTAAAAGCATATATCACTAATATCTCATTCAAGTCAAGTATCATCATGTGATTTTGCTTAAATTATAAAATATAATTTTTAATCCAAAATCATTCTCCTAAAATAATAGGTAGATTATAACATATATACATATGATTGTTTATTTTTAGTCTACTAAGTAAAACTATTTAAAACATGTTAAATGGTTCATTTCTTAATCGATAATAATACATTATCAAAGCGAAATTTTAAAAACCCTGTGCGTGCACAGGTATTATAACTAGTTTATTCTAGAAGAGGAATAATACACTCAAAAAAAAAAAAAAAAAAAAATACCAAACAGTTTACAAAATAAGATGCCACTCCCTGATTGGTAAGTGGTTTAACCCAACTCTAATTTGCATTGCATGAAATTGATGCACGTGTGGAGTACCTCATTCACGATTATCTTGCTCTAATTTGCATTGCCACTAAATAACCCATTTTGAGTTTAATATTAAGTTTAAGAAAATGCTAAACGTAACATTTAAGGCTATGTTTCATAGAATCTAACATGTATAAATTGTTTGTACTTTTAGAATAATCTCTCACCTTTAAATTTAACTACTCTTAATTTTTTTTGAGCGGCGAGTTAGTAGTTAATGATTCGAGCCCACAGTGACATCTAATTGGGCAGCATGCAAGCATCGAACCTTTCTCCTTAGCGGATAAACCCCACTCCTTCTATTTTTTGGGGCTCCTGAAGGTCCATGGTAAGACTCGAACCTGAGACCTCTTCAAGGATACATCCCCAAAGAGGGATGGTAAAGAAATCTGTACCCGATGGGGACCCAATCCCCAAAACCCGATTTGACTGGTGAATCCCCGAGTTAACCGGGGATGGGGAATCCCTGAAATACGAAACCGGGGATGGTGCGGGATGGGGATAAGATAAATCCCCGAACCCGACCCCGACCCCGACCCTGATCTTTCTAGTGTATAAGTATTTAAAATTTATATGTTATATCTATACTCGATCAACTTGTTTATGTAAATGTAGATATGCTTATAAGTAGGGCTGTAAACGAACTGAACGTTCAGCGAACATTTCATGAACTGTTCGGTAAAATATTCGTTTATGTTCGTTTATTTATTAAATGAACGAACATGAACAATATTTTAAGATCGTTTAGTTAAATGAACGAACATGAACAAAAGCCACGTCCGTTTATTTATGTTCGTGAACGTCCGATTATGCGTTCGTTTATGTTCATTTATTTATTTATGTTCATATATCATATCTTTTATAATTTTAAATTAGTTTGTTTAAATAAAGCAACACTTATAAAACAATATTAGATGCATAATTTAATAAAGTTTATGTTTGTTTGTCTATATTCATTTATGTTTGATCGTTTATGTCCGTTTAGTGTTCGTTTAGTGTCCTAATAAACGAACATAAACGAACATGAATAACTCATTTTCTTAATAAACGAACATGAACAAGAAAATTCGTCCGTTTAAGCGTTCGTGTTTGTTTATTTGTCCGGTTAAAATTAAATGAATGAACATGAACATTGCTCCGTTCGTGTTTGTCTGGTTCGTTTACAGCCCTACTTATAAGTATCAACATGTATATTTAATATTTATATGCATATGTGATATTTATACGATTAAACACTTTTAGAATTAGAAGTATAAGCACCAACTACATATTACTTAACTATTTTGTCTTAATACACACATATGATACATGATGTTTTTCGATTATATGTGATGTTCTGATGTTTACGATACTTTAAAGTTGAATTGAAATTGTAAATAATCTATGTGCGATGTATGTTTGTTGAGACATTTTATGAGTCAAAATTCTTTATATTGCGACGAGTTGGTGGAATTTTTATGTTATTTCATAAAGGTGAAAAATCCCCGGATCCCCACGGGGATCCCCGATCCCTATTAGGTATGAGGATAGGGATGTAAAGCAATTCCCCGACGGGGATGGGGACGGGGATGAGGATGTGAGTGGAAAACGGGGATGGGGATAGGAAATACAATCCCCGACATTCTCCGCCCCGTTGCCATCCCTATCCCCAAAGTTACCCTTGATAGCCAACTGAGCTAGCCCAGTTGGTTACCTCTCAACTAACTAAATGTAATGTCATTCATTGCAATTTTTAAATATTAAATACAACCCTTAATGCTACAAATAACAAATTCCTTAATTTTATCATAATTTGAAAAGAATAAAACAATGTGTAAAAAACAAGTTATACATTTATGTATGGTTACCTTTTTGAAAACTTGTTTTAAGCTTTTCAATCTCACATCGACAAAAACAACGATATATTGCTTCTTTATATACTACAGTGTGGGTCATGAGTACAACTCTAGAATAGCATTATGTTGATGGGATACTATATTTTGTATTAGGTTCAAAGAATCTTGTACCAACTCTTGCACACATTAACTCATACAATATTTCAACTTTTTACTATTTTGAAAACGTAAGATTTGGTTTTCGTAGTGTAAGTAAGTTTTTTCTGTTAACATTGTTAATTATGTTTACGAACAATGTCCTATCTTCGTAATTGTACTTTTCATAAGCATGATGACGTGTTTGGTTATTCGCTTTACGTTACAGGGCCACCAACCTTGCCGATTTATGTAACTGGGTCAAACAAATAGGTCAACCATGGTCAACGGCGATTAATGACGGCCAATGGTGGTCAAACTTGACTGGAACCTGCAAATCTTATCAAAAGTACCCAAAACTTACTATAAACTTATTTTGATCACTTATAGTAACTGTTTAACTCAATTACAATTTGTTTTTTTAGAATAAAATCTTGGCAGAAATACCTAAAACTCGTCGAAAATACACAAAACTTGCCGGAAATACCCAAAATTTGCTAGAAATGCCAATCCGATTAATCACCGATTAATCCCGCCTAGACCGATTACAAGCTACAAGGTGGTCGACCGCCTCACTACCGATTCACGATTTTTGCAACCTTGATAAACACAAACCACAAGTATACATTCCATAGACTACTCGAAATAAAGTTTACTAACAAAATGAGGAACATGGCAAGCAAAGCGAATGTACATAATTAAGGAAAATATCTAATGGCTCCCGAAGAGCATGTTGCCTTACCCACCGCCACTGACAACGGAGACATATGACGGAAGCTACAGCATGCCGTGACTGAAACATGTTTTCAAACACTGTTATGATGGGATTGAATGGTAACTGGTGTGTGTGTATTTCAGAATTTCCACTTCATGAGTGAATCGGCTGTGACGCGTATGACTTGTTAATTATCTTGCCAACTAGAACAACTTCTTGTACAGTTACTCTTCTAATTAAAAGGGTGAAAGCTTCTTTTTTTCCCAGTCCCACATCGATCAAAGAGAATAAAGTTTGCTTCCTAATATACTGTGGTGCATATGCTTTATGCAAATTTAGACATGTATTATGTTGTTGATTATGTAACTCATAGGTTGTTATTAATAAAAGTTTCCAATTTTTTGTCAATCTCGATCTCGTATATTGGAAAGCCTATCTTCAATTAGGTTGATACTTGTATATTTTTGCTCATTTTTATTGTGTGCAAGTTTATGGTAAAAAAAAAAAAAAAAAAAAAAAAAAAAAAATTGTAATCATGTTCAACAATGTCCTATTTGTGTAATCATATCTTTCAGGAACATGCTAATTTGTGTTAAAGGTATTTCAAATCTGGCTCGATGTAGTTCTATATGTAAGGCGGACAAACTTGTCTAAGAAAAGGTCAAAGTACTTATTAGGGATTGCAACAGGAAAGAAAAAACCCATAACCCATGGATACACGCCGGTGATGGATGGTGTCACAACCCACAATTTCAGGTCATTTTTCCAAACTTCGACATTCTACTATTCACAAATTACTATTCATTGATCACTATTCATCGTTTTACTATTCATCGTTTTTGAGGTCAATTTGACATTCCGAGACACATTCAGAAATTTTACTATTCACTTGACACTATTCATTTCCGAGAGAAAACCACTATTCACGTGCATTACTCATGACGTCGTAAATTTAGTTTACGAGTGTTCAAATTCGCGTAACCGTATTGGTTCGGGAGCGAATTCATGCATTATTATCAGGGACATTTCATACGGACTAGAAATAGTCGACATATCATCATTAGGGCACTTGCATACTATCCCACTCGTAGGATAAATAAATTAATACTTTTGGTACAATTAACGATTTACGTATGTTTATTTTAAATAAACACTAATACGCGAACTATAAATGTGACTAACACGTCCAACACTCCCGACTATGATCCCAATATATTTTTATATTCATTTTTATAATATAAAAATTATAATATTAATTTACCCGGTATTTTGGATATTTATTTTAATTATTAACTTAAGTTTACTAAAACTTCGACGGTTTTCGTAGAAATTAAACTATAATTATCTAAACACTCAATAATTTTATCCAACCTATTTTTATAATTTTTATAACTTTATTATGACCCGGTTAACTCCGTTAAAATTTATTTTTAGTTAACCCGGTACCCGGTACATTTTTAAAACTACACATAACACTTAATAATGCATTTTAACACCAAAGTCTTACCCACATTCCCCCCCCCCCCCTTGACTTTGCCGCCCCCCCCCCCCCCCCCCATACCCCTCTCTTACTAACTCACTTACACACTCCATTCTTCATTAATATTTCACACTAACTATATATAATAATAATAACAACAATAATACAAAACTACTTTACTAAATCTTTTCTATCTCATTTTCACTTTGCAAGCAAACTTATTCTCTCTTTTGCTCTCTACAACCCACGGCCACAAGGAAGAAAGGAGGAGCAAGACAAAAATTATTTTCCAAGATCAAGTGTTATTATAGTTTAATTAAGTATTTCTTACAAGGTTTTGAAATATAAACTCAAGAATACTAAGGTTTTATCATCTAATCACACCACCTTTTCAAGTAAGTTATCAAGTTAATTTTTATGTTTTCATCAAGTATTTACTTATATCTTATAGCTTTCATGCTTTGATCCATGCACAAAATAGTTATACCACTATATTTTTACAAACTTTTGATCGTACAAGCCCTAGAAGTGATTTTTGGTTAGATCCTTGTTAGATCTACTTGGTTTTGATGATTAGGAACCCATGACACCCTAAGAAGGTGTATGGTAGGATTAGATTAGCTTTGTGGTGTTTGAAAGTGGTTTGGATGAAGATGGAACTAGATTAGAACCCTAGAAATGGTTTTTGAAACACTTGAAATACCTACTGTCCCTATTTCTATTTCGTGGGAAAATCAGTGGTTGATGGCTAATTTTTGACCAAAGATTTAGAAAATACTTTCAAAAACGAAACTTTACGCGAAAGAACGGATTAAAACGAGTTTATAACGAAGGAGATACGATTTTTGCAAATTTAACGACGAAAACTATTTTTACAAAAACTGCTTGCTGTTTGGCAGATTTCAATGGGTAAAAAGAGGTATTAAACGTAACCTAGAGGAGCCGAGTTATCAAAAATATATTAGTATATACAAAGACGAATCCGTGGACATAAAGAACAAGGAAAACGAGCTTAAAACGACCAAGTTATAACCATTCTAACATCGTCAAACTATATATATATATATAGTCACAAATAAAAATAATAACGTACGTACTAAATGGTATATTTTCTAGCAACGTTACTAATGGCTATTTTCTTAACAAATGAATACGTACGACCCGAGGGAATATTTATATGACATGACGACGTCATTCTAAGGTTTTGATACGAGGATTATAACGCTAACTTTTTCGTACGAGTTAATATGACAAGTTATATACTTCTTTAAATGGACTTATTTTTCCTAAGTATAGAAACTATTTTACTATGACGATAACTAGTATTTCCAAATTACGAGTGGTATGAGTATCATGTGCATGTGCATTCATTTCATTACGACTTGATCTTAATTAGATCGCGATTATTCATTTAGGTTGCGGCTAGTGTACGCGCCTCATTGTTCCGACTACTCTTACATCATTGTACCATCGTTGTATCATCCTTTTGAGGTGAGTTCTCATAGCCCCGTTTTAATTACTTATTTGATTTTAAATCCCACGGGGGAGAATACATTGCACAATTATTTTTGTACATGCCCAAGTATATCAAATTCCATACATTGCTTAAGTTGCCTACTACCAAGTTAAGTCCCCTTATATATATCATGGACCGTTAATTTTAGCTAAGCGAGAGTGAGTGGATAGATCTATCGAGGGTGACGCCTCCATTCGTGTTTGGGTTGCTCCAAATGGGACGAATGCATTTCATGTCTTAACGAATTGAGTGTCTGGTAAACACTCTGGTGGGGCATTACAAAGTCTAGCTTCGGGGTCATGAGCTTAAGAGCCAATGTAGCATTTTGACATTTGTGTCGGTTTACTTATTACTTGTGGCTTATGTACTTACGATTTACTTACAAACCTATGATTATTCATCAACTTTATGTTGACCGTTTTTCGCAATGTATTTCTCAGGTAACTAAGGCATATTCTCATGGCATTGCATGGAGTCACTTTGTGTATCAAGGATGACGCGTCACTTTTGGATTTCATGCACTTTGAACTATCGTTTGATTGTACAAAACTTGTTTCCTTAAACCTTTTCCAACTTTTGGGACCTATGTTTTATAACTTTGAATATTTTGAATGAATCAAACGATGTATTTTATAAACGACACTTTAGGTCGTTCAATATATCCTGGTTGTGTGCTATGATCCGTTACACCCTCAGGTATTCCATTCCGCTGCCATTCAGGTATTTTGGGGGTGTTACAGATTGGTACCAGAGCTAAGGTTATAGCGAACTAGGTTGCATCATGGACCCTAGACTATAACCACACCATCATAGCATATCATCATTTCATCATAAGTGCATATTTACTTATTTCCTTAAGTGATTCCATTTTACGAGTTATTTATTTTTTTATTTCACCTTGATTATCACAGATACATGTCTTCGAATCCAAACACTGTTGTACTTTACACCATATCAGACTCTGATGATGAGGGCTCTATGTCCTCCACTGCTTTTTCACCACTTGTTTCTCCTACACCTGAGTTGCCACTGTTGGCATCAGATGATGACACCGAGCCTTTCGAGGAAGAGGAGACGGCTCCTACTCCTCATGTCCATCCTACTGTACCACTTGATGTCACCCGTGTATCCACAGACCTACCATCTCCTACTACTACTATCCATTCAGAGCCGAGACTTATGTTTCCTAGGGATAAGACTATCCAGACTGCTAGGAAGAGAGTTCGTTATGCTACATCTACTTATAGGACCCTCCCTAGTCCTACTGTGCCTACACCACCACCACCAGCCATACCCACTGCTACCCCTATATCCACCTCACTTTTGCCGCTCAGGAAGCGCGCAAGGTTTACCACTCCAGATTCACCTACCACTGAGACTACTGACTTTTCACCACCACCAGTATACCACATAGGTAAGAGTTCTAGAGCGGCTGCGGCTAGGAGCCCTACAGCCGTCACATTAGAGGATCAGATGGGTGCTCAGCAGGAGCAAGTCGATAGGTTGGGGTATAGAGTTGATGAGATCATTACTACTCGACTTGAGACTGTCGAGGAGCAGGTTGAGGATTTGGTTCAGGGCAGGGTTGGTATTGATGTGTCATACCATGGACTCGAGGCACGACAGTTGAGGCATCAGGAGGAGATTGAGCTACTCAGGGATGAGTTACCTGAGATTCGAGATAGAGCTCAGGCGACACAGGAGACTCAGTGGGAGCAGGTAGACCAGTTGACATTGCTTCGAGAGAGGGTGGTTATTTTGGAGCGTAGGGATGCTTCTTCTCAGTTACGAGTTGAGCATCTTGAGGAGATCGTGGTTGCGATGGATCGTGAGATTCGCCGCTTGAGGGGAGAGCCTGGACCATCTAGAGCACCTGGAGGAGCCTAGGCATAGACTGGTATTATATTAGCTTTTATTATTTTCCTAGTCCCGAGGTGTGGGACATAGTTCAAGAACTTGTAGTCTTTTGGTTGTTGTACAAACAAATATATCAAGTGCGACTCTACTATGTTGGAAATGTTGTGCTATATATTATATCGGTCCATGTAGGCCGAAATTTTCATGTATTATATTCATGTGTTGTGATTATATTTATGATGTTTCGTGGTTGCTCTTTATTATTATCGTATTTATACAGGTTGTGGTTGTATCTATACATGTCGTGGTTGTATTTATACAGGTTGTGGTTGTATATATACATGGCGTGGTTGTATTTATACAGGTTGTGGTTGTATATATACATGTCGTGGTTGTATTTATACAGGTTGTGGTTGTATATATATACGTGTCGTGGTTATATCTAGACAGATTGTGGTTGTACTCGTACGGATTGTGATTGTACTCGTACATGTTGTGGTTGTATTTATATTTGTTGTGGTTGTATATATATATATACATGTTGTGGTATATATCTTTGGTACGATGACTATTTCTATTATGATTTTTCTCATGGTTATTTCCATTGTGATTTATCAGAAGTATGGCACCAAGGAAGGGTAAGAATGCACCAGAAACACCCGCCATGACTCAAGCCGCTATCCGCAAGTTGGTCAGGGATAGTATTGCAGAAGCTCTAGAGATTGAGAGAGCTGAGGTTGCTGCAAGGGCTGCTGAGACTGCTTCTAATACAGGGACGGTTGAACCACCCACTAATAAGCGGGAATGTACATGGAAAGATTTCAAGATTAGTGATCCTATCAAATTTAAGGGCACTGAAGGAGCGGTTGCTTTAATCCGCTGGTTTGAAAAGACTGAGAATGTATTTCTCATGTGTGAATGCCCGGACGTCAGCAAGGTAAAATTTGCTACAGGTATGCTTCTTGATGAAGCTATGTCTTGGTGGAATTCGTATGCTCAGCCGATTGGTATGGAAAATGCTTACAAGCTTACTTGGGATCAATTCAAGAAATTGATGACAAAGAAGTTTTGCCCTCGTACTGAGGTGCAAAAGTTGGAAACAGAATTTTACGAGCTGGTAACTAAAGGCGATGATATCGAGACCTACATCAGGAAGTTTCAAGAGTTGGCTGTACTGTGTCCAACTATGGTTCCCGATGATGAGAAAAAGATGGAAAACTTCATTGGTGGGCTGCCTGAAAGTATTCGAGGAGATGTGATTTCTTTTGATCCTCAAACAATGGAAGAGGCTATCCGAATAACTCAGAAACTCATGGTCCAAGTGATAAAAGGAAAATCTGCTGTCAACAACAATAACCGTTCAAACAACACCAACTACACCAACACTCGAAACAACAACAACTATAACAACAACCGAAACCGCAACTATCCCAATAACCGAAACAACAACCCAAACAATAACAATAACAACAATAACAACAACAGCAACAACAACAACAACAACAACAAGAGAAGGTTTGATTACAACCAAGGTGGAAACGCTGTTCAGCCGCCACCTAAGAGGCAGGAAGTGGCAAGGGCCTATGCTGCCGGACCAACTGAAAGAAGAGGTTATGAGGGTAATCTACCCAAGTGTGAAAAGTGTCAGAAGCATCATAACCCAGGACGTTGCCCAGATCTATGTGGCAACTGCAAGAAGGCTGGTCACTACACCAAAGATTGCAAGAGTCCAAACTTTGGTGGCAATCAGAAACCACCGGTAACGTGTTTTGGCTGTGGAGAACTTGGACACTTTAGGAATGAGTGCCCAAAGATGAAGAATCAAGGAACAGGAAACCAAAATGGAATGGCTCGAGGAAGAGCTTATGTCATGGGAGGAGAAGATATCAAGGAAGACCCGAATGTTGTTGCGGGTACGTTCCTCGTTAATAATCGTTATGCATCCATTTTATTTGATTCAGGAGCGGATAGAAGTTTTGTTTCTATTGCATTTGCACCTTTGCTTAACATAGAACCAACCCCATTAGACATTTCCTATATCGTTGAATTAGCCGATGGGTCTTTAGTTAACACCAACACCATTATCCGTGGTTGCACTATAAATTTCCTAAACCATCCATTCAACATAGACCTTATGCCCGTAGAACTTGGAAGTTTCGACGTTGTTATCGGTATGGATTGGTTATCTCGGCATCGAGCGAGAATTATTTGTGATGAGAAAGTTGTTCACCTTCCTTATAACGGTGAAACTTTGGTCGTTCGTGGAGAGCGAAGTGGAACTAGACTCAGTATTATATCATGCATTAAAACCGAGAAGTACATAAAGAATGGTTGTTATGCATTCTTGGCTCACATCACGGAGAAGAAGTCGGATGAGAAACGACTTGAAGATGTGCCAATTGTTAAGGAATTTCCAGAAGTTTTTTCGGAAGAATTGCCAGGACTTCCGCCTACACGACAAGTTGAGTTTCAAATTGAATTAGTGCCAGGAGCTGCACCAATTGCACGAGCACCGTATAGACTTGCACCTTCGGAGATGCAAGAATTGTCGAATCAATTGCAAGAACTTTTGGACAAAGGATTCATTAGACCGAGTTCCTCGCCTTGGGGAGCGCCGGTTTTGTTTGTGAAGAAGAAGGATGGAACTTTCAGAATGTGCATCGACTATCGTGAGCTGAACAAGTTAACGGTTAAGAACCGTTATCCACTCCCCAGAATTGACGACTTGTTCGACCAGTTACAAGGTTCTAGTTTTTATTCCAAGATTGATTTAAGATCCGGTTACCATCAACTTAAAGTTCGGGAAGAGGATATCCCGAAGACGGCATTTAGAACACGCTATGGTCATTATGAGTTTCAAGTGATGCCTTTCGGATTAACCAACGCACCTACGGTATTTATGGATCTCATGAATAGGGTGTGCAAACCGTATCTTGATAAGTTTGTGATCGTATTCATTGACGATATCTTGATTTATTCCAAGAGTAAGGAAGATCATGAAGAACATCTCAGAACAATCCTGGAAGTACTCAAGAAGGAGCAATTGTATGCCAAATTTTCAAAGTGTGATTTTTGGATACGTAGAGTTCAATTTCTTGGCCATGTTATTGATAGCCAAGGATTACAAGTCGACCCGGTAAAGATCGAGGCAGTTAAAGATTGGGCTACGCCCAAGTCCCCTACGGAAATTCGTTAATTCCTAGGACTTGCCGGATATTATAGAAGGTTTATCGAAGGGTTTTCTAAAATAGCGAAGTCATTGACAAAGCTGACACAAAAGAATGAGAAGTACGAGTGGGGAGAAAAACAAGAATCCGCATTTCAATTATTGAAACAAAAGCTTTGTAGCGCACCGATTTTGTCACTACCTGAAGGTATTGAGAACTTTGTGGTATATTGCGATGCTTCGCATCAAGGACTTGGAGCTGTGCTAATGCAAAATGAGAAGGTGATAGCTTATGCATCTAGACAGCTTAAGATACACGAGAAGAATTAAACTACGCACGACTTGGAGTTGGGTGCGGTAGTTTTTGCACTCAAGATTTGGAGACACTACCTTTATGGTACAAAGTGTGTAATTTTTACCGACCACAAGAGCTTACAGCATATACTCGATCAGAAGGAACTTAATATGAGACAACGTCGTTGGCTAGAGTTGTTGAGTGATTACGATTGTGAAATCCGATATCACCCAGGGAAAGCGAATGTTGTAGCAGATGCACTTAGCCGAAAAGAACGACTTAAACCTTTGAGAGTTAGGTCATTAGGAATGACTATCATTTCGCCATTACCATCGAAGATCTTAGAAGCTCAAATTGAGGCTCTCAAAGAAGAAAATCGACCACATGAGAAACTTTATGGTATGCCAGAAAGCGAAAATGGCTTTGTAAAGAGATCAGGTGGAGTGTTATGCTTCAAGGACCGAAGTTGGATACCACTCTATGGTGGAGTGCGAGAATTGATTATGCATGAATCACACAAGTCAAAGTACTCTATTCATCCAGGTTCTGATAAGATGTATCAGGATCTCAAAAAGCTTTATTGGTGGCCGAACATGAAAGCAGAAATTGCTACGTACGTCAGCAAATGTCTTACTTGTGCTAAAGTGAAAGCCGAATACCAGAAACCGTCAGGGTTACTTCAACAACCAGAGATTCCATAATGGAAGTGGGAACGTATTGCTATGGACTTTGTGACTAAACTTCCAAAGACGTCAGGAGGTTTCGATGCTATTTGGGTAATCATTGATCGACTTACCAAATCAGCTCATTTCATACCCATTAGAGAGACTTATACAATGGAACAACTTGCTAGACTTTATGTCAAGGAAATCGTCTCAAGACACGGAGCACCAGTTTCCATCATTTCCGACAGAGATAGTCGTTTTACTTCAAACTTTTGGCGGTCATTACAAGATTCTTTTGGATCCAAGTTAGACATGAGCACTGCTTACCATCCTCAGACCGATGGTCAGAGCGAGAGAACTATTCAGACACTTGAGGACATGCTGCGAGCATGTGTGATTGATTTTGGAAATGGTTGGGCTAACCATTTGCCGTTAATCGAGTTTTCCTATAACAACAGTTACCATTCGAGCATTAAGGCTGCACCATTCGAGGCACTTTATGGTCGTAAGTGTCGATCTCCAGTTTGTTGGGCCGAAGTCGGTGAAGTACAATGTACTGGCCCAGAAATGGTACAAGAAACAACAGAAAAGATAATTCAGATTCGAGAGAGACTCGAAACTGCTAAAAGTCGACAGAAAAGCTACGCTGATGTTCGACGCAAACCATTGGAATTTCAGGTCGGGGATAAAGTTATGTTGAAAGTCTCGCCTTGGAAAGGCGTGATACGATTTGGAAAACGCGGGAAATTGAACCCGAGATACATTGGGCCATTCAAGATCCTGGAGAGGATTGGTCCGGTTGCTTACAAGCTTGAACTTCCATCAGAACTTAGCAACGTACATAACACGTTTCATGTTTCGAACCTCAAGAAATGTCTTTTGGACGAGTCTGCCATTATACCATTAGAAGAAATACAACTCGATGACAAGCTTAACTTTGTGGAAGAACCAGTTGAAATAATGGACCGCGAGATCAAACAGTTGAAACAAAGTCGAATTCCGATCGTGAAGGTTCGCTAGAATTCTCGAAGAGGACCCGAGTTTACTTGGGAACGAGAAGATCAAATGCGACGCAAGTATCCACAACTTTTCACCGAGCCTATTACCGAGACCAACACTAATTGAATTCAGGGACTGAATTCCTTTTTGGATGGGCGACTGTCACAACCCACAATTTCAGGTCATTTTTCCAAACTTCGACATTCTACTATTCACAAATTACTATTCATTGATCACTATTCATCGTTTTACTATTCATCGTTTTTGAGGTCAATTTGACATTCCGATACACATTCAGAAATTTTACTATTCACTTGACACTATTCATTTCCGAGAGAAAACCACTATTCACGTGCATTACTCATGACGTCGTAAATTTAGTTTACGAGTGTTCAAATTCGCGTAACCGTATTGGTTCAGGAGCGAATTCATGCATTATTATCAGGGACATTTCATACGGACTAGAAATAGTCGACATATCATCATTAGGGCACTTGCATACTATCCCACTCGTAGGATAAATAAATTAATACTTTTGGTACAATTAACGATTTACGTATGCTTATTTTAAATAAACACTAATACGCGAACTATAAATGTGACTAACACGTCCAACACTCCCGACTATGATCCCAATATATTTTTATATTCATTTTTATAATATAAAAATTATAATATTAATTTACCCGGTATTTTGGATATTTATTTTAATTATTAACTTAAGTTTACTAAAACTTCGACGGTTTTCGTAGAAATTAAACTATAATTATCTAAACACCCAATAATTTTATCCAACCTATTTTTATAATTTTTATAACTTTATTATGACCCGGTTAACTCCGTTAAAATTTATTTTTAGTTAACCCGGTACCCGGTACATTTTTAAAACTACACATAACACTTAATAATGCATTTTAACACCAAAGTCTTACCCACATTCCCCCCCCCCCCCCCCCCCTTGACTTTGCCGCCCCCCCCCCATACCCCTCTCTTACTAACTCACTTACACACTCCATTCTTCATTAATATTTCACACTAACTATATATAATAATAATAACAACAATAATACAAAACTACTTTACTAAATCTTTTCTATCTCATTTTCACTTTGCAAGCAAACTTATTCTCTCTTTTGCTCTCTACAACCCACGGCCACAAGGAAGAAAGGAGGAGCAAGACAAAAATTATTTTCCAAGATCAAGTGTTATTATAGTTTAATTAAGTATTTCTTACAAGGTTTTGAAATATAAACTCAAGAATACTAAGGTTTTATCATCTAATCACACCACCTTTTCAAGTAAGTTATCAAGTTAATTTTTATGTTTTCATCAAGTATTTACTTATATCTTATAGCTTTCATGCTTTGATCCATGCACAAAATAGTTATACCACTATATTTTTACAAACTTTTGATCGTACAAGCCCTAGAAGTGATTTTTGGTTAGATCCTTGTTAGATCTACTTGGTTTTGATGATTAGGAACCCATGACACCCTAAGAAGGTGTATGGTAGGATTAGATTAGCTTTGTGGTGTTTGAAAGTGGTTTGGATGAAGATGGAACTAGATTAGAACCCTAGAAATGGTTTTTGAAACACTTGAAATACCTACTGTCCCTATTTCTATTTCGTGGGAAAATCAGTGGTTGATGGCTAATTTTTGACCAAAGATTTAGAAAATACTTTCAAAAACGAAACTTTAGGCGAAAGAACGGATTAAAACGAGTTTATAACGAAGGAGATACGATTTTTGCAAATTTAACGACGAAAACTATTTTTACAAAAACTGCTTGCTGTTTGGCAGATTTCAATGGGTAAAAAGAGGTATTAAACGTAACCTAGAGGAGCCGAGTTATCAAAAATATATTAGTATATACAAAGACGAATCCGTGGACATAAAGAACAAGGAAAACGAGCTTAAAACGACCAAGTTATAACCATTCTAACATCGTCAAACTATATATATATATATATAGTCACAAATAAAAATAATAACGTACGTACTAAATGGTATATTTTCTAGCAACGTTACTAATGGCTATTTTCTTAACAAATGAATACGTACGACCCGAGGGAATATTTATACGACATGACGACGTCATTCTAAGGTTTTGATACGAGGATTATAACGCTAACTTTTTCGTACGAGTTAATATGACAAGTTATATACTTCTTTAAATGGACTTATTTTTCCTAAGTATAGAAACTATTTTACTATGACGATAACTAGTATTTCCAAATTACGAGTGGTATGAGTATCATGTGCATGTGCATTCATTTCATTACGACTTGATCTTAATTAGATCGCGATTATTCATTTAGGTTGCGGCTAGTGTACGCGCCTCATTGTTCCGACTACTCTTACATCATTGTACCATCGTTGTATCATCCTTTTGAGGTGAGTTCTCATAGCCCCGTTTTAATTACTTATTTGATTTTAAATCTCACGGGGGAGAATACATTGCACAATTATTTTTGTACATGCCCAAGTATATCAAATTCCATACATTGCTTAAGTTGCCTACTACCAAGTTAAGTCCCCTTATATATATCATGGACCGTTAATTTTAGCTAAGCGAGAGTGAGTGGATAGATCTATCGAGGGTGATGCCTCCATTCGTGTTTGGGTTGCTCCAAATGGGACGAATGCATTTCATGTCTTAACGAATTGAGTGTCTGGTAAACACTCTGGTGGGGCATTACAAAGTCTAGCTTCGGGGTCATGAGCTTAAGAGCCAATGTAGCATTTTGACATTTGTGTCGGTTTACTTATTACTTGTGGCTTATGTACTTACGATTTACTTACAAACCTATGATTATTCATCAACTTTATGTTGACCGTTTTTCGCAATGTATTTCTCAGGTAACTAAGGCATATTCTCATGGCATTGCATGGGGTCACTTTGTGTATCAAGGATGACGCGTCACTTTTGGATTTCATGCACTTTGAACTATCGTTTGATTGTACTAAACTTGTTTCCTTAAACCTTTTCCAACTTTTGGGACCTATGTTTTATAACTTTGAATATTTTGAATGAATCAAACGATGTATTTTATAAACGACACTTTAGGTCGTTCAATATATCCTGGTTGTGTGCTATGATCCGTTACACCCTCAGGTATTCCATTCCGCTGCCATTCAGGTATTTTGGGGGTGTTACAGATTGGTACCAGAGCTAAGGTTATAGCGAACTAGGTTGCATCATGGACCCTAGACTATAACCACACCATCATAGCATATCATCATTTCATCATAAGTGCATATTTACTTATTTCCTTAAGTGATTCCATTTTACGAGTTATTTATTTTTTTATTTCACCTTGATTATCACAGATACATGTCTTCGAATCCAAACACTGTTGTACTTTACACCATATCAGACTCTGATGATGAGGGCTCTATGTCCTCCACTGCTTTTTCACCACTTGTTTCTCCTACACCTGAGTTGCCACTGTTGGCATCAGATGATGACACCGAGCCTTTCGAGGAAGAGGAGACGGCTCCTACTCCTCATGTCCATCCTACTGTACCACTTGATGTCACCCGTGTATCCACATACCTACCATCTCCTACTACTACTATCCATTCAGAGCCGAGACTTATGTTTCCTAGGGATAAGACTATCCAGACTGCTAGGAAGAGAGTTCGTTATGCTACATCTACTTATAGGACCCTCCCTAGTCCTACTGTGCCTACACCACCACCACCAGCCATACCCACTGCTACCCCTATATCCACCTCACTCTTGCCGCTCAGGAAGCGCGCAAGGTTTACCACTCCAGATTCACCTACCACTGAGACTACTGACTTTTCACCACCACCAGTATACCACATAGGTGAGAGTTCTAGAGCGGCTGCGGCTAGGAGCCCTACAGCCGTCACATTAGAGGATCAGATGGGTGCTCAGCAGGAGCAAGTCGATAGGTTGGGGTATAGAGTTGATGAGATCATTACTACTCGACTTGAGACTGTCGAGGAGCAGGTTGAGGATTTGGTTCAGGGCAGGGTTGGTATTGATGTGTCATACCATGGACTCGAGGCACGACAGTTGAGGCATCAGGAGGAGATTGAGCTACTTAGGGATGAGTTACATGAGATTCGAGATAGAGCTCAAGCGACACAGGAGACTCAGTGGGAGCAGGTAGACCAGTTGACATTGCTTCGAGAGAGGGTGGTTATTTTGGAGCGTAGGGATGCTTCTTCTCAGTTACGAGTTGAGCATCTTGAGGAGATCGTGGTTGCGATGGATCGTGAGATTCGCCGCTTGAGGGGAGAGCCTGGACCATCTAGAGCACCTGGAGGAGCCTAGGCATAGACTGGTATTATATTAGCTTTTATTATTTTCCTAGTCCCGAGGTGTGGGACATAGTTCAAGAACTTGTAGTCTTTTGGTTGTTGTACAAACAAATATATCAAGTGCGACTCTACTATGTTGGAAATGTTGTGCTATATATTATATCGGTCCATGTAGGCAGAAATTTTCATGTATTATATTCATGTGTTGTGATTATATTTATGATGTTTCGTGGTTGCTCTTTATTATTATCGTATTTATACAGGTTGTGGTTGTATCTATACATGTCGTGGTTGTATTTATACAGGTTGTGGTTGTATATATACATGGCGTGGTTGTATTTATACAGGTTGTGGTTGTATATATACATGTCGTGGTTGTATTTATACAGGTTGTGGTTGTATATATATACGTGTCGTGGTTATATCTAGACAGATTGTGGTTGTACTCGTACGGATTGTGATTGTACTCGTACATGTCGTGGTTGTATTTATATTTGTTGTGGTTGTATATATATATATACATGTTGTGGTATATATCTTTGGTACGATGACTATTTCTATTATGATTTTTCTCATGGTTATTTCCATTGTGATTTATCAGAAGTATGGCACCAAGGAAGGGTAAGAATGCACCAGAAACACCCGCCATGACTCAAGCCGCTATCCATAAGTTGGTCAGGGATAGTATTGCAGAAGCTCTAGAGATTGAGAGAGCTGAGGTTGCTGCAAGGGCTGCTGAGACTTCTTCTAATACAGGGACGGTTGAACCACCCACTAATAAGCGGGAATGTACATGGAAAGATTTCAAGATTAGTGATCCTATCAAATTTAAGGGCACTGAAGGAGCGGTTGCTTTAATCCGCTGGTTTGAAAAGACTGAGAATGTATTTCTCATGTGTGAATGCCCGGACGTCAGCAAGGTAAAATTTGCTACAGGTATGCTTCTTGATGAAGCTATGTCTTGGTGGAATTCGTATGCTCAGCCGATTGGTATGGAAAATGCTTACAAGCTTACTTGGGATCAATTCAAGAAATTGATGACAAAGAAGTTTTGCCCTCGTACTGAGGTGCAAAAGTTGGAAACAGAATTTTACGAGCTGGTAACTAAAGGCGATGATATCGAGACCTACATCAGGAAGTTTCAAGAGTTGGCTGTACTGTGTCCAACTATGGTTCCCGATGATGAGAAAAAGATGGAAAACTTCATTGGTGGGCTGCCTGAAAGTATTCGAGGAGATGTGATTTCTTTTGATCCTCAAACAATGGAAGAGGCTATCCGAATAACTCAGAAACTCATGGTCCAAGTGATAAAAGGAAAATCTGCTGTCAACAACAATAACCGTTCAAACAACACCAACTACACCAACACTCGAAACAACAACAACTATAACAACAACCGAAACCGCAACTATCCCAATAACCAAAACAACAACCCAAACAATAACAATAACAACAATAACAACAACAACAACAGCAACAACAACAACAACAACAACAACAACAACAACAACAACAAGAGAAGGTTTGATTACAACCAAGGTGGAAACGCTGTTCAGCCGCCACCTAAGAGGCAGGAAGTGGCAAGGGCCTATGCTGCCGGACCAACTGAAAGAAGAGGTTATGAGGGTAATCTACCCAAGTGTGAAAAGTGTCAGAAGCATCATAACCCAGGACGTTGCCCAGATCTATGTGGCAACTGCAAGAAGGCTGGTCACTACACCAAAGATTGCAAGAGTCCAAACTTTGGTGGCAATCAGAAACCACCGGTAACGTGTTTTGGCTGTGGAGAACTTGGACACTTTAGGAATGAGTGCCCAAAGAAGAAGAATCAAGGAACAGGAAACCAAAATGGAATGGCTCGAGGAAGAGCTTATGTCATGGGAGGAGAAGATATCAAGGAAGACCCGAATGTTGTTGCGGGTACGTTCCTCGTTAATAATCGTTATGCATCCATTTTATTTGATTCAGGAGCGGATAGAAGTTTTGTTTCTATTGCATTTGCACCTTTGCTTAACATAGAACCAACCCCATTAGACATTTCCTATATCGTTGAATTAGCCGATGGGTCTTTAGTTAACACCAACACCATTATCCGTGGTTGCACTATAAATTTCCTAAACCATCCATTCAACATAGACCTTATGCCAGTAGAACTTGGAAGTTTCGACGTTGTTATCGGTATGGATTGGTTATCTCGGCATCGAGCGAGAATTATTTGTGATGAGAAAGTTGTTCACCTTCCTTATAACGGTGAAACTTTGGTCGTTCATGGAGAGCGAAGTGGAACTAGACTCAGTATTATATCATGCATTAAAACCGAGAAGTACATAAAGAAGGGTTGTTATGCATTCTTGGCTCACATCACGGAGAAGAAGTCGGATGAGAAACGACTTGAAGATGTGCCAATTGTTAAGGAATTTCCAGAAGTTTTTCCGGAAGAATTGCCAGGACTTCCGCCAACACGACAAGTTGAGTTTCAAATTGAATTAGTGCCAGGAGCTGCACCAATTGCACGAGCACCGTATAGACTTTCACCTTCGGAGATGCAAGAATTGTCGAATCAATTGCAAGAACTTTTGGACAAAGGATTCATTAGACCGAGTTCCTCGCCTTGGGGAGCGCCGGTTTTGTTTGTGAAGAAGAAGGATGGAACTTTCAGAATGTGCATCGACTATCGTGAGCTGAACAAGTTAACGGTTAAGAACCGTTATCCACTCCCCAGAATTGACGACTTGTTCGACCAGTTACAAGGTTCTAGTTTTTATTCCAAGATTGATTTAAGATCCGGTTACCATCAACTTAAAGTTCGGGAAGAGGATATCCCGAAGACGGCATTTAGAACACGCTATGGTCATTATGAGTTTCAAGTGATGCCTTTCGGATTAACCAACGCACCTGCGGTATTTATGGATCTCATGAATAGGGTGTGCAAACCGTATCTTGATAAGTTTGTGATCGTATTCATTGACGATATCTTGATTTATTCCAAGAGTAAGGAAGATCACGAAGAACATCTCAGAACAATCCTGGAAGTACTCAAGAAGGAGCAATTGTATGCCAAATTTTCAAAGTGTGATTTTTGGATACGTAGAGTTCAATTTCTTGGCCATGTTATTGATAGCCAAGGATTACAAGTCGACCCGGTAAAGATCGAGGTAGTTAAAGATTGGGCTACGCCCAAGTCCCCTACGGAAATTCGTTAATTCCTAGGACTTGCCGGATATTATAGAAGGTTTATCGAAGGGTTTTCTAAAATAGCGAAGTCATTGACAAAGCTGACACAAAAGAATGAGAAGTACGAGTGGGGAGAAAAACAAGAATCCGCATTTCAATTATTGAAACAAAAGCTTTGTAGCGCACCGATTTTGTCACTACCTGAAGGTATTGAGAACTTTGTGGTATATTGCGATGCTTCGCATCAAGGACTTGGAGCTGTGCTAATGCAAAATGAGAAGGTGATAGCTTATGCATCTAGACAGCTTAAGATACACGAGAAGAATTAAACTACGCACGACTTGGAGTTGGGTGCGGTAGTTTTTGCACTCAAGATTTGGAGACACTACCTTTATGGTACAAAGTGTGTAATTTTTACCGACCACAAGAGCTTACAGCATATACTCGATCAGAAGGAACTTAATATGAGACAACGTCGTTGGCTAGAGTTGTTGAGTGATTACGATTGTGAAATCCGATATCACCCAGGGAAAGCGAATGTTGTAGCAGATGCACTTAGCCGAAAAGAACGACTTAAACCTTTGAGAATTAGGTCATTAGGAATGACTATCATTTCGCCATTACCATCGAAGATCTTAGAAGCTCAGATTGAGGCTCTCAAAGAAGAAAATCGACCACATGAGAAACTTTATGGTATGCCAGAAAGCGAAAATGGCTTTGTAAAGAGATCAGATGGAGTGTTATGCTTCAAGGACCGAAGTTGGATACCACTCTATGGTGGAGTGCGAGAATTGATTATGCATGAATCACACAAGTCAAAGTACTCTATTCATCCAGGTTCTGATAAGATGTATCAGGATCTCAAAAAGCTTTATTGGTGGCCGAACATGAAAGCAGAAATTGCTACGTACGTCAGCAAATGACTTACTTGTGCTAAAGTGAAAGCCGAATACCAGAAACCGTCAGGGTTACTTCAACAACCAGAGATTCCACAATGGAAGTGGGAACGTATTGCTATGGACTTTGTGACTAAACTTCCAAAGACGTCAGGAGGTTTCGATGCTATTTGGGTAATCATTGATCGACTTACCAAATCAGCTCATTTCATACCCATTAGAGAGACTTATACAATGGAACAACTTGCTAGACTTTATGTCAAGGAAATCGTCTCAAGACACGGAGCACCAGTTTCCATCATTTCCGACAGAGATAGTCGTTTTACTTCAAACTTTTGGCGGTCATTACAAGATTCTTTTGGATCCAAGTTAGACATGAGCACTGCTTACCATCCTCAGACCGATGGTCAGAGCGAGAGAACTATTCAGACACTTGAGGACATGCTGCGAGCATGTGTGATTGATTTTGGAAATGGTTGGGCTAACCATTTGCCGTTAATCGAGTTTTCCTATAACAACAGTTACCATTCAAGCATTAAGGCTGCACCATTCGAGGCACTTTATGGTCGTAAGTGTCGATCTCCAGTTTGTTGGGCCGAAGTCGGTGAAGTACAATGTACTGGCCCAGAAATGGTACAAGAAACAACAGAAAAGATAATTCAGATTCGAGAGAGACTCGAAACTGCTAAAAGTCGACAGAAAAGCTACGCTGATGTTCGACGCAAACCATTGGAATTTCAGGTCGGGGATAAAGTTATGTTGAAAGTCTCGCCTTGGAAAGGCGTGATACGATTTGGAAAACGCGGGAAATTGAACCCGAGATACATTGGGCCATTCAAGATCCTGGAGAGGATTGGTCCGGTTGCTTACAAGCTTGAACTTCCATCAGAACTTAGCAACGTACATAACACGTTTCATGTTTCGAACCTCAAGAAATGTCTTTCGGACGAGTCTGCCATTATACCATTAGAAGAAATACAACTCGATGACAAGCTTAACTTTGTGGAAGAACCAGTTGAAATAATGGACCGCGAGATCAAACAGTTGAAACAAAGTCGAATTCCGATCGTGAAGGTTCGCTGGAATTCTCGAAAAGGACCCGAGTTTACTTGGGAACGAGAAGATCAAATGCGACGCAAGTATCCACAACTTTTCACCGAGCCTATTACCGAGACCAACACTAACTGAATTCAGGGACTGAATTCCTTTTTGGATGGGCGACTGTCACAACCCACAATTTCAGGTCATTTTTCCAAACTTCGACATTCTACTATTCACAAATTATTATTCATTGATCACTATTCATCGTTTTTTAGGTCAATTTGACATTCCGATACACATTCAGAAATTTTACTATTCACTTGACACTATTCATTTCCGAGAGAAAACCACTATTCACGTGCATTACTCATGACGTCGTAAATTTAGTTTACGAGTGTTCAAATTCGCGTAACCGTATTGGTTCAGGAGCGAATTCATGCATTATTATCAGGGACATTTCATACGAACTAGAAATAGTCGACATATCATCATTAGGGCACTTGCATACTATCCCACTCGTAGGATAAATAAATTAATACTTTTGGTACAATTAACGATTTACGTATGTTTATTTTAAATAAACACTAATACGCGAACTATAAATGTGACTAACACGTCCAACACTCCCGACTATGATCCCAATATATTTTTATATTCATTTTTATAATATAAAAATTATAATATTAATTTACCCGGTATTTTGGATATTTATTTTAATTATTAACTTAAGTTTACTAAAACTTCGACGGTTTTCGTAGAAATTAAACTATAATTATCTAAACACCCAATAATTTTATCCAACCTATTTTTATAATTTTTATAACTTTATTATGACCCGGTTAACTCCGTTAAAATTTATTTTTAGTTAACCCGGTACCCGGTACATTTTTAAAACTACACATAACACTTAATAATGCATTTTAACACCAAAGTCTTACCCACATTCCCCCCCCCCCCCCCTTGACTTTGCCGCCCCCCCCCATACCCCTCTCTTACTAACTCACTTACACACTCCATTCTTCATTAATATTTCACACTAACTATATATAATAATAATAACAACAATAATACAAAACTACTTTACTAAATCTTTTCTATCTCATTTTCACTTTGCAAGCAAACTTATTCTCTCTTTTGCTCTCTACAACCCACGGCCACAAGGAAGAAAGGAGGAGCAAGACAAAAATTATTTTCCAAGATCAAGTGTTATTATAGTTTAATTAAGTATTTCTTACAAGGTTTTGAAATATAAACTCAAGAATACTAAGGTTTTATCATCTAATCACACCACCTTTTCAAGTAAGTTATCAAGTTAATTTTTATGTTTTCATCAAGTATTTACTTATATCTTATAGCTTTCATGCTTTGATCCATGCACAAAATAGTTATACCACTATATTTTTACAAACTTTTGATCGTACAAGCCCTAGAAGTGATTTTTGGTTAGATCCTTGTTAGATCTACTTGGTTTTGATGATTAGGAACCCATGACACCCTAAGAAGGTGTATGGTAGGATTAGATTAGCTTTGTGGTGTTTGAAAGTGGTTTGGATGAAGATGGAACTAGATTAGAACCCTAGAAATGGTTTTTGAAACACTTGAAATACCTACTGTCCCTATTTCTATTTCGTGGGAAAATCAGTGGTTGATGGCTAATTTTTGACCAAAGATTTAGAAAATACTTTCAAAAACGAAACTTTAGGCGAAAGAACGGATTAAAACGAGTTTATAACGAAGGAGATACGATTTTTGCAAATTTAACGACGAAAACTATTTTTACAAAAACTGCTTGCTGTTTGGCAGATTTCAATGGGTAAAAAGAGGTATTAAACGTAACCTAGAGGAGCCGAGTTATCAAAAATATATTAGTATATACAAAGACGAATCCGTGGACATAAAGAACAAGGAAAACGAGCTTAAAACGACCAAGTTATAACCATTCTAACATCGTCAAACTATATATATATATATATATATAGTCACAAATAAAAATAATAACGTACGTACTAAATGGTATATTTTCTAGCAACGTTACTAATGGCTATTTTCTTAACAAATGAATACGTACGACCCGAGGGAATATTTATACGACATGACGACGTCATTCTAAGGTTTTGATACGAGGATTATAACGCTAACTTTTTCGTACGAGTTAATATGACAAGTTATATACTTCTTTAAATGGACTTATTTTTCCTAAGTATAGAAACTATTTTACTATGACGATAACTAGTATTTCCAAATTACGAGTGGTATGAGTATCATGTGCATGTGCATTCATTTCATTACGACTTGATCTTAATTAGATCGCGATTATTCATTTAGGTTGCGGCTAGTGTACGCGCCTCATTGTTCCGACTACTCTTACATCATTGTACCATCGTTGTATCATCCTTTTGAGGTGAGTTCTCATAGCCCCGTTTTAATTACTTATTTGATTTTAAATCCCACGGGGGAGAATACATTGCACAATTATTTTTGTACATGCCCAAGTATATCAAATTCCATACATTGCTTAAGTTGCCTACTACCAAGTTAAGTCCCCTTATATATATCATGGACCGTTAATTTTAGCTAAGCGAGAGTGAGTGGATAGATCTATCGAGGGTGACGCCTCCATTCGTGTTTGGGTTGCTCCAAATGGGACGAATGCATTTCATGTCTTAACGAATTGAGTGTCTGGTAAACACTCTGGTGGGGCATTACAAAGTCTAGCTTCGGGGTCATGAGCTTAAGAGCCAATGTAGCATTTTGACATTTGTGTCGGTTTACTTATTACTTGTGGCTTATGTACTTACGATTTACTTACAAACCTATGATTATTCATCAACTTTATGTTGACCGTTTTTCGCAATGTATTTCTCAGGTAACTAAGGCATATTCTCATGGCATTGCATGGAGTCACTTTGTGTATCAAGGATGACGCGTCACTTTTGGATTTCATGCACTTTGAACTATCGTTTGATTGTACTAAACTTGTTTCCTTAAACCTTTTCCAACTTTTGGGACCTATGTTTTATAACTTTGAATATTTTGAATGAATCAAACGATGTATTTTATAAACGACACTTTAGGTCGTTCAATATATCCTGGTTGTGTGCTATGATCCGTTACACCCTCAGGTATTCCATTCCGCTGCCATTCAGGTATTTTGGGGGTGTTGCAGATGGATAACCCAGTCAATTTTTACTCGCGGGTGGGTCGTGGGTGAAAAAGGAACCCACAATGGGTTGTGAATTGGTGACGGGTAAGTGTATACATATTTACTAATATGTCATAACTTATGCATCTTCTAATCAAGTTTGATTTTCAAAACATTCGGAAACATGTGTGCAAATATTACGTATCACAAACGCACGGGTTTACCCTCGGGCATAGGCATTTGAAAAAGATTGTATCTGTAGATGGGCGGCAGGCGGGTAACGGACGAAGATATATTGCCACGGGTGCCATCCTTACTTTTAAAACGCAGTTCAACATACAAAGATTTATCCCTTTCACGTTTTAACCGTCTTAGACAAAGATGCCTCCCAACTAGTTAAGTTGTAATATATATAGACATTAAATTGTGAAACACTACAACTTAAATGCAAAAAATAAATAAGTAGATGAAATGAAAAGTTAATGGGGAATTGGATGTGAAGATATATAATGTACAAAACATGATAGAACATGAACGGAATAGATTATGTTTGAGATCCTTCATGTTATCGTTGTGGTTTCATAGCAAAAACAAAACAAATAAAAATAAACTAGTCCCACATCGCCCCTTTCATAAATGTTTACTATGAAGAGTTCATAAGTTCCATCTTACGGAGTACGTAATAATTTAGACTTAAACTAATAATAGCTATTAAACTTAGTATGACTTGTAAGAAATGAGTCTAGTTATATTAAAAACCAAAGTTTTCTTACATACTAAAGGACTCATCCCCACCATCCATCTAAAAATAAATCAATGACTGAGATTAAAAGCATTTTAATATTTCATCAATTTTTTATAATTTAAATATCTCTTAAGCCGTTAATCGTTAAGTGAAAATAATTACACCATCGCGACGAGCATTTAATTATCTTTCTATAGACGGGCACTTTGATATACTTTCGACAAAAAAATCATTTTTTTCACGTTTTTTTTTCATGTCCAAAAAAATCACATGTGATATGTAATATCACATGTGATTTTTTCGATCACGAAAAAAAGTGAAAAAAACGAAGAAAAAAAATTGTCGAAAATATATCAAAGTGTCTATCTATAAAAAGATAATTAAATGCTCGTCGTAACGGTATATTTTTTTTCGCTTAACGATTAATGGTTTGAAAGTTATTAATATTTGAAAAAAATGATGAAAGTGGGTTTTTTAAATTGTTGTGATTAATCTCATCCATTAGATCAAATAAAGATGGAGAGTGAAGATTAGTCCCTTAGTATGTAAAAAAAAGTTTGGTCCTGAAATGATCTTAAATCGTTACAAATAGCCATGAGTGAGTGTGACTACTATGGCCTTATAATCTTATATTAACTTGTCCCAAATAAGTCATATTTCACATCAGTGACATCACTTGGTGGATAGCAAACTGATGAGAAGATCCTACGAAAACCAGCTCACTTTTAAAGCCAAGGGGGACCTTGTAAAAACCAACTCGCTTTTACCGAGGAGTCGGAGTGACGTTACCTTTTTTCTTTTTATGCTTGTTTTTACAAAACAATTTATATAATGAGTAAATTACATGGTCCCTGTGGTTTTAGCTGAATTTCAGGTTTAGTTCTAGTTATAGAGAAATCGCCGTAACGGTTGGTTAATTTTTTGAGAATTTGTTTTAAGCTTTTCAATCCCACATCGACCAAAAAGAAGATATGTTGCTTCTTTATATATTACAGCGTGTACCATTGATACATGTCTGGATTAGTATTATGTTGATGGGATACTATATTAGCATTAGGTTCATGCAAAGAAGCTACTTCTCAGTGTAGTACCCATTAACTCGTACAATATCTAAAGTTTTTATATCATTTTGAAAACGTAAGATTTGGTTTTCTTAGTCTAAGTAAGTTTGTTGCTAACCTTGGTAATTATGTTCAACGACAATGTCATATTTTGGTAATTCTATTTTTTATAAGCATGCTAATTTGTTATTTATACCTTTTTTGTAGTGGCTTAACGAACATTAGAAGAATGTGTGTGTATATATATATATATATATTGTTGATACAAAAGTTGGGCTTACCTGGTTATTGGGCTTTTGCTCTTATATCAATTCGCTTCTTAGCACTTTGTTACCTGCGCACTAAGAAAATAAACAACACCGTTAGGCTTATCGAGGGATTGTCTCCCCCGATTAGACTCCGGCGTGAGAGTAAGTAATCGATTTAGGGTTTAGTTGAAGAGTTAGGGATTGTGTAAATCGTACCTTGAATGAGAATCGTGTGATTCTATATATAGGGCTAAGAAACCGTGTTTCTTGCTCCTTACTCTTCGCACGTGTGGTGCTTATCCGAGGTAAGGATATCTATTCCTTGAATAGATAATTCTTATCATGTACCCGGTGGGTTTGGTTAGGCCTTTGGGCTTTATGAGCCCAAAGAGTTAATACTGCGGCCCATACCATTGTCATGGTAGCCCATTCGTGATGGGCTTAGGTGTGAGTAATGTCTATCATTTGGGCTTGCGGCCCAGATATAGGCTATACGTCATCATGTCCCCCCAGTCTAGTGTGCGCGGCGCGTAGCCGTGGGTACTAGACTAAATATCATCAGCGGTAAGCGTTGCGGGAAATGAAACAAATGTTACCGCCTTTTTGTGGGTGTAATGCACCTAATAGTATCAAAATGGATGCCTCGAAAATCGGGGGTGGTGTCCACGTAGCCCTCGTAATTCGGGAAAAAGTGCATGTACCCGTTCGTCTCCCAGCCATACATTTTCTGTGAGTGGGTTCCACGTGGAGGAGAATTAGGGTTTTTACCACTCCTATATAAGAGTCACCGCCCCCCCCTTTTTTACAATCACACAGTAAAAAAAACACACAACCACTATTCATCTTCTTCTTCTTTTTGAGAGCATTTTTTGCAAAGAAACCTTTTAACTTTCGTAGGTAATCTTTGTGTGCGTCCCACTTAGTTTTAAGATGAAAATGGTTGCTCAGTTAGAGGATTTTCGCTCTGCGATGTCCATTGAGGACGTGACGCAATTTTCTTCCGACTATTTTGTGCCTTTGGATGTACGTCCAGAGGCTCCAGATGTCGACGCGTGTATAGCTGACTTCCCCGAAGGGAAGATAGGTCTATACACGAAATTTTTTGAGTACGCGAATTACCACGTACCCATATCTGTGTTTCTGAGCGATTTGCTCAATCACTATCGCCTTCACATCTCTCAGCTGCACTGTATAGGTGCAGCGAAGGTGTCGAATTTTAAGGTAAACTGCCGTTTACTTGCGATAGAACCAACCGTGGAGTTGTTCCGCTCCTTTTACCACTCAACGTGGTCAAATGGTTGGGTTTCCTTTGCGAAGCGCCAGGGGGCGCTTCAATGTTATACGGAGAAGGTTGACGCCCTTAAGAATTGGAGGGAGTATTTCTTTTGGGTAGACGACGTAGTCTTTCCCTCCCCTTTTGAGTTTTATACTCAGGCGTCCTTACCAAGGGATGGGCGCCCCGCACCCGGTTCCTACAGGCTTGCTGACGCGCAGACTTTAGATGCCAATCGACTGGCCATTAACCCCTATCCGGAGGAGTTTTTGGTACATGTGAGGTTGAGTCGCGCTTATTTTGGCGCTGCAGATGAGGTTCCCACTTTCCTGAGTGAGGATGGTCGGGGTGGGTGTTCATCCTTTGTACTTCCTTGTTTGTAAGTCTTTTATTCTTGTCTTTCGCGCATTTCTAACTAATCCTTCTTTGTTTTTTCTTGCTTTATTCGGTGTGTGCAGAAATGGACCTGTTCGCGGTGGTGAAGTTGGATAAGCCAAAGCAGGTGACTATAGGGGTGCGTCCTCTAAAGGAAGGGGAGCAGCCCTTGCTTGATGCGATCGCGAGGCATTTGACTGTCCTGCCTGCGACGGTCCCCGAGGACACGCCACCACTCGAGGTGACGCCCGTCCAGAGTGTAGCACCTGAGGTGGTGGTGGCGCCTACTGTAGAGGCGGTGCCTGATGAGGAGGTGGCGCGCGAGGAGGCGCGATCAGGATCGTCTGACAGCATCCGGATCCTGAAACCTGAGGAGGTGCTGAGGGAGGAGGTTGCGCAAAGTTCGAAGCGCAAGACCGAGGCTGGGGCTAGTGATACTAGGAAAAGGCGTCGACACGTCATCAGAGATGCGGAGTCGAACGCGGAAGAGACCTCTACCTCTGGCGCTCGGTTGAAGGTTGACGACGTCTCTCCATTTCTGTAAGTGTGAATTTTCTTCTCCCTTTTTTTTTTTTTTTTTTTTTTTTTTTTTTTTTTTTTAAAGATTACTTGTTGTAATACTTGTTGACTGCCTTTGTTTCGTAGGGATGACGCTGCGAAGGACGATGAGGTTTCCTCTCCGCAGAATGAAAACAGGGAGGGGAAGACCAAGGATGCTGATGGTGGTGAGGCGCAGCAACTAATTGACGAGTTGGCTGCGACTACTGCACGTCAGGTTGAGCTGGTGGCGCAGCTGAAGGGGAAGTATGCTGGGGAGAGTCGTGCTCTTGCCCAGAAGGAGGAGGAGTTGGTGATACTCCGCGCGCAATTGTCGGATGCGCAAGTGGAGCTGGGGGCCTCGAGGGCCTATGCTGAGAAGATTGCTCAAGATAAGATGAGCATTTTGGCTGACCTGAAGTATGCGAGGGCGAAGCTCGAGCAAATAAAGGCAAAGACTACCTGGTCGGTGTCTTATCTTGAGGAAAAGAGGGCGGAGCATTATGCTAGCCTTCAGGAGTTCAAGGAGCGTATTGAGAAGGCGGTCTCGATGCATGAGGAGAAGCTGTGCGCCCTCAGCATAGAGTATGACGAGGAGTTGTACCCCCATCTGATGTCTACTATAGCCGAGCGCAGGTATCCTTACTTCTTTGTCTTTAAAATTACTTCATCGCCCTATCGTTTATCATACACAATTGTTTCTTTGTGAATGCAGATGGTTGATCAGCCATGGGCTGCGCCTGGCAGCCCTGAGCACATTAGAGTCTGCGGAGGTAGTGGAAGCTTTTGGGAAGGTTGTACACTGCGTGATGGCGCGCGGTCGATCGCAGGCCATGGAGGACCTTCGTGAGGCCAAGTTGTTGGAGAAGGATTTGGCGGAAATCCCTGGTTACAGCTCTACGGCCTATGATGAGCTACTGCAGGCGATGGCGGGGCTAAAGGTCCTTCAATTGCCGCACATAGGGAAGTTGGAGCGCGACCAAGATGACCCCATAGATGTGCTAATGGCGGGTCTGACTTTGCAGCGTCATCTTGGGGAGAACGCGGAAGAGGAATTAGATTATTATCTAAAACCGAATGTCTCGCAGCTTCAAGTCCCTGTGTTCGCGCGGCCTCGCGACATCCTCAAGCCCTTTGCTCTGGAGAAGGAAATCCCTTTGAAGGAGGTGCTAGAGCGTCACGAGCAAAGGGTTGCCTTAAAGAAGGGTATTAAAGGCAAGGCTGTGATGTGCGGCATCGGTGCTGCACACCTTCCCCGATCGGATGGCGTGGCTGTGAGCGTTCCGACCGTATCTCTCAAGGATGCTATAACCTTGAGTAAGCTTAAGGAGGCGGGGAGTTCCGCCGCTCCAGAGGAGGGTTCCGAGCATCGCCATAGTATATAGGCTTTGTATAGTTATGTATCTTTCCGCTTGTAATTAATAATTGTTGAATGAGATACACTTTTGGTTATATATATGCATTGTTTGCTAAGTTTGAATTTTAACTAAGTCTTTTAAGTACGTGACTTTGAAGAATTATGCTTGCATTGTTTGCGAAGTTTTATTATTTGACCAAGTGTTTTGGCTCGTTATATTGCTAAGCTTGTACGGTGTACTTGGTATATGTGCATCCGTCGTGGGGTGCGCACGCGAAACTTACTTCGACGTCTCGAGAGTAAGGCGCTTAGCAAGGATGCGTGATCCAATGTTGATGGGTTTGCAACCCTCTTATTCAACGAGTAAATTAGTAGGTTAACTTATCCTTTATGCCTTCGTGGGTCTTTAAGTGGTGCATGCACGCCATGTAGGCAGAAATATAAGATAAACAATATTGACATATATGCAATAAAGTAAAAATGTGCTATGGAGTTAGCTAGAAACCATAACATTTTATTAATACTTGCAAGTTATTTGAAAAAATAGAAAATACAATTCCTAGAAAAGAAAAGAAAAATAAACACTTATTGAGCACCACGTAGGGTGCAAAGGTGTTTGTGTAAGGGCCGTAGCCTAAAAGTAACATCTTTTGAGATTGCAAATGTTCCAAGTGCGCGCAAGGTCGTGACCTTCCGTGTCGCGCAGTCTGTATGCGCCATTGCCGAGCGCGTCTGTGACCTCGTAAGGTCCTTCCCATTTAGGGCCGAGCTTGCCTGTGTCTTCTGCGTGGCTCGCATCGTTGGCGCGGTAAACAAAGTCTCCTGGTCTGAATGAAGTGTGTTTGACCTTTGCATCATAATACTTCTTCATTTTTGCCTTGGCCTTTGCTTCGCGTATAGCTGCGCGTTCGCGTCTTTCTTCCAGTATGTCTAAATCTATGCGCCGTTCCTCGTCATTTGTCGTGACGTTGACCTCTGCTGTGCGTATAGTTGGCATTCCTATTTCGGCGGGTATGACGGCTTCTGTTCCATAGACTAGGGAAAATGGCGTGTCGCCAGTACTGGTTTTGATTGTTGTGCGATGCGCCCATAAGACGTGCGAGAGCTCATCTACCCACTCTCCTTTATGTTTGTCAAGGCGCGCTTTGATTCCTTCGCCTAGACTGCGATTCGCGTGCTCAACTAGGCCATTGGTTTGTGGGTGTTTGACTGAAGCAAAGTGCTGTGTGATGTTCAATTGTGCGCACCAATCTTTGAATGGGTTATCACATAATTGTTTTCTGTTGTCTGATATGATCTCGCCCGGTAAGCCGAAGCGACAGACAATGTTGTCCCAAACAAAGCGTTTGACTTGGTTTCCTGTGATATTTACCACCGCTTTTGCTTCAATCCACTTTGTAAAGTAGTCTATGGCTACGATGAGGAATTTTACTACTCCAGCTGCAACAGGGAAAGGTCCTGCTATGTCAATACCCCATTTGTAAAATGGCCATGGTGAGGTGATTGGTGTTAACTCTTGTTGTGGTCGACGCGGAATTGGTCTGTGTACTTGGCAATTGCTGCATTTTCTTATCAGGTCGCGTGCGTCGCGATGCATTGTTGGCCAATAGTATCCTGACCTCAGAGCGCTTGCTACCACGGATCGTGGCCCTGAGTGCATACTACACGATCCTGCATGCATTTCGCGGAGGACGTAGTCTGCTTGGAGGGGTCCAACACATCTGAGCCATGGCTGTAAGAAAGATCGTCGATAGAGTACGTTATCGCGTAACTCGAATCGTTGCGCTGTGCGCCGTATTCTTCGAGCATCTTTATGATCTTGGGGTAGGATTCACTTGCTAATAAATTCGATGATAGGTGTCATCCACGTATGATCTTGTTCCTCTATCACCGTTGATATCTCCATATCCAAGATTGACTTGTTTTTAAGGGTTTCCACTAATACCTGTTTTGAGAGGTGTGCGAAGCTTGTGGATGCGATCTTGCTGAGTGCGTCCGCCTTCCTGTTGTCGCCTCTAGGTACTTGTTTTATTGTGAACCTATCGAAGTTCTTGATCAAGGATTTTGTCTTTTCCAAGTATTGGACCATGTGTTCATCCTTGGCTTCGTATTCACCTAACACGTGGTTAGCAACTAGGCGCGAATCTACGTTTGCTTCTAGGTTGCGTACGCCCATTTGGATTGCACTGCGTAGTCCGGCTAGTAGGGCTTCATATTCTGCCTCATTGTTTGTGGTTGTGAATTCAAATCGCAGTGCGTAGGTGAATTCCATACCTTCTGGATTTGTAAGGATAAGGCCTGCGCCTGATCCATCTACGCATGAAGACCCATCTGTGAACAGGATCCAGGGTTCTTGTAAATCTGCTTTGGCTGCAGATGTCGGGCTGTCGCTATCTGGCTTCTCCACGATAAAATCGGCTAAGACTTGTCCTTTGATTGCAGTGCGCGGCCTGTATGAGATATTATACTCACTTAGTAGTACACTCCATTTTTGTAAGCGTCCTGATGCGTCAGGCTTAGAGATAACTTGTTTAATTGGCTGATCAGTGATTACCACTATTGGATGCGCTTGAAAGTATCTACGAAGCCTTTTTGCTGCGAACACTAGAGCTAAAACTAGCTTTTCCATTGCGCTGTAGTTAACCTCTGTTTTCTTTAGGGCTTTGCTTACAAAGTATATGGGTGTTTGGACGGAGTCTCTGTCTGTCAATAGTACTGCGCTAACTGCTCCATAGGTCGCCGATAAATACATGATTAATTCTTCCCCTGGTCGCGGCGCGACGAGTTTTGGAAGGGATGCCAGATGGTTTTTAAGTTGTTGGAAAGCTTCTTCTGCTTCATTAGTCCAGCGAAATTCTCCCTTCTTTGTGCACTTCGTGAGTGTTTTAAAAAGGGGAAGGGATTTGTCTGTTGACTTGGATAAGAAACGATTCAGCCCTGCTAACTTTCCATTCAGTGATTGGACTTCTTTGAGTGTGCGTGGGGAGGGGAGGTCAATAACAGCCTTTGTCTTTTCTGGGCATGGTTTGATTCCATCAGGTTCTATCAAATACCTGAGGAACATGCCTTCTGTCGCGCCAAAGGTGCACTTCTTGGGATTCAACTTCATGTTTATCCGCCCCAACGTTCGGAATGTTTCCTCTATGTCGCGCACTAACTCGTCCTCTGTATGGCTTTTAATGACAAGGTCGTCAACGTAGACTTCCAAGTTGCGGCCTACTTGTTTTTCGAAGGCTGTATCCACCAGTCGTTGGTACGTCGCGCCTGCGTTCTTTAGGCCAAAAGGCATTTTTGTGTAGCAGTATACTCCTTGACTGGTGTGGAAAGCTGTCTTTTCTTCATCTTCCACTGCCATCTGGATCTGATGATACCCTTTGTATGCATCTAGGAAGCATTTGAAGGGGTATCCGCACAAGGATTCGACCTTCCAGTCTATTTCTGGCAGTGGATAGCAGTCTTGTGGACATGCTTTGTTGAGGTCTGTGAAGTCCACGCACATTCTCCAACTACCGTCGCTCTTTTTCACCATAACTGGGTTAGAAAGCCAGTCGTGATAGTATACTTCTCGCATGATGCCTGCGTCCACTAGCTTGTGTACTTCTTCCAGAATAGCCTTTGCACGATCTGGGGCCTGGCCGCGCTTCTTTTGTCGTATTGGAGGGTATCCTTGTCGGATTTGTAGCTTATGTTCTGTGATAGATCGTGGTACTCCAGTCATATGTTTTGGTTCCCATGCGAAGATGTCTAGGTTCTTCTGCAATAGTGCGCATACAGCTGCTTTACCTTTGTCAGATAAAGATCCTCCAATCGAGACTTGTTGTTCCGGATAATCTGGATGAATGGCGACTTTTAAATTTGGCATCTTTTCCGTGAGCTGTTCTGGAGTGGTCTCTGCTTCAGTGGTGGCTGCGATGTATTCTCTTAGTGGTACTGTGGTGTTGTAGAGGGTGACAATTCCTCCTTCCACTGGGAATTTAAGTATTCCGTGCGCTGTGGATGGTACTGCGCGCATGGATGATATTCCTGGTCTTCCTATGATACCATTGTATGGTGAGGGAGACTTTATTACCATAAAGTTTATCCATGCTGCGGTTGAGTGTTGTTCATCTCCTACGACCACCAACAAGCGTAGCTGCCCCATGGGCCAGATCTTTTCTCCTGTAAATCCTGTTAATGATGTCGTAGCTGGTATCAATTGACTTTGGAGTTCAGGTCGCAGTCTTTTGAAACAGTGATCATACAGGATGTCCGCGGACGCTCCTCCATCAATATACATGCGGTGGATGTCGTGTCCGCCTGTATGTATTTCAATGGTTAGAGGCTCCACGACTGCGTTGTCCGCAGCTATGGTAGGGAAGGATATCTCTTTTTCTGGAGAGAACTTTTGGCTGATTTTTTGCTTTATCTTGCGCTGCCATGATTGTATCATGTATATAGTATCAGCTTTTTCCTTTGGGGGTTCTTTCTTGCCCCCATTTCTCTGTCTGTCTTTTCCTTCCTTGATGTTTTTTACGAGGTGGTCCATCCTTCCTTCTCTAACTAATTTTTTGATTAGTTGTTTTAGTTGGACGCACTCGTTGGTTGTATGGCCTTTTTGGCCGTGGTACTCGCAGTATCCACTACCTAGGCGCTTTTCCTATGCAGTGCGCATTGGTGGTGGCTTTGGGAAGTTCGCACCTTCTGTTACAAATATCTCTCTTGGAGTTTTAGTGAGAGGAGTATATTTGTCGTTGTCTCTTCCACTGCGGTAATTCCTGCTGCGGTTGTTGTTTTGGTCATTGGATTGTTTCCACGGCTGTTCTTGTTGCCTATAGTTTGAATATCCTTTCATACTATCCGCAGCAGCTGCTTCTCCCTGTATAAAGGATCTAGTGCGCTTTGTTAGCTCATCAAAAGATTGTGGAACTTTGTCATTAAGCTTCCGGATGAGTTCTGGGTTATTGATTCCATTCATGAACCCTGAAATTTTTAGGATTTCAGGACATGCTTTGACCTGTATGCACTCATCTTTGAAACGTTCCATAAAAGCGCTGGTTGATTCCCCTTGACGTTGCTTCACTCTTGCCAATTCTACGGGATTTTTAGCGCACTTCTTTCGCTGGGTGAAGTTAAGGCAGAATGCTTTCCGTAATTCCTCAAATCCGCCTATACTCCTACGTGGGAGTTTGCTAAACCATGTGCGCGCGTTTCCTACCAACGTGGAATTAAACATGTGACACCACACAGGCTGTGGCCAATTTTCGATAGTTGCGGCTGACTCGAAAATTTTTAGGTGGTCGTCCGGATCACCTGTTCCATCATATGTTTTCACGTTAGCGGGCATGCGCCTGCGCTTGTGGTCTGAGTAATCGCTTATGCGCCGTGTAAACGCATCAATTTTCTGGCGTCGCCATGGGAGAGACATGTCTTCATTCTCCTCCTCGCGACGTCTTCCTTTTGACTTCCAGTGTCCTGTTTCTTTATCCTCGTTGTCCGAGGAGTCGCTGGAAGAAGGATAGTCTCTTTTTCGGCGCTTGCGTCTGCTCCTTTCAGAAGAGGAGCCTGAGGGATCTCTGTTTGGGGATCTTCTTCTCCCCAATCTGTCTTGGATCCGCCTACTCCCAGGTTTGGAAGATCCTTGGCTTGGCGAATGTTGAGGCCCTAATCGATCATGTATTCCCCGACTGCCAAGTCTGGAATGGACATTGGTGCGCCTACCGCTGTCTCCAGAATTTTGTGAGTCAGATACTGCACCTAACCTATCATGGATAGTGGTACGTTCTGCACGTCTTCCTCGTGGGTGACGTGGTGGTGATGGTTCGCGTTCTGGACCAAAATTGAGTCGGGTTTGTAGGTCCGCGCCTGCTCTTCTTGCTGCTTCTTCTTGCATGAGGGCGGTTAGGGTTTCATAATTTTGGGACACAAAATTTCCCAAAGTTAGATCGCGTGCATCCTCAGTTGTTGCAAGAATTTCTGCCTCAGTATTAGGCACTCTGTTACGTTCAGGTGCGCCTGGCATCGCAGTGTTGTTCACTGCGGGTATGGCCTGATGAGGAGTGATGAAGAGGTTGCGCTGGAGTTCCTCAATGCTTGGGGACACTGGTGTGACTGTGGTAGTCCTTACGGGCAGTTCTACTGCTAGACGAGGTGGGGTTGTTCCTGCCTCGTGGTGACCAGGTGAGCTGGTTGTTCCAGCAGCTTGTCTGGAGGTCGGATCTTGTTGATTCTTCCTCTGATGGTCACGCTTTTCTGACTGCGGAGTCCGCTGGCTTGAATTCTTATGCTTCGTCATTCTAGTTTTTAGTAGGGTCCCACGGATGGCGCCACTTGTTGATACAAAAGTTGGGCTTACCTGGTTATTGGGCTTTTTCTCTTATATCAATTCGCTTCTTAGCACTTTGTTACCTGCGCACTAAGAAAATAAACAACACCGTTAGGCTTATCGAGGGATTGTCTCCCCCGATTAGACTCCGGCGTGAGAGTAAGTAATCGATTTAGGGTTTAGTTGAAGAGTTAGGGATTGTGTAAATCGTACCTTGAATGAGAATCGTGTGATTCTATATATAGGGCTAAGAAACCGTGTTTCTTGCTCCTTACTCTTCGCACGCGTGGTGCTTATCCGAGGTAAGGATATCTATTCCTTGAATAGATAATTCTTATCGTGTACCCGGTGGGTTTGGTTAGGCCTTTGGGCTTTATGAGCCCAAAGAGTTAATACTGCGGCCCATACCATTGTCATGGTAGCCCATTCGTGATGGGCTTAGGTGTGAGTAATGTCTATCATTTGGGCTTGCGGCCCAGATATAGGCTATACGTCATCATATATATATATATATATATATATATATATATATATATATATATATATATTTACCGTAACATAACTAATTCGCATCCATTTTAGGCCCAATACTATTATTATTAGTTCATATATAGAAAGAAAACCAGATTTTGGGATTGAATGTAGATGGTGAGTTATATTTCTGAATTTCTACTTCATGAGTGAATCGGTTGTTATGCGTACGACTTGTAAATATCTTGCCAACTAGAACAACTTCTTGTACAGTTACTCTTCGGTGAAAGTTTTTTTTCCCAGTACCACATCAATCAAGGAGAAGAAAGTTTGCTTACTAATATAGCGTACATTTGCCTTATGTGAATAGAGATTTATATTATGTTGTTGGTGTTGAACTCAAGATTAGGGGTGCAAACTGTTAGATTATGGACATTATTTTAGTAGTCGTATGTTAGAATCGAACTCGAGATCACGGGATTGCACACAATACGTATGAAGAGAAAAAGAAATAATTATTTGTAAATGTTATAAGTAATTATTAATAAACACAAAACTAATAATAGTAATTAGTATTTAATGATAAATGACTAATGACCTATTGACGAAGATTAGGAAAGTAATACTAATGAACATTTGGAAACAAGGGAAGGTTCCGGAATCCCTTTGGGATTACATAACCGATCGGCCAAGGGGTTTCTCCACCTCCTTTGTGCCTTGAGCTCCAAGTTTCAATTAGTATATATACAAACCCAAGATGTATTGTTTTCATATAACTTGTACACACACATCTTGGTGTTTTCTCTCCTCTTCTTTGTCCCATAATCGATCCATCTAAATAATCCCTAAGGGATTCGATTTTCATTGATCTATAAAGTTTTGTGTTTAATTTACTTGCATAAACTTTTTCTTGAATTAGTACGTGTGTACAAGAACGTGATTCAAACACATTATTGTTTGATTCTTGGATTGAATTACAAAAGAGGTAAGGGGTAATTCTTATGATCCACATAAACCCTAACTAGGGTTCTTGATTTGAAGATTGCATTCGATTCTTGTTCGGGCTAGAATCGCAAAGGTTGGTTTACTTTTATATTCGATTAATTAATTACATACTATATGATCTTGTAATTGCTTCCGCTTTGCTCACTTGATGTGTTTGGTTTATTTTATATGATTGTCATGATATAATAATTCCAACAGTGGCATCTAGAGCCGTTATAATGTGTAATTGATTATCGAAACGCATAAAAATTGAATCTTGATTCGTTTAATTACATGTTTTTAGGGTTTTCATATTCCTAACCCTAATTTTTTTTATGGGTCGATTTAGACCTTAAAGGGTTTTAGCGTTTTGGTTTTGATTTTTAATATGATTAGAAACCCTAGGATGTCATGTAATTGGTTATGCGTTTTAGTAAACGATCTTGGTGCAATATGTTAATTGTTAAGCATAATCGATGAAAAGTGCATGTTTGCATGGATTTAATTGTGTGATTATTTAAATTGTTTAAATTTATGAACATGTAAATTTATTAATAGATGTCGAATTGGGGAAGACTCCAATATTAAGTAATCAATTATGTGCTATGTGGTGTTTGTTTAGTTTTGGCTTACGCAATCGATTTATCGATGTATGTGGCTCTTTTTCCATTGAAGAAGAAAGCCTTAATTGAATAAATGCATTATACACCTAGACTTGATTATTAATAGGACTATTGAATAAGATTTGCATGTGGCTACATGTTTTATACATATTTAATTGTTATGTTATGTATATGTTTATTTTTTATTATATATTACTTGTTTTTGTTTATCATTATGTGAGACATGTTTATAAATGAAAAGGGTAATTTTGAATAGAAAAATAATATGGACTAAATAAATGGCGAAATTGTTTTGGTTTTAAGAGCTTAAATTTCAAAGGATTGGTTGATTGATGTTTTTGTACGTAATGGTTAACTAGGCCCGACCGAAGTTTACACACTATAAGATGCGTATAAGGTTGGCATCGCATTAAATTGTGGCCTTAGATAGACAACATTCTGTCTTAACGCTCGTTTGTGTGTAAATTAGACTTACCGAACAACCATTACATGTACACTGTCATCTTAAGGGTGGATTGACCACAATTCCACAATGATTATCCGAAATACTAAGCCTTAGGGCTTATGCAAAAGTACGATATAGTGGACGATAATTGTTGGTAATTCTTTAATTGGTGAACCCGATACCTCAATCAAAACTTTGTTGTTTTACTCTTAGCAAATTGGTAATAAAAATGTTTTGTAAAACCAATGTTATGAAGTTGTATGCATGCTTCTTCATACATTATTTTGATCACGTCAAAATAAATACCCTTATAAAATTAAGTCAAATGCCATCTAATTAAGAACACTTGAAGTTGTAATTTACGTCATGTGAGAACTTGGCGAGATTGCAATGGAAAGGTAAATTTCATAAATTCATTGCTAGCAGATCAACTGATGTAATGGATTTATGAATTTGCAGTTTTTAAGTTAGACGACTTAAATTGAGTAGGAAGTGAGATCTTGGACTCAAGGCATTAAGATGGGGATGAAACATGCTTACATTACAAAGGTTTTGTGAATGTAAATCCCATAAATCTAGGAATTGCAATATGATATTGGCAATTATTGTACGACAATTACATTGTTGAATACTATCATTACTAGCAGATCAACTGATGTAAGGATACTAAGTCAATTAGGATCCTAGCTTTAAGAAAATACTATGGTTTATATGAATATATTTACCAATGGGTATTTTATTTTCTTAAAGACCTTATTATCGAAAATACTGAAATTGAATTTTGTAATTCGTTTTAATGTATTAATGCAACGTTCAAACCGTAAACGTACTTTGGGCTTTGGTAAATTGATATCGTTCTGTTTTCAAACAAATGTTTGATTAAGAATAATTTACTTAAAAGACAAAAGAAGTCTCCTTTCTACGAAGGAAGAGTGAGACACAATCCTATTCCTTTTCATGAATGAGAAAGGATAATAGGAATATTAGATATGTCTAAATTCTAATATAACTCATAGCAAATTTTTTAATAGTTAAGAAAATTGCGAATATTTTTCATAGGGATTTTATCATCCTTATTCGGTGATCAAGTTCTTAGTAACAAATATGATATTTGGTTAACAGAAAATTATGTATGACATTTTATGAGTTATTAGAATTAGAAGCTAGACAAATTACTGCAAAATGTTTAAAGACAAACTAGTTGTTTTGACAATTTTAAAGGTGCTACATACATTGTAGGATGGTAGACCTGTTAAGGAAGAAATTGCATGCTCAATTTTTCAAGTTAATAGCATTTGGTGGATAGTCCATCATTTACGTAGTTGAATACACTCTTTGGTGCATAATTAATTGTTACGCATGGACATTTAAAGGTGTAGGAAAGTTAAAGCACAATATTTGTTTTCACTGGATATGAAACATTTACAATGTTGTCAAATTCAGTGGGAGTATTGTGTACTTGTTACTGAATAAGGAATTGTTGTAATGATCTTTAATTCAGTGGGAGTTACAAGCTTTGACATCTTGGTAGCTAAAGATAGTTACTTTCCAAGTGTAGACACTCATACTTTTAAGGATAGTCTTGTACGTTTCCTTACTAGACATTGTTGTTTTCTATAACTACTTGTTATGCTAAAATCTATGACACAATCATATTGAACATGATGCGTGGGAATCGCAACAGGTTTTACCTCTCGAGGGATCTCGAGAAGCTTACAACCCCCACCAGGCAGTGTACCTGATCGTTGTAGTATAGTATAGTGACAAGTACCGGGGGATTGATCGTTCAGCTTAGGAATAGTGTCGCTAGGATTAGAAAGCCTAATTACTAGTTCTAAAGGTGAGGGATGATTATTTTTGTATTTTTATATTTTTTAGAAAGCAATTAAAATCTCGGGTTTTGGAAGAGTGGGCGGAATTAGTTGCTATTCAACTAACCCAAAACTAAGATGCAATCAATAATAAAATACAAAAAATGAAAATAAACTAATTTAACTAAGGTTGTGAGCAGTAATTGGAGAAAATGTGTTTACTTAGATTTCACTACTCCCTAGATATCTTTTACACGTTAATTACTTGTTATAATTGCATTGATGACGGATTGTATTCCTTAATACCATTCATGGGGTGGCATACATAACTCCCCAATTCTATGAGCTCTTATCTCCTCCTACACCATGCCCAGCACAACTATAGGGATTGTAAACAGTGGCTCAAGCATTAAATACAACCAATAAAGACCTAGTACGCCTCGGTTCATGTTTCTTAAGACGTTCAAGCATGTTACCATTTGGAGATCTGCCAGTTTTCTTAAGCCTAACATATAAAATCATTCATCCAAGACAAGAATAAACAAGTAATCAACACATAATCAACATCTAGATTTCATTAGATCTAAGCAAACACAAAAGAGATCTAGCCTAGCATAATGGAATTGAGACAAGAACAAGATATAGACAACCAACACATAGACATATTGATTGAATTAGAAGAACACTTATCTCAATTACAATGCAAGGTATCAAGGGTTTGGAACCCTTGAAAAACCTGTAAAAGTTGCACCAAATTCGTCTTTAGGGTTTCTCCAAAACTTCTCTCTTTTAATGTGAAAAACTAGAAAACTATATGTAGGAAAATAGGGGTGACGGCGTCAAGAACAAGGGTGTGACGCCGTCATCTCGCCGCCAAATACTTCCTCGGACGGCCTTGATCTACTTCTGACGCCCTATGTGACGCCGTCATCAACTACGGATTTTTATTCTTGGGATGTTGACGCCGTCAGGCAAACTCTTGACGCCTTCATGAACTACGGATTTTAATTCTTGAGGTTTGACGCCGTCAGGGAATTACTCTTGACGCCGTCATCTACTGTTCCCAGCATGGAAAATAGAGACTTTGCCGTTTTCTTCACTTTTATGCTCCAAAAACGTCCAAAATGGCTTCTTTTCCAGAATTCACTCTCCAAGTACCTAAAATCACAAAAGGAACGATTTAGGGCAATATTTGATCAAATAAAGTCGGATTCGGGCTTAAATGACCCCCTAAAAATGGATCATTTTTCGCCTCATCATATACCCTTACACTTGAGATTTGCTTGTCCTCAAGCAAATGCGCTTTTATTCTACTCAAAAGACAAGTTAGGGGTCATTTAACACTAATATAAAAGTAATTACAACAAGTAATCGTTCCACTAAAGACCAATAGACAAGCACGGAGGTTATATACAAGCACCTCACAAATAGTGTTTAGATACTCACATCTCTCGGGTGTAATAAAGTAATATAACATTATGGAAATGGAAGATATCTCTCACTACCTGTCATAGCAAAATAGATTACCATAGGCTTGGGAAAGGATCAAACCTCCACCACATGGCGTAAGCACCTAGGATAAACTATCAAAGAGGTCTTTTAAAGGGTTGTAACGTTAGGTATAGGGATATGAATTACACGGTGTTGTTGGATAAAGGAAGTTTTACTGGTGGCGAGTTAACAATCTTGGTTAATTACATGTACAATATGGTGTTGCTAAGCCAAGACTAGACTCGACTTAAGCTAATAAATGAGAAATAACAAAAATATAAAATGAACATAGAATGAAAAGGGATGGTAGTCCGTATGTTTTTTCTCTTTTTTTTTCTTTTTTTTTCGATTTTTTTTTTTTTTTTTGCATACACTCTTACCCTACCATCCAAAATAATACATCATAGGGAATGAACGTTCCCCTTACACTTGAATCTTTACATACTTTACATTTAAACTAATCTAATGACTCGAATTAAGAAAATCAAAACACTTGGAGCACTTTTAAGATTAACGCACATATGGGGGTAATAATATTATGTTCTTCCCCATTACTCCATAAAATAAGTACTTACCCATGAGTCCCAATCGTCCCGAAACAATATGTACAAGGATATGACTTGACTTAGCAACCATGTAATCAATTAGAAAGTTAACTTAGGGTTTAACAAATAACAATAATGCACTAAAAATGAGCGCATACACGGAAGGCTAAGGCGATTTGGTTGTACATTTAAGTGGGGTGTAACAAATTCTTCCTTTAAGTAAAATGCTTAAAGTTAGAAACGAAAAGATAGGCTCGGAGGGGTGTACTAAGGGTATCGTGTACTAAAAATGAGTACAACGCTAAGGGTGTGGGAAAAATTAGTTGACTTAACTAGCCAAGTAATATGACTTAAATGGTCAAGTAATTATAATACGGGTTTAACACAAGGGTGATCCTAATGCCTCTTATCATGTAGTAAATCCTACCACACGAATGTAGTCTCACTAGCGGTCTCGGGATGCATCACTAACGCAAGTTCTAGAATCTAAATGCTATCGGTACACTCATAAGCACTGATAATGAATGCTTTTCCTATCAAATCTAAAGGCGAACCTCACATATTTGGGTGGAAAATTTTTCTGAATATACGGTTATGTGCTAGCCATACAATCTCCTATCCATGAGACGCTTGCTATGGCTAAAGTTTCACTCCTAAATGTTGTAAAAAAATTTAAATTTGGCGCTAAAATTGCACTAACAAGTATTTCTCATAGTTTTATTACACATCTACCATTAAACAAAACAAACTCAAGCGAAAGTGCATATGTAAGGTATCATCTTTTTACCCTCCCCTTACACTTAAGATGAACATTGTCCCCAATGTTCAAGTAAAGAATGTAAAAGTGAAAAAGTAAAGAGAATGAAATCAAATACTCCCCTGATTCGCTCGGTATGGATTATAGGTTGGCCAGGTTAAATCTTCCTCCAAGAAAATGAACCATCAAAGCTTACCTTCCAGAATATAAATCATCTCCTTGTCGAAAATAACCTGTAAAACCTGACAAAATAGACAAGACAACCTCGCATAAAATCGGCGGAATCCTATATAAGTTACTAAATCCTAGAAAACAAGATAAGATATAATGCTTGTGGAATGAAGTTTGCAGATTTCCTGGAGATTATAAAACTTAATAATTCACAAAAACCATAAGACTCCGTTAGAAAAACAAAACCGGTAAAATTTCCAGATTTTAACTCCTGACGCCGTCAAGAGTAATTCTCTGACGCCGTCAGAATGGACCTGCAGAAATTCTTATGTTAAGTTTCCGGAAAATTTCTGGAAAAATTTGGTCCTACTTCCTGGAAAATCCTAGAAAACTTCATTATGACTCAATACAAGCATTTGACTCTAACAAATACGAATATACATGTTCTTTTAATATTGTGGAGAATCATGATCGGTTTGTTTCTTGAAAACATATTTGGGGTTTCCCCTTACACTTATCTTTTACAAAAATACTTTTAGGTTGGAGTTAAGACTAGGCCAAACAACATAGTAAAGTATTTCCATATTTTAATTGAGAAACATGATCAACCAACAATAAAAATAAAACATGCATACGGAAGCAAATAACAATCAAACAAATAAAATCACACAAAACATGGGTTGCCTCCCAAGAAGCGCTTTTCTTTATTTACGAGTCTTGTAGCTAGACTCAAGGTCATGGGTTACTACGTGATCTCATCATTGGTTCCACTATCCGATTGTAGATATTGTTGGGAATTATTCTATCAGTTACCACGGCTAGTGAAGATATTACAACTGCAGAAGATTGTACTTGCAGTGGAAACTCATTACCACTGCAAGAACAAACATTACCACTGCTCACTTGTTAACTGTTAGAGAAACGCGCATTGATAAACATAGAAAAGATTTTGTGTATATCTTATTCTATTAGTATTATACTTATCTTGTACAAGAGGACTCCTTGGTGTATAAAAGGAGATCCTAGATCATAGTTAGAATATATATTTCTAATACGTTTTCTTAGAGCTTCAAGGTGTAACCCTAGTGATATCCAGATCACTCGTATTATTATCATTAATAATATTGGAGCTAGTTGTTTTGTTACATTCATTGTTCATACATAAAACTGTTTCACTTACAATCAATCTTCTAAGTATCATTGAGTAGATTCCGCATACTTAGTGATATCACTCAAAGTATCATTATTAACACAAGTTCAAGGTGTTCACGATCCAACAAGTGGTATCAGAGCAAGGCTTTGATATTTTGATTTAGAAGATCCTATGGCAGATTCAAAAGATACAATGGAGACAGAAACAAGCCAATCAAATATTGCTGCAAAGCTTCCCAAGCTTAAAATTAATGACTTTGAGATGTGGAGGCTTATGATAAAACAATTCTTTATGGTTCAAGACTACACATTATGGGAGATCATAATGTGTGGAAATTCATTCAAACCTGGTACAACTGTAGAGCAGGTTGGTGACAAGACAGTAACAAAAGTTAACACTGGTCCTGTTACCAATGAAGAAAGAAACCAACTAAAGAATGACTTGAAGGCTAGAGGTTTGTTATTGATGGCTCTACCCAGAGAACAAGTTCTGGCTTTTACCAAATACAAGTCTGCAAAGACCCTCTTTGATGAGATCTGTGAAGTGTTTGGTGGTAATGACTATACCAAGAAAACTCAAAAGACTTTACTGAAGCAGACCTATGAGAATTTTGGTTCAACAAGCAATGAATCTCTTGATAGCATATTCACAAGGCTACAAAAGATTGTTACTCAGCTGACTGCTTTTGGAATTGAGGTGGAAAAGGAAGACCTCAATCTTAAATTTCTAAGAAGTTTACCTGCTGAGTTTGATACCAATGTTGCTGTATGGGAGGATAAGTCAGATCTTGAGACCATGAAGCTTAATGATGTGTACAATAACTTCAAAGTTATTGAACAAAGATTAAAGAAAGCTGGCAAGTTAAAAACAAGTTCTGCAGGTGTAGCACTCATATCATCATCAGGTAATGATAGTTCAGATGATGAAAGTGATAGTGATGATGACAATGGTAACATGATTGTTTCCACTGGTAATGGAAATGTTTCCACTAGGAGCTCAAAGAAGCAGATTGCAGGACTAAGTGATGCTACTTTCTATGCCTTTATATCAAGCCATGTGGGTGGTTCAATCCTCAATCATGAGGACTTGGATCAAATTGATGAAGATGATATGGAGGAGATGGACATCAAATGGCAGGTAGCATTACTCAGCTTAAGATCAAAGAAGTTCTGGAAGAAGACAGGGAGAAAGATACATATAAGTGGTGATGAGACTGTAGGTTTTGATAAAAAGAAGGTGGAGTGCTATAATTGTCACAAGAAGGGGCAATTTGCAAGAGAATGCAGAAAACCAAGGAAATCTGACAATAAGTCAACTTGGTACAAGAAGGAAAAGAACAAAGAACCTACAACAGAAGAGCCAAAGGTGCTATTGGCCATTGATGGAGTGAGCTTTGATTGGAGCTTTATGTCTAAGAATGGAGAAGATGATTCAGAATCTGCAATGATAGCCACTGAGCATGCACTCATGGCCTTCTCTGACTCTGAGGTATATACTGATAATGCTTGTTCTAAAAATTGTAAGGCTGTAAAAGAGTTAGAGGTTTCTAAAACACAATATGATGCACTCATGCTAGATTTACATCATACTAATTATAATTTAGCAAATCATAAAAGAGGTCTAGGTGTTTTAGAAAAACAGATTGAGCATTATAGGGCTAATGAATCTAAGTTCAGTGATGATATTGCTGTTTTAAAAAGAGACTTAGATTTTTATCTTGAAGTAAATAAAGCTCTTAGGGAAGAGATTGAAAAAGTTAAAAAGGCTAGTGAGAACATTCAGATAACTAAGCAAACACTAGACCATCAATCCAAGAGCATTGACAAAATTTGGGAAGCCCAAGTTGTGAGCAAAGCTAAATCAGGTCTTGGATACAAATCTGTTCCACCACCTCTAAGAGGTGTTCCAGCACCACCTGGCATTGACCTAGCTCACACAGGCTTAGAAGAGTTTCAGGATCCACCCATGACCTATGGACCAAAATTTGTTAAACCAGTTAAAACTGAAAAGGTTCAGGTTGAGGTTGAGACTTTTGATAGTGCTAGTGACTCATCTCTTAAAGATGAATGTTTGAAAGTTGAGTCTAAAACTAGTGTTACTGAAGATGTTAAAGTTGAGGAAAGAAAGAGTATTCCTGAAGAAGTCAAAGAAAAGCCTAGAACACAGTCAAATTTCACTAGGTCTACTACTAGGTATGCAGAAATGTACAGGGATAGGCCTAAATCTCCTAGAGGAAACATGAGAAGTTGGAATCATGTTAAAACTAGGCAGTTTGGTAGTGATTTTGTGTTCAACAATAAGGCTTGTCATATATGTGGTAGCTTTGACCATTTAGCTAAAGACTGTACCTACCACATGGGAAGAAGGGAAGTTTTTACAAGGGTGAATGGATCTAATTCTAATAAAATGACTCACCCAAACCCCCTAAGCAAGATGGTTCCCAGGTCTGTTATGCTTACCACTGGCATTAAACATGTTTCCACTGCTAGACCAGCAGTTACCACTGCCAGAAGTAATAACAGAGTTTATCCTAAGTCCCCTGTCACTTCTTTTGTTAAATCTTATCAAACAGGGAAAAAGACTTATTTTGAAAAGAATGATCACAAGAATCACATGTGGAGACCAAAATTTTCTAATCCAGCAGTTTCCACTGCTAGGCATGCAGTTACCACTGCAAGACCAATTGTTTCCACTGATGTTCATAAGAAAAGGGTAAACTTGGGAAAAGCTGTTAAGGCCTCAGCTCGTTGGGAATGGAAACCAAAAGGAACAACAAACAATCCCAATGGTGTATCAATGACCTTTGATAGATACAATTATATTGATACACGAGGCAGATCCAAGTCATTTGTGGCTTGGGTCCCCAAAAGGTACTAATTCCTTTATGTTGTGTGCAGGGACAGTCAAAGATTACAATTGATTATGAATAACTTGATGATATTTTCTGTGTTTAACTAATATGTTTTCAAGTTGTTTGGTATATGTCTGTTCTGCAAATGTTGTTGAGATTGCAAGAAGTGTGTTACAGACACCAAGAGATGTAGCCAAGGAATGTGATCTAATAAGCTGAATTTAGTCTCTATTGCAAACAAAATAATGCTGAAGGTCTTACATATTGAGCAAATTAAGACGATCTTTTCATTCATTTCAAGACATAAGTTACAGCTTACATTCAAGGTTCCAACTGGATTACAAAGATCATTCCTAATACATTTGGCTAATTGTGTACTACTAGCTTCTATCAATTATTACATAATACTTGAGGCTATGACAAGTACAATGAAGAAGCTGAAGATGAAAATGGAAAAAGAAGAGAAGGAAGACTGTGAAGATGCTCAAGTACCAAAGTCAAGAAAATACTCACAAAATTTGGTCCTTGGCAACATTCATCAATCATTTACTTCTGCTTCTCCTTTCCCTTATGTGTGATTTGAGCTTTATTGCTCTGTCCAATATGTTCTTGATGCAGAAGACAAGGTTCTGGAGCAGGAAGATCCACCATCAAGTTTGATGATGTTGGGAGAGATGGATCTCTCTTACTTGATCTTGGTTGGGATCTCTCTGGTGTGGAAGGAGGAAGAAAGGTTGGTTCTTCATTCTCTTCCTCTGAAGATTCTTCTTCAGATGTCCAGATGAAGGGAGAGACAAGCTCTGCAGGATTTGTATTACGGCTTGATTCACCCTCTATGTATGCATTCCATTTTTTGTCTTCCACATCCCATCGTTTCTTTATCTCCCTTTCAAAATCAGAACCTTCAAGTCCCCATGGATATAGTGGTACCTCTTCTTCTGATGTTGGAACAGAAGAGTGTTGATCAGAGGAATCAGGGTTTGATGACATGGTTTTTGGAAGAAAATTGGTCTTGAAATTTTGTTGTGGGATATTAGGGTTTGAATGATTGTTGGTGACTGAGATGTTGTGTTTGGAGGAGGTTAAATAAGCCAAGGTTAGGTGTTACACTAATTAATGAAGATTATTAACTTCCATCTGTTTTGGTTGGTTTGAGGAGTAACTGTGGTTTGACTTTTGAGAAGATATTTTTGTGTATAGTAACTTGGTTAAAAAGTTACTTGGGTTAATATTTGTGAGTTAAGATGAGACTTATTTTGTGATGTAATATCTCATTGGAGTTATAAGATGTGTATCTAAAGACACATAACAAATGGTTATTGATTCACCATGTCTAATCCACATAAGAATCAACTAGTTCTGAGCAAACGGCTACAGGTAAAGACACATCAAATCCGTTCATGGTTGATAGTTTACCAAAAACTAGGTTATCAACTCACCATACATCCTTGTGATCAAGAGTTGGCTAGTCCATAGCAAACGGCTCATGGTAAAGACATATCAAATCCGTTGATAGCTGATAGTTTGCTAAAAACTATAATTAGAGCAGAAAATTTTACATGTTTTACTTATCATTGCTCTTTGAAAATTCTATTGATTTTTACCACTGCAGGTTCACAGTTACCACTGCCAGTGTAGACTTTTTCCTTAATATGTGTAGATGCAGGACATGATATTATCATTCATAGCTCTACCATGGCAACACTTCATGTGTCTGATTCTCTAAGATTAGATACAGGTTGTGAAATCCCTAGCCAAATTTAAACATATGGGTGTTTCAGTAGTACTATCTAGTTTCACTAGGTAAGAAATTGAATCTATGTCTAATGATGCACCTCTCTCAGAAGGTAATACATCTGGAAGTGCTGAAGGCAGTATGTTACAAAAGGAATTGATGGAACTGTGTACCACATTCTCTTCACAGGTGGAAGTTCTTCTGAATTTTGTCTGATTGTGCTGATTTTGGTGGAGATTCTCCCAAACAGGGGAGGATACGAATTATTAATAATAATGATCAGATTCAGGGGAGGTTTGCTCTCAGCATGTCAAAGTTAAGAGTTTATGCAGAGAGTTTATGCAGATAATGAGAAGGTTAGAGTTTTGATTCAGAAGATTAAAAGATCAAAGTGTAAGAGCTGATAAAGGATTAAGAAAAACAAGATAAGTGTTTGGAAGAATTCCCATATCCTCAGGTTTATTGTATACTTGAAGAAACTTATTGATTTACAAATAAATCATAAGTTTAGGGGAGGATTGTTGGGAATTATTCTATCAGTTACCACGGCTAGTGAAGATATTACAACTGCAGAAGATTGTACTTGCAGTGGAAACTCATTACCACTGCAAGAACAAACATTACCACTGCTCACTTGTTAACTGTTAGAGAAACGCGCATTGATAAACATAGAAAAGATTTTGTGTATATCTTATTCTATTAGTATTATACCTATCTTGTACAAGAGGACTCCTTGGTGTATAAAAGGCGATCCTAGATCATAGTTAGAATATATCTTTCTAATACGTTTTCTTAGAGCTTCAAGGTGTAACCCTAGTGATATCCAAATCACTCGTATTATTATCATTAATAATATTGGAGCTAGTTGTTTTGTTACATTCATTGTTCATACATAAAACTGTTTCACTTACAATCAATCTTCTAAGTATCATTGAGTAGATTCCGCATACTTAGTGATATCACTCAAAGTATCATTATTAACACAAGTTCAAGGTGTTCACGATCCAACAGATATTCTTTGTAGAAACCAATCACCTTTTTCTCAATCGCCCCCATAATCATTTGGGTAAATTCTTCATCGACTTTATACTTTCGTCCAAGGGCCAAGCAATCTTTGTAGTAAAGACTCCTTTTTTCCCATACATAGTCCATGCCCTTTTTCTTATCCTTCTCATCAATATCCTCAAAAGCACCAACGTTGTCACTATCAAAACGAGATATAAAGCGAAATTCTTTCATCCTATTAGGCATCCTATAAGTGATACTATCGGTGTTATTTGCAAACCGGATCGTGCCTTCTACCTCATCATATTCTAACTTAGACTCCTCAACAAATGGTTTGCCAAACACAACATTGGATAATCGACAATCAATAACATTAGTAAGATCCTCCACAATCATAAAGTCGGTGACAAAAGTGAAATTACCAACAAAGACACGTAAACCTTTAACTCTCCCGACAAAGTTACAAACTCCACCGGGGTACTTGGGATCCCTTCTAGGTTCAAGTCTTGTTTCCACTATATCATTATAAACCGTTGAGGACATAATGTTGATTGGAGATTTGAAGTCAATGTAAGCATTGCTAATGTGCCTATATCCAATCGTACATGGTATTTTAGCATTCTTAGGATCGCCTCTCTTGATCTTAGGTTCAATTATGGTGAAAGGAGATCGCGGGTTATCAATAAGATTATTATAATATGCAATCTCCTCCTTAGTGGGGTATAGATTAAAGTAGTCGTTAAGCTTCGGATCCATTTCCTCCTCTTCTAGTCTCTCAACAATATTCACAAAGTCATTAGGTCCTAGGTCCTTATTTGAATACAAGGCGGTTGCTAGGTCACTAAATGTATGTTCGAGTTCAATCTTAATCAACCTATTAAGCTCTCTAAGCTCCCTAATCTCACTCTCAATTTGTTCACGTAACACAGCCACTTCACTAGGGGAAAGGGGTGGATTCGCGTTTTCCATAATGGTCAACGGAATAGTCAATGAGTTTAATTTACTAACAAAGGCACAAAGAAATTAGATAGACTAAAGAAAACCTAAAAATAAAATTAAAATCTTACTAGAAAGAAATCTAGCAAGTAGACCTAATAAAAAGAAATCCTAACCTAGACAATAACTATTCCCCGGGCTGCGGCGCCAAAAACTTGATGCATGGGAATCGCAACAGGTTTTACCTCTCGAGGGATCTCGAGAAGCTTACAACCCCCACCAGGCAGTGTACCTGATCGTTGTAGTATAGTATAGTGACAAGTACCGGGGGATTGATCGTTCAGCTTAGGAATAGTGTCGCTAGGATTAGAAAGCCTAATTACTAGTTCTAAAGGTGAGGGACGATTATTTTTGTATTTTTATATTTTTTAGAAAGCAATTAAAATCTCGGGTTTTGGAAGAGTGGGCGGAATTAGTTGCTATTCAACTAACCCAAAACTAAGATGCAATCAATAATAAAATACAAAAAATGAAAATAAACTAATTTAACTAAGGTTGTGAGCAGTAATTGGAGAAAATGTGTTTACTTAGATTTCACTACTCCCTAGATATCTTTTACACGTTAATTACTTGTTATAATTACATGGATGACGGATTGTATTCCTTAATACCATTCATGGGGTGGCATACATAACTCCCCAATTCTATGAGCTCTTATCTCCTCCTACACCATGCCCAGCACAACTATAGGGATTGTAAACAGTGGCTCATGCATTAAATACAACCAATAAAGACCTAGTACGCCTCGGTTCATGTTTCTTAAGACGTTCAAGCATGTTACCATTTGGAGATCTGCCAGTTTTCTTAAGCCTAACATGTAAAATCATTCATCCAAGACAAGAATAAACAAGTAATCAACACATAATCAACATCTAGATTTCATTAGATCTAAGCAAACACAAAAGCGATCTAGCCTAGCATAATGGAATTGAGACAAGAACAAGATATAGACAACCAACACATAGACATATTGATTGAATTAGAAGAACACTTATCTCAATTACAATGCAAGGTATCAAGGGTTTGGAACCCTTGAAAAACCTGTAAAAGTTGCACCAAATTCGTCTTTAGGGTTTCTCCAAAACTTCTCTCTTTTAATGTGAAAAACTAGAAAACTATATATAGGAAAATAGGGGTGACGGCGTCAAGAACAAGGGTGTGACGTCGTCATCTCGCCGCCAAATACTTCCTCGGACGGCCTTGATCTACTTCTGACGCCCTATGTGATGCCGTCATCAACTACGGATTTTTATTCTTGGGATGTTGACGCCGTCAGGCAAACTCTTGACGCCTTCATGAACTACGGATTTTAATTCTTGAGGTTTGACGCCGTCAGGGAATTACTCTTGACGCCGTCATCTACTGTTCCCAGCATGGAAAATAGAGACTTTGCCGTTTTCTTCACTTTTATGCTCCAAAAACGTCCAAAATGGCTTATTTTCCAGAATTCACTCTCCAAGTACCTAAAATCACAAAAGGAACGATTTAGGGCAATATTTGATCAAATAAAGTCGGATTCGGGCTTAAATGACCCCCTAAAAACGGATCATTTTTCGCCTCATCAGAACACATAAACAAATGCATGACATGTTGTTTATCAACTATATGAGGTTGTACCATGCACAAGTGGGAGAAATGTTATCTTTAATGTGTGCAAGAAACAACTCATAAAGATATGATTTAATGAATTCTCTTGACTACAAGGTAAGCGAATAATGTTCTAATATTAATTCTAGAAACACTTGGTGTTACAATTTATGTTACGTGAGAGCTTAGCTAGATTGCAACAACAAGGTGAATTTCATATTTCATTACTAGCAGATCAACTGATGTAATTGAACTATGATAATTTGCATTTTCTAAATTAGAATAATGTTCTGATATGAATTATACTAGGCTAATTCAAGAAACACTTGGTGTTACAATTTATGTTACGTGAGAGCTTAACTAGATTGCAACAACAAGGTGAATTTCATATTTTCATTACTAGCAGATCAACTGATGTAATTGAACTATGAGAATTTGCAGTTTCTAAATTAGATACCTATTAGAACATGTGTCAATATGATATCAAGACTACTTTAATTTGTATATTTATGAATTCATGAAATGACATAAATTAATAAAGTAATCTAATGCTGCTTCAATCTGAATATTTATGTGTTCTTGAAATGACATAAATAAATGAAGAAATAATGTTATTTACATTATTGTGAAGTAATATATTAACTTGAAATTACTATTGAAACCAAAAGATGGTGTTCATAATTACTTTAGTTAAACATGTTTATGTTTCATTGTAAAGATATAAACATAAAGTCTTTTAATTGTTACAAGACTTATAATAAAGTAAGACGTTATATTGTTATGTCTTTTAATTAAGACATATACATGAAGTTATTAAATTGTTAAATGACTTATAACGTATAGTGGGATTATAACTGTTTATGTTTTCTTGTAAAGACATGAACATGAAGTGACTTTGTAAAACGTACTTGTGTTATAAAGCATGTAATTGGCTTGAAAATTATTATACCATTAAAATGCATTAGTTGGTAAATAGAAAAGTCAAAAGGAAATATGGTTATCTTAAATATTGTTATATTGTCTTACAATATTAGTACTAATGAAATACCAAATGTTTATGGTATGTTCAGTTAGGAAAATCAAACTCTTGTTATATTGTTTGATTAAAGATAACTATGACTTCTTTTCTTCCAAAAGTTATCAAGGTTAGAATGTTGAGTATGACTTGGACATATTTAATAAAACTCCAACATAGAAGATTAATAAGACATTATCATATGATGGAATGTGATGAATGTGATGTATTACATTAAGTCTTAAATTGAAGTTCTAAAATTTGTTTAACTGCTTATGAAGAGGTTATTAACAAAGTAAAGTCAGGAACTGTCAATATGTATTTGTAATATCCCAAAAGAGAATATTGTATTGTTGCTTTATTTGCTAAGTATTTAAAGATAGTCTTTAAATTGTTAAAGCAAGTGGGAGTTTTGATCTTTAAAAGATAAAATTACAAGATACATAATCTTCTAAAATACACTAGTAAATATCATAATGAGGTTGACATTAAAATGTTGAATCTCAAGATGATGGAATTATCATTCATAGAATAGCAATATATATCTCAGATATTTGATTAATATGCTGAGGGCTATGATTTACAGGATTATTGTAAACCTGATAATCATTATGATACATTACCAAATATGAAATTGGGTAAAGTATACATGATATGAATGATTAAGATGCTGTCCATAAAGATAATCAATTTTAGAAATTTGGTTTATCTTAATAGTTAGACTAGAAAATGAAGATGAATTTCTTCAAAGATAAGGTAACCCTTGTGGTTTAAATCTTTGTATAGAAATCATATGGACAATATTGTGCACGTATTTAATGCATGTCTTATAACAAGATTATTAATCACACTTAAGCAATTAACTGTGATTGAATATTCTTTTCTAAGCACATTAATATATAAAGATTATGATTGTCATATTTATGAAATTGACAATAGAATATCAAAACTCTTTCTTGAGTGATTACTTGAGCGAGGACGATAAGTAATCAAAAGGAGTTTATGAATTCAAATAAATCTTTGGAAGTGTACAAAGTGCAATAATCCATGGATGGATAAATGCATGCATCTAGAAGATTATTCTTATGTTTAATTATTAAATCAATGTTTTGATTTATAATTGAAATAAGATAATTTCTAAGTATTCCTAAAAGCTAGTGGGAGTATTATGTTTAATTTCTTAAATCATATATGTTGTAGAACATATAAAAGGTAACATTCCATATAAGTAAATGTTAAGTCTTAGAATGGAATGAAATTTTACTTGTAAGATTTAGAAAATAAGACATACAACCTTAGAATGAATGTTTATTGTTGAAACATGTACGGTAAATGAATCTAATATAACATGATATATCATTTAGAAAGTCTAAATGGATATAAATAACATGAATAAAATCTAAGTATGACTTAATGATTTTTCATGAACATCATGTTTTGTTGTATCATGCTTGATTACAAGATGATTTGGCAATATTAATATCTAACTAAAAAAGTTATTAGATAACTTGTGTAATATTCTAAAAAGAATATGTTTGATTATAGAATCACATCCTAAATTTGGAACAGCTTCCAAATTCTATAGATGAACAATTTTTCAATTGTTGTGAAAATTGTCATAGCCAACAAACTTAAAAGTGTGAAGGGCATCAAACATTACACAATAGATATTAATGTTTACGGGAAATTTTTTAATAGTATATTGTTGTTGCATAAAATGATGCTAAATAAAATTGAGATGACACTCAATACTAGTTATGGTAAAGATTTCATCTTTGGCTATATGTACTAGTTGTGCTTAATAAAAGCATAGTTGCATTATACATTAAGAGAATAAGAATATTTCAAACTTTAAAATGTTTGGAAGTTTGATTATCATAAATTGGTGGTTAAGGATGTCACACATTTTATGAAATATTATGTGGCATTATCAAAATAGTTGAGTATGCACATACAAGAACTTCACTAGTTGAATTCTTGAAATAAGTATTCTCAAAATTCCGATAGATCAAAGTTGGATGATTTATGTCTTGTCAACAAGTATGAATGTCATTACTTGAGACATAATTCATCAACAAGAGTTATCATGCATTGATCTATTTAGTATTTAGATAAGGGATGTTAAACAATTATTATAATAAATTTAAATACATGGTATGTTTAATTTATAATAAATTGTATCCTATATTTGCATGTTTAATCCATGAATAAATGTTATTCTAAATTGTTCGTTGTCAGTTAATAATATGGGAATATTATTAAATCAAGACAAATCTGAAGGTTGATATAATATACTTAAAGTATATTGATGCGTAGTCATGCCATTTCAGATGATATTCAATGATACCGAATATAGGACTTATCCCAACTACATGATGTTACTTTATGGATCTTGCCATTAAGTAAACCATGAGATGTTATCCTCAGACTTGAGATGCAAGATAAGTGTCATGAATGTAGTACATTTTTGTGGAACAACTTAACGCTATACGTAACTGGTAGTCATAAGGGTTGTTTTCGAAAGTGTTACAAAGTTTGTGGGTTTTGCTTGTATTCAAGATAGAATTTGTTCCTTCAAATTTATTTTTGGAGTTTAATACTGCTGGGCCCCTCGTAGGGTTGTCAATATGTTTGCATGGCCGTGCCCAAGATCTTCCCTGAATATGTTCAGATGATTTGGTAATCTTGATCAATCACTAACAACGAGAAACAGAATGGTTAATTAAGGAATGACTTTGATCCATATCCTTATTAACATGGTATTAGAAACAAAAGGATAATAATAATGAGAAATCATTAAAAGGTTTTTCCAGGAGCCTTACTCGAGATCGTACTAGAGGCATCGGCGTGTTGCAAGACGCTAACCGATGTGATTACACTATTAAAATATGTCCAAGTGGGAGCTGTTAGATTATGGACATTATTTTAGTAGTCGTATGTTAGGATCGAACTCGAGATCACGGGATTGCACACAATACGTATGAAGAGAAAAAGAAATAATTATTTGTAAATGTTATAAGTAATTATTAATAAACACAAAACTAGTAATAGTAATTAGTATTTAATGATAAATGACTAATGACCTATTGACGAAGATTAGGAAAGTAATACTAATGAATATTTGGAAACAAGGGAAGGTTCCGAAATCCCTTTAGGATTACATAACCGATCGGCCAAGGGGTTTCTCCATCTCCTTTGTGCCTTGAGCTCCAAGTTTCAATTAGTATATATACAAACCCAAGATGTATTGTTTTCATATAACTTGTACACACACATCTTGGTGTTTTCTCTCCTCTTCTTTGTCCCATAATCGATCCATCTAAATAATCCCTAAGGGATTCGATTTTCATTGATCTATAAAGTTTTGTGTTTAATTTACTTGCATAAACTTTTTCTTGAATTAGTACGTGTGTACAAGAACGTGATTCAAACACATTATTGTTTGATTCTTGGATTGAATTACAAAAGAGGTAAGGGGTAATTCTTATGATCCACATAAACCCTAATTAGGGTTCTTGATTTGAAGATTGCATTCGATTCTTGTTCGGGCTAGAATCGCAAAGGTTGGTTTACTTTTATATTCGATTAATTAATTACATACTATATGATCTTGTAATTGCTTCCGCTTTGCTCACTTGATGTGTTTGGTTTATTTTATATGATTGTCATGATATAATAATTCCAACACAAACGAGACGAGAAAACTCGCGAGCCACTCGGGATCGACTCGTAAACTACTCGATGTAAACGAGTCGAGCTCGAGTTCGAGCTACTCGAGTATATTTTCTCGTGAAGCTCGCGAGCCTTATCGAGCTTCAACTAAATTACAATTTTACCCTTTTATATACATATATTTACTTAATTTTCATACAAAACGAGTCGAGCCGAGCTTGATATGTCAAGTATTCATCGAGTTCGAGCCTTAAATATGAAAATAATCGAGCTCGACTCGAGCTTCGAGCTCGAGTTTTATATAACGAGTCGAGCTCGAGCTCGATTCGAGTTTCGAGCTGGAGTTTTAGTATTCGAGTCGAGCTCGAGCTTGGCAGTACTCGGCTCGACTCGACTCGTTTACACCCCTACTCAAGATGCTGTTCAAGGAAAAAAAACAGCATTTTCAGTTAAAATACCGTCAACTAATAAGCGTTTCAAACTTTTTGTCAATCTCGATCATCTCGATCTCGTATATTTGAGAGTCTATCTTCAAGTAGTTTGATAGTTGTATGTGTTGGATTTTGCATACCTGGTCTTCAACTAGGTTTGATAGTTGTATGTGTTGGATGTTGCATACTTGTATAAGAAACGCATCAACAGGTAGTGAGTGCCGAGTGGGTGACGGGTAATGTATACATATTTAGTAATATGTCGTAACTTATGCATCTTCTAATCAAGTTTGATTTTGAAAACATTCAAAAACATGTGTGCAAATGTTACGTTTCACAAACCTACCAGGTCGCTGGCATGGGCATGGGAAAAAAGTTGTACCCGTGTGTGGTTGGCGGGCGGGTAACGGACAAGAAAAAAATCATGGGTGCGGGTGACGACTTAGTGGTACACGTGCCCATTGTCATGGGTGCCATCCCTACTTTTAATACACAGTTCAACATACAAAAGTTTAACCCTTTCACATTTTAACCATATTAGATTTAAGCAATGAAGATTTGCCTTCTTTTTTTTCAAAGTTCATCCTTTTAACCGGATAAATAATATCGACAGTTTGCATAGTTTGTATCTTTGCTAAAACAAGATACAAATAAAGCTAATAGCCTTAAGCCTTCAACATATAACAATGTGATACAAAATTTGTAACCGTTAATAAAAACCACCATGATATATTTGTGCGCACAAAATTTAAAATGCCTGCATTTTCACTCAGCTAAATAACAAAATAACTAAAGGACGAACCTTGCAGATTCTCTTATATACAAAAAAAAGTTAGCGTCACAATTCCTGTGCCAAATCCAATAGCGCAAATTTTACAGGCAAGGCAATCTTACCAGCAACTGGAACCAACCTACCCGTAGTCACCAACCAATGAACTGGTGGGTCATGTGGGCCCGCGCAACCTCATCTGTGTCCACAAAAGAACGCAGCTTTGTGGACCGTACTGGGACTGGTGGGGCGTCAGGAAATACACCCGAGTTAAGTGTTGCAGGCTGCTGCTTCTGTCCATTAGCAACTGACAGTTGTGTGAATGTGAAAGTTGAGCTTCTGTTAGTAAAAAGACTTGACTTACAGGCCACTGCTGGTGCACGGGCCCATTCTGTCTTACGGATGGTGCAGTTGGGGTATGTGGGTGAAAAGTAACTGAAGGTGCAATATGGACTTGGGCCATCTCCCGTTGCTGATAAGTTGTGCCCCGGTTACTATAAACACGCCACCTGCAGGTTTTTTGTTTAGCCAGTTTGGATCATGTTTGACTACAGATGAGCATATATTGGAATGTCGTTTCCATCTGACTGGTTCAAGGCATTGGGCCTTAGAATCGTATTCATCAGAGCCTCGCCATTGAGATGGTCTGCATGTTATGTTGTATTTTGAGAATGTATGTGTTAGGAAATTGAAACTCCAAGAAACGTTGCAAGTCTTCTAGAGCAGGCTTGTCTGCCACAATTTGAGAAAAAAAAAATGTAAACATAATTTAGTCAGCCATGTAAGAAGACTAACAAAGAGTTATCAAATTGACATATAAATTACTTGAATGACTTGCAACATAAATATAAGTTGATCGTGTGACTAAGATATCCATTCCCGCAAACACAATTTAGAAGAGAAGTAGTTGGTACAATTTGCAAAGCATTGCTTCAGTATTAGTACCAGCTGCCAGGAGCCAGTTTAAGTGACTACCCGAAAATACACCCCCGCCTCTTTTGCACTCAATAATTGTGAGCCCCTGTTCCAATGTAGGTCATACATCAGTTTTCCATACTTGATGGGTGGTTCAGGTTATGGGTCAAAACTGGCAATTTTTTATGAAATTTACATTAAACTCTTTTGTTCCAATAGTGTGTCAAATATGACTACAAATGTCAAATCATTTTAATAATAGTATAAACTTAGGAAGCACATAAAATATTTATAAAGTTTTATGCATTAGAAATATACTTTTGGCGCCTTACACCTTATGACTCATTTGACCCGTTACCTTACAAGCTGTTCTTTTACCTATTTATATAGTTAAAAAAATAACCCAAATCGACTCAATCATACGTTTCGTATCAATTTATGAAGGACTTTTCCCAATCTAAAAATAGACTATCTCCAAGATCAACTATATATCTTTTCAGTTCTCCTGGAGGAATAGTGGACGTCGGTTTCTGTTTAACACATATTAAATCTTCACCTCCAACAGCCATCTCGGCAATAATGTGTGCCATAAGTCTGAATGAACCTGTCATAGCCCATTGTAATATATATCATAAGAATCCAAAAGCATCATCTTGTAACACAACTGATTGAACTTTGGTTAGAATGTATGCATAAAAGCATTAGATATGTAAACAGATATGTACCTAACAAGTACCGATGGATTGCAATAAGTCAGAACAGACTTCTTGACACTTTCATGGAGTACTAGTGGAGATGCTGGTAGGTGTAAATAATACAGAGATATAAAGTAGCCTTCAAAAGCAAGATATGTGGCATCAGCGACGTCGTTCAACCATGCTCCACTTAGATCAAATAATGCATTGAAGTATCCCGATGGTACTTTTCCTTGTACTAGACGAATACCCGTGCATAGCAACGAGATTTTATAACGACAGATCGTTTAGTGATAAAAAAAAGTTTATGGGTTATAAATAAAAAATAATAAAAGTTAGGGGTGGCAAATCTTGCCCAATTTGTAATTTTTGAGCGATTTTTGACACTTTTTTAAAAGTTTGAGGCGTTTTTTTGCCCCTTGCATTTATTTGATGAGCTCTTACAGGCAAAAGATAAAAACAGATATTATTAGATGGGCTTTCGAATCACACAATTCAACTTAATTTCAAGCAATTACTCTCATTTTTTTTAATTAGTTGCATTTTTATTCATTTGTACCAGCAGATTTTATCAAATTTGCAGTCAGATTATTTTATTTTTTTTTCTAAGAAAAAATAATTAAATATAGTTAAGACTTAGATGCTTGAATTTTTTTTACAAGATGAATTAAAGGGGTTTTTAGGACTGTTCCGAATGTTTTTAATAGTTGAATTATAATTTGCTCGTTTTAGCCCGATTTATAATTTGTCCGTTTAGCCCGTGCCCGTTTTAACCCGTGCCATTTTAGCCCGTGCCCGTGCCCACCCGTTTTGCCACCTCTAGTAAAAGTTTGAAGATTTAGGAATTAAACACATGACATGAGCTTAAGTATCAAATTCAATAACTCAACACATTTAGTAACTGATTTTCCCGCCTAAATTGATATGAAAATCAGTTACTAAATGTGTTGACTTATTGACTTTGTTGACTTATTGACTTTGATACTTAAGCTCATGTCAACATAATGTTTTGAAACCCAGTTGAGCTGTTCCGGTCGAAAAACGGGTCGATTTAAACCGAGTCATGCTTTTAATAACTGAACCCGTCGTGTCCAGTTTTCAAAACTATATGTTTTTCCCAGTTGAACCCGTTGGTCCGGTCCAGTTTTCAAAACTATATGCAACATCAACTTGTTAGCTTGTATAAAGTTTTGTGTGTTTTATTAATTTGTATAATGTGTATAATAACATATACTTTTCATTTTAGGGTGTTTTAAAAATAACATTAATTAGTGTGTTTAATTTTTTTATATTTTATATTATGTTGTAGCTTGTTTAAATTGTATATTGTGAAAATTTTATTGTACTTTTTTAGTAAGTGGTGTTTTAATTGATTGTTTTTAATTTAATATAGATGCTTTTAATTGGTTGTACCATATGAATAAATTATTGTAATTTTAAGTTATGGGGTGTTTTAATAAAAGCATTAATTACACAATTCATTTTCTCTCACCCTTGACTTTCAAGATTTCACTTTCAAGAGCATTAATTAGAAGGGCAAAATGGGGATTGACTGAAAATTCAGTTTTCCACTTTTCCCCTTTGACTAAATCTACATTATAAGTAGTTAAGATTGATAACTTTTTATTAAGTAATTCGATCTGACATATGAAGTTATACAAGCAGTTTATATTAGCGATTAGTACACTAATACCTCTGATAGAAATGCATACAGCATAAATAAAAAGTGGTGAAAATAGAACATTCATTGATAAAAAAGAGATGCGACATTACTTTACAGTTAGCAAAGTTGTTTATTCATAAATCGATCGAGAACAAGTATGCTGATTTCATGAATATTGAGTACTGAACAATTACTTAAACTTTCATAAAAATACTATATCAAAGAACACATTCTATAGATGTTTAAGCATATTACTCGTGAACAGCCGTTTTTTTCCTATTAGTAGTTCTTTTCTACTATAGTACTATACCAACTGGCACAGATACCATTACTAGTTTTTTTCAAATGATTAATTTCTAGAGTAAACTACATTTTTGATCCTTGTGATTGTATCAAAATTGCACTTTCAGTCAAATTTTGAAAAAGTGAGACATTTAAGTCCAAAAGTCCACGTAGACTTCATTTTTGGTCCAATTTTCTAACCTAGTTAGTTTAGTCGTTAAGTCAGTTGCAACATTAGTCCTTTAACCTAATGGTCGTTTGCAATTTTTGCACTGTCAGTCCTTTCAGTTAAAAAATTGGAAAATTTTTTTCCAAAAAAAAAATAATTTGAAAAATTCGAAAAAAATTCCATAAAAATTTTTTTTGACGAAACATTTTTTTTCAAAAAAAAATTCTAATAAAAAATTTTCTTAAAAAATTCGAAAAATTTTCTAAAAAAAAAATTTGACGAAATTTTTTTTTTCCAAAAAAAATATTTTGAAAAAAAATCTAGTAAAAATTATTCTTAAAAAACTCGAAAATATTTCTAAAAAAAAATTTGACGAAATTTTTTTTCCCAAAAAAAATAATTTGAAAAAAAAATTCTTAAAAATTGCACTTTTAATTTCTTAAAAATTTCTTAAAAATAATTTGAAAAAAAAATTCTTAAAAAATTCCTTAAAAAAAAGTTGACGAAAATTTAAAGTGTGGACCGAATTAAATTGATTTAAAAATGAACTTTTAATATGGTTGGACTGAATTAATATGGTTGAACTTTTATTAGAATTTTTTTTTCAAAATTTTTTTTTGGAAAAAAAAATTTTTTGTCAAATTTTTTTAAGAAATTTTTTTGAATTTTTTAAGAAAAAATTTTATTAGAATTTTTTTTTCAAATTAATTTTTTTGGAAAAAAAAAATTTCGCCAAATTTTTTTTTCAGAAAATTTTTCGAATTTTGTAAGAAAAAATTTTATTAGAATTTTTTTTTCAAATTATTTTTTTTTTGTAAAAAAAAGATTCGTCAAAAAAAAAGTTTTAGAATTTTTCTCGAATTTTTCAAATTATTTTTTTTGGATTTTTTTTTTCCAATTTTTTAACTGAAAGGACTAACGGTGCAAACATTGCAAACGACCGTTAAGTTAAAGGACTAATGTTGCAACTGACTTAACGACTAAACTAACTAGTTTAGAAAATTGAACCAAAAGTGATGTCCACGTGGATTTTTGGACTGAAACGAGCGGGGTAACCCGCGCGATGCTGCGGGAGTATTTTGAGAAACATTTATTTAAACTGAAGAATGTATTCAAAGTGATTCAGGAGCTCGGGTATAACACCTGAGGTGTAGTTTTTCTAATACATAATCCTAATCAAATCTTTCATATCTAAATGTATTGAAATTCATTCAAACAACCAATAAGAAAGTCAAAAAGAGTTGTAATCTTATTACAATAACACCAAAAGAATTGGTAACTCTTTAACTGTGATAAATAATTTTTTGGTGGTCACTCTGTAATATATTCCATGTGAATATAACATTAATAAAAGCTAGAAATACTTATTGCCGCAGGAAGTCTTTTTACTTGGTGCGGGTCATTAACTGTTTTGTGTTTCTCGAAATGTTGATGCTTTGAGAGAGATATTTCCAACCAATTTCGCTGTAACAATCCTGTAAAACAATCATAAATTCATATTAAGATAGCATATCATCCTACTACACAAAGACAATACTTATTCAAAGGTTGCTAACTGTCATATACCATGTGAAAAAACAACCTGGTATCCTAAAACAAATAAGCCTCAGATCAGCAATGACAGACAAATTAGGATAAAAAGGTACAATCTTGAAATACATTAGACTTAAACTCAACATATATTAGACAATGTGTTCAACTCACTGCAATAACACCTGCCAAAGGATTTCTATCAAACAGTTCAGGCTTGTTCATGTCAACTTTTATTGGCGGTTTCAAGCTCAAGTTTTGTCAAGATTTCACACCTTAGATAAATAACTCTTTCATACAGATTTGGTCAGTTGCAAACTTTATGGATGTTGTGCAACATTGCTACCCATATATTTTAGCATAGTGAAGAAATCTGTAGCTAATAACCAACATATTAACCGTTACATTCTATTTTGCACACACGGAATCTTCATATGCATTTACACATATTAAACATTAATAACACACTAACAACCTAACAACCAAAATCAACAGCAGTTAAAAATAACTGAATAAGCTCACCTTGACCAAGAGTAAACTGAAACGGTATCCCCCTATTGCGATTCGAATCAAATTTAGCCCCATTCAACGACGTCCTAGTACCATGGATTATCAAAAACACAAACCACAAATTAACATCAAATTCATTACAATGAACAATCACATAACTATATCTAACAATCATAAATTAGTTTAATAATAATAATACCTTCAATGGCATCCCCAATTTCGGATAAGCAAATGAAGCGTGAGATAAACACATACAAACATGCACTGTCGGTGTCATAGAACGTGTGCGGCCCACATTTTGCTGTAGTTAACACCTCCAAGACTCCAACCACCTGCTTAACATCATGACAGTCAAAATCATTACCAACGACATGCTTTTTTCACCCAGAACAGAAATTTTACTATGCTAAACTAACCATCTATAACCGACTTAACAGTACATGGTAAAAGACACTTTTCCTTTAAATCTGTAACAAACATCAACCCAAAAGCTAATAATACATTATAATAGTTGCACATTTATTTATATAAAATTGTTAAAAGTAGAAAAATAAACCTGAAAGCCCTTTTTGTAAAGTATTTGCCAAAAAAAATTAAGTTACTTGCCTCAATTAAGAGCTTCTGAACCTCATAGCTGACTTTGATCTTTCCACTGATTCACTTCTTCCTAACATGGCCACTAAATCCACAACAAATATTAAAACATAAGTAGTTGTGTATTAGAACCTAGGAAAGAATTTCGCCTTCGGTCAAGACGGTCACCGATTCTTCTTCTTGTTGATAGCTTCCGGTATTCACATCTTATGTTTTTTATCACAATGCATAAAATATACATAATCAAAACAAAATGTGACAGAACCAATAGTATTTATATCACGAAAAGCTTGAATCTTTATTAAAAAAATAATAGTAATAAACCTTGATATAAGAGACGATGAACAACTTCATTAGGGTCCATATCACACCCCTATAAGTCCCGTGGGAATCCCTGCTACACCACCAACTCCAACAAAGGGCTGGCATGTTCACACATAGTTGATATCCGACTAATAACCGTCATTTGAATCTAAAGGTGTGAAAGTTCATGTCATTTTGTTACAGCAGTGATGGTCACATTTTAGTATTTCAAGAAAAAGGTGAAAAGAGATTAAGAGTACCGGCGAGGAGATCGATTTCCTTGTCATCTCCAGAAGAAAAAAAAGAAAAAACAAAAAAACTCAAAGTATTTCCTCTTATGTACCTTGTCAAAGTATTTCCTCATGTTACAAAAGCAAGATTTATACTCTCTCACTCAATCGACTTTTCTTAGCAGCTTCTCGATTCTGACCCAGCCTTGTTAGTATCTATTAACAACAAATAAGAAACCATTAGATTGTGATTATCAAGTGCGTTATACTAAATTACAACAGAAAAAACCACCTAGATTGTCGTGGATTGGTGCTTCAGTTAACTAACCTGGACTTTTATAACGCAGTTTCTGGAGCTATGGTTAATACTAAAAGATATTCGTTTGGTGGGTCCATATCTTCAGGCTCAGATTTCCGGTTTTACCCAAGAAGTGTTCCACCTGAAAAGAAAGATATAGCTGGTCATCGAAGTTTGAATAGTCGCAATCACGAACACCAAAAGTCACTAAACGAATAGACTACATGGTGTTCCATTATTCAAAAACAAAAATGGGTGCACCTTCCATTTGGCGATGGGTTCGTCACAAAACTGAAGTACGACAAAGTAATTTCCTGTTGCATAAAACCCGCTGTCACCATCCATTTGAATGTAAAATCATATTTAATTCCTATAACGAATAATATACAAAAAAAATATCTAACATATTCCAAAACATTACATATTTTCTGCATTCGAAAAAACCATTTGGACTAAAAAAAACATATTCATCATTATCAAGACACACTTGCAAACACCCCTCTTAACAAAAGATGCATCCACAAATCAAAATAAAATCAATCATTCAGTCACTAATCTAAAATTATAACCCAAACCCACATCATTATACTTTTAACAGCAGAGAACATATCAGAATTCAATACGAAAAAAAAAGGAAAAAAAAATCAACATTGTTTTCAGCAGTGGCTTCAACTTTCTCTACAAATCATTGGGTCAGAATGAATTAGATCTCAAAAAAATTAACCAATTGTTTACCCAAATCACAAATTTACTAACAAAACAACCTAATTAAACAAAAAACCATTTCACCTAATCATCTATTAAAACATATAATACGATTAAAAAAAAAAGATAAGTGTAACGATTGATACGTCTTCTTCAGTGGTTGTACCTGATTTGATGGATCAGTCATTTGTGTTTGCTAGTTAACCGAACCAATTAGTGATAATAATGGAGTGAATTTATTATTAGGATTGTGTTTTGTAGTGGTTTTGGAATTTGTAGTGGCTTGGAAATTGGGTATTTTCTAAGATTCAGAACCAATGATCCAAATTGAAATCGTATAATAACATATTTTTGGGTTTTGAATGTGATAATTTGTCTGTGTTTTTGTGTTTTATTTATTTTGGATGAATCTGGATGTTGGGAAGGAAGTGTCTAGATTTGTGGAGATGAGGGAAAATATCAAATGGGAAAACGGAACGGGAACAGTGTTCTAGCAATGAACAGTGGTTCAAACAGTGAATTACGGGGAAGTGACCAATAGAAAGACGCATTTTGTAAAACGGGTCTTCTTGTAAAGAGTTATTTTGAACGGACCACTTTCCGGGTTTTAGTATATATATATAATATCTCACATTTTCAAAATTGGACTGAAAGTGCAATTTTGATACAACCACAAGAACCAAAAATGTAGTTTACTCTAATTTCTACCAATACTAGAGTATACATGGGACAAGCATTCCATTTAGAAAACAATACTTTAACGCTTAAAGTTGATATTTGTCATCAGTTGAATGACTCATTATTCCTACTTTTTGACATTTCACAATATCCCGAAAACGTAACTTTCACCATAACATAAGCAAACATATCAATATAAAGAAACAATTAGAATATTGAATTCACTTGAATCTGATTAGCAAACCATATAAAAAAGTGACTATCTGCATTTTCTTAGAAACCACAAAAGCACTTTTGAAAAAGATACTTAAGAAATGCAATTTTGCAAACACATAATTTGTTACTAAACACAAATACACAACACATACAAACCTCAAAAACACAAAAAAATACTCGAAATGCATATTTTGCGAACCATTTGATAAAGTGATTATTTGCGTTTCCTAAGAACCAAAAGCGCATATGAAAAAGTACATCAGAAACACACAATTTTGCAAACACATAATCTCTTACTAAACACAAATACACATATACAAACCTCAAAAACATACCAAACAACCTTACTATAAAAAAAATCCCTCACTCTTGCCACAATGGATTTTGCATTTTCTTTAATAATGTTGAAGCTTGAATGATATATTTAGGTTTGTTACAATAAATAAAGCCAACTACCCCTTAGTCCTCTATGACCCAAAAGTCTTTATTATACAGTATCTGCTTTTGTTTGTCCCTTATCTTTATTTTTCATTGACCAATAATTCAGTGACTTTTGTTTCTCCATCTCATTCCACGAAATTTCCACACAAACTCATCTTTTCTAGCTTAAACTTAACCACTGTCCTTTTCACATATACACTTGTTTATTGTCCATCTCTTCTTACAAACAATATCTTGAACCCTACTTTCAATGGCATCTACTTCAGCTTCATCGGTTCAAAAGAGCTTCAAGTATGATGTTTTTTTAAGCTTTAGAGGCGAGGACACTCGTAACACCTTTGTTGGCCATCTTTATCGAGCTCTTGAGCAAAATGGGATTCAAACATACAAAGACGATGAGAAAATTGAAAAAGGGGAAACCATCGACACCCAGCTCATGGAATCCATTGAAGACTCAAGATTCTTCATCATTGTGTTCTCTAAGGACTATGCTGGTTCATCTTGGTGCTTAGATGAACTTGTTAGGATTATGGAGTGCCGTAAGGCGAGTGACCAAACTGCTTACCCAGTCTTTTATGACGTGGAGCCCACAGAAATCCGTAACCAAAGTGGGGCAGTTGAAAAAGCTTTTGAAAAACATGAAAACAAAGAAGGTGCTGGGAAATGGAGGAAGGCTTTAAAAGAAGCAGCCGATCTGGCTGGCTGGGAGTTGAAGAAGACTGCTAATGGGTAATTGCTGATTTTTATCTCTTGTATTTTAAGTTATTTGAGTCTTGTTGAATGGATCTCATGTTATATAGTCGAGTTTTAACTCAAACATGAAATGCGATTATTACTATTATGTTATAGCTCTGATATTTGAAATCAATCATTTATGTGGGAATTAAACAAGCTAATGAAATCTCCTTTAATGTTTTATAGGGATGAATCTAAACTGATACAAATAGTGGTTGATGATATTTTCAAAAAGATATGTTTATTCGGTTCGAGTTTTGACGAAAAGTTAGTAGGAATGGAGATGCGAATAAACGAGGTTCTTTCATCTTTAGAAATGGGTACGGAAGATGTTCGCATGATTGGAATTAAGGGGATGGGAGGAGCTGGAAAAACAACTTTGGCCACAGCTATTTTTAATCAAATATCAAACCAATTCGAAGGTAGAAGCTTTGTTGAAAATGTAAGGGAAGTTTCAAAAACATCTTTGTCCGGTTTAAAGGATCTGCAAAAACAGATCCTCACAGATGTTTTCAGCAGTCAAGACATCACCGTTAGTAGTGTTTCCGCGGGTAAAAACATGATGGTGCATATGATGCGTCGTAAAAAGGTTCTTGTTGTTTTAGATGATGTGAATGATACAAAGCAGCTAGAGGCGTTAGCTGGTGCATCTATTTGGTTTAAGACGGGAAGCAGAATTATCGTTACCACACGAGATGAGCAAGTGCTATTAGCCCAGCGGGTGAACTTTAATCATAACTTCATTCATGAAGTCAATCTGTTATCGGCCAAGGAATCAATGTCCCTCTTCAGTAGGCATGCATTTGGAAGGGAGATTCCGGATGAAGGATATGAACATCTATCAAGAAAAGTTGTACAATATGCTGCTGGTCTTCCTTTAACGATCAAAGTTTTGGGTTCGTTTCTTTGTGATCAGAAGGAGCCTAAATGGAATAATGCTTTGGAAAGACTAAAAACAATTCCGTTGAATGAAACTATGATGATTTTGGAATTAAGCTATAACAGTCTAGAGGATGATTACAAGGACATATTCTTAGATGTTGCTTGCTTACTCAAGGGTTGGTACAAAACAGACGCGATTAGAGCTCTTGAAAGCTGTGGTTTTTATGCTGAAGTTGGCTTAAGAGTTCTTGAGCAGAGATCCCTTATAAATATATCTGAAGATGAGAAGTTGGGGATGCATGACCATATTGAAGAAATGGGCAAGAATATTGTTCGTCGTGTGAACCCCAATAAACCTGAAAGGCATAGCCGGTTATGGATTGCGAAGGAAATTGAAGATGTATTGGCTAATGGCTCGGTAAGTATCAAGTTATTTGGGTTGTTAAACTAAAAAGTCAACATCCTTTACTAAAAGTTCAATTTAGTTATTGTACAAAAACAAAATTTTGATTTATTATGCACACAAAATAGCTTCCATGATAACAAGCCGTTTAACACCGGTAGTCAAATACACTTGTTCTTTTTACTAACAATCATAAAACCAATCCACCATTCCACCATCACCCAACTGCCACCAAGTCACCACCCTCATAAACACAACCACGTATCAACCACTAGCTTCTACTTTTTTTTTCTATGATAACAAGCCATTTAATTTATAAATGGGTGTTATCCTTCAATTTAAACAAAACCCAAAAATCCCGAAATCTCAAACCATTTAACCAATTCTTCAAATTTAATAATAAAAACAAAAAGACCTATCAACTACCACCTTCAATTTAAGCGAAACACATAAATTCCCAAATTTTTTTGAAAACCCTAACCTTAGAATATCAAATTTGGCCAATTTCTCTAATTTAATAGAAAAAAACAAAAAATACTCAAATTTTCTTCACAGAGAGGCCACTGCACTTATGAATGACTAGGGATAATTTACAATCATGACAAACCACAAAGACGATTTATGCATTTCACTCTATTTTATTACTCCTTCCATTCCAAAACGATTGTCCTATTTTGATTTTTTGATTTTTTTTCCCAATTTTGTCTTTTAAGTATTTTTGTTTGTGTTATATAATAATTGATGAAAATTATACTAATAAAATATATTTAAAATCTAATCCATTTATATATTTTGTATGAAATATTGTATAAACAAAAAAATATTAAAATAATTCAAAAAGTTAAAATAAAACAATTATTTTGATATAAAAAAAATGTATACAGAAAATTATACTACTAGTAATAAATTATACACTTTTTCTCACTTCTATCTTCATTCTTATCTGACACCCCACCAACAATCATCAAACCAATCCACCATCCCACCGTCACCCAACCCCACCCCTAAAAACCACGACCACCACTTTCAGTCTCTCCCCTCTTTCTACTTTTTTTAATTCACACTCAAATAACACAAACCATTCATCCAATTCCTCTAATTTAATTGAAAAAACAAAAATCCCCAAATTTTATAAAAATTAGAAATTAACCCTAACCTAAACATTTTTCATTTGAATTGGAGAAATTAACTTCGCATTTTGTTTTGTAATGAAACAAATCTCATCATGGTCTCTACTGCTATTTGAATTACCTACAGGCTACCCAAGCAACACAATGTATAAGACTGAATGCCTCATATGGATTCAATTTTGAAATTTTAAAGAACGGTCTCGCAAACATGAAGGAACTTAGATTTCTTTATGTGATTTCCCAATGGGTAACTGAAGAGGAATTTAGCAAGTGGAAGTTTGATGAAGATAGTCTACACCTTCCAAATGCCTTACTATTTCTGAAATGGACAAATTATCCTTTTTCAAGTTTACCCAAAACATTTCAACCAAATAATCTTGTTGGACTTCAAATGGATGACAGCAATATGGTTAAATTTTGGAAAGATGGAGAAGAAAAGGTACGTAGAATAATTAGTAGTTTATCTTTCCGTCTTTTGTTAGTCATTACACCAATTACTAACATTTATCTTTCCACTTTTTTGTTGCTTATGACAGCCTTTTTCAAAGCTCAGGTTCCTACAGTTCGAATATTTAAAGTTGAGGAGCCTTGACCTTAGTGTGGCTCCGAATCTTGAGACTCTAATTCTTGAAGAATGTTATAATTTGGTAGAAGTTCATTTCCAGGTTACTCCAAATCTAAAGGAGTTATGTATCTCTGAATGTGTTAATTTTGAAAAATTACACATGCCTGCTGAATGTCCAAAACTCATATCTCTCGACCTCGGTATTTTAAAGTTGAGGACCCTTGACTTCGGGCTTACTCCAAATCTTGAAAGCTTGGATCTTTATGATTGTTATGCTTTGGAAGAAATTAATGCTCCTTCACAATGTCTGAAAAAGCTTCTCCACTTAGACATCAGTGATTGTGGGAGGTTTAAATCCTTTGAGTTTGACAAAAAGCTTGATTCACCTGAGGTTGTTACTTTATCTGAGTTACATCTGGTTGCAGATGCAGATGATACAGGTATATGTGATCCTGGCAATACTTGGCCAGAGTTTCAGTTTTCCTGTTATTATAAACAAGACCCGGCTTCATCTTTTGGAAATCTTGAGAGGCTTATTTCTCTAGGTTTCGGTGCTCGCATAAACGTCGATTCTTTTTCAGATATTATCTGTGGTTTACAATGTTTAAGAAAGCTTACACTTAAAGGTGGTATTCCAGAAGCGCCCAAGAACCTAGACCGGTTAGATTGTCTAGAGGAGCTAAGTTTGTGGTCTACAGATATTAAAACTCTTCCAGATAGTATTTGTATGTTGAAACACCTGAAATCTCTTGAAATCAAATCTTGTTATCTTCTTGAAAAGTTACCTGAGGATATTGGCAGATTAGAATGTTTGGAGAGGCTAATTTTGATGGGATGTATACTTTTACGAGATATTCCAGACAGCATATGTGAGATGAAATGTCTAGAATATTTATGTCTCCCTTACTGTATTCTACTTGAGAAGTTGCCTGAGGAACTTGGACATTTAGAATGTTTGAAAGAGTTAGATATTGAAGGTACGGGCATATGTCTTATTCCACAGGGCATTTTTAGGTTGAAAGGTCGTCTGCAAATTGTTGGGGATAGATGGCTTCTCGAGTCATGTGGTTTGACACCCAAGAGGCGAAGAATGTCTGATGAAGATTCTGATTTTGATGATGAAATGGTCTGCGACATATAGCCACTAACAACACAGGTACCCAAAGGCCCAATACATAAAGAATTAGTCTTTATTTTATTAGAAATTTGAAATTTATATTGCAATTCTGCATTTGAACCATTTCATAGATTAAGAAGGTCCCAATTAGCGTGGTCTAGGTGATTTTCTAAGCTACATGTTTACCCAAAAAAAAGTTTATGATTTATATTTCTTATTAGTTACGCTTTGCGTTTTGGCCTTCATTTGACAGCAGGATCATGCCCTCTTCACACATGTTTCATCTCCGGCATCAATGTGTGTGTGTGTGTGCTTTTTTGATTTTTTTAATCAAATGTTGGATGTGTAATTATGTTCCTTCATTTTGGGACTTCTTCATAGTTGTAGATGATCATGTTATATATCATTTGGCTTTAAACAAGTTCGAGTACATAAATATGTTCTAAACTGAGATGAAATCATTAGACATCAACATAGTTGACTTCTGAGTCAAATTAGTTTATAGTACTAAAGTCTATAGAGCATATACATTTATTTATTTATTTATTTTTTTGGTAAGGACTATCGAGTATTGAACATTTTTGTCAACGATATGAAACTTTCATTTTTCTGTCATGTCATATTTATGGATCATAATCCAGGTTAACTTAACTCTCAAAGTCAAACTCAAATATGTAATTGTTCAAAATTCAAATTAAGATAGGTTTCATAACACATGCAAGATTTTCTTCTATGTTTTTAAGTAGTTCTAAACTGTTAACATGTCTTATCCTTCAGAATTTATTCTATCAATTGTGAATTTCGTTAGATATATCTTGACCTGAAAAGTCAAACTGACAAATATACTGTGTCTGAACATCAAACTCGTGAAGGTCATTTTATTTACTTCATTTCATTCTATGGGATGATAGGATATTTGAGTACCACTCAAACCAAAAGCCGTAACAAATTTATAAATTTAAGGGAAAATTACTGCAGGGAACAATGCCTGCTGTAAGGTATAAACGAGGGACCATTTTTGTAAAATTATGAAAGTTGAGGGCTGCAATGTGAAGATGTTAAATTCAACTTTCAAACAAACTGCAGATAACACCCTGCAGTTTACTGCAGGGATGCTATTCCCTAAATTTAACTGTAGTTAATCAAACAATATACCCACCCGTCGTTCCCTATAATATATACCAATGACATATATATTAGTATTTTCAACTACATAAATTAGCATTAATGCACTATACTATCAACATTCTTCTATCATCTCGCTTTTACTCGTATGCTTTTCATATCCACCACTTTCAGCATCTAAAAAGGGGAAATGACACCTCAACTGACTGTTTTAAAAACAGTTGCATTCTATTTTCTAGCCAAAAAACTTTCAAATACCGGGTCTCAAAAACGAAATGTATAAATTTAGTCCTGTTTATGAAGAAACTATGGCTAAAATGGGACTAATGAAAAAGTCGTTGGTGTTTGTGCAGAAAGACCAAAATTTAATAGCCAAAGAGACTTGCTAACCTTTTCCACCACCATCTTTGCCTTCTAAAGGTTTCAAAGCCACATTTAACTACTCTAAAACATTGAGTTGGTTACTCTTATTTATCGGCACAACACAAATCAACGCCTTATTTGCATTTTCATCTACGCTAAACACTAGTATCTGCACCCACATCAACAAAAAACTTCTCCACTTAGACATCAGTCGTTGTGGGAGGTTTAAATCCTTTGAGTTTGACAAAAAGCTTGATTCACCTGAGGTTGCTACTTTATCTGAGTTACATCTGATTGCATATAAATATTATATATGTGATCCAGGCAATACTTGGACACAGTTTCAGTTTTCCTGTTGTTATGAAGAAGACTCAGCTTCATCTTTTGGAAATCTTGAAAGGCTTATTTCTCTAGGTTTCGGTGCTCGCATAAACGTCGATTCTTTTTCAGATATTATCTGTGGTTTACAATGTTTAAGAAAGCTTACACTTGAAGGTGGTATTCCTGAAGCGCCCAAGAACCTTGACCGGTTAGATTGTCTAGAGGAGCTAAGTTTGCGGTCTACAGATATCAAAACTCTTCCAGATAGTCTTTGTATGTTGAAACATCCGAAATCTCTCGAACTTGAGTCATGTTTGCTTCTTGAGAAGTTACCTGTGGATATTGGAAGATTGGAATGTTTAGAAAGTCTAATCCTATCCAAGTGTACACTTCTACAAGATCTTCCAGATAGTATTTGTGAGATGAAACGTCTGAAATCTTTAGAACTTACAAGATCTTCCAGATAGTATTCAAGTTGAGAAATTACCTGAAGAAATTGGGCGTTTAAAATGTTTGAAAGATTTAAATATAGAATGTACAAGCATAAGTCATCTTCCGCAGAGCATACATGGGTTAATAGGTCTGCGTATTCTTGGGGACAGAGGGCTTCTCAAGTCAACTGGTTCGTGTCTTTTTAAGATACGAAGAACCTCTGATGAGTACGAGATGTTCTGCTACATCCATGAATAATACAGGCCCATAGGAGTGAACACATACAGAAGTAGTCTAACAGGTACTTCCTCTATTTTTTGTACTACTCATATTACTTTATTTTTACTTTATTACATGCTAAATAGTCTATGTGCATTGACAGTGCTCAATAAATCATAACTCGAATAATTTGTTAATAATTTTTATTTCAGTTTGATTTTGTTAAAGTTCACTCCTTAACATTCAACAATTAATTTGTATAACTTGAAATACACGTATGTTCTGAATTTGTTATCATTTGAAAATGTTTTACTGTCAGAACATGCTTTTTTACTCCAAATCTTGAGATGCTAAGAGTCTGCCTTTGTCCTGATTTGGTCGAACTTCAGATTCCTGCTGAAAGTCCAAAGCTCGTTAATCTCGACCTCAGTTATTGTATTCAAGTTGCAAAATTGCCTGAGAAAATTGAATGGTTAGAATGTTTAAAAGAGTTGGATATCGCTGGAACACGCATACGTCATCTTCCAAAGAGTATTTTTAGGGTGAAAGGTCTGCGGATTGTTGGGTCTAGACGGCTTCTTGAGTCATGTGGTTTTACATCCGAGATAAAAACCTATAATCATGAAACATTCTGCTACCGTGAATTGCACAGGCACTAAAAGCAGAAGTTCCCTGTACCGTGGTTGAGTAATGATTTTGAACATCTCCAAAGGCCCAAAGAAGTCACTGCGTTAAGAACTTTTTTAACAGGTACTTTCTCTCTTCTCTATAAATTGTCTTATGTTTGATGAAGATTGCAATTTTTTCTGTGTCGGATGTAAATGATGTTCCTCACCTTGTCTGCAGGTGATGCACCAGTTGTTCTTGTTGTTACTGCTTCTGGTCGTATTGATGTTACTTTTGCTAAGAAGAATAGAAAGATTCATTCTATTTCATGGGTCTGATCGTCTGAGTGTCCTGATCAAGCTAGAGGAAAATTTTTCTCAGTCTCAATGAGAAAACACACATCTAACTTAGACTAGAAACTATCATACATTTGTTCGTCTTGGTTTTTTTCTTTTTTCGTTTGTACTGCATTTTGGTTTTATTTGTTCACGGTTTACACAATTACATGACATACTGAAACTGAGGTTACTCTCCACCCTCAATAGTTTAAAATCAAAGTACAATATATGTCCAAGGTACAATATATGTCCAAGGAATCAAATCTGTAATACTAGTTATAAATAAATTTAAGAAAAGTTGACTTTTGAGTCAAACTATTGAAGAACATATATTATAAAGTGTTTACTGGTACTGACTACTGAGAAAAGCTACTAAACATGTTTCAGGAATACGAAGTTACTTCAATGCCAATCGTTTGCGAATAGCCATTTTCCGACATAATTTGAAGCCGGGAACAACAGAAGAAGCTATCATATAAATCCATATTACTTCTTGTTCCATGTAGAAAAAATGGTGTAAAGATGCAAGTAAAATGGTGGGGTTTGACTGGATTTTATGGAAGTTACTGAACGTTTTTCAGTACTAACAAAATATCGGAACATGATTTTGAAGCTTGTAACATTCAAGGTTTGAGTTAATAAGTATATGCATGATGTTCAACGTACAGAGTTGACTTCTTCAGAAAGTCAAACTAGTATCTTGATGAAAATAGTAGAATGTTGATACGATTTTGAATATAAAGTTATCATAACCATGTTTCAATTTGTATAAATATGTTGTAAATTAGGATGGATATTGTTTAACATGAAAAAGTTGAGTTTTGTGTCAGATGATTGACTTTCGACAACTATATTGGTGTCAAGGGAATTGATCAGTAGTAATACGGTATAGCCAAAATGTTCAATAACTTGCAATTCCAGTTAACCGTCGATATTTTACATATGAAGTTATCAATCTCAAATATTTGGTTAACTTTTATATGAATGGAAGGTAGCTTTCACCTGATTGCAGATTGTAAATTATCAGTGAACTTGAAGTAGATTATTAGTTACGTGTGTTTCTGAGTTTCGGAGATGACCAGAAAAGCATTCAATAGTTTGACTTTTCTTATTATGTATTATATCGTAACCGATTGATAGACCTAAGATGTTGGCTATTCATGTAAGGCTACATTTTGCATGTTGAAAGGTGTTTGATTTTAAAAAATTTCAATTCATGGAGTTTAGCTAATAGAGTTGACTTTTTTCAAAGGGTCAAACTCTGTACTTGATGAAAAGGGAAGGATTATTTTGATATGATTTTTGATATTATCATGTGAAAAACAAATACATCAGTGTTTCACAAGTGATTATATTATCATTAACCAGTTTAAATTGTTATGGAATCTTTAGGCATGATATATGTAGACTTTTGAGTCAAACCATTGACTTTAAACAACTTACACTGCTTTTGTTTGGAACAATAGTTAACAAGAAAAACAAAGCCAGAAGTAAGTCCTATCACATCACCTGATGAAGACAAACTGATGGGAAGAAGATCTTATAAAAACCAGTTCACTTTTTAAGCCAACAAGTGACGATACGTTTTTGCTTGTTATGCTTAATTTTACTAAATTTAAACAAATGATCTATGTGCAGAATGAGGGATACGTTTAAAATTAGAAATTGATTCATAACCTATCAATTGTCCTTATAGATGAGTTATGGGAAAGGGTTATTCGAAGCATATTCATGTCTCTGTCTTTTAGGCTTGTCTATGACAAATTTGTTCGGACATTTTGTGTATATAGCATTACTTAAATTCGGACATGGCAATCTAGACCCACAAGGATCTAGATTGGTTTATATGAAACCGTAATACATGTACAAGTTATCTCTTTTTCATTATAACCCTTCCAAATCATTTTGGGTCTAGATTGCCACTTTTACATTAAATAAATTGCTTCGAAACTTAGCGAACTCGGATCCGTGTGTTAATTGATGTGCACCTTGAGTTATATATGTTTGCATATATAAGTAAGATAATATCAGTACACATGGACACTATATATGTCTCTATGTATTGACATCTTTGACATTTCAATATAAACATATGAACTATCGTTACATCGTCCAACAAGTTGCACCAATACAAGCAATCACTCACATATACACAACACATTAAATGGTAGACTGATGCCTTATATCCAAGTGATTTAACCCAAATACTACTGATATGACAATGAGTAACTGCATTTCGTCTTTTACACAAGAAAAAAATGATTAGAATGCAGACTCATATTACGGGTCACATGTCTAATTTATCTAAGAGGAATGCTAGAATCACAAAAAAATATCTACGAAAGCATCCACAAAATAAGTTGTCAAGGTGTGATTGGATTAATCAAAGAGAAGAAAGAGAAACTATAACAAAATAAACCAATCACACTCTGACAACTCATTTTGTGGATGTCTTTTTGTGGATATAGCATTCCTCTTTATCTAATGATTGGCACAAAGAAAATGACCCGAACACTTACATCGATCTTTTAGATTTTAGAAAACGAAGATTAAAGAAATGAAAAGCTCATGTAATTGGTTTTTGGCTTTTTTGCATAACAAAAAGAAGAAACAAAAATTAATGTTTGTCCCACATGCATAGCCCAATCCATCAAAGTTTCATACTCTAACGTCACCATGCCCCCTTTATTTATAACAAGTTTCCCCATGTGAACTTTGGGCCCTGGATCTTTTGTTTCTTCTTTTTGTTATACCGATCGATTGCATGTATGCCCTTACTCTACGTAGTACAATAGAACATTGGTAATTAATTTTGTTGTAAATGTAATTGCCTGTTGGTGATAGACGAGATTAAAATTACTACTATTTGTTTAAGTAATGTGAGTAAACAGTTAAAAAAAAATGAGTTGCATTAGTATTTAATTCGATTGATCATATACGTAGTACAATAGAACTATTATAAATGATTTTACAAACATATTTAAATGTACGTATAAAATGTTTATAACCTATGTAAGTCAACGTATGTTTTGTTGTATGGTATGAGAAAATGCTTTTTACAATTTACTTTATAAAATTTGCTTTTGTTTGGAACAGTAGTTAACAAGAAAAACAAAGCCAAAAATAAGTCTTGTCCCACATCACCTAGTGGAGAACAAAACCGATGAGAAGATCCTATAAAAGCCAGTTAGAAATGAGAATGGTTTTAGCCAACAATGTTACATATCGTTTTTGCTTTTTATGCTTGTTTTAACTCAACAATGTTACATATTAGCCAGACATAATGTAGAGTGCCTTAATTAGAAATGAGTACGGTTTTAGCTCAACATCTATACAACAAAATGGCTTCTAGAAGAGGTTCAAGAAAACATCTATAAACACAAACCACAAGTATACATTCCATAGACTCCTCGAAACCAAGTTTACTAACAAAATGAGGAACATGGCAAGCAAAGCCAATGTACATAAGTAAGAAAAATATCTAATGGTTCCCAAAGAGCATGCTGCCTTACCCACTGCCACGGAGACATATGACGGAACCTATAGTGGTGACTGAAATGTGTTTTCGAACACTGTTATGATGGGATTGAATGGTAAATGGTGTGTGTATAGTAAATCGGCTGTGATGCGTATGACTTGTCTAAGGTAAATAATACCACTATTTGATAATGACATTCCAAAGACTCGTTTTTATTGTGTATAAGTTTGTGGTAAAGATATTTCAAATCTGGCTCGACGTAGGGGTTCTATAGGGCCGACAAACTTGTCTAAGAAAAGGTCAAAGTACTTATTGTAGTAACTAAAGAAGCTATTAATTATGGATTGCAACGGGCAAGAAAAACCCATAACTCATGGATACCCGCCCGTGATGGATGGGTAAACCGTCAATTTTTATCCGCGGGTGATTCGTGGGTGAAAAATAAACCCACAATGGGTGGTGAGTGGGTGACGGGTAATGTATGCATATTTACTAATATGTCGTGACTTATGCATCTTCTAATCAAGTTTGATTTTCAAAACATTCGGAAACATGTGTGCAAATGTTATGTTTCACAAACCCACGGGTTTACCCGTGGGCATGGGCATGGGGAAAAGATTGTACCCACAAATGGGTGGCGGGCGGGTAACATACAAGAAAAAAATTGTCAGTGCGGATGACGAGTTAGAGGTATCATTGCCACCGGTGTCATCCCTACTTTTAATACACCGTTCAACATACAAAGATTTACCCCTTTTAACATTTTAACCGTATTAGATTTAAGCAATGAATATCTGCCTTCTTTTTTTTGGAAGTTCATCCTTTCAACCGGATAAATAATAGAGATTATGTCGACAACAATCAGTGTCTAAGTGATCGATAGTGTAACAGCAGATGACAAGAAAAATGATCATAGTGGTAGCATGAGAAAAAGTGAAAAACATTGGTATAGTTTGCATCTTGCAAAGCTAATAATCTTAAGCCTTCAACAAATGTGATACAAAATTTGTAATAAAATTTAAAATGGCTACATGTGCACTCAGCTAAATAAAAAAAATAACCAAAGGACGAACCTCGCCGATTCTCTTATTAAAAAAAAAAAAAAAAAAAAAAAAAATGGTTACCATTACAATTAGCTATTCTTATATAAGCAAAGCTACTTTGATCGGGAATTCCTATTCTTTGAGGAAATCGATCCTAGTTAACCAAGAAACTAAACCAGTGAAACACAAAACGATTGGTTTAGTTTCTTGGTTAACTAGGATCGATTTCATCAAAGAATATGAATTATAGATTGGTTTTTAGAGGATATAGGATGTGTGTCGATAGTTTAGATATTAAGTATATTAATGCATGAATGACCATGAACCAATGCCTTCATTATATACTAAAATATTGGCTTGCTATCCAAGTTTTGCACAATATCCACCCTTTTAGCAGTAGTCGGCTGACATAAGCTCTTAATGAGCTCATTGGGTCGAACTTCAGATTCCTGCCGAATGTCCAAAGCTCGTTAATCTTGACCTCAGTAATTATTTCAACTTGCGGAAATACCTGAGGAAATTGGACGGATAGAATGTTTAAAAGAGTTGGATATCACAGGAACACGCATTAGTCATCTTCCACAGAGTATTTTTAGGGTGAAAGGTCTGCGAGATAAAAATCTCTAATAATAAAACATTCTGCTACATATAAAGTTGTGAATAGCACAGGCACCAAAAGCAGAAGTCCCCTGTACCGTGGTCGAGTGATGATTTTGAACTTCTCCAAAGGGCCAAACAAGTCACTGCAGTAAGAACTTTTTTAACAGGTACTTTCACTCTCCTCTATAACTCTATAAGTTGTTGTATGTTTGATGAAGATTGCAATTATTTCCATGTCGGATGTAAATGATGTTCCTCACTTTATTTTTAAAAGATTATCAATATATGGTTCAGTAAGTAAGAGGATTCACATTGTCTGCAGGTGGTGCACCAGTTGTTCTTGTTTTTATAGCTTCTGGTCGTATTGATGTTACTTTTGCTACGAAGGATAGAAAGATTCATTCTATTTCAAGGAACCAATAGTTATTAACTTTGACTTCTTCATTAAGTCAAAGTATGTTTATGGTTTAAACAATGAAACTTGACATGATCATGTTACAAATAAGTTCAAGAAAAGTTTACATTTGCGTAAATATAGTCTATAATGGGTTGAAATCAGTGAAAGATTGACTTTTGAGTCAAACTATTGACTTTTGAGTCAAACTATTGACTTTTGAATAGATTTCATTCTCTATGGAAGCACATATGATATATTATATATAGTGTTTACTGGTACTAAAAAGCTACTAAACATGTTTCAGGAATATGAAGCTACTTCACTGTGAGTGATATGCAAAAATCCATTTTCCGACAGAATCTGAAGTCAAGAACAAGGGATGCAGTAAAACATTACTTATTTTTCCATGTGGCATGGCGGGTTATAAGGGCAGCAAGAAAATAAGTTAAATTTGTACAATATTACTTATTTGTTTTTGTACTGTTGGGCTACAAAATATAGAATGTAGTATTTTGATACTCCGTAACAGTTTAGTGAGAATAGTATCACCACATGGACTCAAAGTTGAATTTTGAAGGTCAAAGGTTGTGTAAATATAAACATTGAAAGTTTGAAACATGCTGCTGATACATGAAATTTAGTATCATGCAGAACTGAAAACGGTTTGTTACCGAAATGCTGTACAATGAGGTAAAATTTTAATAACTGATAGTTGTGTTTAGGAGTTAAGTTAGCATGTCTTTTATATTAATTAATATTCATATTTTTCTTATTTGTTGGATTGCATAAAGTAATTGAAGGTTGCTTTTATGTGTTTATGGTGTCGGATATTAACTGCTCCAAACCGGGTCAAGAAGATGATCCATGAGAAAAATAAGTTGTTTTCAAGTTTTGGTTTTCACACTCTCGCCACAATACAGTTTTATTTATCTTGATTTTTGGCTGCTTAGTATTAAAATTTAGTTTATTGGGTTAGCACAATACAACGGTAGATACATGTCTTCATCTGTATGGCATATTCCTATTGAACTGACAAAGAGATGTTATATTGAGAAAATTTCAGATGTCGATGTATAGAAATGTGTGTTAATATGTTATTTTTGTTCACATTGTTGATTGTTTTCATAATGAACTCGATGTTCGATATCGATGCCTTGCATTGGGGTCAATCAGTTTTGGGATTTCAGCCTCAACTTCCCTGTTGTATTGTCTTACAGAAAATATCAATAGATTTGAAGGGTCGTCAACAGGATATAGTTGTATCAACATGAAGCTGTTAATACTTAATACTATATATGATTGATTTTGTTTTCTGTACTACTTAATATTAATCAGAAGTGAAGTTGGATAATTAAAGTCTTTGGACCTCATTTTACATGGTTGACTTCTTTAAATTATTCATAATGAATATGGTGGGGTTTGATAAAGATATTGACAATAAATAGTATTTTATAACTAGATACATGAATCTTTTTCTAACTTTTTTCTTAATGAGTATGATTTTGAAGATTGTAACATTCAAGGCTTGAGTTAATAAGTTAATGCATGATGTTCAGCTTACAGAGTTGACTTCTTCAAAAAAGTCAAACTGCTATCTTGTTGAAAATAGAAAATAGTAGAATGTTGATACGAGTTTGGATAAAATCATGTTAAAAAAGATTCAGTAAGATTGTTCAAGTGATAAAGTTATCATAACCATTTTTCAATTTGTATAAATTTGATCTAAATTAGGATGGATTTTGTTTAACATGAAAAAGTTGAGTTTTGTGTCAGAGATACTTTAGACTAATATAAGTTAAACATAGTTTCGACAACTATACTGGTGTCAAGGAAATTGATCAGGAGTAACTTATATGAAATTTGAAGGGTCAAGATACTTTAGACTAATCAACTAGTTATAATGCCCGTGTACGCGCGAGTTTTTTAAAATTTTTTGAATCATATATTTTTATTTATTAAAAAACAAATAATTTAATCTTTGTTTTGTTTGATTTATAACGTTTAATTATAATTTTTTATTATTAAAGATAATTATTTAAAATTTTTAATTCTATTATTAATTGCATCTTATCCATATTTTTTGTATTTATCTTCTACTTGTGTTATAGATAAATATAAAATGTTACCTAATAAAAAATAATATTTTTTTTAAATAAAATTATTACTAAATAAGGTATGAATCCACTTTTTTGAAATGGAAAATTTCAATAGGGGTTTTGTTTTATTATATACTCCGTAAAAGATTGGTTGATTATTTGGTACTCTAATCTTATGTAATGGTGGTGTTCAAGTTATGGTTTTTACACTTTGGCGACAAGGTTTTAAACAGAAAGTTTACATGTTTTAAACAGTAGGAAATTGTCGAAAGTTGTATATGCAGGGCCATGGAACATGTTTAACATTTTTTGGCTACTAGACCGGCAAGTTGACGATTTTGGTCATAATTTTGCAAAATTATTATTATCTAAACATATTAGAGTCACTACGTTTAGAGTTAACTACATAAATTGTCTTTGTGGTTTCCATACACTAACACCTTTCGTCATAATATTAAATGATTACACCAGTTGTCCTTGTACATGACATTTTGTAACTAACTAGTCATTTAACCAAACAATTGTTAGTTTTTTTCGTTAAGTCTATGCATATGCAATAATGCATGTCAAGTGAGGGCATTTGGTCATTACACTAGTTGTCCTTGTACCCACTTATTGAAGATGAGTGTGGGTCCAAAACCTTTACTCCCTCTTATTTGAGAGACCAACACAAGCCTCTCTCTTTTCTAAAAGGCTAAATAAGAGCTTTTTGCTAAAAGCTACTTAATTCAAAATAATAATAATAATAATAATAATAATAATAATAATAATAATAATAATAATAATAATAATAAATAAAAAAAAATAAAAAAATGAAAAAAAAATAATAATAATAATAATAAATAATAAATAATAAATAATAAATAAAATAAAAATATATATATAATAATAATAATAATAATAATAATAATAATAATAATAATAATAATAAACCCAATCTCTCGATTTTGCATTTTCTTTAATAATGTTAAAGCTTGAATGATATATTTGCGTTTGTTACAATAAATAAGAGGTAATTCTTTATTTGCTTCGGTCGTCCAAAGTCTAACCTTTTGTAGACCAAAAAAATATGACTTCTCAAAATGCCCCATGAGACTTAGGTGACTTGGGCGACTTGTCTTACATCTTTTAAATGTTTACAAGTGTCTCATACAAGTGCAATAATGCTGACAAGTGTCCCCAGGTGATTTGGGTGACTTGAACGATTTAGGCGACTTGTACTTGGTATGGGACACTTGTCTTGTACTTGGTATGGGACACTTGTCGACATTTAAAGGTGTGAGGAATAAGTCGGCTAAGTCGCTCAAGTCTCGTAGGGCATTTTGAGAAGTCACATTTTTTTGTCTAAAAATGGTATAGACTTTGGGCGACCGGGGCATATAGAGAATTAACTCAATAAATAAAGCCAACTACCCTTATAGTTGTCTATGACCCAAAAGTCTTTATTATACAGTATCTGCTTTTGTTTTGTCCCTTATCTTTCTTTTTCATTGACCAATGATTCAGTGACTTTTGTTTCTCCATCTCATTCCACGAAATTTCCACACAAACACATCTTTTCTAGCTTAAACTTAACCACTGTCCTTTTCACATATACTGATATACACTTGTTTATTGTCCATCTCTTCTTACAAACAATAGCTTGAACCCTACTTTCAATGGCATCTACTTCAGCTTCATCGGTTCAAAAGAGCTTCAAGTATGATGTCTTTTTAAGTTTCAGAGGCGAGGACACTCGTAACAACTTTGTTGGCCACCTTTATCGAGCTCTGGAGCAAAATGGGATTCAAACTTACAAAGATGATGAAAAAATTGAAAAAGGGGAAACCATCGATACCCAGCTCATGGAATCCATTGAAGACTCAAGATTCTTCATCATTGTGTTCTCTAAGGACTATGCTGGTTCATCTTGGTGCTTAGATGAGCTTGTCAAGATTTTGGAGTGCCGGGAGGCGAGTGGGCAGACTGCTTACCCAGTCTTTTATGACGTGGAGCCCACGGAAATCCGCAACCAAAGTGGGGCGGTTGAAAAAGCTTTTGAAAAACATGAAAATAAAGCGGCTGCTGGGAAATGGAGGAAGGCTTTAAAAGAAGCAGCCGATCTGGCTGGCTGGGAGTTGAAGAAGACTGCTAATGGGTAATTGCTGATCTATATCTCTCGTATGTTAAGTTATTTGAGTCTTGTTGAATGGATCTCATGTTATATAGTCGAGTTTTAACTCAAACATGAAATGCGATTATTACTATTATGTTATAGCTCTGATATTTGAAATTAATCATTTATGTGGGAATTAAGCAAGCTAACGAAATCTCCTTTAATGTTTATAGGGATGAATCTAAACTGATACAAATAGTGGTTGATGATATTTTCAAAAAGATATGTTTATTCAGTTCGAGTTTTGATGAAAAGTTAGTAGGAATGGAGATGCGAATAAACGAGGTTCTTTCATCTTTAGAAATGGGTACTGAAGATGTTCGCATGATTGGAATTAAGGGGATGGGAGGAGGTGGAAAAACAACTTTGGCCACAGCTATTTTTAATCAAATATCAAACCAATTCGAAGGTAGAAGCTTTGTTGAAAATGTAAGGGAAGTTTCAAAACCCTCTTTGTCCGGTTTAAAGGATCTGCAGAAACAGATTCTCGAAGATGTTTTCAGCAGAAAAGACATCACCGTTAGTAGTGTTTCCGTCGGTAAAAACATGATGGTGCAGATGATGCGTCGTAAAAAGGTTCTTGTTGTTTTAGATGATGTGAATGATACAAAGCAGCTAGAGGCGTTAGCTGGTGCATCTATTTGGTTTAAGCCGGGAAGCAGAATTATTGTTACCACACGAGATGAGCAAGTGCTATTAGCCCAGCGGGTGAACTTTAATCATAACTTCATTCATGATGTCAATCTGTTATCGGCCAAGGAATCAATTTCCCTCTTCAGTAGGCATGCATTTGGAAGAGAGATTCCGGATGAAGGATATGAACATCTATCAAGAAAAGTTGTACAATATGCTGCTGGTCTTCCTTTAACGATCAAAGTTTTGGGTTCGTTTCTTTGTGATCAGAAGGAGCCTAAATGGAATAATGCTTTGGAAAGACTAAAAACAATTCCGTTGAATGAAACTATGATGATTTTGGAATTAAGCTATAATAGTCTAGAGGATGATTACAAGGACATATTCTTAGATGTTGCTTGCTTACTCAAGGGTTGGTACAAAACAGACGCGATTAGAGCTCTTGAAAGCTGTGGTTTTTATGCTGAAGTTGGCTTAAGAGTTCTTGAGCAGAGATCCCTTATAAATATATCTGAAGATGAGAAGTTGGGGATGCATGACCATATTGAAGAAATGGGCAAGAATATTGTTCGTCGTGTGAACCCCAATAAACCTGAAAGGCATAGCCGGTTATGGATTGCGAAGGAAATTGAAGATGTATTTGCTAATGGCTTGGTAAGTATCAAGTTATTTGGGTTGTTAAACTAAAAAGTCACCATCCTTTACTAAAAGTTCAATTTAGTTATTGTACAAAAACAAAATTTTGTTTTATTATGCACACAAGATAGCTTCCATGATAACAAGCCGTTTAACACCGGTAGTCAAATACACTTGTTCTTTTTATTAACAATCATAAAAACAATCCACCATTCCACCATCACCCAACTGCCACCAAGTCACCACCCTCATAAACACAACCACATATCAACCACTAGCTTCTACTTTTTTTCTATGATAACAAGCCATTTATAAAATAAATGGGTGTTATCCTTCAATTTAAACAAAACCCAAAAATCCCAAAATCTCAAATCATTTAACCAATTCTTCAAATTTAATAATAAAAACAAAAAGATCTATCAACTACCACCTTCAATTTAAGCGAAACACAAAAATTCCCAAAATTTTTTGAAAACCCTAACCTTAGAATATCAAATTTGGCCAATTTCTCTAATTCAATAGAAAAAAACAAAAAATATTCAAATTTTATAAAACCAAAAATACCCAAATTTTCTCCACAGGGAGGCCAATGCAATTATTAATGACTAGGGATAATTTACAATCTTGACAAACCACAAAGACGATTTATGCATTTCACTCTATTTTATTACTCCTTCCATTCCAAAACAATTGTCCTATTTTGGTTTTTTGAATTTTTTTTTTCCAATTTTGTCATTTAACTATTTTTGTTTGTGTTATATAATAATTGATGAAAATTACACTAATAAAATATATTTAAAATTTAATCCATTTATATATTTTGTATAAAATATTATATAAACAAAAAAATATTAAAATAATTCAAAAAGTTAAAATAAGACAATTATTTTGATATAAAAAAAATGTATACAGAAAATTATACTACTAGTAATAAAATATACACTTTTTCTCACTTCTATCTTCATTCTTATCTGACACCCCACCAACAATGATCAAACCCATCCACCATCCCACCGTCACCCAACCACCACCCCTAAAAACCACGACCACCACCTTCAGTCACTTTTTTAATTCACACTCAAATAACACAAACCATTCATCCAATTCCTCTAATTTATAATAGAAAAAAAAAAAAAAAAAAAAAAAAAAAAAATCCCCAAATTTTATAAAAATTAATAACCCTAACCCTAAACATTTTTCATTTGAATTGGAGAAATTAACTTGACATTTTGTTTTGTAATGAAACAAATCTCATCATGGTCTCTACTGCTATTTGAATTACCTACAGGCTACCCAAGCAACAACACAATGTATAACACTGGATGCCCAATGGCAATGGCAATTGAATTATGAAATTTTCAAGAAGGGTCTCGCAAACATGAAGGAACTTAGATTTCTTTATGTGAATACATATAGATTCAATCCCAACTGGAAGTTTGATGAAGATAGTCTACACCTTCCAAATGACTTACGATTTCTGGGATGGGATTGTTATCATTTTTCAAGTTTACCAAAAACATTTCAACCAAATAATCTTGTTGGACTTGTAATGAATTTCAGCAGTATCGATCAACTTTGGAAAGATGGAGAAGAAAAGGTACGTAGAATAATTAATTAATGGTTGATTCATTCATTGCTACTTTTACCTTTCCCTTTTTTTTTAGTCAATTAACATTTATCTTTCCACTTTTTGTTGCTTTTCACAGCCTTTATTAAAGCTCAGGTTCCTAAAGTTGACCTGGTGTCATTCTTTGAGGACCCTTGACCTTAGTGTGGCTCCGAATCTTGAGACACTAATTCTTTTTGATTGTAATAATTTGAGGACCCTTGACCTTAGTGTGGCTCCGAATCTTGAGACACTACTTCTTTTTAATTGTGATAATTTGGTAGAAGTTCATTTCCAGGTTACTCCAAATCTAAAGGAGTTACGTATCATTGGTTGTGAAAAATTGGAAAAATTACACATGCCTGCTAAAAGTCCAAAGCTCATAACTCTCGACTTCCGTAATTTATGGAAGTTGAGGCCCCTTCACCTCGGGGTTACTCCATATCTTGAAAGCTTGGATCTTCATGGTTGTCATGGTTTGTTTGAAATTAATGCTCCTGCATTATGTCTGAAAAAGCTTCTCCACTTAGACATCAGTTATTGTGGGAGTTTTGAATCCTTTAAGTTTGACAAAAAGCTTGATTCACCTGAGGTTGCTACTTTATCTGAGTTACATCTGTTTGCATATAGAAATTATATATGTGATCCAGGCAATAATTGGACACGGTTTCAGTTTTCCTGTTGTTATGAAGAAGACCCAGCTTCATCTTATGGAAATCTTGAAAGGCTTATTTTTCTAGGTTTAGGTGCTCCCATAAACGTGGATTCTTTTTCAGATATTATCTGTGGTTTACAATGTTTAAGAAAGCTTACACTTGAAGGTGGTATTCCCGAAGTGCCCAAGAACCTTGATCGGTTAGATTGTCTAGAGGAGCTAAGTTTGCGGTCTACAGATATTAAAAATCTTCCAGATAGTATTTGTATGTTGAAACATCTGAAATCTCTCGAAATCAAGTCTTGTAGTCTTCTTGAGAAGTTACCTGAGGATATTGGAAGATTGGAATGTTTAGAAAATCTAATCCTATCCAAGTGTACACGTCTACAAGATCTTCCAGATAGTATTTGTGAAATGAAACGTCTGAAATCTTTAGAACTTACTCGTTGTATTCAAGTTGAGAAATTACCTGAAGAAATTGGGCGTTTAGAATGTTTGAAAGATTTAAATATTGAATGTACAAGCATAACTCATCTTCCGCAGAGCATACATGGGTTAAAAGGTCTGCGTATTGTTGGGGACAGGGGCTTCTCAAGTCAACTGGTTCGTGTCTTTTTAAGATACGAAGAACCTATTATGAGTACGAGATGTTCTGCTACATCCATGAATAATACAGGCCCATAGGAGTGAACACATACAGAAGTATTCTAACAGGTACTTCCTCTATTTTTTGTACTAATCGTATTACTTTATTTTTCCTTTATTACATGCTAAATAGTCTATGTGCATTGACAGTGCTCAATAAATCATAACCCGAATAATTTGTTAATAATTTTTATTTCAGTTTGATCTTGTTAAAGTTCACTCCTTAACATTCCACAATTAATTTGTATAACTTGAAATACACGTACGCTCTAAATTTGTTATACTTTGAAAATGTTTTACTGTCAGAACATACTTTTTTACTCCAAATCCTGAGATGCTAAGAGTCTGCGTTTGTCCTGATTTGGTCGAACTTCAGATTCCTGCTGAATGTCCAAAGCTCGTTAATCTCGCCCTCAGTTATTGTATTTAAGTTGCGAAATTGCCTGAGGAAATTGAACGGTTAGAATGTTTAAAAGAGTTGGATATCACCGGAACACGCATACGTCATCTTCCAAAGAGTATTTTTAGGGTGAAAGGTCTGCTGATTGTTGGGTCTAGACGGCTTCTTGAGTCATGTGGTTTTACATCCAAGATAAAAACCTATAATCATCAAACATTCTGCTACATATAAAGCCGTGAATAGCACAGGCACTAAAAGCAGAAGTTCCCTGTACCGTGGTTGAGTGATGATTTTGAACATCTCCAAAGGCCCAAAGAAGTCACTGCGTTAATAACTTTTTTAACAGGTACTTTCTCCCTTCTCTATAAATTGTCTTATGTTCGATGAAGATTGCAATTATTTCTGTGTCGGATGAAAATGATGTTCCTCACCTTGTCTGCAGGTGGTGCACCAGTTGTTCTTGTTATTGCTTCTGGTCGTATTGATGTTACTTTTGCTAAGAAGAATAGAAAGATTCATTCTATTTCATGGGTCTGATCGTCTGAGTGTCCTGATCAAGCTAGAGGTAATTTTTTCTCAGTCTCAATGAGAAAACACACATCTAACTTAGACTAGAAACTATCATACATTAGTTCGTCTTGGTTTTTTTCTTTTTTCGTTTGTACTGCATTTTGGTTTTATTTGTTCACGGCTTACACAATTACATGACATACTGAAACTGAGGTTAATCTCCGCCCTCAATAGTTTGGTTTCAGCTAGCCGTTTAAAATCAAAGTACAATATATGTCCAAGGAATCAAGTCTGTAATACTAGTTATAATAAATTTAAGAAAAGTTGACTTTTGAGTCAAACTATTGAAGAACATATATTATAAAGTGTTTACTGGTACTGACTACTGAGAAAAGCTACTAAACATGTTTCAGGAATACGAAGTTACTTCAATGCCAATCGTTTGCGAATAGCCATTTTCCGACATAATTTGAAGCCGGGAACAACGGAAGAAACTAACATATAAATCCACATTACTTCTTGTTCCATGTAGCGCTAAGGGTAAAAATGGTGTAAAGATACATGTAAAATGGCGTGGTTTGACTGGCTTTTATGGAAGTTACTGAACGTTTTCCGGGACTAACAAAATATTGGAACATGATTTTGAAGCTTGTAACATTCAAGGTTTGAGTTAATAAGTATATGCATGATGTTCAGCTTACAGAGTTGACTTCTTCAGAAAGTCAAACTAGTATCTTGAATATCTTGTATAAATATGTTGTAAATTAGGATGGATATTGTTTAACATGAAAAAGTTGAGTTTTGTGTCAGATCATTGCAACATTGTGTTTAATTACCAGTAGTAATACTTTCAGAACTAATGAACAAGAAACATTATAGCCAAAATGTTCATTAACTTGTAATTCCTGTCAATAGTCGATATTTTACATATGAAGTTATCAATCTCAGATATGTGGTTAACTCTTATATGAATGGAAGGTAGCTTTCGCCTGATTGCAGATTGTAAATTGTCAAGAACTCGAAGTAGTTTTGACTTTTTTTTATTATGCATTATTATATCGTAACCGATTGATAGACCTCAGATGTTGGCTATGCATGTAAGGCTGCATTTAGCTAATAGAGTTGACTTTTTTTCAAAGAGTCAAACTCTGTTCTTGATGAAAAAGGAAGGATTATTTTGATATTATCATATGAAAAATAAATACATCAGTGTTTCACAAGTGATTATATTATCATGTGAAAAATAAATACAAGTGATTATATTATCATTAACCAGTTTAATTGCTATGGAAAATCTTTAAGCATGATATATGTTGACTTTTGAGTCAAACCATTGACTTTTAACAACTTACACTGCTTTTGTTTGGAACAATAGTTAACAAGAAAAACAAAGCCAGAAGTAAGTCCTATCCCACATCACCTGATGAAGACAAACTGATGGGAAGAAGATCTTATAAAAACCGGTTCACTTTTTAAGCCAACAAGTGTCAAGTGACGATACGTTTTTGCTTGTTATGCTTAATTTTACTAAATTTAAACAAATGATCTATGTGCAGAATGAGGGATACGTTTAAAATTAGAAATTGATTCATAACCTATCAATTGTCCTTATAGATGAGTTATGGGAAAGGGTTATTCGAAGCATATTCATGTCTCTGTCTTTTAGGCTTGTCTATGACAAATTTGTTCGGACATTATGTGTATATAGCATTACTTAAATTCGGACATGGCAATCTAGACCCACAAGGATCTAGATTGGTTTATATGAAACCGTAATACTTGTACAAGTTATCTCTTTTTCATTATAACCCTTCCAAATCATTTTGGGTCTAGATTGCCACTTTTACGTTAAATAAATTGCTTCGAAACTTAGCGAACTCGGATCCGTGTGTTAATTGATGTGCACCTTGAGTTATATATGTTTGCATATATAAGTAAGATAATATAAGATATGATAATTTTCCTAATAAAAAATATTACTAGAAAGGGTGACAACTTAAATAGAGCAGAGTTTCGACCTAGCTAATAGCTAGCTTCAAACTTCAAGTATCGAAAGCGTTAGGGCGTATGCATGACTTGTTTACATTGATGTAATGATGTTGAAGAATGGTGTTAAGTATTGTAGATGTAATGAAAAGTTAATTAGGAATTGGATGCGAATAGATTTAATGTACAAAACAAGATAGAATATGAATAGGATATATATTTTGTTTGAGATCCTTGGTGTTATCGTTGTGGTTTCATAGCAAAAACAAAGAACAATAAGCCAAGTCCCACATCGCCCCTTTCATCAATTTACGTAGTAAAAATTTCGACTTAAACTATTATAGCTAGTTTTTTTAATCTTTAATAATCACTCCTCCATAAACAAGTTTTTGAGTTTATATTCCCGACGCTCTTGTTCATAATTATCATTATAAATTTTAATTTTTTGTTGTTAATTTAATGTAATTCATCCAGTTAGAAAATTAAGGTGCATGGATATTAAATTTGTTTGATCTAACTTAGTATGACTTGTAGGAAAAAGCCATGAGTGACTACCATGGCCTTATATCAACTTGTCCAAAATGAAATCAAATTCTAGAATTACTATATATCGTTTTACATTAGTTTCCGATTGCAATAGTTTCAAAAACAACTTTTAAAAACCTATAGATCAGTACACAGGGACACTATATATGTCTCTATGTATTGACATCTTTGACATTTCAATATAAACATATGAACTATCGTTACATCGTCCAACAAGTTGCACCAATACAAGCAATCACTCACATATACACAAAACATAAAATGGTAGACTGATGCCTTATATCCAAGTGATTTAACCCAAATACTACTGCTATGACAATGAGTAACTGCATTTCGTCTTTTACACAAGAAAAAATGATTAGAATGCAGACTCATATTACAGGTCACATGTCTAATTTATCTAAGAGGAATGCTAGACTCACAAAAAAATATCTACGAAAGCATCCACAAAATGAGTTGTCAAGGTGTGATTGGATTAATCAAAGAGAAGAAAGAGAAACTATAACAAAATAAACCAATCACACTCTGACAACTCATTTTGTGGATGTCTTTTTGTGGATATAGCATTCCTCTTTATCTAATGATTGGCACAAAGAAAATGACCCGAACACTTACATCGATCTTTTAGATTTTAGAAAACGAAGATTAAAGAAATGAAAAGCTCATGTACAAAATATGAGTGGAATTGGTTTTTGGCTTTTTTGCATAACAAAAAGAAGAAACAAAAATTAATGTTTGTCCCACATGCATAGCCCAATCCATCAAAGTTTCATACTCTAACGTCACCATGCCCCCTTTATTTATAACAAGTTTCCCCATGTGAACTTTGGGCCCTGGATCTTTTGTTTCTTCTTTTTGTTATACCGATCGATTGCATGTATGCCCTTACTCTACGTAGTACAATAGAACATTGGTAATTAATTTTGTTGTAAATGTAATTGCCTGTTGGTGATAGACGAGATTAAAATTACTACTATTTGTTTAAGTAATGTGAGTAAACAGTTAAAAAAAAATGAGTTGCATTAGTATTTAATTCGATTGATCATATACGTAGTACAATAGAACTATTATAAATGATTTTACAAACATATTTAAATGTACGTATAAAATGTTTATAACCTATGTAAGTCAACGTATGTTTTGTTGTATGGTATGAGAAAATGCTTTTAACAATTTACTTTATAAAATTTGCTTTTGTTTGGAACAGTAGTTAACAAGAAAAACAAAGCCAAAAATAAGTCTTATCCCACATCACCTGGTGGCAAGGGGCGGAGCCAGAATATTTTTAAAGGGGGGGGGGGGGGGGGGCAAAAGATTTTTTTTTACGACGGGGCAATAAAGGAAAAAACTTAAGCCAACCGGTAAATAGATCGGGTCGGGTCGAGCCAGAATATTTTAAAGGGGGGGGGGGGGGGGGTTGGCAAAATTCTTCTCTCCTAAACATCATCATCTTCTCCATACAAATTAAATTCACTACTTGGTAAAATACAATTTTTAAAAGCAGAACAACTTCGAATTTCCATTATCTTCTTCACTCAAAATATATTTTAAGGGGGGCAAAATGATGACAAACATGAAAATCTTTGAAAATTTTACACTACGCCGGAAAGTTGAGGGGGGTACGTGCCCACCGTGCCCCCTCCGTAGCTCCGCCTCTGCCTGGTGGAGAACAAACCGATGAGAAGAAGATCCTATAAAAGCCAGTAAGAAATGAGCATGGTTTTAGCCCAACAATTTTACATATCGTTTTTGCTTTTTATTCCTGTTTTTACTCAACAATGTTACATATTAGCGAGACATAACGTTCAAAGTGCCTCGCTTAGAAATGAGCATGGTTTTAGCTCAACATCTATACAACAAAATGGCTTCTAGAAAGAGGTTCACCAAGGTCCAAGTATACATACATATATTCCATAGACTAGTTGAAACCAAGTTTACTAACAAAATGAGGATCATGGCATGCAAAGCGAATGTACATAAGTAAGGAAAATATCTAATGGTTCCCAAAGAGCATGCTGCCTTACCCACTGCCACGGAGACATATGACAGAACCTACAATGGTGACTGAAATGTGTTTTCGAACACTGTTATGATGGGATTGAATGGTAAATGGTGTGTGTATAGTAAATCGGCTGTGATGCGTATGACTTGTCTAAGATAAATAATACAACTATTTGATAACGACATTCCAAAGACTCGTTTTTATTGTGTGTAAGTTTGTGGTAAAGATATTTCAAATCTGGCTGGACGTCTGACAAACTTGTCTAAGAAAAGGTCAAAGTACTTATTGTAGTAACTAAAGAAGCTATTAATTATGGATTGCAACAAGCAAGAAAAACCCATAACCTATGGATACTCGCCCGTGATGGATGGGTAACCCCGGCAATTTTTATCCGCGGATGGGTCGTTGGTGAAAAATGAACCCACAACGGGTGGTGACTGGGTGACGGTTAATGTATAAATATTTACTAATATGTCGTAACTTATGCATCTTCTAATCAAGTTTGATTTTCAAAACATTCGGAAACATTTGTGCAAATGTTACGTTTCACAAACCCACGGGTTTACCCTCGGGCATGGACATTTGAAAAAGATTGTATTTGTAGATGGGTGGCGGGCGGGTAACGGACAAAGATTTACCCATTGCCACGGGTGCCACCCTTACTTTTAATACATAGTTCAACATGTTAAATGTTACGTATAAACATTAATAGGTAAATGTCTAGGATCGAACCCGAGACCTCGAGATTGCACACTCTACAAACAAGAATAATGTAAATATATATATATATATATATATATATATATATATATATATATATATATATATATATATATATATATATATATATATATTAAATGTATGGAATATATATATTTATAACACTTAATGGACTAAACGGTCGTTAGTTATTAACCGTATGGACTAACTATCGTTAAATAAGAAAGATAAGGACTAGAGTGTAACTTGGGTGTCAAGAAGGTTCTAGAAACCCCTTGGGTTAGCTATGGCCGGTCGAACAAGGATGGGTCAAGCCCAATCCATGTTTGCTTGATCACCAAGAAATCCTCTAGTATATATACAAGGCCAAGGGTTAGACTTTCACATCTTTTGTGCACACACTCTAACCCTAAAATTGTTTTCTTTCTTCTTCTTGTGGCCGATCGGATCCTCCCTCCTCTAAGGGTTCTTGGTTCGATTTTCCATAAGCAAAATCATTAGTGTTTTGTTTACTTGCAACAAACCTTTATTCGTTGGTAGTTTGTGTGTACAAGAACGAGGTAATTACTTACTTTAGTAATTATCAAGAGATCGATAAACAAAACGGTAAGGGGTTTATCATTGATCTAATTGTACAAGAATCAAGGTTTATTGAAGTGCATCGGGTACGTTTACTATTTATGTTTTAGTTAATATTTATGTGTTATACTTGATCCTAGCTTCCGCAATACGTGCTATTTGATTGTCAAACTCTAACAGTGGCATCATGAGCCATGTATAACATGTAATTGATTACTAAAACGTAATAAAAACCGGATCTTTAATTGTTTTAGATACATGTTTTTTTTTTTATCTAGGGTTTTTCCTTTTTTTTCTAAAAATTTCGAAACCCTAACCCTAATTTTGGGGGGGGGGGGGTCGATTTTCCCATGAAACCCTAATTAGGGTTTTGTGGTTTTCTTGATTATGTGTAATCACTAGAAACCCTAGGTCATTAACCGGTTAATTGAACGTACCTTGTGACCTAATTGCTAATTGTTAGGTTTTAATCCGTGACTTACATGCATGGTTGTCATGGATCTTGTTTATTTTCACATGTTTAGATAGATCTTAAATTGGGGAAGACTCCAATACATATTAAAATCAATTTTATATGCTATGTGGTGTGTTTTTAGCTTTGGCCTACGCAATTGATTCGTCAATGTATGTGACTCACCTCCATTAAGAGGGGAAGGCCTTAGTTGATTACATGCATTATTATACCTAGAATTGATTTTATTAGGATATTTTCTAATACGGATTGCATGTGGCTAATTGTTTCACTTATTTATTATTGTTTGTTTGATTTTCTTTGTTACTTGTTTTATTGTTTTTTAGTTGGACTTGATGTAAGCAATAAAAGGGTTGTTTTAATAAAGAAAATTAATACGGACTAATAATTGTGAAACCTTAAAGTGATAAAGTAAGAATCTTGCAATGGTCTTATGACAATCGTGGTCCGATTCGCACGGTAATCAGCTCCCAGTCGAGACTAGCAAAATTCAAACTTTATTACTATTTTGAGATTGAATCCATAAACTTTTGCTTGAATGATGTTTTGTGCAAATATACTTTTAAAATTAAGTCTTTTAAGATGATATTCATAACCGTGATTTGAAGGCTTAGAAAAGAGCCTTAGAGTCTGCCTTGGTTATCACAATCTTGAATATGTCTTAAACGAATTACTTTTAAAATTATATGTTGTAGAAAGTCATCTTAGGGTTTTGGCATAAACCTCAAGTAAAACTTTGTGTATTAATTTCAGGAATCGGACATAAAAAGTTTTTATGAAAACTTATGTTATAAAGATGAGTGCATGCATCTTTGTACATAATTTTGATTGACATATCAAAAATTAATACCCTTAAAATTTAAGTTACGTGCCATCTACCTATAAGAAACACTTGGAATTTTAATTTAGTAAACGTGAGACCTAGGCTAAATTACTATAACAAGGTAAAATTCTTTTAACGCGTGAGACCATAATTGTAATTTTACAGTTTCTAAGGTAGACGACTTAATTAAGTTGTGCGTGAGACCTAGAACTTAAGGCATGAGATGGGATAAAACATGCTTACAAAGGCAAATTGATGAATCAATTTGATGTAAATCCCATAATGATCTAGGAATTGGAAATCTTGTTTGCCAATTATTGTTCGACAGATTACTATCTTTTGTACTTTTACCACTAGCAGATCAACTGATGTGGTGAAACTATGTAAAGTTAGATCCTAGATTTTCAAGAAAATTAGTTGGTTATATGAATATAGCCTTGGGTATTTTATTTTCTTGAAGATATTGATTATCGAAAATACTAATATTTGAACTTTATCTGTAGATATGGCTCAACCCGATAACCAAACTGTGATTAATGCTTTCAAGAGTCATCTTGAGAGAGATAAACTGACTGGAAAGAATTTCAATGACTGGTACCGTTCGCTCAGAATTGTCTTGAGGGCGTCTGGTAAGATTGATTATGTGACCGAGGAATGCCCTGCTGAACCTGCTGCTACGGCAACACCTGAAGCAAAGGCAGAATGGAAGGTGACAAATGCTAAGTACAATGAGGTTGCTTGTTTAATGCTCACTAGCATGAATGCTCAATTACAAAAGAGGTATGAGTATTCGTCTCCTAAGAATATGCTTGATAACCTCAGGCAATCTTATGAGAAGTCACCTGCAGTTGAATTGTATGATGAACTTGACAAGCTACACAACTGTAAGCATGGTGATGGTAAACCAGTAGCTGATTATGTGGATGAGATGAAAGATTCCTTTGATCAACTCCACAGAATTGGTTTTGGTTACCCCGAGAATGTGCAAGTGCACTTGATCAACAGATCCCTTAACAAGGATTTTGCTGGTTTTGTGCAGAACTTCAACATGCATTGCTCGGGGAAGACAGTCTCAGAATTACTCGCATTGCTTGTTGATTATGAGAAAAGTCTACCAGCCAAGGTCAAGACTCCCACCCCACAAGTGTTGGCAATTCATGGGGGGAGAATCCAGAAGAAATCGCATGAGAACAAAGGCAAAGGTAAAGGTGATAAAGGCAAGCAGGTCATGGCCTATCAACCTCAACCCAAGATGAAACAACATCAGCCTAAGCAGAACAAGGTGAATCCGCCAAACAAGAAGGATCAGGCTTGTCACCATTGTCATGAAAAGGGTCATTGGAAGCGCAATTGCCCTCTCTACATTCATGACTTGCGACTCAAGAAGCAGGGGAATGATGCTGGTAACCCCAGCACATCAGGTGCGTTCTTTATGATTGAATTATTCACTCTTACTCCTAAATTGAATTCATGGGTATATGATACTGGATGTGGCATTCATATCTGCAATACCATGCAGGGATTTAGAGTTGAGAGAAAGCTGGCCTATGGACAACAATTCTTGCACGTTGGTAACGGAGCGCATGCAGGAGTTGAAGCTATAGGAGTATTTAATTTAGTATTGCCTTCGGGCCTAGTACTATCTTTAAATAATTGTCATTATGCACCGTCAATTGTTAGAGGTGTAATTTCATTTTCATGTTTGTTGAACCAAGGTTTTCATCATACTATTTCAAGCAATGGAATTTCGGTTTCTTTAAATAATGTTTTTTATTTTAATGCTATTGCTGTGAATGGTGTATTTGAAATTGATATGAATGATAATGATAATGCTTTTGTTACAAATAATTCAATGTATAGCATCAACAATAAGAGAATCAAGAAAGGTCTGGATTCGTCTTATCTTTGGCATTGTCGACTTGCTCACATTGGCAAAGATCGCATGAAAAAGCTGCAACATGATGGGCTTTTAAATAAGATCAATGATGAATCATTTGATAAATGCGAATCTTGCATTGCTGGGAAGATGACTAAGAAACCCTTTAAAAATAGGATTGAAAGGGCTAATGATCTACTTGGTCTTATTCACACAGATGTGTGTGGACCACTTAGACATGTGTCAAGGAGGGGTGCTAGCTACTTCTTAACATTTACGGATGATTACAGCCGTTATGGTTATGTTTATTTACTTAAACATAAACATGAGGTATTTGAAACATTCAAAGTGTTTAAAGCAGAAGTAGAGTTGCAACTTGGAAAGAAGATTAAAGCTCTTCGATTCGATAGAGGTGGTGAATACCTGAGTCAGGAGTTCATAGATTATCTAGCAAAGGAGGGAATTGTCCAGCACCTTACTTCTCCATATACTCCACAACAAAATGGTGTATCTGAAAGAAGGAATCGTACATTGCAAGACATGATACGATCTATGTTTAATCTAACAACTCTACCTTTCTCGTTTTGGGATTATGCCTTAGAATCTGCGGTTCCCATTCTAAATATGGTTCCAACAAAGAAGGTTGATAAGACACCATATGAGGTATGGACTGGAAAAGCTCCTAACCTGTCTTATCTTAAGGTCTGGGGTTGTGAGGCGTATGTTAAACGTGACTCAGCAGACAAACTCCAACAAAGATCTGTGAAGTGCATCTTCGTAGGATACCCTAAGGAAACTATGGGATACTACTTTTATTACCCGCCTGAAAACAAAGTATTTGTTGCAAGGTATGGAGACTTCCTTGAAAGGGAGCTCATATCTCAAGAATTCAGTGGGAGAATATATGATCTGGAAGACGGTCAAGAAGATGTGGAACCTTCTGAAAACACTAACCAACTTCCGGTAGAACCTGAAAGTTTAGGTCCTCCACCTGAAGTTGAAGTGATTCCCATTCGTAGGTCAACAAGACCAGTAAAAGCTCCTACTCGTCTATGTCTTAATGTAGAGAGTGATGAGTATATACTGGGTGATCTTGATGAGCCTACAAGTTATAAAGCTGCCATGAATGGTCCTGAAAAGGCCAAATGGAAAGAAGCTATGGATGGGGAAATGCAATCCATGGAAGACAATGATGTCTGGGAAGAAGTAGACCTACCTCCGGGTGCCAAACTAGTTGGGAGTAAATGGCTCTTCAAGAAAAAGACAGACATGGATGGCATTGTACACACCTATAAGGCCCGTTGTGTAGCTAAAGGCTATACACAAACTTTTGGTGTTGACTATGAGGAGACCTTTTCTCCTGTAGCTGACATAAGGGCAATTAGGATTCTTATAGCCATAGCCGCTTACTATGTGATGAGGCGAAAAATGATCCGTTTTTAGGGGGTCATTTAAGCCCGAATCCGACTTTGTTTGAACAAATATTGCCCTAAATCGTTCCTTTTGTGATTTTAGGTGTTTGGAGAGTGAATTCTGGAAAAGAAGCTATTTTGGACGTTTTTGGAGCATAAAAGTGAAGAAAACGACAAAGTACCAAAAATCCATGCTGAAGATACAAGGTGACGGCGTCAAGACTCCCTTCTTGACGGCGTCAGACATGAAGAATAAAATACCGTAGCTGGTGACGGCGTCAGATGGATAGGTGACGGCGTCAAAGTGGCAAAGAATAAAATACCGTAGGTGGTGACGGCGTCACATAGGCCGTCACAAGTGGATCAAGGGCGTCCGAGGAAGTATATGGCGGCGAGGTGACGGCGTCAGAATTAACTCTTGACGCCGTCAGAGTGTTTTTCCTATATATAGTTTTCTAGTTTTTTCATAAAAAGAGAGAGAAGTTTTGGTGAAACCCTAAAGACGATTTTGGTGCCTCTTTTACAGGTTTTTCAAGGGTTCCAAACCCTTGAGACCTTGCATTGTAATTGAGATAAGTATACTCTTAATTTAATCAATATGTCTATGTGTTGGTTGTTTATCTTTTGTTCTTATCTTAATTCTACTATGCTAGGCTAGATTTCCTTTGTGTTTGCTTAGATCTAATGAAACCTAGATGTTGATTATGTGTTGATTACTTGTCTATTCTTGTTTTGGATGAATGATATTATATGTTAGGCTTAAGAAAACTGGCAGATCTCCAAATGGTAACATGCTTGAACGTCTTAAGAAACATGAACCGAGGCGTACTAGGTCTTTATTGGTTGTATTTAATGCATGAGCCACTGTTTACAATCCCTATAGTTGTGCTGGGTCATGGTGTAGGAGGAGATAAGAGCTCATAGAGTTGGGGAGTTATGTATGCCACCCCACGAATGGTATTAAGGAATACAATCCGTCATCCATACAAGTATAACAAGTAATTGACATGTAAAAGATATCTAGGGAGTAATGAAGTCTAAGTAAACACAATTTCTCCAACCACTGCTCACAACCTTAGTTTAATTTAGTTTAATTTCATTTTCATTAGTTTAAATTAATTATATAATAGTTTTGGGTTAGTTGAATAGCAACTAATTCCGCCCACTCTTCCAAAACCCGAGATTTTACTTGCTTTCATAAAATATAAAAACACAAAAATAATCATCTTTCATCTCTAGAACTATTAATTAGGCTTTCTAATCCTAGCGACACTATTCCTAAGCTGAACGATCTATCCCCCGGTACTTGTCACTATACTATACTACAACGATCAGGTACACTGCCTGGTGGGGGTTGTAAGCCTCGCGAGATCCCTCGAGAGGTAAAGCAAGGTGCGATTCCCACGCATCAAGTTTTTGGCGCTGTTGCCGGGGAATAGTTATTGTCTAGGTTAGGATTTCTTTTTATTAGGTCTACTTGCTAGATTCCTTTCTAGTAAGATTCTTATTTTTATTTTTAGGTCTTCTTTAGTCTATCTTTTTCTTTGTGTGTTTGTTCGTAATTTCCATTGACTATTCCGTTCACCATTATGGAGTACGCGAATCCACCATACCACCAACCAAAAAGGCCATTCTACCCTGTTGACATCTCGAATTTCAAACAATATCGAGATGAACCCATATATGATGCATGGACTCGTTTTAAAATTTTACTTCGAAAATTCCCTCATCATAGTTTCTCTTTATCATCCCTAACCGAAATCTTTTACTATCGTGTCAGCCAATGTGACCAAATGCGCATAGATGATTTTGCCGATGGGGGCCCTAGGGAATTAAATGATGAAGAAGCGTGGGATACCATAGAAAACTGTGCCCAATATTATTATAGAGTAGACAACCCAACAAACAACATCACAAATCAATCAAAAACAAGTTTGATGGAGCAAACAGGAAGTTTGTCGGGGGATGAATATACTCATGTTGAGATACCTAGTTGGATGGCACCTAATATCATAGTACAAAACAAACATATAGGTAATCTAGGTACAATCGAGGATGAGGTGGATAATCCAAGCCCACAAAGTACCCCACAAGTCCCACCATCATTTGAGGCACATACACCGCCCGTGACTTACCCGGAAGAAGTAGAAGAGACTATAGGAACCCCAATTGAGGTAGAACCCTTGGACCAAGCACCACCAGAGGATATAGGTTTGAACACTTGTAGTGATAACCTTACTCCTAGTTCTAGGGAAGTTCCTAGTTTTGATGAACCGGAGCCTCAACCAAAACCATTACCTAATCTTCCATCCTTGGATGAAGATTTAGGAATTGAAATAGGTCCCGATCCACCCATCAAACCATGTAGTCCGGGTAGTTTTACGTTGAAGGTAGTAGACCCCAAGCCTTGTAGAGAAGAAGCCAACATAGGAGTGGACCATGACCTTACATACTTACATCACCCATTCATGATTGATCGTAAGAAACATTATGGGTTTAAACTGGGTTTATTAGGTCAAAATAGATCCCCAACTAGGAATCTCTCGAAGTTGATAGAAAATGATCCCTTCTTAGGAGAAAACTTCAACTCACTCATTGACCAAAGTGAACTAGGTAAGGTTATGATGAAAGGAGCACACCCGTTTGAGCATATAATTCATCCACCACTCTTCTCTCACATGGCACACTACCACCAAGATGGTGTGTATCGCTACTACCACCCGCACTTAATCCAAAGTGTAGGAAAAACCTCACCTTTATCCGTGAAATAAGGGTAGAGTCAGGCTCGTGACTCTAACAAAAACAAGCGCTTCTTGGGAGGCAACCCATGTTTTGTGTGATTTTAATTGTTTGATTGTTATTTGCTTCCGTATGCATGTTTTATTTTTATTGTTGGTTGATCATGTTTCTCTACTAAAATGTGGAAATACTTCATTATGTTGTTTGGCCTAGTCTTAACTTCAACCTAAAGGTATTTTTGCAAAAGATAAGTGTAAGGGGAAACCCCAAATATGTTTTTAAGAAACAAACCGATCATGATTCTCCACAATATTTAATGAACATGTATATTCGTATTTGTTAGAGTCAAATGCTTGTATTGAGTCATAATGAAGTTTTGCAGGATTTTCCAGGAAGTAGGACAAAGTTTTTCCAGAAATTTTCTGGAAACTTAACATAAGAATTTCTGCAGGTTCATTCTGACGGCGTCAGGCTATTGCTCTTGACGGCGTCAGGAGTCAAAAATCTGGAAATTTTACCGGTTTTGTTTTTCTAACGGAGTCTTATGGTTTTTGTGAATTATTAAGTTTTATAATCTCCAGGAAATCTGCAAACTTCATTCCACAAGCATTATATCTTACTTTGTTTTCTAGGATTTAGTAACTAATATAGGATGCCGCCGATTTTACGCGAGGTTGCCTTGTCTACTTTTGTCAGGATTTACAGGTTATTTAAGACAAGAAGATGATTTATATTCTGGAAGGGAAGCTTTGATTGTTCATTTTCTTGGAGGAAGATTTAACCTGGCCAACCTAAAATCCATACCGAGCGAATCAGGGGAGTATTTGATTTCATTCTCTTTACTTTTTATTTTTACATTCTTTACTTGAACATTGGGGACAATGTTCATCCTAAGTGTAAGGGGAGGGTAAAAAGATGATACCTTACATATGCACTTTCGCTTGAGTTTGTTTTGTTTGATAGTAGGTGTGTAATAAAACTATGAGAAATACTTGTTAGTGTAATTTTAGCGCCAAATTTAAAATTTTTTACAACATTTAGGAGTGAAACTTTAGCCATAGCAAGCGTCTCATGGATAGGAGGTTGTATGACTAGCACATAACCGTATATTCAGAAAAATTTTCCACCCAAAAATGTGAGGTTCGCCTTTAGTTTTGATAGGAAAAGCATTTATTATTGGTGCTTATGAGTGTACCGGTAGCATTTAGATTCTAGAACTTGCGTTAGTGATGCATCCCGAGACCGCTAGTGAGACTACATTCGTGTGGTAGGATTTACTACATGATAAGAGGCATTAGGATCACCCTTGTGTTAAACCCGTATTATAATTACTTGACCATTTAAGTCATATTACTTGGCTAGTTAAGTCAACTAATTTTTCCCACACCCTTTGCGTTGTACTCATTTTTAGTACACGATACCCTAGTACACCCCTCCGAGCCTATCTTTTCATTTCTAACTTTAAGCATTTTACTTAAAGGAAGAATTTGTTACACCCCACTTAAATGTACAACCAAATCGCCTTAGCCTTCCGTGTATGCGCTCATTTTTAGTGCATTATTGTTATTTGTTAAACCCTAAGTTAACTTTCTAATTGATTACATGGTTGCTAAGTCGAGTCATATCCTTGTACATATTGTTTTGGGACGATTGGGACTCATGGGTAAGTACTTATTTTATGGAGTAATGGGGAAGAACATCATATTATTACCCCATATGTACATTAATCTTAAAAGTGCTCCAAGTGTTTTGATTTTCTTAATTCGAGTTATTAGAATAGTTTAATGTAAAGTGTGTAAAGATTCAAGTGTAAGGGGAATGCTCAAACCCCTATGATGTATTATTTTGGATGGTAGGGTAAGAGTGTATGAAAAAAAAAAATAAAAAAAAAATAAAAAAAAAAATTTAAGAAAAAAAAAAATAGAAAAGAAAAAGAGAAAAAACATACGGACTACCATCCCATTTTCATTCTATGTTCATTTTATGTTTTTGTTATTTTTCATTTATTAGCTTAAGTCGAGTCTAGTCTTGGCTTAGCAACGCCATCTTGTACATGTAATTAACCAAGATTGTTTACTCGCCACCAGTAAAACTTCCTTATTCCAACAAAACCGTGTAATTCATATCCCTACACCTAACGTTATAACCCTTTAAAAAGACCTCTTTGATAGTTTATCCTAGGTGCTTACGCCATGTGGTGGAGGTTTGATCCTTTCCCAAGCCTATGGTAATCTATTTTGCTATGACAGGTAGTGAGAGATATCTTCCATTTCCATAATGTTATATTACTTTATTACACCCGAGAGATGTGAGTATCTAAACACTATTTGTGAGGTGCTTGTGTATGACCTCCGTGCTTGTCTATTGGTCTTTAGTGGAACGATTATTTGTTGTAATTACTTTTATATTAGTGTTAAATGACCCCTAACTTGTCTTTTGAGTAGAATAAAAGCTCATTTGCTTGAGGACAAGCAAATCTCAAGTGTAAGGGTATATGATGAGGCGAAAAATGATCCGTTTTTAGGGGGTCATTTAAGCCCGAATCCGACTTTATTTGATCAAATATTGCCCTAAATCGTTCCTTTTGTGATTTTAGGTGTTTGGAGAGTGAATTCTGGAAAAGAAGCTATTTTGGACGTTTTTGGAGCATAAAAGTGAAGAAAACGACAAAGTACCAAAAATCCATGCTGAAGATACAAGGTGACGGCGTCAAGACTCCCTTCTTGACGGCGTCAGACATGAAGAATAAAATACCGTAGCTGGTGACGGCGTCAGATGGATAGGTGACGGCGTCAAAGTGGCAAAGAATAAAATACCGTAGGTGGTGACGGCGTCACATAGGCCGTCACAAGTGGATCAAGGGCGTCCGAGGAAGTATATGGCGGCGAGGTGACGGCGTCAGAATTAACTCTTGACGCCGTCAGAGTGTTTTTCCTATATATAATTTTCTAGTTTTTTCATAAAAAGAGAGAGAAGTTTTGGTGAAACCCTAAAGACGATTTTGGTGCCTCTTTTACAGGTTTTTCAAGGGTTCCAAACCCTTGAGACCTTGCATTGTAATTGAGATAAGTATACTCTTAATTCAATCAATATGTCTATGTGTTGGTTGTTTATCTTTTGTTCTTATCTTAATTCTACTATGCTAGGCTAGATTTCCTTTGTGTTTGCTTAGATCTAATGAAACCTAGATGTTGATTATGTGTTGATTACTTGTCTATTCTTGTTTTGGATGAATGATATTATATGTTAGGCTTAAGAAAACTGGCAGATCTCCAAATGGTAACATGCTTGAACGTCTTAAGAAACATGAACCGAGGCGTACTAGGTCTTTATTGGTTGTATTTAATGCATGAGCCACTATTTACAATCCCTATAGTTGTGATGGGTCATGGTGTAGGAGGAGATAAGAGCTCATAGAGTTGGGGAGTTATGTATGCCACCCCACGAATGGTATTAAGGAATACAATCCGTCATCCATACAAGTATAACAAGTAATTGACATGTAAAAGATATCTAGGGAGTAATGAAGTCTAAGTAAACACAATTTCTCCAACCACTGCTCACAACCTTAGTTTAATTTAGTTTAATTTCATTTTCATTAGTTTAAATTAATTATATAATAGTTTTGGGTTAGTTGAATAGCAACTAATTCCGCCCACTCTTTCAAAACCCGAGATTTTACTTGCTTTCATAAAATATAAAAACACAAAAATAATCATCTTTCATCTCTAGAACTATTAATTAGGCTTTCTAATCCTAGCGACACTATTCCTAAGCTGAACGATCAATCCCCCGGTACTTGTCACTATACTATACTACAACGATCAGGTACACTGCCTGGTGGGGGTTGTAAGCCTCGCGAGATCCCTCGAGAGGTAAAGCAAGGTGCGATTCCCACGCATCACTATGACTATGAGATTTGGCAAATGGATGTAAAAACCGCCTTCTTAAATGGTCGCCTAGATGAGGACATCTATATGGCGCAGCCTGAGGGGTATGTAAATCCAGAATTCCCAAATCGTGTATGCAAGCTTAAAAGATCCATTTATGGATTAAAGCAAGCATCACGACAATGGAATAAGAGATTTGATGGTGAAATTAAAAAGTATGGATTCACTAAAAATCTTGATGAGCCATGTGTATATCACAAAGTTAGTGGGAGTAATGTAATTTTCCTTATATTATATGTCGATGACATATTGATCATGGGAAACGACATTCCAAGTTTACAAAAGGTTAAGGAATATCTTGGAAGTTGTTTTTCTATGAAAGATTTAGGGGAAGCTGCATTTATTCTGGGAATCAAGATATATAGAGATAGATCTCAGCGATTAATTGGATTAAGCCAAAGTGCTTACATTGATAAAATACTGAAGAGATTCAGTATGCAAAATTCCAAGAAAGGATATTTGCCGATGCAAGAGCAACATGGCTTGAGCAACAAGGTTTGTGCTTCAACACCTGCAGAGGTGCAACGCATGAAAAGAGTCCCGTATGCTTCGGCTGTTGGATCTATTATGTATGCGGTGAAAAGTACAAGACCTGATGTAGCGTTTGCTCAGAATTTAACCAGTCGATATCAGCAAAATCCAGGTGTAGCTCACTGGACTGCTGTTAAAAATATTCTTAAGTACCTTAGGGCTACTAAGGATATGTTTTTGGTTTATGGGGGAAATCCATCGGCAGAACTTGATGTTACAGGTTACTGCGATGCTTCTTGGAAAGGTGATAAGGATGATACGAAGTCTCAGACGGGTTATGTCTTTGTCATTAATGGAGGAGCAGAAAGCAGAATGTACTAGCGATGTCTGCTACAGAAAGTGAGTATATAGCTGCTTCAGAAGCTGCAATGGAAGCTGTTTGGATTAGGAAGTTTGTCTCAGGGCTTGGAGTCATGCCTTCGATTCAAAGACCTATTAAAATGTATTGTGACAATTCAGCTGCAATTACATTTGCCAATGAGCCTGGAATCATGAAAGGCACCAGACATTTCCCGATTAAGCATCACTATGTTCGAGAACAAGTCGAAATAGGTGAAATCGAAATGCTCAAAGTTCACACAGATGATAACTTGGCAGATCAATTAACAAAGCCTCTACCTGGCACTAAGCTTTACAAGCATGCTGCAGGTGTAGGACTTAGATTAGCTGAAAGTTTCATGCCCATTTGTGATTAGTGTTTGGATAAAGGATGTAATGTACAATTATTATTTTAATGGAATAAAATAAGTTTTATGTTTATTTATCATTGTCTTGATAATATATCCTATATTTGCATGTTTAAGATCCATGAATAATTTATTATTCTAAATGTCCATTGTCGATTAATGATATGGGAATATCATTAAACTAAGACAAATTTGAGTATTGGTTTAGAATATACTTGAAAGTATATTGATGCGTAGTCATACCAATTTCACATGATATTCGATGAATTGAATATTGGACTTATCCCAACAATATGATTTAATATTTAATGAGAGAATCATATTTAAAGTTATCCTCAGACTTGAGATACCAGATAAGTGTCATGGATGTAGTGCATTTTTGTGAAGCAATCTACCGCTCACCGTAACAGGGAGTCATAAGGGTTGTTTTCAGAAGTGTTGCAAAGTTCATGGGTTATTCTTGTAGTCAAGAAAGAATTTATTCCTTCTGATTTGTTTAGAAGTTTAATACTGCTGGGCCCCTCGTAGGGTTGACAAAATGTTTGCATGGCCATGCCCAAAGTCTATCTGGAATACGTTCAGATGTTTTGGTAATTTTGTTCAATCATAAAGAAACGAGAAACAGAATTTTAATAAAGGAACTCACATCTTTATTAATGTGGTATTAGAAATGAAAGGATAATTATAATGATGAATCATTAAAGGTTTTTCCAGGAAACCTAGCTCGGATTGAACTAGGGGCATTGAAGTGTTGCAAGACGCTAACCAGTGTCATTTTACTATTAATGAATATACGAGTGGGAGCTGTTAAATGTTACGTATAAACATTAATAGGTAAATGTCTAGGATCGAACCCGAGACCTCGGGATTGCACACTTTACAAACAAGAATAATGTAAATAAATATATATATATATATTAAATGTATGGAATATATATATTTATAACACTTAATGGACTAAACGGTCGTTAGTTATTAACCGTATGGACTAACTATCGTTAAATAAGAAAGATAAGGACTAGAGTGTAACTTGGGTGTCAAGAAGGTTCTAGAAACCCCTTGGGTTAGCTATGGCCGGTCGAACAAGGATGGGTCAAGCCCAATCCATGTTTGCTTGATCACCAAGAAATCCTCTAGTATATATACAAGGCCAAGGGTTAGACTTTCACATCTTTTGTGCACATACTCTAACCCTAAAATTGTTTTCTTTCTTCTTCTTGTGGCCGATCGGATCCTCCCTCCTCTAAGGGTTCTTGGTTCGATTTTCCATAAGCAAAATCATTAGTGTTTTGTTTACTTGCAACAAACCTTTATTCGTTGGTAGTTTGTGTGTACAAGAACGAGGTAATTACTTACTTTAGTAATTATCAAGAGATCGATAAACAAAACGGTAAGGGGTTTATCATTGATCTAATTGTACAAGAATCAAGGTTTATTGAAGTGCATCGGGTACGTTTACTATTTATGTTTTAGTTAATATTTATGTGTTATACTTGATCCTAGCTTTCGCAATACGTGCTATTTGATTGTCAAACTCTAACACAACATACAAAGATTTACCCCTTTCACGTTTTAACCGTCTTAGATAAAGATGCCTCCCAACTAGTTTCGGTTTACATGTTTAGTTTGATAAAGTAAGTTTCGGATGGCATGGAAAGACAACTTAAATGTAATTTATAATGACGTTAAATTGAGAAAGACAAAAATAATTGTTACACGTTTGGTCCCCGAGAACTCGCATATGTTACATCGTTAGTACTCGGGAACCTGTTTTGCAACGGCAGTAAAACCTCATGCACTATTAGTGTAAATTTGCATCAAAAGACAAGAATGTACTGCTTGGTCAACAATACAATTTTCTGAAAATTGTGTATCTTTAAAATTAAAATTAAGTGTGTATTTCGCAACACACTTTGTAATTCTTTTGATATTCTTTTGATTCAATCTAATAAAGAATTAATCATTGAAAAGAATACAATGTTGTTTGTCCATGTTACTGCTTATCTTCACAAACACTCTAACTGTCATGAAATTGTGAGTTAAAGATTTTGTTATAACCTAAGTCACAATTGTAAGGAGCAAAAATTTACTTGAATCATAATTTCTTTTTCTTAAGGTGCATATTTAAGCTATTGTTAGGCTCCACCATTGACACACCAACTAAAGTATTAAACCTATACACGGGTTCTTTGAGTCTTCTAAAAGAAGTATTGATGTAAACAAGCGACATTTTTTGGTTATATGTCATATTCATATGGTTGTTGGTTATGAACGTTTTTAATAGCTACCATAAAAGTCATTAACTCTATATTGTTTTTATAAGCTTTCTAACGTTTGTATTTAAGGGGCAATTGCATATATACCCACTAAAACTTGCATATTTGCATATATACTCTAAACATGCTTAACTTGCAATGTAAATCATGCATTAAAAACTTGTATTTTAAAAAAATGTGCAAGTTTTTAAGTTTTAGTGGGTACATATGCAATTCCTCCAAAACAAAAAACTTAAATCATTATATTACCCATTATATTCAGAGGCGGAACCATGATTATAAATTAAGGGGGGTCGAACTTGACATCATAACGATATGTATCACACCGAAAATTAATCTGTTGTTCTTTTAACGAATCATTCAACCTAACACTATAGTAATTAGAGAGTAAACAAAATTGAAATAGAATATTTAGGTAAGCAAATTTATTTGGTGCTTTATCATATCGGTTAGGTTATTCGTTTATAAATTTTTATCTAAATATCGATGTTAATAACCCTAAACCGTAACCGATAAACCATTGTAGGATATAAATGAAAGATAATTTTATACTTGTCATGACTCATGATGGTATGATTAGGTTTCGTTTCACGATCAACAGTTTGTGACTTGGTGAGATATTCAAAATTATAAAAGCTAGTGAGTTTTTACAGTACTTTTGCTTAAAAAAATTGGATGGTTGAGATTAGTTCATTTGATTTATTTTACCTTTATTGAACCAAATTCAAGTCTTCCATTCCGTTTTAGAGTCGAGTGGCCTCCTCGACCTGCGCGGAAGTGCGATGTGTCTCAAAACTGGAGATCGTAAATGGATTTGAGTAGCATTCTGATCGCCTTTCTCATGATCCTTTCTATAGGTAAATCTACTGTGAGCGATCGAGTATGATTTACATAACTGTACTAATGTAAAGTTAAATTTTGCATAACTACAGATTCTATGTTTTCTTATACTTGAAGTACCATTGATAATTAGTTATTTGTTGTGGAAATAAAAGGCAGGAGATGCAATTCATACGCATACCAAATACTCCAACTATATGAGAAATTTATTACGTAGTATAATATATGATAAATCTGGTTAGTAATCATATTGTCTTGCTGCCTTTCTTTTTCTTTAGCAAAACATTACCCTTTTGCTTTTGCATCCGTCCCCACCACATCCCCAAGTTTTCAAACAAGTAAATCTTATTCACATTGCTTTTGAGTTATAATTATTGTTTGCTTGTAGCAAATGCTGATCGATTATAAGCGATGCTGTCAAATTTTATTAACAATTTTTTTTGTGATAATGGTATAGGGGGAGTTTATACTGTACTACTACTTTTTGTATCCGTCCCCACTACATCCCTAAGTTTTCAAACAAATACATCGTATTCACATTGCTTTAGTTACAATCATTGTTTGCTTGTAGCAAATGCTGATTATAAGCTACTTTGAAATTTTATTAGCAGTTCTTTTTGAGTAAAGGTATCATTAATTAATGAAACAATAAGGACTTATTGAACCATCATATTTGATTCCAAGTCACTAGCACTACTGCTACTTTTTGTAGTGATTTGAGGAGAATGTATATAAACTTTATCTTTTTGACCTATTAAAAGTAGCTTTTGTTTCTTTACATTATTCCATGATTTTCCCCAAGTAAATACAATCACCTTCACATAATTGATTACAGTGTTTCTCACACCATTCCACTCGTTAATTGTTCATCTCTTCAATTTAATTAAAGCTTGAACCATACTTTCAATGGCGTCCACTTCAACTTCATCCATTCAAAAGAGCTTCAAGTATGATGTCTTTTTAAGCTTTAGAGGCGAGGACACTCGTAACACCTTTGTTGGCCATCTTTATCGAGTTCTTGAGCAAAATGGGATTCAAACGTACAAAGACGATGAAAAAATTGAAAAAGGGGAAACCATCAACACCCAGCTCATGGAATCCATTGAAGACTCAAGATTCTTCATCATTGTGTTCTCTAAGGACTACGCTGGTTCATCTTGGTGCTTAGATGAACTTGTCAAGATTATGGAGTGCCGGAAGGCGAGTGAGCAGACTGCTTACCCAGTCTTTTATGATGTGGAGCCCACAGAAATCCGCAAGCAAAGTGGGGTGGTTGGAGAAGCTTTTGAAAAACATGAAAATAAAGCGGCTGCTTGGAAATGGAGGGAGGCTTTAAAAGAAGCAGCCGATCTGGCTGGCTGGGAGTTGAAGAAGACTGCTAATGGGTAATTGCTTATTTATATCTCTCGTATGTTAAATTATTTGACTCTTGTTGAATGGATCTCATGTTATATATTCGAGTTAAAACTCAAACACGAAATGCGATTATTGTTAGAGTTTGTGGATAAATATTAATATGTGTATGACTAGAATCGAACACGAGACTGAGAGATTGCACACTTTACGTATGAATGATCAAAGGAATAATTAATATGTATAATTGTTATATATTTTAATTATTTGGACACATAAAAAATAAAGGAAGGGGTTAAGTGTCGGGTTTTAAAAGTTAAGGAGGTATTAGACTCAAACTTGGAGAACAAGTTTGGAGGCTATATATACACCCTCATTAGCTCCACAAAAGTCGACAAAAATATAATCACTAAAATTCTGGCGATATGATATATATATATATATATATATATATATATATATATATATATATATATAGGGGAGCTTTATTTTCAGAACTCTCTTAAGTGCGGGAACTGCGAGAACTCCCCTAAACCAATCATATATTTTTAAATATTAAAGATTTTTATTTAATCAAAAGGGTATAATAGTAAAAGACAATTTCTATTTCATTTATGATTTTTTTTTTATTAAATTCGTTTTTTAAAGTCCCATAAATTTAGGAGGGCAACTTTTTTTTTTTTTTTTTTTTTTTTTTTTTTTTTTTTTTAATTTATTTATCATGCTTTATTTGAAAAAGACGAGGAACATGTATGTTTTTTTTTTAATATTGTCGGTTTACACATGTTTTTAGTACGTAATTGTTTACACTATTTTATCAACCTACCAATATTTTTGCCTAGTTATTCTTATTTTATTTTTTTGAAAGTTAAACACAAATCAATGAACATAAACCTTTTTATAAGAAAAAACATGATTCATATACATGTATCTTACATTCATTTAATTACAAGTACAAAAAACACATATACAATAATCACATCTCTTCAAAAATCGCAAATTATCTGCATGTGTTCATTAACTTCTAGGTCTTCAATGATGATCATCTTCATCAATCTGAAAGAAGCATACACAAAAACAATTACACTACAAAAAATAGGAAATGAAAATAATCACAAACAAATAAGATAACACGTATGCACAATCTAGAATGAATAGGCACAATTTAAAATATATATGCATTACTTTTTTCTTAAATTTATATGAACCATAAAACAAATATGCACTCTTTCAAAGATTTTATACCAACAATAAAAACACATATGAACAATTTCATTGATTTTATATTAAGGTTGGAACACCTATGTTATATTTCATTGATTCTATTAATCTTGGGACACATATGCACCATTTCACTAATTTTAAATTAACTTTGAAACACATATGCACTCACTTTTAGTGATTTATATGAACCATAGAACAAGTATGCACCCTTTTAATTAAATTTTTACTAGCCATAAACATGTATGCATAGGGAAAAACATGTATGCACACATACTATAATTTTTTACCAACCATAAACATATATCCAATGGAAAAAACATGTATGCACATCTACTATAATTTTTACCAGTCATAAACATGTATGCAATGGAAAAAACATGTATGCACACCTAGTCACCTACTATAATATTTTACCAGCCATAAACTTGTATGTAATGATAAAAACATGTATACACACCTACTATAAATTTTTTACCAGCCATAAACATATATGCAATGGAAAAAACATGTATGCACACCTAGTCACCTACTATAATATTTTACGAGCCATAAACATGTATGCAATGGAAAAAACATGTATGCACACACCTAGTCACCTACTATAATATTTTACCAGCCATAAACATGTATGTAATGGAAAAAACATGTATACACACCTACTATAATTTTTTACCAACCATAAACATGTATGCAATGAAAAAAACATGTATGCACACCTACTATAATTTTTTACCTTCCATAAACATGTAATACAAAACTAATACGTGTTACTTAAAAGCATACAATACGAAAGCGAATATTTATCTTTTATCTTTTCGAAGAATGCTTTTTGGTGATGACTTCTAAATTAATAACACAAGTGACGACAACATCTTTTCAAATTAATACATGTTACCCAAAAGACGTTCAACATCGAAACCATATGTGCGCATACCTGCTACATAGTTACATATTTACGCATATAGTTTTTTCCTCATCAAAAATAAATCTTTTCGTTAAAAGGAAAAAAGAAACTTTTTGATTTTCAAATCAAACCTTTTTTTCATATCAAAATCCATATTTCGTTTCAAGATTGAAACCCAAAATATTATATTTCCAAATATTATATTTCCGAAAACGAATTCAGATCTAAAAGTAATTATTTTCAAAACCAAATTAAAAAAAAAAAAAAAAAAAAAAATCGCTTCACATATCAACGAATGATACTTTCAAATTTTTAAATCACTTTATTCATAATCCATATTTTTTGTTTTTAGATCGGAACCCAAACATGATAAAATTAACGAACCATAAACTTACAACGAAATACATCTGATGTCTAAACCCGAGTCGCTTCATATCAGAGCCACCACATCCGAACCCCTCATCGATGAAACACAACCAGTCAACCACCACAACGGGACAAAACAGTAGCTTGGGTTGTTGGTTTCATAGATCACATGCTTCACCCAATTTATAAATGTGATTTGAGAGTTACATCTACCATTCCATTTGATTTCTTTTTATTTTAATGTAAATGAAAGAAATAAAAAGATAAATGAACATGAAAGCAAGTAAAAAATGAATAGAAGAAGATGGAGGCGTCTAATGTGGAGAGAGAAACAAATGAATGGTTACTAGGTTAAATGAAATATATGTACGTGATTTTTTTTTTAAAATGCCTATAATACCCTTTTTACTTTTATCAGATTTTTCTTTTTTTCTATTTATTTACAAAACTGCCACATTTGATTTTAACCATTGATCAACTAATCCAATGGCTATAAAGGAGTTCTCCCAGTTCTCGCACTTAACAGGGTTCTGAAAATAAAGTTACACTATATATATATATATATATATATATATATATATATATATATAAGTCAATCGACTTTATTTTTCTTGCATGTATAGTAGAGTGATTGCTTTGACTTATGTTTCATATTGTGTAACATATTAACTGTACATGCACTATGCATGATTAATATACATATCACATATGTATCGACAGTATGTATATGTATATTTATCATGTGCTTCCTTCTTGAATATTTAATAGATTCAAGGTTTATTGAACAAAGCAGTTTTGGTTTAATAATTGTGTTCATTCACTAGCATCAATCTTTGATCGGTTATAGTACGTGTGTACAAGATCTCGGATATAACATAATTTTGTTATTCATCTTGGATCAATTAACAAAACGGTAAGGGGTTAATCATTGATCCATATAAACCCTAATTAGGGTTCATCCAATTGTTCAAGAATTAAAGATTGCATACGGTACGTTCCTATTTATGTTTTTGTTAATTATTATATGTTATACTTGATCTATAGCTTCCGCATACGTGTATACTTTGATTATGATTTATTTATATGATAGTCATGTTATTTAAATTCTAACAGTGGCATCACGAGCCATGGATAACATGTAATTGATTACTAAAACTTAATAAAAATCGGATCTTTAAGTGTTTTAGATACATGTTTTGATCTAGGGTTTTTCTTTTTAAATTTTTTTGAAAAATTCGAAACACTAACCCTAATTTTGGGGGGTGGGTCGATTTTCCATGAAACCCTAATTAGGGTTTTGTGGTTTTCTTGGATTATGTGTAATCACTAGAAACCCTAGGTCTTTAACCGGTTAAGTGAACGTATCTTGTGACCTATGTTCTAATTGTTAGGTTTTATCCGTGACGAAACATGCATGTTAGTCATGGATCTTGTTGTTTTTTTTTTATTTATCACATGTTTTAGATAGATCTAAAATTGGGGAAGACTCCAATATATATTAAAATCAATTTATATGCTATGTGGTATGTATATTAGCTTTGGCCTACGCAATTGATTCGTCAATGTATGTGACTCTCTTCCATTAAGAGGAGAAGGCCTTAGTTGATTACATGCATGATTATACCTAGACTTGATTTTATTAGGATCTTTTCTAATAAGGATTGCATGTGGCTAATTGTTTCACTTTATTATTATTAATTGTTTGTTTTTCTTTGATTACTTATTTTATTGTTATTGTTTGACACGTTTGTAAGCAATAAAAGGGTAATTTTTCATAAAGAAAATAATACGGACTAATAACGGTGAAACAAAAGTGATAAAGTAAGAATCTTGCAAGGTCTTATGTGCCGCTAGTGGTCCGATTCGCACGGTAATCAGCTCCCAGGCGAGACTAGCAAGATTCATACTTTGTTACATGTTTTAAGATTGAATCCATAAACTTTTGCTTGCTTGATGTTTTGTACAACATGCTTTAAAAAGTAACTCTTTTAAGACAAATTCATAATCGTGATATGAAGGCTTAGAAAAGAGCCTAAGAGTCTGCCTTGGTTATCACACTCTTGAATACGTCTTGAACGAATTTCTTTTAAAATCATTCTTGTAGAAAGTCATCTTAAGGTATTTTACCTCAAGTAAAACTTTTTGTATTAATCTTATTAATTGGTTATAAAAAGGTTTTGAAAACTTATGCTATAAGGATGTGTGCATGCATCTTTATACATATTTTTGATAGTCACATCAAAATTGAATACCCTTAAAATTTAAGTTACATGCCATCTAACTATAAGAAACACTTGAAGTTATTATTTAGTAAACGTGAGACGCAGGCTAAATTTTAATGACAAGGTAAATTTCCGAGTGTGCGTGAGACCACACATGGAGAATTTGCAGTTTCTAAGTTAGAAGACTTAATTAAGTTGATGCGTAAGACCTAGAGCTTAAGGCATGAGATGGGATGAAACATGCTTACATGACAAATTGATGAATCAATTTGATGTAAATCCCATAATGATCTAGGAATTGGAAAATTGTTTGTCAATTATCGTTCGACAGATTACCATCTTTTATACTTTCACCACTAGCAGATCAACTGATGTGTTGGAATCTATGTAAAGTTGGATGCTAGATTTTCAAGAAAATATGTTGGTTATATGAATATATCCTTGGGTATTATATTTTCTTGGAAATATGAATTATCGAAACTACTAAAAATTGAATTTTGCAAATTCTTTTAAATGTTTTAATGCAACATTAAACCGTAAACGTAAGTTATTCTTTTAACATATAAATTGATCTACACCCATATGGGTTTTTGGTTAGAGTCAATTTTACTAAAAGAATAAACCTAGTCTTCTTTCCATTAGGAGAAGTGTGAGACTTAATCCTATTCTCATGAATGAGAAAGGTATAATAGGAAAGTTAGAATAGTCTATGTTCTAATACATAACTCGAAGCAAATGTTAATAGTTACGATAATTTGCACTTTATGAGTTATTTAATAAGAAGCTAGACTTGTTACTGCAAAATGGTAAAAGAAAAATTAGATTATTTCATCTAGTTATTTTGCTTTGACCATTTAAAGGTACTACATTCAATTGTTGGAATGGTAGACCTAATTAAGGAAGAAATTGTATGCTCAATTTTTCAAGTTAATAGTTTGGAATGTGATGAATCACATTTATGTAGAAGAATATATTCTTTTAGTACCTAATTAATTGTTACGAATGGGTTTTCTAAAAGATGTAGGAAAGTGAATAGCACACTTTTTCTTTTCACTGGATTAATAAACATTTACAATGTTGTCGAATTCAGTGGGAGTATTATGTGTGTATTACTGAATAAGGAATCATAGTAATGATCTCTAATTCAGTAGGAGTCACAATGATTGTTATCTTGGTAATACTCTACTTTATCTTTGAACATCTCAAGATAAATACTTTCCAAATATAGACACTAATATTTTCAAGGATAGTCATGTGCGTTTCCTTGATTGATTGAGTAAACTCTATATCTACTAGTTATACTAATGACACAAATCATATTGTTCACATTAACAAACGCGTGCGTGTTGTTCATATGGTACATGATGTTGTTCCATGCACAAGTGGGAGAAATCTACATTGTGTGCAAGGTACAACACATAAGAATATGATTTAACGGATTCTCTTAACTGCAAAGTAAGAGACTATAGTTCTAATATGATTTATATAAATCTAATCTAAGAAACACTTGGTGTTGAAATTTAGTAAACGTGAGACGCAGGCTAAATATTAACAACAAGGTGAATTTCCATATATGCGTGAGACCAACATGGATAATTTATAGTTTCTAAATTAGACATCTATTAGAACATGTGTCAATAACAATACTACTTCAATAATTATGTATTCTTAGAATGACATAAATAAAAATGAAGTAGTGTGTTAACTTGAAAATATTAATGAAACCAAGAATGGTGTTCATGATTACTTTAATTATACATGTTTATACATTATTGTATATTTATAAACATGAAGTCTTTTAAGTATTACAAGACTTATAATAAAGTAAGACGTTAGCTTGTTATGGTCTTTTAATTAAGACATATACAAGAAGTTATTGAGATGATCAATGATTAATAACGGAAAGTGGGAATATAACACGTTCATGTTTTGTAGAGACATGAACATGAAGTGACTTGGTCAAAAGTACTTGTGTTATATAAAAAATATGCAATTTGGAAATACTATTATACCATTAAGTTGACTTAGTTGGTAAATAGGTATGCCAAAAGGAATATAATTATCTTATATATATTGTTAGATCCTCTTACAATATTTATTATAATTTAAATACCAAAATATAATGATATGTTGAGTTAGGGAAATCAAACTCTTGTTAGAAGTTTGATTAAAGATAACTATGACTTCTTTTCTTCCGAAAGTTATCAAGGTTAGAAAATTGAGTATGTAATGAATATACTCAATTAGACTCCTAGAAGATTAATAAGACATTATGAGATGTGATGAATCACATTAAGTCTTAAATTGAAGTTCTCAATTTGTTAAGCTACTTAAGTGTAGGTTATTAACAAAAGAATATAAGAAACTGTCAACATGTATTTGTAATATCCTAAAAGAGAAAATTGGATTGTTGCTCTAATTGCCAAGTATTTATAGATAGTCTATATATTACTAAAGGCAAGTGGGAGTTTAAATTACAAGATACATAATCTTCTAAATACACACTAGTGAAAATCATGATGAGACTTATCATGTAAATGATAAACCTCAAGATGATGGAATTATCATTCATAGATCCACTTGGATATCTCAGATATTTAATTAATATGCTGACGATTATATGATGTAGTATTACCAAAATAATGAATTGGGTAAATTATTCATATTATGAATGTTGGAGATGTTGTTCATAAAGATATTCAAATTTTAAATTTGATTTATTATAATTCTTAACGGTTAGAGAATGAAGATGAGTTTATTCAAAGATAATTAACCCTAGAGGTTTAAATCTTTGTGTAGAAATCATATGGACAAAAATTGTACACATATCTTAATGCATGTCTTATGACAAGATTATTATTCATACTTAAGCAATTAACTATGATTGAATACTCTTTCCTAAAACACATTAAAGATACAAAGATGGTAATTATCATACTTAAATTTCATGAATATGAAATTAGACAATGAAATATCAAAACTCTTTCTTGAATGATTACTTAAGCGAGGACGATAAGTAATCAAAGGAGTTTATGAATTCAAGTTAATCTTTGGTAGTGTACAAAGTGCAATAATCCATGAATGGATAAATACATGCATCTAGGAAATTGCTCTTAATTTTAATTATTATATCCATGAATTGGTTTATAATTGAAATAAGATAATTTCTAAGTATTCCTGAAAGCTAGTGGGAGTATTATGTTTGATTTACTAAATCATATATATATTGTAGAGTAACATTCCATATAAGTAAAAGGTTAGACTTAATTTGGAATGAAACTTTACTTGAAAGATTTAGGAAATAAATCATACAACCTTGAAACTAAAGTTTATTATTAAACGAACAAGTGCGGTAAATAAAATTCTAAATAGAATATGATATATCATTTTGGAAGACTAAATGGATATACATATTTGTAAAGATCAAATATGAATAAAATCTAAGTTTGACTGAAGGATTTTCATGTGCATCATATTATTGTTGTATCATGCTTAAGTGCTTAATGATTTGACAATATTTGATATCCAATTAAAAGTTATTATATAACTTGTGTAATAGATATTCTAATGGAAAATGTTTGAAATTAGAATAATGATCCTCAACTTGGAATAGCTCCTAAACATTACACAATGGATATTAAGTTTACGAAAATTTTAAAGAGCATATTGTGTTTAATATACAATGATGCTGGTTTAATTGAGATGACACTCAGTAACTAGTCATGAAGGATTTCATGAGAACTAGTTGTGCTCAACTAAGAGCATAGTTGCATTAAACATTAAAGAATTAGAATACTTTAAACTTTAAAAGGTTTGAAAGTTTGATTGTCATAAGTTGGTGATTGAGGATATCACACTATTTATGAAAAATTATGTGGCTATATCAAGATAGTTGGATTTACACATACAAGAATTTTAATTATTGAATTCTTGAAAGAAGTATTCTCAAAATTCGGATAGATCATAGTTAGATGAAATAATGCCTTGTCAACAAGTATGATTGTCATTACTTGAGGCATAATTGTCTTCAAGTTATTACTTGAGGAAAATTCATTAACTAGTATAATCATGCATTGATCTGTTTTGGTATTTGGATAAAGGACATTAAGCAATTATTATTTATAATGAATTAAAGTACTTAGTACGTTTGTTTTCATTAATAATATATTGTGTCCTATATTTGCATGTTTAAAATCCGTGAATAACTAATATTATTCTAAATTGTCCATTGTCGATTAATGATATGGGAATATCATTAAACTAAGACAAATCTGAGTATTGGTTAAGAATATACTTGAAAGTATATTGATGCGTTGACATACCAATTTCACATGATATTCGATGAATTGAATATAGGACTGATCCCAACTACATGATTTTACTTTATGGATCTTGTCAGTAAGTAAATCATGAATTTGTTATCCTCAGACTTGAGATACTAGATAAGAGTCATGGATGTAGTGCAGTTTTGTGAAGCAATCTACCGCTCACCGTAACAGGGAGTTATAAGGGTTGTTTTCAGAAGTGTTGCAAAGTTCATGGGTTATTCTTGTAGTCAAGAAAGAATTTGTTCCTTCAAATTTTTCTTGAAGTTTAATACTGCTGGGCCCCTCGTAGGGTTGACAAGATGTATGCGTGCGCACGCCCAAAGTCTATCTGGAATACATTCAGATGTTTTGGTAATCTTGATCAATCATAAACAACGAGAAACAGAATTGTTAAATAAAGAATGACTAAGATCCATATCTTTATTAACGTGGTATTAGAAACAAAAGGATAATAATAATGATGAATCATTAAAAGGTTTTTCCAGGAAACCTTCCTCGAGTTGGTCTAGGGGCATTGCCGTGTTGCTAGACGCTAACCAATGTCATTATACTATTAATAGATATCCAAGTGGGAGCTGTTAGAGTTTGTGGATAAATATTAATATGTGTATGACTAGAATCGAACACGAGACTGAGGGATTGCACACTTTACGTATGAATGATCAAAGGAATAATTAATATGTATAATTGTTATATATTTTAATTATTTGGACACATAAAAAATAAAGGAAGGGGTTAAGTGTCGGGTTTTAAAAGTTAAGGAGGTATTAGACTCAAACTTGGAGAACAAGTTTGGAGGCTATATATACACCCTCATTAGCTCCACAAAAGTCGACAAAAATATAATCACTAAAATTCTGGCGACATGATATATATATATAAGTCAATCGACTTTATTTTTCTTGCATGTATAGTACAGTGATTGCTTTGACTTATGTTTCATATTGTGTAACATATTAACTGTACATGCACTATGCATGATTAATATACATATCACATATGTATCGACAGTATGTATATGTATATTTATCATGTGCTTCCTTCTTGAATATTTAATAGATTCAAGGTTTATTGAACAAAGCAGTTTTGGTTTAATAATTGTGTTCATTCACTAGCATCAATCTTTGATCGGTTATAGTACGTGTGTACAAGATCTCGGATATAACATAATTTTGTTATTCATCTTGGATCAATTAACAAAATGGTAAGGGGTTAATCATTGATCCATATAAACCCTAATTAGGGTTCATCCAATTGTTCAAGAATTAAAGATTGCATACGGTACGTTCCTATTTATGTTTTTGTTAATAATTATATGTTATACTTGATCTATAGCTTCCGCATAAGTGTATACTTTGATTATGATTTATTTATATGATAGTCATGTTATTTAAATTCTAACAATTATTACTATTATGTTATAAGAGCTATTTGAAATCAATCATTTATGTGGGAATTAAGCAAGCTAATGAAATCTCCTTTAATATTTACAGGGATGAATCTAAACTGATACAAATAGTGGTTGATGATATTTTCAAAAAGATATGTTTATTCGGTTCGAGTTTTGATGACAAGTTAGTAGGAATGGAGATGCGAGTAGACGAGGTTCTTTCATCTTTAGAAATGGGTACTGAAGATGTTCGCATGATTGGAATTAAGGGGATGGGAGGAGCTGGAAAAACAACTTTGGCCACAACTATTTTTAATCAAATATCAAACCAATTCGAAGGTAGAAGCTTTGTTGAAAATGTAAGGGAAGTTTCAAAAACATGTTTGTCCGGTTTAAAGGATCTACAGAAACAGATCCTCACAAATGTTTTCAGCAGTCAAGACATCTCTGTTAGTAGTGTTTCCGGCGGTAAAAACATGATGGTACAGATGATGCGTCGTAAAAAGGTTCTTGTTATTCTAGATGATGTGAATGATACAAAGCAGCTAGAGGCATTAGCTGGTGCATCTAATTGGTTTAAGCCGGGAAGTAGAATTATCATTACCACACGAGATGAGCAAGTGCTATTAGCCCACAGGTTGAACTTTTATCATAACTTCATTCATGAAGTCAATCTGTTATCGCCCACGGAATCAATTTGCCTCTTCAGTAGGCATGCATTTGGAAGAGAGATTCCAGATGAAGGATATGAATATCTATCAAGAAAAGTTGTACAATATGCTGCTGGTCTTCCCTTAACGATCAAAGTTTTGGGTTCGTTTCTTTGTTTTCAAGAGAAGCCTGAATGGAATGATGCTTTGGAAAGACTAAAAACAATTCCATTGAATGAAACTATGATGATTTTGGAATTAAGCTATAACAGTCTAGAGGATGATTACAAGGACATATTCTTAGATGTTGTTTGCTTACTCAAGGGTTGGTACAAAAAAGACGCGATTGAAGCTCTTGAAAGCTGTGGATTTCGTGCTCGAATTGGTTTAAGGGTTCTTGAGCAGCGATCCCTTATAAATATATCTGAAGATGAGAAGCTGGGGATGCATGACCATATTGAAGAAATGGGCAAGAATATTGTTCGTCGTGTGAACCCCAATAAACCTGAAATGCATAGCCGGTTATGGATTTATGAGGAAATTGAAGAGATATTGGCTAATGATTCGGTAAGTATCAAGTTATTTGGGTTGTTAAACTAAGAAGTCAGCATACTTTTCTAAAAGTTCAATTGACTCATTTATACCAAAAGAAAATTTTGTTTTATACACACAAAAATACAAAATAGCTTCCATGATAACAAGCAGGTTAGCACTGGTAGTCAAATACACTTTTTGTTCTCTTTATTAACAATCATAAAACCAATCCTCCATTCCACCATTACCCAACCGCCACCAAATCACCACCTCCAGAAACCACGACCACCACCTTCTACTTTTTTAAAATTATAACACGCCAATTAATTTATAAATGGGTGTGTTTATCCTTCAATTTAAACAAAACACAAAAATCCACAAATTTAATAGAAAAAACAAAAAGACCCAAATTTTATAAAAATTAACTTCACATTTTGTTTTGTAATGAAACAAATATCTGCTATTTGAATTACAGGGTACCCAAGCAACACAATGTATAACACTGGATGACCAATCGCAATTGAATTATGAAATTTTAATGAACGGTCTCGCAAACATGAAGGAACTTAGATTTCTTCATGTGAATACCGGATATGTAAGTGACGACGAAGTTAGGAAGTGGAAGTTTGATGAATATAGTCTACACCTTCCAAATGCCTTACGATTTGTGAGATGGTTTGATTATCCTTTTTCAAGTTTACCCAAAACATTTCAACCAAATTATCTTCTTAGACTTGTAATGAAATACAACAATATGGTTAAACTTTGGAAAGATGGAGAAGAAAAGGTACGTAGAATAATTAATTAATGGTTGATTCTTTAATTGCTACTTTTATCTTTCCCTCTTTTTTTAGTCAATTAACATTTATCTTTCCCATTTTTTGTTGCTTTTGACAGCTTTTTTTAAAGCTCAGGTTACTAAACTTAACCTATTCACGGTATTTGAGGACCCTTGACCTTAGTGTGGCTCCGAATCTTGAGACACTAATTCTTGACACTTGTTATAATATTAGGACCCTTGACCTTAGTGTGGCTCCGAATCTTGGGACACTAATTCTTAAAGATTGTTATGATTTGGTAGAAGTTCATTTCCAGGTTACTCCAAATATAAAGGAGTTACGTATCGGTGAATGTAATAGATTGGAAAATTTCATGCCTGCTGAAAGTCCAAAACTCAGATCTCTCGACCTCTATGATTTACAAAAGTTGAGGATCCTTCACCTCGGGGTTACTCCAAATCTTGAGACGCTAAGAGTCAGGTATTGTACTGATTTGGTCGAACTTCAGATTATTCCTGCTGAATGTCCAAAGCTCGTTAATCTCAACCTCAGAGATTGTATTCAAGTTGCGGAATTGCCTGAGGAAATTGGACAGTTAGAATGTTTAAAAGAGTTGAATATCACTGGAACAGGCATTAGTCATCTTCCAGAGAGTATTCTTAGGATGAAAGGTCTGCGTCTTGTTGGGTCTAGACGGCTTCTTGAGTCATGTGGTTTTACATCTGAGATAAAAACCTGTTGGTATGAAATATTTTACTGCTACATATAAAGCGGTGAATAGCATAGGCACCAAAAGCAGAAGTCCCCTGTACCGTAGTCGAGTGATGATTTTGAACATCTCCAAAGGCCCAAACAAGTCACTGTAGTAAGAACTTTTTAAACAGGTACTTTCTCCCTTCTCGTAAATTGTTGTATGTTTGATGAAGATTGCAATTATTTCCGTTTCGGATGTAAATGATGTTCCTCACTTTATTTTTAAAAGGTTATCAATATATGGTTCAGTAAGCAAGAGGATTCACCTTGTTTGCAGGTGGTGCACCAGTTGTCCTTGTTGTTTTGGCTTCTGGTCGTATTGATGTTACTTTTGCTATGAAGAATAGAAAGATTCATTCTTTTTCAAGGAACCAAGTCTCAAATACTAGTTACTCTTGAATCAAGGTATAGTTATTAACTTTGACTTCTTCATTAAGTCAAAGTATGTTTATGGTTTAAACAATGAAACTTGACATGATCATGTTATAAATAAGTTCAAGAAAAGTTTACATTTGCGTAAATATAGTCTACAATGGGTTGAAATCAGTGAAAGATTGATTTGAGTCAACTATTGACTTTTCAATGGATTTCATTCTCTATGGAAGCACATATGATATATTATTTAGGGAAGAGTTAAAATGACGGGGGCTATTTGGTTAGATTAACTCTTTCTACTAAATGTAAGGAGTACTAATATATATATATATATATATATATATATATATATATATATATATATATATATATATATATATATTTGACTTTTCGATATTTTGTCGTTTAGCCTTTTTTTTTTTTTTAATTTGTGTTGTGTTTAAAGTAAATGTATTGTATATGTATAATATTTTGTATATTTGTGTTTAATAATGCTCTGTATATGTATAATGTTTTGTATAATTATTTTGTTTGTATAATAGCACGTTAAATAACTGCAACAACAACTGTTATTATTAAATTAAACGACAATGTTATACATATTATTTAAAAACAACATCTACGACATATGAAGATTATTCATTTCATTTAAAAGATCATGGAGCCGGGCACTTGACTGCAAGCGTGATCCTTAGGATTCATTGCCATTTCTAACTCTATCTCTAGCGCCTTTATTCTTGCCTTCAACAACTTGTTCTCATTATCTTTAGCAACGCAGTTTGAGCACTGCATTGAAGAAGAGGCTTGATTAAAATACTCTTCTTCAAATTCATCTTTCCACTTGAAGTATCGACACCCATAATCTTTTGTACCTGGCTGTTACATGTTAAGAAAATAATAAGAAATGTATTTTTAACAGACAAATTACTTACATAACTAAGCAAACATGTGATTATTTACCATTGAAAGAGGACATGCATAAAATGGTTGCCCACGACTACCATCTTGCCAGGATTTCCGCTCTATAATAAATCCTCTATCACATCGACAACAGAAAGGATTTCTTCGGCCCACCTGACAATAATTTGCATAATCAATCAATAATGTTATTTACTAATTTAAATAAATATTTAATCAATTACTATATAATACAAATAGTTATTTACAACATAAATCAATAATTATTTACAATGTTTTTCAAATACAAAAATTACATTTTCACAAAAATAAATAACTATTACATATGATTCACTATGTTTTGTCGGTATCTTTATTATTTACAACATAAATCAGTAATCATTTACAATGGTTTTGTCGGTATAATTATTTACAACATAAATCAATGATTCATTAGTCGACGTTGATACAAAGTTTCCCATTCGGCTGCAACTGGCACTCTGAAAAACTTCCATTGTGGGTGGAGATGGGGTAGTGGAGAATCTCTGTCTAGCGTCGGTAAAATGAAGTGACCATATTCTCCTTCCCCCACACGCGCAATCACAAAGGGGTCGGTTCCATGTGATGAGTTTGGGCCAGTAAAAAGCGGAAAACATGTGTTCCAACCTTGCTCGGATAAAAAAACAACAGGTCGGTTAATCCTTGAAGCGATAACCAGCCCCGTGAGTGGCATCACCATCCAGCGACCGATGGGTGCACCTCTATTGAACCAGTTTATTGTATACCAAAGAAAGTTAAAGTCATGTTGCTGCCACATATTTAAGTAAGCTTGCCTATGATAATCTAACTCTTGCAACAACATGTGTCTAACTTCGTCCCACCTATCTTCGTTTTGAAAAAGACAGTGGGCAATGCATCGAAACCCACAATTTCCATCACCCCGCACATTACGTATGCTTATTAGGTATGGACGGAAAATATGTGGAATATGCTCAATAAACGCATTGCTCACACTATCTCCAGCATATAATCGGTGGCGTAGACGATTACCCGTGTAAGAGCTATGTCTTGCAGGTTCTTTCCGCAAGTTCGGGACTTTTGTAGATCTTGAATTTGTACTCCTTTGGTGATCTATGATTGGTACTTCATCAAAGTCAGGGACTTCATTCAAGTTAGGGACTTCATTCTAGTGCGGGACTTGTGTAGCCTTGCCCTTTTCGTCCTTTGTGCTCGGACGTCCACGAGTATTTTTTTGAATAGCTGGTTCACGTGTGTCAACAGCTTCAGGCTGGAATATATCTCTTAACTTCGTTAACATATTTTTCTTGACAAACGATGTTGATTTGCTAAAAAAATTCTTGAATTGTCGCATGCCATCGTTAAACGAAGTATCGTCGTCATCATCATCATCATCATCATCATCATCATAATCACCACCATGTTCGCTGGAAGAGCCATCTTTAGGCGGGGGCCTATTGATAACAGGCCACGGAACAGATAGGGTTCTCCAAAAAATATCAACTCGTTCCAGTGGAATGGGGCATCCTGAATTCAATTAAAGTGACTTGTATAAATTACTGATATTAATGTGGAAAACAACTTGATAGTTATAAATTTAATATACTTACCATGATATACATAGATTTGCATCTCTTGAAAGCATGGTAGTCCGAAAATTGCCAGATTATTATGGCTACATTCTTCTGGGGTGATCGACAGGTGGAGTTCTTTGTGCATGAGGTTCAAAACATGTTTAGAAACTTTATACGACAATTCTTGAAGTAGTGGTACATCACACTTAATTAGTTTCTCGTTGATGCTTTTATTGAAAGTCTCTTTTATCGCATCTTCTTGCGTAATGAGAATCTTATCGATCGAACTCAACAACCTGTCTAATTTGGACTGCGTGCCGTCCAAATATAATTTCAACAACGCGTGGTGAGCCTCAACTCTGCACGTTGTTGTCTGGCCGTAGGATTTATACTGGTCGGTAATATACGAGACAAACATGGGTGCGTAATCTTGTAACCAGTTATTCAGATACAAAGCGACATCTGAAAAAACAATGAATTAATAAAAGGTTATTTTAAATAATTAAAAACAATCAATTAATAATTAAGTACCCGGATGGTTGACCAATAGTTGTTGTATGCGTTGATAACGTCGCTCGAACGATTCGAATGTCGGAGCTTTAACCATCCAATCCCATCGGTTTTTAACGGACTCATACTCAATTACCCCATATGTGAATTTATTTCTGCAAAACTTAAGTATATTTTGCTGTGTATGCCATCGACAGAGTAATTTGTGAGCGTCAGGAAATTCTGCTCTTACTGCCCCAACCAACGCTAAATCTCTGTCAGTGACGATAACACGTGGGTAATATCTTTCGTCTATCACTTGCTTCACACGTTGCAATACCCATATAAAATTATGCCCTTGTTCACTGGATAAAAATCTATGCCATTGAAAATGTTTTATTTGTTAAAGTTACTCCAACAATTTCCAACAACGACAATTTAAACAACATGGTATTGTACGTGGAATCCATCAGCATGACTTCAGGGAATGTACACCATAGAGCATTGATTGGTTCTGAACGGTCAACCTAATTGACCAGGTGATGGTCAACAGGGTCAAACGTCTAAAACCAAATCTCCGCGGAAGTATAAGGTTTCCCCGGGTCGTTATGTCCCGACGAGGTGTGGATGGTTATAAAACGGCTTTGTGATCGGGTGAATTTGGATGAAAAGGGGTTTGTGAGTGATCTGAACTAAGGAATCTACAATGAAATAGCTTAAACAAGCTATATGAATAAGACTGGAAGCAAAGAAAAACCAGAAACGATTTAAACCTGAAAACGCGTACGTTTACGTTTAAAATTTGATCGTGTCTAAACCGTCAGATACAATTGACCAAGGTCAACTAGTCAAAAACAGCTTAGAATCAATACTCCGTGGATAGTATAGTGTTTCCCCGGGTCGTTAAAGTCCCAGCGAGATTGAAATGGTGCTTTGGGAATCGTTTATGAGTGAGTGGCACTGAGGACAGTAGCCCAGATGATGTGGAATTGATATTGCTACTGTTATTTTGGTATTGGTACACAGATATAATATTCACAAAAATCAGATACCAGATATATGCACGTATATACAATTCAGATCACGTAACATACAGAGAAAGTGGGATTTGGTATTTAACAAACTACAGGGGGTGCTTTTGACACTTTTTGAAACTTAAAATTAAAAAGAAATTTTAAATTGAAATTGAAATGATAAAAATGATTATTATAATATTTAAATACTATTTAATTAATTAAACTATTTAAAATCTAAATTAAAACCTAATTTAAATTAACTAAAAATGACAAATGATATAAATTAAACTAAAAATTAGCAAAAATATTTTCTAAACTTAAATTAGAACTTGAAGAAAGTATAAAAAAATAAAAATAAATATTTTTGTCTTTTTATGGATTTTTTATAAATTAAAAACTAATTAACTTAATTAAACCAATTAAACTACTTTTGATTACTATTAATATTAAATTAACTTAGAAAATTAAGAGAAAATTTGTAAAATTACTTAACCATCACTGGAATCATACAAAATTATAAAAACTCTCAAAATTACGTTTTAAGATTAATCCACTAATTATTTACCTTTTAATTACTTTAATTCTAATTTAAACAATTAAAAGAAGAAAAATGGAAAATGAACAGTAGAAATTCAAATTATATTTTCTAAAAACCTATTATAATATATTAGAGCTAGGAAAAATATAAAAACTAAGTTTTGCTTTATAAAATCTAAATATGATATTTAAAACTTAATATTAATTAATAAATAAGAAAACTAGTATTAAATCTAATAAATACTAAATGACAGAATAAAAATCTAGAAAAATTACTGAATTTACTTTAATATAATAGGTAATTAATAAAAATATAAAATTGACAAGTACTTAATTAAAATCTAAAAATGAAAATTAAAATTAAATTGAATTAAATAGAAACTATCACTTATTTTAAACTTGAGTTTGGATTTTCTTTTACAACTTAACTTTACTACTGAAAATGAGAAACTTTTGTGAAAACACTTTTGAAAATTGCTTATTTATAAGCAGTAGCACCCCGTAAACTTAATCAGTTTGACTTTGGTTGACTGTGTGGACAAATAAGCTCAAATGAGTGAAGGTGGGGTCCACAAGGGTGTAAATGGGTACTAACAAGCTCAACCAACTTAAACAAGCAGAGAATAGCAAGAAATAAGCACAAATAAGCTGATTGTAATCAAATAAGCACTTGCAATGAGAATCTGAACACAGGTTTGGGGACAGACTTGATGGGCTAAACCAGGTGGGGTCCACTGAGTCCTAGGTCAAACAAGGGGACAAAGTATGATCCCTGGTAGGAGGGGGTTCAATGGTGCCAAGTATGGCAAGTGGGGCCTACTGAGGTGGTCACAAATCACCACCAAAGTGGTGGTGATGAACTGAGTCTGCTGGTGCAGGGCAAGGTTCACCCCCTGCAAGTGTCTTTGGGGGTGAGTGGGTGATGAGGCGAAAAATGATCCGTTTTTAGAGGGTCATTTAAGCCCGAATCCGACTTTATTTGATCAAATATTGCCCTAAATCGTTCCTTTTGTGATTTTAGGTGTTTGGAGAGTGAATTCTGGAAAAGAAACCATTTTGGACGTTTTTGGAGCATAAAAGTGAAGAAAACGGCAAAGTACCAAATTTCCATGCTGAAGATACAAGGTGACGGTGTCAAGACTACCATCTTGACGCCGTCAGACATGAAGAATTAAATACCGTAGGTGGTGACGGCGTCAAAGTGGCAAGAATAAAATACCGTGGTCGGTGACGGCGTCACATAGGCCGTCATAAGTGGATCAAGGCCGTCCGAGAAAGTATTTGGCGGCGAGGTGACGGCGTCACATGTTACTCTTGACGCCGTCAGCCTGCTTTTCCTATATATAGTTTTCTAGTTTTTTCATTAAAAGAGAGAAGTTTTGGTGAAACCCTAAAGACAATTTTGGTGCATCTTTTACAGGTTTTTCAAGGGTTCCAAACCCTTGAGACCTTGCATTGTAATTGAGATAAGTGTTCTTTCAATTCAATCAATATGTCTATGTGTTGGTTGTTTATATCTTGTTCTTGTCTCAATTCCACTATGCTAGGCTAAATCTCTTTTGTGTTTGCTTAGATCTAATGAAACCTAGATGTTGATTATGTGTTGATTACTTGTCTATTCTTGTTTTGGATGAATGATATTATATGTTAGGCTTAAGAAAACTGGCAGATCTCCAAATGGTAACATGCTTGAACGTCTTAAGAAACATGAACCGAGGCGTACTAGGTCTTTATTGGTTGTATTTAATGCATGAGCCACTGTTTACAATCCCTATAGTTGTGCTGGGTCATGGTGTAGGAGGAGATAAGAGCTCATAGAGTTGGGGAGTTATGTATGCCACCCCACGAATGGTATTAAGGAATACAATCCGTCATCCATACAAGTATAACAAGTAATTAACGTGTAAAAGATATCTAGGGAGTAGTGAAGTCTAAGTAAACACAATTTCTCCAACCACTGCTCACAACCTTAGTTTAATTTAGTTTAATTTCATTTTTAGTATTTTATTTTAATTATATAATAGATTTGGGTTAGTTGAATAGCAACTAATTCCGCCCACTCTTCCAAAACCCGAGATTTTACTTGCTTTCATAAAAATATAAAAATACAAAAATAATCATCCCTCACCTCTAGAACTATTAATTAGGTTTTCTAATCCTAGCGACACTATTCCTAAGCTGAACGATCAATCCCCCGGTACTTGTCACTATACTATACTACAACGATCAGGTACACTGCCTGGTGGGGGTTGTAAGCTTCTCGAGATCCCTCGAGAGGTAAAGCAAGGTGCGATTCCCACGCATCAAGTATTTGGCGCCGCTGCCGGGGAATAGTTATTGTCTAGGTTAGAATTTCTTTTTATTAGGTCTACTTGCTAGATTCCTTTCTAGTAAGATTTTATTTTTATTTTTAGGTTCTCTTTAGTCTATCTTTTCTTTGTGTCTTTGTTAGTAAAAACCTTTCCATTGACTATTCCGTTAGCCATTATGGAGAACGCGAATCCACCATACTACAAACCACGAAATTCACCCACTCCAAATGACATCTTGATGTTTAAACAACATGAGGATGAACCTATCTATGATGCATGGGCTCGTTTTAAATATTTACTCCGAAAAGTCCCTCATCATAATTTTGATATGTGGTCCCAAATTGAAATATTTTACCATCGTGTCGACCACTATACCAATATGGACATTGACCATACCGCACATGGGGACCTTTGGGGATTAAGTGCTGATGAAGCATGGGAAACCATAGAGAATTGTGCCATACTTGCCAAAAAAATGGACAACCCAACAAACGTTGTTACGGATCAATTGATAGCAAGTTTAAAGGAACAAGCAAGCAGACTGTTTGGGGATAAAACTATAGATGAGATAACTGGGCATACGGGGTGGTATGATTTCTCCACAATACAAATGGAAGAGATAGTAGAAAACCCAAGCCCAATAAGTACCCCACAAGTCCTACCATCACTTGAGGAATACACACCACCCGTGACTTACCCGGAAGAAGTAGAAGAGACTATAGGAGCCCCAATAGAGGTAGAACCCTTGTACCAAACACCACTAGAGGATATAGGTTTGAATACTTGTAGTGATAACCTTACTCTTAGTTCTAGGGAATTACCTAGTGTTGATGAACCGGAACCTCAATCTTCACATAACTCTCCATCTTTAGATATGCATCTAGGAAACAAAAGAGGAGCCGACCCACCCATCAACCCATGTAGTCCGGGTAGTCTTAGGATAAAGGTAGTGGACTCTAAGCCTTGTAGAGAGGAAGCCAATATAGGAGCGGAACATAACCTTACATGCTTACATCACCCATTCATGATTGATCACAAAACACATTATGGGTTTAAACCGGGTTTATTAGATCAAGATGGATTCCCAACTAGGAGTCTCTCGAAATTGATAGAACATGATCCCTTTCTAGGAGAAAATCTTAATTCACCCACTAACCCAATTGAATTAGGTAAGGCTATGATGATAGGATCCCGCATCTTTGAGCATACGATTCATCCACCACTCTTTCCTCACGAGGCATATTTACACCCTAAGGGTGTGTATCGCTACTTTCACCCGCACTTAATCCTAAGTGTAGGGAAAGCCTCACCTTTATCCGTGAAATAAGGGTAGAGTCAGGCTCGTGACTCGAACAAAAACAAGCGCTTCTTGGGAGGCAACCCATGTTTTGTGTGAATTTATTTGTTTGATTGTTATTTGCTTCCGTATGCATGTTTTATTTTTATTATTGGTAGATCATGTTTCTAAATTAAAATGTGGAAATACTTTATTATGTTGTTTGGCCTAGTCTTAACTTCAACTTAAAGGTATTTTTGCAAAAGATAAGTGTAAGGGGAAACCCCAAATATGTTTTTAAGAAACAAACCGATCATGATTCTCCACAATATTAAATGAACATGTATATTCGTATTTGTTAGAGTCAAATGCTTGTATTGAGTCATAATGAAGTTTTGCAGGATTTTCCAGGAAGTAGGACAAAGTTTTTCCAGAAATTTTCCGGAAACTTAACATAAGAATTTCTGCAGGTCCATTCTGACGGCGTCAGGGTATTGCTCTTGACGGCGTCAGGAGTTAAAAATCTGGAAATTTTACCGGTTTGTTTTTCTAACGGAGTCTTATGGTTTTTGTGAATTATTAAGTTTTATAATCTCCAGGAAATCTGCAAACTTCATTCCACAAGCATTATATCTTACTTTGTTTTCTAGGATTTAGTAACTTATATAGGATGCCGCCGATTTTACGCGAGGTTGCCTTGTCTATTGTTGTCAGGATTTACAGGTTATTTATGACAAGAAGATGATTTATATTCTGGAAGGGAAGCTTTGATTGTTCGTTTTCTTGGAGGAAGATTTAACCTGGCCAACCTATAATCCATACCGAGCGAATCAGGGGAGTATTTGATTTCATTCTCTTTACTTCTTAACTTTTACATTCTTTACTTGAACATTGGGGACAATGTTCATCCTAAGTGTAAGAGGAGGGTAAAAAGATGATACCTTACATATGCACTTTCGCTTGAGTTTTTTTTGTTCAATGGTAGATGTGTAATAAAACTATGAGAAATACTTGTTAGTGTAATTTTAGCGCCAAATTTAAAATTTTTTACAACATTTAGGAGTGAAACTTTAGCCATAGCAAGCGTCTCATGGATAGGAGATTGTATGACTAGCACATAACCGTATATTCAGAAAAATTTTCCACCCAAAAATGTGAGGTTCGCCTTTAGATTTGATAGGAAAAGCATTTACTATTAGTGCTTATGAGTGTACCGGTAGCATTTAGATTCTAGAACTTCCGTTAGTAATGCATCCCGAGACCGCTAGTGAGACTACATTCGTGTGGTAGGATTTACTACATGATAAGAGGCATTAGGATCACCCTTGTGTTAAACCCGTATCATAATTACTTGACCATTTAAGTCATATTACTTGGCTAGTTAAGTCAACTAATTTTCCCACACCCTTAGCGTTGTAACTCATTTTTAGTACACGAAACCCCTAGTACACCCCTCCGAGCCTATCTTTTCGTTTCTAACTTTAAGCATCTTACTTAAAGGAAGAATTTGTTACACCCCACTTAAATGTACACCCAAATCGCCTTAGCCTTTCGTGTATGCGCTCATTTTTAGTGCATTATTGTTATTTGTTAAACCCTAAGTTAACTTTCTAATTGATTACATGGTTGCTAAGTCGAGTCATATCATTGTACATATTGTTTTGGGATGATTGGGACTCATGGGTAAGTACTTATTTTATGGAGTAATGGGGAAGAACATAATATTATTACCCCCATATGTACGTTAATCTTAAAAGTACTCCAAGTGTTTTGATTTTCTTAATTCGAGTCATTAGAATAGTTTAATGTAAAGTATGTAAAGATTCAAGTGTAAGGAGATTGCTCAAACCCCTATGATGTATTATTTTGGATGGTAGGGTAAGAGTGTATTTAAAAAAAAAAATCGAAAAAATCAAGAAAAAGAAAAAAAATAGAAAAAGGAAAAAGAGAGAAAAAACATACGGACTACCATCCCATTTTCATTCTATGTTCATTTTATGTTTTTGTTATTTTTCATTTGATAGCTTAAGTCGAGTCTAGTCTTGGCTTAGCAACGCCATCTTGTACATGTAATTAACCAAGATTGTTAACTCGCCACCAGTAAAATTTCCTTTATCCAACAAAACCGTGTAATTCATATCCCTATACCTAACGTTACAACCCTTTAAAAGACCTCTTTGATAGTTTATCCTAGGTGCTTACGCCATGTGGTGGAGGTTTGATCCTTTCCCAAGCCTATGGTAATCTATTTTGCTATGACAGGTAGTGAGAGATATCTTCCATTTCCATAATGTTATATTTCTTTATTACACCCGAGAGATGTGAGTATCTAAACACTATTTGTGAGGTGCTTGTGTATGACCTCCGTGCTTGTCTATTGGTCTTTAGTGAAACGATTATTTGTTGTAATTACTTTTATATTAGTGTTAAATGACCCCTAACTTGTCTTTTGAGTAGAATAAAAGCTCATTTGCTTGAGGACAAGCAAATCTCAAGTGTAAGGGTATATGATGAGGCGAAAAATGATCCATTTTTAGGGGGTCATTTAAGCCCGAATCCGACTTTATTTGATCAAATATTGCCCTAAATCGTTCCTTTTGTGATTTTAGGTGTTTGGAGAGTGAATTCTGGAAAAGAAGCCATTTTGGACGTTTTTGGAGCATAAAAGTGAAGAAAACGGCAAAGTACCAAATTTCCATGCTGAAGATACAAGGTGACGGCGTCAAGACTACCATCTTGACGGCGTCAGACATGAAGAATTAAATACCGTAGGTGGTGACGGCGTCAAACGCCTTCATGACGGCGTCAAAGTGGCAAGAATAAAATACCGTGGTCGGTGACGGCGTCACATAGGCCGTCATAAGTGGATCAAGGCCGTCCGAGGAAGTATTTGGCGGCGAGGTGACGGCGTCACATGTTACTCTTGACGCTGTCAGCCTGCTTTTCCTATATATAGTTTTCTAGTTTTTTCATTAAAAGAGAGAAGTTTTGGTGAAACCCTAAAGACGATTTTGGTGCATCTTTTACAGGTTTTTCAAGGGTTCCAAACCCTTGAGACCTTGCATTGTAATTGAGATAAGTGTTCTTTCAATTCAATCAATATGTCTATGTGTTGGTTGTTTATATCTTGTTCTTGTCTCAATTCCACTATGCTAGGCTAAATCCCTTTTGTGTTTGCTTAGATCTAATGAAACCTAGATGTTGATTATGTGTTGATTACTTGTCTATTCTTGTTTTGGATGAATGATATTATATGTTAGGCTTAAGAAAACTGGCAGATCTCCAAATGGTAACATGCTTGAACGTCTTAAGAAACATGAACCGAGGCGTACTAGGTCTTTATTGGTTGTATTTAATGCATGAGCCACTGTTTACAATCCCTATAGTTGTGCTGGGTCATGGTGTAGGAGGAGATAAGAGCTCATAGAGTTGGGGAGTTATGTATGCCACCCCACGAATGGTATTAAGGAATACAATCCGTCATCCATACAAGTATAACAAGTAATTAACGTGTAAAAGATATCTAGGGAGTAGTGAAGTCTAAGTAAACACAATTTCTCCAACCACTGCTCACAACCTTAGTTTAATTTAGTTTAATTTCATTTTTAGTATTTTATTTTAATTATATAATAGATTTGGGTTAGTTGAATAGCAACTAATTCCGCCCACTCTTCCAAAACCCGAGATTTTACTTGCTTTCATAAAAATATAAAAATACAAAAATAATCATCCCTCACCTCTAGAACTATTAATTAGGTTTTCTAATCCTAGCGACACTATTCCTAAGCTGAACGATCAATCCCCCGGTACTTGTCACTATACTATACTACAATGATCAGGTACACTGCCTGGTAGGGGTTGTAAGCTTCTCGAGATCCCTCGAGAGGTAAAGCAAGGTGCGATTCCCACGCATCAGTGGGGCCCAGGGAAGAATTACTAAAAATAGAAGCTATGTGGGATCTTAAAGATGAGCTGGTAGTCTATTACTACAACAAATTTCAGCTTCTCAATCCAAACACACAAATCAAAATTAATCTTGGAACTTTTGGATTTTCTGAGCTCAAGTAAAATTTGACTTTTGAAGAAAATTGGTTCTTTGACTTTTGTGAGTTTGATTCTTGATTTAGTGACTGAAAATGGATGTTTGAGCTAGATTAAGACCAAGATTACCTAAACCACTCACAAATGATTGGAAATGGGGCATATGCCACTTCTGTAACCAATCAGAGGGTATAATCTTGGCTGTTACTATGCCTTTTGACTTTTTAATGATCTAAACCTGTTTTAAGTGCTATTCTGAGTACATATAATGCTAGTGAGCATGTAAAAACAAGAAACAACACAAACACCAAGCTGAGTGCAACAGAAAGCAATAAACCAAACACTACCTTATGAAACAGTTTATGAAATAAATTATGGAAACTATGATTAAAACTATATCTAAGACTCAGAAACTATTAAATAGGTTATAAGAAGGTAAATTGGACAAATGTAAACTACTATTAACTACTAATAAGAGAAACTTGAAATAAAAAGATTTTGCTTACAATTTATTGCACTCCTGCCAAATCATGAACCAAGAACCAAGATTCCTTTCCTAACATCCCCCATGGGATACTAAACCAAGGGCTTCCAATTCACACCTTGCTCCAGCAATGATCATCATGAACCTGCAAGTTTCAATTTTTTTCTTTGTTTTTCTTATTTTTTTGTATTTTTTTTTCTTTTATGACTAATGCTGAATTTAATGGTATCTAATAGCTTATAAAAGCTATATGAGGTACTTATATGAGCTTAAGAGTCCATAGTATCCACTAGAAACAACAATTAGCCCTATTGAGAATTTTGAAATAAAGGTAAAATTGCATATATTGAAATAGAATTGGAAACTTGAAATTTGATAACTTGAAAAGAGTTACAATACACTGAATAAGATTAGAACAATGCTTAAAAGCCAAAGATTACACTAGAAATTTGAATTTTAATTTAAGGACATGAATTTAAACTAAATTAACTAACTCCTTGCTTCCTTGCACTCTTCTTCCTTTTATAGCCCAATATTAGGGTTCCCAACATCCTCCTCATCATTTCCCACCTCTCTCTGATAACTTTGGTCCACTCCCAAGCTTCCATCTGTTTTGGCGGGAAAGTCTTTTTTTGCAGTTTGACTCTGGTTACGTGTAGGGGAGGGGGTAGCATTAATTGTGGTGTGAAAGTTAGGTGTAGTGGGGGTGGTGGCATTAATTGTGGAAGAGATGGGCAAGTGGTGGGGTGGTGGAGCAATACCAGGGGGTGGTTTGGTGGTTTTCTGGGTGAGAGGGAAAAGGGGAAAGGGATGGGTTTGACCGGTATTTGACCCCGGTTTTATAACTTTGGGTTTGGGTGGGCTGTGGTTATTCTTGGGCCCAAGTGATAAAAATAGGGTGGGCTTGTGGTGGATTGGACTTAGGAGTAGTATTATTATTTATGTTGGATCCGGTTTTGGTTTATGATATACACAAGGACCTATTTTGTAAATTACCGAAAGTTGAGGGATGAGACTTGGCATTTTTCCAAATTGATTCCAAGGGTGTAATTTGCCATATCATGAATAGTATAAGGTCCTGTGATGATTTTTCAAATTTATTTTCACCAGGGACTAAAACCGTCAAACTTTCAAACTTCAGGGACCATTTGTGTAAATTTTCACCAAACTTTCCACCAAGGACCAATCCTGTCATGAAAGGTTAGTGCAAGGACAAAATTTGTTTTTCTCAAAGTTTTTCATATCCCAGGGACCATTTTTGACAATTTTCAAAGTTCAGGGACTAAACTTGACATTTTGTGAAACTTTTGCACCAAAGGACTATTTGTGTAACTTTTTGATTTATAAGGACCTTTGGTGACTTTTTCAAGTTTTTAGAATGACCAGGGACTAGATTTGACAACTTTTGAAAGTTGGGGGACTGAAACTGCCAATTTTGCAAACTTTGTGTGTTTTTCATCTGTTTTTGGTATTTTTGCATTTGAAACATGTAAAACACTTTCCTGGGATATTTTCACTATTTTGATACAATATTGAGTGTTTTTAGATGTTTTGGCAGCTCAGGATTGGTAAAAATGATGAGTATTTACACACTCATCAATTCCCCACACTAAAACATTGCTAGTCCCTAGCAATCTTTTGAGAAAAACCTGATGGATTTGAAATTCTCTTTACCAAAAGCCATCACTTCTGGAGTAGCCAGGTGTAAGAAATGTGGCACACCTGATAACCGTGTGATTTTGAACAAACCACCCGCTGTCAACGGATTTGATTAGTCTTTACCAAAAGCCGTTTGCTTCTGGACTAGCCAGCATCTTGATGGACTAAGTCGACATCTTGGTGAGCTGATTACCAATTATGGATTTTCCACGGCCTTTACCACAAGCCATAATCTTGCGGGCTAGCCAACTCATTTGTTTTCGGGGAGTTGAGGAACCATACAATTTTTGGCAAATTGCCAGCCATCAACGGGTTTGAGATGTCTTTACCAAGAGCCGTTTGCTCCTGGACTAGCCAATCCATTTGTCATTTAGACTTTGGCGGACTGATTACCACAAAATTTTGAAATAAAGTGAAAAATTTTTGAAAATTTTTGGCCTAAAAATGGGGGTACTTAGAAAGTTTTGTGATAAAATTCGTAAGAATTTCCCCCCCCCCCCCCCCCCCCCCACACTAGAATTGAATATTGTCCTCAATATTCAAAGTCCCGGCTATTATGCCGAATCTCTGAACGGAAAAAGCTAATATTCGAATCTAACTGTGGAAATATCGATTTATTTTTCACTTTATTTATCTGTACATACAATCAACCTTTTTTTTATTTTATTTTATTTTTTGAAACTAGACTTATATACATATTTACTTTTCAACAGGTGGGGGACGGCCACTCCCCCACACTAGGGTGGTAGAAAGTAGAAAGAAGTCAGAAATACGGGTGAAGACCCATATATGTTGCTAATTTTTGTTCACCGAGTCACTAGCTTGAATCGATCCCCGAATTCATTGGTCCATGGGGAAAGTTTGGAGATCCGGGACAACCATGGGTGGTATGTCCTCTCCAAAATAATGTTTCAATCTATGACCATTCACTTTGAAGTTGGGACCTTCGGGTTGAGATAACTCAACAGTCCCGTATGGATATACTTTAGCAATAGTGAATGGTCCAGTCCATCGGGTTTTTAATTTCCCCGAGAAGATCTTTAATCTTGAGTTGAAAAGAAGGACTCTGTCACCTACGTTGAAAACGCGGTTCTTAATTTTAGAGTCGTGAATCTTCTTTGTCTTTTCTTTGTAGATCAAAGAGTTCTCGTAGGCTTGATCACGAAGTTCGTTTAATTCATTGAGTTGAACCTTACGGTGATCACCCGCTTTATGAAGGTCGTAGTTAGCATGTTTCAAGGCCCAGTAGGCTTTGTGCTCGAGCTCGATCGGTAAATGACACGCCTTCCCGTATACAAGCTTGTATGGAGTACACCCAATGGGTGTTTTGTAATCTGTACGGAAGGCCCAGAGTGCATCATCTAGTTTATCCGACCAGGAAGCACGGTTTTCACCTACTGTCCTCTCAAGAATCCTTTTCATACCACGGTTGGAAACCTCCACCTGCCCACTTGTTTGGGGGTGATATGCGGTTGAAAGACGATGAGTAACACCGTACTTAAGCATGACTTTTGCAAATTGATCATTGCAAAAGTGAGTACCGCGATCACTAATGATGGCACGTGGGGTTCCAAAACGAGCAAAGAGGGATTTCAAGAATTTCACAACAACTCGGGCATCGTTAGTGGGTAAGGCCTTAGCCTCAACCCATTTTGACAAATAGTCAACATCCACGAGAATATACTTGTTTCCACGAGAAGATGGGAATGGCCCCATAAAATCAATGCCCCAGACGTCAAAGATTTCACAAACTTGAATAGCATTTTGCGGCATTTCGTTCTTTTGTGAAATATTCCCGTGACGCTGACAAGCATCACAGGCTTTGACTAACTCGTGGGCATCCTTATAGATCGTGGGCCAATAGAAACCGGAATCAAACACCTTTTTGGTGGTGTAGTTAGGACTATGGTGGCCCCCGGTGGGTCCAGCATGGCAAGCCTTAAGAATATCAGCGGCTTCCTGTCCGTATACACATCGCCTGATGACTTGATTGGCACAGATTTTGAAGAGGAAGGGGTCGTCCCAGAAGTAATGTTTGACGTCTTTAAAAAATTTGTTTTTCTGTTGGGACGTCATCCCCTTCACGATGAAGTTACCCGCATGGTAATTTGCAAAGTCGGCAAACCATGGGGTAGTAGAGTCACCACGAAAAGTAACCGCATTGAGTGTCTCGAGAGGGAATGATTCATTTATTTCTTGTTTCTCGGACACATCTTGATGTGGGTTTTCTAATCGCGAGAGATGATCAGCAGCAAGGTTCTCGGCTCCCTTTTTATCACGGATAATGATATCAAATTCTTGGAGGAGGAGAACCCAACGGAGAAGTCTCGGCTTTGCATCTTGCTTTGCAAATAGATACTTCAAAGCCGAGTGATCCGTATACACTATGCATTTGGTCAAGATTAAGTATGGCCGGAATTTCTCAAAGGCATACACCACAGCTAGGAGTTCTTTTTCAGTGGTGGTGTAATGACTCTGAGCCTCGGTCATAGTTTTACTTGCGTAGTGTATAGGCTGAAAGTATTTTGCTTTAAGTTTCCCCAAGACTGCACCTATGGCAAAATCACTAACATCGCACATAAGCTCAAAAGGTAGGTCCCAATCGGGGGCAATAAGAATCGGTGCCTCGGTAAGCTTTTTCTTTAATGTTTCAAAAGCTTCGATGCACTCAGGAGAGAAGATGAAAGGAGCATCCTTCTCGAGGAGATGGGTCATAGGCCGGGCAATTTTAGAGAAATCTTGGATAAACCTACGGTAGAAGCCGGCATGACCCAAAAAGCTCCTAACACCTTTTACGGTGGTGGGATGAGGTAATTTATGATGAGGCGAAAAATGATCCATTTTTAGGGGGTCATTTAAGCCCAAATCCGAATTTATTTGATCAAATATTGCCCTAAATCGTTCCTTTTGTGATTTTAGGTACTTTGGGAGTGAAATCTGGAAAAGGAAGCAATTCAGACGTTTTTGGAGCATAAAAGTGAAGAAAACGCCAAAGTCTTAATTTTCCATGCTGGGAACAGTGCATGACGGCGTCAAGAGTAGTTCCCTGACGGCGTCAAGAGTAAAATTCCATGACAATCCAGAAGAGTTTTGACGGCGTCATGAAGGTAGGGCGTCAAGAGTTTAAGTCATGACGGCCTGGAAATAAATTGTTCTTGACGGCGTCAAATGTAGATCTAGGCAGTCCGAGGATTGTTTTGGCGGCGAGGTGACGGCGTCACCTAATTGGTCTTGACGCTGTCAGACCCCTTTTTCTATATATAGTTTTCTAATTTTTCACATTTAAAGTTTTAAGTTTTGGGAGAAACCCTAAGTACGATTTAGGTGTAACTTTACAGGTTTTTCAAGGGTTCCAACCCCTTGATACCTTGCATGATTAATCAAGATAAGAGTTCTTCTAATTCACTCAATATGTCTATGTGTTGGTTGTCTATATCATGTTCTTGTCTTAATTCCATCATGCTAGGCTAGATCTATCTTGTGTTTGCTTAGATCTAATGAAACCTAGATATTGATTATGTGTTGATTACTTGTTTATTCTTGTCTTGGATGAATGATTTATATGTTAGGCTTAAGAAAACTGGCAGATCTCCAATTGGTAACATGCTTGAACGTCTTAAGAAACATGAACCAACGCGCACTAGGTCTTTATTGGTTGTATTTAATGCATGAGCCACTGTTTACAATCCCTATAGTTGTGCTGGGCATGGTGTAGGAGGAGATAAGAGCTCATAGAATTGGGGAGTTATGTGTGCCACCCCATGAATGGTATTAAGGAATACGATCTGTCATCCATGCAATTATAACAAGTAATTAACGTGTAAAAGATATCTAGGGAGTAGTGAAATCTAAGTAAACACATTTTCTCCAATTACTGCTCACAACTTTAGTATAAATTAGTTTATTTTCATTTCTAGTATTTTATTTTGATTGCATCTTAGTATTGGGTTAGTTGATTAGCAACTAATTCCGCCCAAATCCTTCAAACCCGAGATTTTAATTTGCTTTCCATAAAATATAAAAACACAAAAATAATCATCCCTCACCTTTAGAACTAGTATTTAGGCTTTCTAATCCTAGCGACACTATTCCTAAGCTGAACGATCAATCCCCCGGTACTTGTCACTATACTATACTACAACGATCAGGTACACTGCCTGGTGGGGGTTGTAAGCTTCTCGAGATCCCTCGAGAGGTAAAGCCTGTTGCGATTCCCACGCATCAATTTAGCAATGACATCGATTTTGGCTTTGTCAACCTCGATCCCGTTCTTTGAAATTTTATGGCCGAGGACTATGCCCTCTTGAACCATAAAGTGACTTTTCTCCCAGTTGAGACTTAAATTCGTTTCTTTGCAACGCTTAAGCATTTGTTCCAAGTGGGAGAGACAGGTCTGGAATGAATCCCCGATGACTGAAAAGTCATCCATGCATACCTCCATAGTTTTCCCGATCATGTCGGAAAAGATAGACATCATGCACCTCGGAAAAGATAGACATAATGAAGTTTTGCAGGATTTTCCAGGAAGTAGGACCAAGTTTTTCCAGAAATTTTCCGGAAACTTAACATAAGAATTTCTGCAGGTCAATTCTGATGGCGTCAGGAGTTTACTCTTGACGGCGTCAGGAGTTAAGATCTAGAAATTTTACCAGTTTAGTTTTTCTAACGGAGTCTTATGGTTTTTGTGAATTATTAAGTTTTATAATCTCCAGGAGATCCGCAAACTTCATTCCACAAGCATTATATCTTATCTTGTTTTCTAGGATTTAGAAACTTATATAGGATGCCGCCGATTTTACGCGAGGTTGTCTTGTCTATTTTGTCAGGTTTTACAGGTTATGTATGACAAGAACATGATTTATATTCTGGAAGGGAAGCTTTGATTGTTCATTTTCTTGGAGGAAGATTTAACCTGGCCATCCTATTATCCATACCGAGCGAATCAGGGGAGTATTTGATTTCATTCTCTTTACTTTTTCACTTTTACATTCTTTACTTGAACATTGGGGACAATGTTCATCTTAAGTGTAAGGGGAGGGTAAAAAGATGATACCTTACATATGCACTTTCGCTTGAGTTTGCTTTGTTTGATGGTAGATGTGTAATAAAACTATGAGAAATACTTGTTAGTGTAATTTTAGCGCCAAATTTAAAATTTTTTACAACATTTAGGAGTGAAACTTTAGCCATAGCAAGCGTCTCATGGATAGGAGATTGTATGACTAGCACATAACCGTATATTCAGAAAAAATTTCCACCCAAATATGTGAGGTTCGCCTTTAGATTTGATAGGAAAAGCATTTACTATTAGTGCTTATGAGTGTACCGGTAGCATTTAGATTCTAGAACTTGCTTTAGTGATGCATCCCGAGACCGCTAGTGAGACTACATTCGTGTAGTAGGATTTACCACATGATAAGAGGCATTAGGATCACCCTTGTGTTAAACCCGTATTATAATTACTTGACCATTTAAGTCATATTACTTGGCTAGTTAAGTCAACTAATTTTTCCCACACCCTTAGCGTTGTACTCATTATTAGTACACGAAACCCCTAGTACACCCCTCCGAGCCTATCTTTTCGTTTCTAACTTTAAGCATCTTACTTAAAGGAAGAATTTGTTACACCCCACTTAAATGTACAACCAAATCGCCTTAGCCTTCCGTGTATGCGCTCATTTTTAGTGCATTATTGTTATTTGTTAAACCCTAAGTTAACTTTCTAATTGATTACATGGTTGCTAAGTCGAGTCATATCCTTGTACATATTGTTTTGGGACGATTGGGACTCATGGGTAAGTACTTATTTATGGAGTAATGGGGAAGAACATCATTTATTACCCCCATATGTACGTTAATCTTAAAAGTGCTCCAAGTGTTTTGATTTTCTTAATTCGAGTCATTAGATTAGTTTAATGTAAAGTATGTAAAGATTCAAGTGTAAGGGGAATGCTTAATCCCCTATGATGTATTATTCTGGATGGTAGCGTAAGAGTGTATGCAAAAAAAAAAAAAAAAAAAAAAAAAAAAAAAAAAAAAAAAAAAAAATCGAAAAAATCAAGAAAAAGAAAGAAAAAAAATAGAAAAAGGAAAGAAGAGAAAAAACATACGGACTACCATCCCCTTTTTATTCTATGTTCATTTTATATTTTTGTTATTTTTCATTTATTAGCTTAAGTCGAGTCTAGTCTTGGCTTAGCAACGCCATATTGTACATGTAATTAACCAAGATTGTTAACTCGCCACCAGTAAAACTTCCTTTATCCAACAAAACCGTGTATTTCATATCCCTACACCTAACGTTACAACCCTTTAAAAGACCTCTTTGATAGTTTATCCTAGGTGCTTACGCCATGTGGTGGAGGTTTGATCCTTTCCCAAGCCTATGGTAATCTATTTTGCTATGACAGGTAGTGAGAGATATCTTCCATTTCCATATTGTAATTTACACTTTATTACACCCGAGAGATGTGAGTATCTAAACACTATTTATGAGGTGCTTGTGTATGACCTCCGTGCTTGTCTATCGGTCTTTAGTGGAACGATTATATGTTGTAATTACTTTTATATTAGTGTTAAATGACCCCTAACTTGTCTTTTGAGTAGAATAAAAGCGCATTTGCTTGAGGACAAGCAAATCTCAAGTGTAAGGGTATATGATGAGGCGAAAAATGATCCGTTTTTAGGGGGTCATTTAAGCCCAAATCCGAATTTATTTGATCAAATATTGCCCTAAATCGTTCCTTTTGTGATTTTAGGTACTTTGGGAGTGAAATCTGGAAAATGAAGCAATTCGGACGTTTTTGGAGCATAAAAGTGAAGAAAACGCCAAAGTCTTAATTTTCCATGCTGGGAACAGTGCATGACGGCGTCAAGAGTAGTTCCCTGACGGCGTCAAGAGTAGTTCCCTGATGGCGTCAAGAGTAAAATTCCATGACGATCCAGAAGAGTTTTGACAGCGTCATGAAGGTAGGGCGTCAAGAGTTAAAGTCATGACGGCCTGGAAATAAATGGTTCTTGACGGCATCAAATGTAGATCTAGGCAGTCCGAGGATTGTTTTGGCGGCGAGGTGACGGCGTCACCTAATTGGTCTTGACGCCGTCAGACCCCTTTTTCTATATATAGTTTTCTAATTTTTCACATTTAAAGTTTGAAGTTTTGGGAGAAACCCTAAGTACGATTTAGGTGTAACTTTACAGGTTTTTCAAGGGTTCCAACCCCTTGATACCTTGCATGATTAATCAAGATAAGTGTTCTTCTAATTCAATCAATATGTCTATGTGTTGGTTGTCTATATCATGTTCTTGTCTTAATTCCATCATGCTAGGCTAGATCTATCTTGTGTTTGCTTAGATCTAATGAAACCTAGATATTGATTATGTGTTGATTACTTGTTTATTCTTGTCTTGGATGAATGATTTATATGTTAGGCTTAAGAAAACTGGCAGATCTCCAATTGGTAACATGCTTGAACGTCTTAAGAAACATGAACCAACGCGCACTAGGTCTTTATTGGTTGTATTTAATGCATGAGCCACTGTTTACAATCCCTATAGTTGTGTTAGGCATGGTGTAGGAGGAGATAAGACCTCATAGAATTGGGGAGTTATGTGTGCCACCCCATGAATGGTATTAAGGAATACGATCCGTCATCCATGCAATTATAACAAGTAATTAACGTGTAAAAGATATCTAGGGAGTAGTGAAATCTAAGTAAACACATTTTCTCCAATTACTGCTCACAACTTTAGTATAAATTAGTTTATTTTCATTTCTAGTATTTTATTTTGATTGCATCTTAGTATTGGGTTAGTTGATTAGCAACTAATTCCGCCCAAATCCTTCAAACCCGAGATTTTAATTTGCTTTCCATAAAATATAAAAACACGAAAATAATCATCCCTCACCTTTAGAACTAGTATTTAGGCTTTCTAATCCTAGCGACACTATTCCTAAGCTGAACGATCAATCCCCCGGTACTTGTCACTATACTATACTACAACGATCAGGTACACTGCCTGGTGGGGGTTGTAAGTTTCTCGAGATCCCTCGAGAGGTAAAGCCTGTTGCGATTCCCACGCATCAATTTAGCAATGACATCGATTTTGGCTTTGTCAACCTCGATCCCGTTCTTTGAAATTTTATGGCCGAGGACTATGCCCTCTTTAACCATAAAGTGACTTTTCTCCCAGTTGAGACTTAAATTCGTTTCTTTGCAACGCTTAAGCATTTGTTCCAAGTGGGAGAGACAGGTCTGGAATGAATCCCCGATGACTGAAAAGTCATCCATGAATACCTCCATAGTTTTCCCGATCATGTCGGAAAGATAGACATCATGCACCTCTGGAACGTGCCTGGAGCATTACATAAGCCGAAAGGCATACGTCTGTAAGCAAAAGTTCCGTAGGGGCATGTGAAGGTAGTCTTCTCTTGATCCTGGGGATCAATGGGGATTTGGAAGTAACCCGAAAAACCATCGAGGAAGCAGTAGTATTCATTCCCCGCAAGTCTTTCAAGCATCTGGTCCATAAAAGGGAGAGGGAAATGGTCCTTACGGGTGGCTTCATTTAACTTTCGATAGTCAATACATACTCGCCAACCCGTGACCAAACGAGTTGGAATCAACTCGTTATCCTCGTTGGTGACAACGGTAATGCCACCCTTTTTAGGAACGCAATGAATTGGGCTAACCCAAGAACTGTCAGATATAGGGTAAATCAATCCCGCATCAAGAAGTTTTAGAACCTCCTGTTTGATAACTTCGTGGATTTTCGGATTTACCCTTCTCTGTTGTTGCACTGCTGGCTTAAAGTCATCCTCCATTAAGATTTTATGAGTACAAAAGTTCGGGCTTATGCCCTTAATGTCGGAGAGTTTCCAAGCGATTGCTTGTTTATGTGACTTAAGAACCTTTAGAAGTGCTGCCTTTTCCTCATCTTTTAAGTCCTTAGCAATAATGACAGGCAATTTATCATCACCTTCCAGAAATTCTAGATGAGGAGGCAAGTCCTTGAGCTCAACCTCGGGAAAGTCTTCAGTTATTTCAACATTTTTGACTTCCGCTTTATGAAGTATTTTGGGAGTTGGAGAGGGTGAAGGATCGTCATTTAACAATCTTTCAAGGAGAATAATGTCCCCCTCCGGGTCAAGATAGTTTTCATCAATCCCATCGGGGATTGAGCTATCCTGAGCAAGAAAAGCCTCGAGCTCTTCCAGAAGGAAGTCACCTCCCTCAAACGGAGTGAGGGAAGGGGAAGAGTCGGAAATGATAGGATCATTAGAAGGAGTGGTACTGCCACTTGCTGAGAAACCAAGGAATGAGAGGGACTCGTGGGTCAGCATCGAAATCAACAATCACGAAATCTGCCGGAAAATGGAACTTTCCTACTTTCACGAAGATATCTTCGGCAATGCCGAGAGGACGGGATATGGTACGGTCTGAAAGCTCGAGAGTCATGCAGGTTGGAGTGAGAGCGGGAAGTGAGAGTCTTTTCCAGACTGTGTAAGGCATCAGGTTAATGCTTGCGCCAAGATCGGCCAAGGCAAAGCATTCAACCATTCCCGGGAAAACACAAGGAATGAGAAATTTCCCGAGATCTCCAAGCTTTTCGGGAAGCTTTTTCAAGAGCATTGCTGAGCAATGCTCGTTAAGAGGAGTTTTTGCCATCTCACAAAGTTTTTCTTTGTTGCTTATCAGATTTTTGATTGTCGAAGCAAACTTAGGCATGAGAAGAAGAGCATCCGCGAAGCTAATATCAAAGTGTAATTCTTGGAAGATTTGATAAAATTTTTCCATCTGATGGTTAGCTTTCTCGCGGTTCTTTTGTTCATTCAAACGTGAAGGATATGGAATTGACGGCTTAGGATCATTCTTTGGTATTTCATCAGAACTTACAGGGGGATCAAATACAACTTTCGACTTATGAGTCGGGACCGGGACAACTTGAGGGTGGACGTTGTTGATACCTCCGTTATTAGTAGGAAGTACCTTGTCCGTAATAACCTCAGGCTCATGTCCCGCTACCTTAGGATGAGAAGAAGAGGTAGAAGGAATCGAGGGTCCATTGTATGATACCCCACTTCGGGTGGTGATCGCTTTGACATCGCCCCTCGGGTTAGCGATCGTGTTGCTCGGTAATGTACCCGGGCCCGAGGGTCGATCATTTAAAGACTTCTGAAGCTCAGAGATCGTGCTAAGCAATAACCGATTCGTTTCTTCTTGTGCTTTCATGAATTGTTTAAATTCAGCATTGGAGGAAGACGGGGGTGGAACAACGTTTTGATTTTGAATCGGAGGGTTTTGAACACGGTTGTTTTGACAATTCCCTTGATTTTGATTGTTGTTACCCTGAAAAGTGTTTCTCTGATTGAAATTACCCTGATTGTAATTCCCTTGATTTTGGTTTCTTTGAAAATTTCCTTGAAAACCTTGATTTTGATTGCCGTTTTGAAATTTGTTTTGATTAAACTGGCCTTGATTTTGATTCGGGTTTTGGAAATTTGAGTTTTGACTTTGGTTAAAATTCTGATTCGCGTTACGGTTTTGATTTTGGTTAAAACCTGGAGGTCCGAGAAAATTGTTGGAATGATAGCTTCAGAGATTACGGTCCCCTTGCGGTTGGTAAGAATTACCCCCCGTATTGTAGGAATCGTGAGCAGCATATACGTTCTCTTGAGGAAAGCCAGCAGTAGCTGGACACTCGGAATATAGATGAGGGCCCCCACAAGTTTCACAACTTCGGGCCACGGCTTTTACTTGCTGATTTTGAGCCTGATTTTGCATCGTTTGGCTTATTCTCAACACAGCCGTAGAAATTTCATCCATCTTTTTGGTAAGAGCAATTATTTCAGGAGATGATGATGAGGGAGTAACTGAATGACATGACGCATCCCTCTCCGCAGAGGAATCCCAAAAGTTATGGTGGGCAGTCATGTTCTCGATTAAGTCATAGCACTCCTCGGGACGCCTTTTCATAAAGGTTCCACCAGCAGCAGCATTGAGAATGTCTCGGTGCCTCAATGTCAGACCATTATAGAAGGTATCTATGATGGTAACTTGCAACATATTGTGGTTAGGGCACCGATCAATAACTAGCTTATAACGCTCCCAAGCCTCAAAAAGAGACTCATCGGGACGTTGCCGGAAGTTGCTGATATCATTTCGTAACTTGGTAACCATGGATGGTGGAAAATATTTTGCTAAAAACTTGGTTACCATTTCGTCAAAGGTACGAATAGAATTCTTTGGAAGTCGGTCAAACCATGCAGTGGCATGATGAGTGAGAGAATAGGGGAAGAGGTATAGCCGTAGGGCATCATCGGTGACACCATGCTGTTTCATGCTTTGGGTGACCGTGAGATATTTGTCAAGATGCTTATTGGCATCGTCACCCGGTAATCCGTGAAATTGACACGAATTCTGGACTTGTTGGATCATGTGGTGCTTGAGGCCAAAGTCCGTAGCCTCAATAGTGAGTGGTGCAATAGGTCCACCCCGCCCTTGCATGGTAGGTTGGCATAGCTCCTCCATCGTTCGGAGATCGGGAGCTGGCTCATCCCTGGGAGGGTCAGGGGGTGGTAATGGTGGTGGCAATTCAGCCATCTCGGTTTTTGGTTCTTGTGTATCAGTACGTAGCTCAGGTACGTCTTTCTGATGTTTACGTTTTGTTTGTGACCGAGTGCGCATGCACTAAAAACAATTTTTCAAAACAAGATCAAGGCAAAACCACAGTGAACTTAAACCAATAATCACAAGTGAATGGCTTCTTTGAAAAAGGTACACCACTCACAGGGATACAAAGGCAAGTTTTTATCTTAAGTTTGGGAACTTATTATGTCCACACCCCCAGTTGGTAGGTGTTCAGCCTTGGTTTGCGGTGGTAAGATTTTATGTATTTATTAATTTGAAAAACTTGTCTTTAGGCTTATGGGTGTGTGTGCAGAAAACTTGGGAATTATTTTTGGATCTGATTCGTTAACCGAAATCGTTCTTTTAAGATTACTCGCAGGCTGGCGGGAGGAAGTAAATAGGTTTCCTCTTCAGTTCGCAATTTAATGTCAGAACTTACCTTAAACCAACTGTTTCAGGTTGTAATCTTAAAGGAAACGAAGTAATTTAACTTCATAGTTTGTTTTGTTGTTTTTGATTTTTTTGGTGTTTTTAACACTTTAGGAAAAGTGTTAATGAACTTTTTTGATATGATTAAGTTTTTACAAAAACTTTTTACAAATTTGTGTGAAATTTGTACAGGGAGGGTTTGAAAACCACTAAACTTAAAACGATTTTATAAAACACGCAACAACCTCCCCGGCAGCGGCGCCAAAATTTGATCGTGTCTAAACCGTCAGATATAATTGACCAAGGTCAACTAGTCAAAAACAGCTTAGAATCAATACTCCGTGGATAGTATAGTGTTTCCCCGGGTCGTTAAATTCCCAGCGAGATTGAAATGGTGCTTTGGGAATCGTTTATGAGTGAGTGGCACTGAGGACAGTAGCCCAGATGATGTGGAATTGATATTGCTACTGTTATTTGGTATTGGTACACAGATATAATATTCACAAAAATCAGATACCAGATATATGCACGTATATACAATTCAGATCACGTAACAGACAGAGAAAGTGGGATTTGGTATTTAACAAACTACAGGGGGTGCTTTTGACACTTTTTGAAACTTAAAATTAAAAAGAAATTTTAAATTGAAAATGAAATGGTAAAAATGATTATTATAATATTTAAATACTATTTAATTAATTAAACTATTTAAAATCTAAATTAAAACCAAATTTAAATTAACTAAAAATGACAAATGATATAAATTAAACTAAAAATTAGCAAAAATATTTTCTAAACTTAAATTAGAACATGAATAAAGTATAAAAAAATAAAAATAAATATTTTTGTCTTTTTATGGATTTTTTATATATTAAAAACTAATTAACTTAATTAAACTAATTAAACTACTTTTGATTACTATTAATATTAAATTAACTTAGAAAATTAAGAGAAAATTTGTAAAATTACTTAACCATCACTGGAATCCTACAAATTTATAAAAACTCTAAAAATTATGTTTTAAGATTAATCCACTAATTATTTACCTTTTAATTACTTTAATTCTAATTTAAACAATTAAAAGAAGAAAAATGGAAAATGAACAGTAGAAATTCAAATTATATTTTCTAAAAACCTATTATAATATATTAGAGCTAGGAAAAATATAAAAACTAAGTTTTGCTTTATAAAAACTAAATATGATATTTAAAACTTAATATTAATTAATAAATAAGAAAACTAGTATTAAATCTAATAAATACTAAATGACAGAATAAAAATCTAGAAAAATTACTTAATTTACTTTAATATAATAGGTAATTAATAAAAATATAAAATTGACAAGTACTTAATTAAAATCTAAAAATGAAAATTAAAATTAAATTGAATTAAATAGAAACTATCACTTATTTTAAACTTGATTTTTCTTGGATTTTCTTTTACAACTTAACTTTACTAATGAAAATGAGAAACTTTTGTGAAAACACTTTTGAAAATTGCTTATTTATAAGCAGTAGCACCCCCTAAACTTAATCAGTTTGACTTTGGTTGACTGTGTGGACAAATAAGCTCAAATGAGTGAAGGTGGGGTCCACAAGGGTGTAAATGGGTACTAACAAGCTCAACCAACTTAAACAAGCAGAGAATAGCAAGAAATAAGCACAAATAAGCTGATTGTAATCAAATAAGCATTTGCAATGAGAATCTGAACACAGGTTTAGGGACAGACTTGATGGGCTAAACCAGGTGGGGTCCACTGAGTCCTAGGTCAAACAAGGGGTCAAAGTATGATCCCTGGTAGGAGGGGGTTCAATGGTGCCAAGTATGGAAAGTGGGGCCTACTGAGGTGGTCACAAATCACCACCAAAGTGGTGGTGATGAACTGAGTCTGCAGATGCAGGGCAAGGTTCACCCCCTGCAAGTGTCTTTGGGGGTGAGTGGGGCCCAGGGAAAAATTACTAAAAATAGAAGCTATGTGGGATCTTAAAGATGAGCTGGTAGTCTATTACTACAACAAATTTCAGCTTCTCAATCCAAACACACAAATCAAAATTAATCTTGGAACTTTTGGATTTTCTGAGCTCAAGTAAAATTTGAGTTTTGAAGAAAAGTGGTTCTTTGACTTTTGTGAGTTTGATTCTTGATTTAGTGACTGAAAATGGATGTTTGAGCTAGATTAAGACCAAGATTACCTAAACCACTCACAAATGATTGGAAATGGGGCATATGCCACTTTTGTAACCAATCAGAGGGTATAATCTTGGCTGTTACTATGCCTTTTGACTTTTTAATGATCTAAACCTGTTTTAAGTGCTATTCTGAGTACATATAATGCTAGTGAGCATGTAAAAACAAGAAACAACACAAACACCAAGCTGAGTGCAACAGAAAGCAATAAACCAAACACTACCTTATGAAACAGTTTATGAAATAAATTATGGAAACTATGATTAAAACTATATCTAAGACTCAGAAACTATTAAATAGGTTATAAGAAGGTAAATTGTACAAATGTAAACTACTATTAACTACTAATAAGAGAAACTTGAAATAAAAAGATTTTGCTTACAATTTATTGCACTCCTGCCAAATCATGAACCAAGAACCAAGATTCCTTTCCTAACATCCCCCATGGGATACTAAACCAAGGGCTTCCAATTCACACCTTGCTCCAGCAATGATCATCATGAACCTGCAAGTTTCAATTTTTTTCTTTGTTTTTCTTATTTTTTTGTATTTTTTTTCTTTTATGACTAATGCTGAATTTAATGGTATCTAATAGCTTATAAAAGCTATATGAGGTACTTATATGAGCTTAAGAGTCCATAGTATCCACTAGAAACAACAATTAGCCTTATTGAGAATTTTGAAATAAAGGTAAAATTGCATATATTGAAACAGAATTGGAAACTTGAAATTTGATAACTTGAAAAGAGTTACAATACACTGAATAAGATTAGAACAATGCTTAAAAGCCAAAGATTACACTAGAAATTTGAATTTTAATTTAACGACATGAATTTAAACTAAATTAACTAACTCCTTGCTTCCTTACACTCTTCTTCCTTTTATAGCCCAATATTAGGGTTCCCAGCATCCTCCTCATCATTTCCCACCTCTCTCTGATAACTTTGGTCCACTCCCAAGCTTCCACGTGTTTTGGCGGGAAAGTCTTTTTTTGCAATTTGACTCTGGTTACGTGTAGGGGAGGGGGTAGCAGTAATTGTGGTGTGAAAGTTAGGTGTAGTGGGGGTGGTGGCATTAATTGTGGAAGAGATGGGCAAGTGGTGGGGTGGTGGAGCAATACCAGGGGGTGGTTTGGTGGTTTTCTAGGTGAGAGGGAAAAGGGGAAAGGGATGGGTTTGACCGGTATTTGACCCCGGTTTTATAACTTTGGGTTTGGGTGGGATGTGGTTATTCTTGGGCCCAAGTGATAAAAATAGGGTGGGCTTGTGGTGGATTGGACTTAGGAGTAGTATTATTATTTATGTTGGATCCGGTTTTGGTTTATGATATACACAAGGACCTATTTTGTAAATTACCAAAAGTTGAGGGGTGAGACTTGGCATTTTTCCAAATTGATTCCAAGGGTTTAATTTGCCATATCATGAATAGTATAAGGTCCTTTGATGATTTTTCAAATTTATTTTCACCAGGGACTGAAATCGTCAAACTTTCAAACTTCAGGGACCATTTGTGTAAATTTTCACCAAACTTTCCACCAAGGACCAATCCTGTCATGAAAGGTTAGTGCAAGGACAAAATTTATTTTTCTCAAAGTTTTTCATATCCCAGGGACCATTTTTTACAATTTTCAAAGTTCAAGGACTAAACTTGACATTTTGTGAAACTTTTTCACCAAAGGACTATTTGTGTAACTTTTTGATTTATAAGGACCTTTGGTGACTTTTTCAAGTTTTTAGAATGACCAGGGACTAGATTTGACAACTTTTGAAATTTGGGGGACTGAAACTGCCAATTTTGCAAATTTGTGTGTTTTTCATCTGTTTTTGGTATTTTTGCATTTGAAACATGTAAAACACTTTCCTGGGATATTTTCACTATTTTGATACAATATTGAGTGTTTTTAGATGTTTTGGCAGCTCAGGATTGGAAAAAATAATGAGTATTTACACACTCATCAAGCATACGACGTGGGGTGCACAAAAAATAGCTCCTCAAGCTCGTTGGTATGCTCATTTACCCTCAGGTACCATGTATACCCTGAATCCCGCAAATGCGAGTAAAGGACTTGAATTGGAGTTCTATCACCTACTCTGGCTCTCCAGAACTTATCTTGTGCGTTATATATAGTTCTAACGCTAGACACGTTATCCGGATTACGACCCTTTATTGTCGAAAGTATATTAAGTGGTCGTACGTTATAATATGTCAATTCTTTGACCAAACCCAACTCATCATCCTTTAATCGCATTGCATATGCCACACCATGCAACGACTCTAGCATATCATGATTATGCGTATCATCCTTCACCCTCAATACCCAATTATTTTTTGTTCGATGATATTTCACAACTAATCTGAATGGACAATCGGTTTTAAATGTTTTGGTTTTCCATCTGCCACTACCTTGAGGTACATACGTCCCACCCTTTGTACACTTGTAATTGATTTCGTTCATATGACCATTTATTTTTACAAGAAATCAATAAAAAAGAAAAGAAAAAAATGCGTACGCGTTTAATACTCTCTATCTCTTTATCACACACCACACACACCACACACACACGCGCGTTTAATACTCTCTCTCTCTCTATCTCACTCTGCTCTCTTTTTTCTCCCTCTATTTTAGATCTAAAAACTATTTTAGATCTAATTCTGGGTTTGTGAGAGGTGATGTGGTATGTGATGGATTTTATGGTGATGTGGTATGTGATGTGGTACGTGATTATCTGATTTTGGGTTTGAAAAATTAGGGTTTCATAAAAAAATTGGGGGTTCTGTGGTGATGATTTTTTGATATAAACACCAACAAAGGTTAGTGCATGATTTTTTAGATCTAATTTTTTGATATAAAAATTGGGGGTTTGAAAAATTAGGGTTTGTAAAATATTTTTTTAGATCTAATTAGGTTTTGAAAAAAAATTGGGGGTTTTTTAAAATTAACTAGTAATCTTTCAATTAACTAACGTTAATTGAAAGATCTACTGATTAATTTTAAAAACCCCCAATTTTTACGAAACCCTAATTAGATCTAAAAAATTGGTGGTTTGGTATTTATTGGGTGTTTTTAACAACGATTAAAATATATATATATCTAATTAGGGTTTCGTAAAGAAATTAGTGGTTTTTTGATGATGGTTATATGTGGTGATTGTGTTTTGGGGTGTTCTTTTTTAGATCTAATTAGGGTTTCGTAAAACATTGGGGGGGGGGGGGGGTTTAAATTAACTAGTAATCTTTCAATTAACCAACGTTAATTGAAAGATTTACTGATTAATTTTTAAAACCCTCAATTTTTACGAAACCCTAATTAGATCTAAAAAATTGGTGGTTTGGTATTTATTGGGTGTTTTTTACAGCGATTAAAAAATATATATCTAATTAGGGCTTCGTAAAGAAATTGGTGGTTTTTTGATGATGGTTATCTGTGGTGATGGTGTTTTGGGTCTTTTTTAGATCTAATTAGGGTTTCGTAAAACATTGGGGTTTTTTTTAAACTAACTAGTAATCTTTCAATTAACCAACGTTAATTGAAAGATCTACTGATTAATTTTAAAAACCCCCAATTTTTATGAAACCCTAATTAGATCTAAAAAATTCAGGTTTGGTATTTTTGGGGGTTCTGTGGTGATGATGTTGATGGTTCTATGGTGATGTGATATGTGATTATGTTGGTGGTTCTGTGGTGATGAATACCTGTGGCTGTGGGTAGGTTAACACCTTGATCTGCCACCAATGAGTGGTATGAATACCTGCTCTGGCCTACCCCACAGTCCACATGTATATGAATAATGTGATTATGGGGCTCTACTATATTAACGGGGTCTACCCCCTTGCTGCAAACCCTTGTGCTCTGTCCCTATGGGATGGTTATATCGACGAGGGCTATTTGGTTAGATTAACCCTCTCTAATATGATTGATAAGTAGTTTGTGATGAAACGGCTTATCAAACTGCTTATAAGCAGTTTGATTTGAAACTTTGTTTAAGCAGTTTGCTTTTGAAACTTGATAAGCACTTTGATTTAATCAGTTTGTTTAAAAAAAAAAAAACTGAGATACGGCGATGATGATTTAAAAAAAAGGTTTTGATTTTGGCGTGGCATTACCAAATGGACAGGAAATTTTTTTTTTTTTTGCAACCTTTGAAGTTGCAGCCAAATATGATAAAACTTGCTTAAACTTGCTTATGTTGCAACAATATATAATCTGAGCATAATGTTACATCTGTTGTGTTAAATGGTGAATTAGACATTTCGGCAGCCTAAGATCTTTGTTGTGTTTCACTTGCGAATTTCATTTGCTGCTTGTGTTTCACTTGTGTGCAATCTGCAAGGAAATGGTTTGTTAGAGTATTTAAATAGTGAGGGTTAATCTAACCAAATACCCCCGTCATTATAACCCATCCCTTTACTTACTGATTATGGTGAGGTAGCTTTCACTTGTGCAATCTGCTTTGTTATTGTTGTGATATTGATTGTGGTGAAGTAGCTTTCACTTGTGCAATGTGCTTCTTTGTGAGCCTTGTATATAATGGAGCCTTTAGGTGAGTAATGAAGCCTTTCTTGTGAGTAATTGCAGGAATCTTTACTTTCTTGTGAGTAATTGCAGGAATCTTTACTGTTGGTACTTGCATTGAATCTTTACTGTTGGTACTTGCAGTGTGAAACTTGTGTAACATGTGTGGAATGTGAGACTTGTGTTTCACTTGTGGTTCACTTGGTTTGGGTGCAATCTGTGCACATTTGGGTGCAATCTGTGCACTTAGGGGCAAATCTGTGCACTTTGGTGCAATCTGTGCACTTGCATAGTTATCTGTTTCAAAAAAGGCGTTGACGAATGGTTTTCTAAAAACCGAAAGGCATGGCAAAGTGATATTTTATCACTTTGCAACCTTCATATCCGAGCCAAACACTTGTTTATATATTTTGTTCTAAATCGGCGATGATGAATCTGAGCCTGTGCAATCTGCTTGTGTGCTTATGCACTTGGACAAAAAAAATCTAAATCGGCGATGATGATTGTGTTAATCTGAGCCTACTGATGTCGGCTTGTGTGCTAAATACTTGTGTGCAATACTGCGTATGTGCTTATGCACTTGGACAAAAAAATTGGCGATCATGATTGTGTTAATCTGAGCCTACTGATATCTGCTTGTGTGCTAAATACTTTTGTGCAATACTGGTTGTGTGCAAATGCACAATACTGCATATGTGCTTATGCACTTGGAAAAAAAAACATGGGACAAGCAAACTTGGTTAAAAAAAATACATTAGTAAAAAACATGGGACAAAAAGTTAAATTGGGATACAAAAAAAAACAACAAACAGACCAAAAAAAAACTGCAAATAGTACATGAACAGTACCATATGGTAGGGAGGGTTTGTAGCAAGGGGGATAGACCCCGTTATTATAGTAGAACCCATTATTTATTAAAGTGTTTACTGGTACTGAAAAAGGTTATTAAACATGTTTCAGGAATACGAAGCTACTTCACTGTGAGTGATCTGCGAAATCCATTTTCTGACAGAATCTGAAGCCGGGAACAAGGGATGCACTTATCAGATAAAAACAACATTACTTATTTTTCCATGTGGCACGGCGGGTTATAAGAGCGGTAAGAAAATAAGTTAAATAAGTACAATATTACTATTTGTTTTTGTACTGTTGCCTTATGTTTCTTACTGTTGGGCTACAAAATATAGAATGTAGTACTAAAAGTTTAGTGAGAATCGTATCACCACATGGACTCAAAGTTGACTTTTAAAGGTCAAAGGTTGTGTAAATATAAACATTGAAAGTTTGAAACATGCTACTGATACATGAAATTTAGTGTCTTGCAGAACTGAAAACAGGTTGTTACCGACATGGCGTAAAATGATGTAAAATTTTAATTAACTGATTGTTGTATTTAGGAGTTAAGTTAACATAGTCTTAGATTAATTAATATTCATATTGTTCTTATTTGTCGGATTGCTTAAAGAAATTGAAGGTTGATTTTATGTGTTTATGGTGTCGGGATATTAACTGGGTCCAAAACATGATCTAAAACAGTACGTTTATATATTTTGAATTTTGCTGTTAGTGCTTAGTATGGAGTGTTAAAATTTAGTTTATTGGGTTAGTATATTACTGAAGTAGAAATTAATACACTGAAATTAAAATTTGAGCATTGATAGAACCACAAAAAGTCCACGAAATAAAATCCACCAAAAGGACTTGCTCTTGTGTGATTGGTTGTAGTAAAGAGAAGGGATAAAAAATATTTCAAAATTCACCAATCAAAATATGACAAGTCCTTTTTATGTACTTTTTGTGGTTCTACCAATGCTCTTAAAATTTACTAGTAGTATTTGTTGTTACGTCCTTTTAAAAGGCTTGGGCCCTCTCAAACTATATTTAGTTTCTTAACAGGTAACACAATCGTTTTGCAAAGATATAAAAAACACATGGCTTGACCTTCCAATTCCATAGTTGAATATAGTTTACTTCATTTATGAAAATGGCAGCCACTCAGTACCTTGTTAACGTATTTGATTCTGAATCATGATGTATAGTTGGATATCTTTCATATGCAGTTTTTAGCAATTTTAAAGAAATATCCAATTGATAAATTCTAAAAAATTAACGATAGTTGAGTTGAGCTTTAAACTAATTTGTGGGATCATTTATTGCTTGTAGTTCTTATAGATGTAACAACATAGGTGTTATAAAAAACTAGACGAATACCCGTGCATAGCAACGGTTCCTAGCGGCAGATAATTAACGATTTGTGATATTGTGGTGAATGTTTTGTGTAGCGTTCAAAATAGAACGTGAACATATCATAATGTAATTGCAAAGGGTTGTACTACACGATAACTAAAGTCTAAGAAAAATTCTTAACATCTATCAAACAACATATAAAAACATTTATAGTTGCGATATTGTGATAAGTGTTTCGTGTAATGTTTAACATGAACATGAAAATATCAAAATAAACTAAAACAATAATAAAAAAAAGTTGTAATATATTGGGTCTCTGGTTCGTTAGTAAGGCCCACGTATTTGTTAGTAAAGTCGAGATGGTACATTTCTTTCGATATTGTGATAAGAGTACCCGCGCATAGCGGCGGCGGTGTCTAGTTGTTGACAAAATTTTGGCGTCTACTACTATTCTTTCGAAAAATTGTTTTTGTAACGTTGGGAAATCATTTTCGAAGAACTGTGTTATCTTTTGGCATGGTTGCATAACGGCGTGTATTGTAATATTGTATGGTATCCGCATAGTGGCGACATCGAATATTTACCGATGAAAAGCTTACCGAGTTGGAATGTTGTTGAAAATGAAAAACTTTTATTAAAAGTAGTCGAGTACCCGCATCTTGTGGCAGTGGTGTATGCATTTCGTTAATTCTTGTTGCATTACGAGTATTATTTACGCCGATTATTTTATATTTGACAGTAATTCATCGACTCTCAAACAATTTTGGTATGTTATGAGTGTGTTGTTATTTTGCCAGCTAATGGCACGTAATGTTGCTTAGCATTACAAGAAAAACAATTTTAGTTCAAGTGGTTGAGCATTGTTTTTATAGTAATACTTTTAATCATATATATTAAAGATCTGTAAGAGCAAGGGATACGGGGAGCTGGTTGGCTCGTGCCGTGGTGACCAGCCACCACGTTTGATTTTTTTTTTTTTTTTTTTTTTTTTTGAAAAATCCAACGTTTTTTTTTCAACGGCAACACATTTTCTGATGCCAAAAGTAACGAAATAAAATATGATGACAAAAAATTTCTAGTGTCATTGAGTATTTTGCTGACGTGACAACACTTTTTGCCCAACGACACCACCCAACCAACTGATAGTTTTTAGCTAGTAGATATATCAAACTACAACCCCTTTTTAACTTTGCATAAACAGTTGGAGTTGAAGCATATTTCTTGGCTTCGTTTATCAACCGATTATTTCACCTCATTCATAATAAATTAATAATTCTTAATTTTTTATAGGTTACTTGTATCAAAAAAAAAAAAAAAAGAAAAAAAAAAAATGACAATTACTAAACATTGGGAAGGGATATTATTTGAATCAAAATTTCTCCATTATGTGAACCAACTTTCCTCATTTCCCAAGTCAAAGTATGTATTCACTTGTATAGTCAAAATATTCTGACATCACTACAGGCCTTGAGCCCACCAAATACATAAAAACCTATCTTGATTAATCTTTTTTTTTTTTTCGTTAGATTAACAAAAGTAATTGTAAGACCTTTTGTTCATGATTTATCCCACTTAAATAAATTATTGAATCATGGTTAGGATTCAAAAAGTCAATGAGAAAGTATAAACTTCAAAAGAAAAAAAAAAGAAAAAAAATCAAGATGTTTTGAATTTATTTTTTTTTTTGAAAATTTTCTAAGTTTTTTGCGACTTGAAAATTTCAAGATGTTTTGAATTTAATTTTTTTTTTTCAAAATTTTCTATATTATAAGTATATCAAAAATTTCAATGATTTTACACATCAAAAGTTACATTCGAATTTTAAGAGAAAGTTCTCAAGTTTTTTTTTGAAAATATTAAAATTTTCCAAAAATGTTTAAATAATTTTTTATTATTTAAGAATTTCAAAAGTTTAAAAACATTCAACTTTCGAACTTTGCTCAAAAAAGTTTTTAATAAATTCAAATTAAAAGAAATTCTTAAATTTCAACAATATTATAAGATACTACCAAAACTAACCAAATATTCAAAATTATATAAAAAATAAAGGATTTTGCAACAAATATAAATTAATATACAAAATATTACCACCATTAACGATCTACACAACAAATTTAAATATATTCCTACAATTTAAACTATAAAATTAAACAACAAAATTTAGCATCACATCACTAACAAAATTACTAAAAAAACAAACAAATTATAATAAAATTTTCAAATCATTTAAAAGATCATGGAGCCGGGCACACATTTTTTCCGGCGACTTTTTTCCGGCGACCACAAATTTTTTCCGGCGACCACAACTTTTTCCGGCGACTATGGTAGCTTTTCCGGCAGCGGCTGCAATCGGAGGCACTACAAATAAAATTTAAAAAAAAATACGTTAGATCTAAAAAACGTAGCGTTTTACAAAAAAAATCAATAGGTCTAAAAACGTATGAATCTGAAAAACGTATAGATTTAAAAGAAAATAGAACTCGAAAATAAAGCATAAATCTAAAAATACGTATAGATTTTCAAAAATCACATGGATTTAAAAAAAAATAGAACTCGAAAAAAAAAGCATGGATCTTAAAAATAATTTAGATTTAAAAAAATATATCACGAAAAAAAAGCATGGATCTTAAAAATCATTTAGATTTTAAAAAACATATCCCGAAAAAAAAGCATGGATCTTAAAAATCGTTTAGATTTTAAAAAATATATCTCCAAAAAAAACATGGATCTCAAAAACGTTTAGACTTAAAAAAAATAGATCTCGAAAAAAAAATGGATCTGAAAAAAAAAATGTATAAAACCAATATATATAAGAAAAAAATTATAGAAAAACTAACGTTCAAAATTATAAAAAAAAATGTATAAAACCAAAAAAAACATGGATCTGAAAAAAAAAATGTATAAAACCTATGGATCTATTAGAAAAACTAAAAATCTATGAAAAAAAAATTATAGATTTACAAATAAAATCAATAGATCTACAAAATAAATGTATGGATCTATGAAAAAATGTATAGATCTACCAAAATACCTTAAAAATTGATGGGTAGTGCGTCGGTTGGAGGCTGTGGTTGCGGCGGTAGGACAGGTGGTGGCGGCGGTCGGTCAAGTGGTGGCGGCGGTTGGCAGGTGGTGGCGGCAGTTGGGTATGGTGGTGGTGAGGTTGTGGTTGATGGAGAGATGTAGTTGTGATGTGTTAAAGAGAGAGAGAGAGAAGTGAATATTTGTGTGTGTGTGTGTGTGTTTGGATCAGGGATGTGTTTGAGGTGAGTGTGTGTGTATTTAATGAATGGACAAGGGCAATTTCGGTATTATTGAAAGTTCAGTTTTTCACCTTGACTGAGTTTGACCAAATCTCCTTTATAAGTAGTTAAGATAATAAAAAAAGGGGTAAAGTGCAAAAATGGTCCTTGACGTTCCACGAAATTGCAAAAATGGGACCGAGACAAAAAGTAGCGCAAAAAAGCCACCCACGTTCCACATTTTCGCAAAATCGCCACTGAGAGCCATTTTCCGTTAACTTTCCCGTTAAGTGCCATGTCACTAGGGGTAGTATCGTCATTTTACTGTTCCAAATCTATCCATTGTTTTCTTTATTTCTTTTATCATCTCCAGAAATTTCTTTTTGCATCTCTCTCTCTCTACAAATCCTTCAGCTTTATCTCTCTAGAATCACTTTGATTATCTCTGATCGATCTCCGGCGGCCATGGTTAATCTCTTTTAACTATTTTTTTACTTCACTTGACTGTTGATTTTTCTTTATTTACATAGCTGGTTACGCGGATGGATCTGTTCGAATCTGGGATGACAGCTCTCCAGTCTTATCAATCCTTTGCGTCATAGGAACGGTGAGTCACTATCTTATGTTTATTCTTTCATGAGAACTTATATATTTATAAGGAATTGAGGTGGCCCAATGGGTGGGCTGGGTAACGGGTCAAAATAAGTATATCAAGTATTAGGATTTCAGTTACCGTATCGTATTCAATGACAGATGAAAGATGTGGAAGTGACTGGTTTAGCTGCTCCAGTTTCAGAACTGTGCTTCTGCCCCTCGACATCAGGACTAGCAGTTGGCAATCAACTTGGTTTGGTAGGATTCTTATATAATCGATGATTCTATAAATTTTTATGGTCTTGACCTTGTCTGATCTAGTTGCTGCATTATATTCTGAGTTTGTAGGTCCGCGTATATAACTTCAGTTACTGCTCGAAAGAGACTACACTTTTCCAACTCCCCAAAGTTTTCGAGTGTTCGCCAACATTTTAGGTGGTAATATAATGCATACTTTGTATCTACATGAATATTCTGTATGAAAGTACTTTGGCAGCAGGTGTTTCTTTTATATTGGCTTATATTAAATTAACTATTATATTCTGTATGAAAGGTGAAGGAATAGAGAATGAGGTAAAATATAATAAAGAAGAAGGTGAAGAGAAAGAAGAACTTAAGATTGAGGCGGTGGAAGTCGATGACGAAATGGTAAATTCAATATTTTCCTAGTTTTATGTTTGTTTTACTTCTCTTTTTGCACTGAACACACCTTGATCTGCCATAAAAAAGCTGACTATATCATAGTGATACTAGATGGTAGATAACAGGATCATTTGTTAAAGTTGAGCTTGACTTTAGTCACTTTTAGGGTGACGGTTACCACTCCTATGTTGTGAGGAGAGTAGCTGACTTCAACTTTATTGACTAAGAAGGATTATTGACTTAACCTTTCTTACATACCCCCTCAACTTAAGACGTGGAACTGTTTAAATGGCATCTTAATGTTGATTAACAGTATATTAATTTTTCGGTCACCATTGTTCTTATATGCAGTACATTTTTGTTTTTTTTTGCCATTAAATTTTTGATAATTACTTGTAAGTCTTCATCTTCATCTTATGATGCACAAGTGTTAATGACTATAGGAATTGTCCTTTTATTTATAAAAAAAAAATTATATGTTCAGACCATACAAGACATGAAAACGAAGATCGATCAAAATGTAACATTACATAGACTCAACTAGTCAACCACTCCTAGGTTCCAGTTACGCACATACGGTTTAAACTGATGCAGAACAAAAATTGTCCTATGATATGATCTTGTTTTCGAGACTCGTATGCTCTCCCTCAAACTGTCGGCTCACGCTTTCTCCAGGATTCTACTGTGTTTGAGTCATGTTACAGATTAGGTATAACGTGGGTATTTGTAGAGTAGTGGGCATGAAAATCTAGGAGGATCGAGTCATACTGTATCGTATCTCAGGCTATGTCCATCTCGTCACAAAATTCATATGGTTCTTAACAATTATCATTATAACATGGGTGTTACATAAAGCATAGTTGTTGGAATTGAATACTTAGTAGTTTAATGAATAATTAAAACAGCCACATATCAAGATATTTTCAGTTTTTTATCAGTTAAGAAAAAAATATATATAATTAATAATAATCTAACTTTCCTTTTTTTAGGTTCTTGGAGAGGCTTGCACAATTCTTGCGCCACATATCCTGTGTGAATACCTGTATGAATTATGCGAGAAGTTTAACGGTTTATGCTCTTCCGTGTGGCAGGTATATTTACTTGCATATACGCTTTTTCTCATAGGTAATATTGTTTTAACTTAACCGATGTGGATGTTGGTTATATATGATCTGTTGCTAACTGTTTTTGTTTCTATTGATTGTTGCTGTTAAGGATCTCAAGCGTGGGTATGTTGCTTCAAACTCCAAGGATGACCCAGCTAAGGGTGCTGCCAGTTTCACCTCTCAGGTCATCATCATGAACCACCCTGGTCAGATTGGAAACGGTTATGCTCCAGTGCTTGATTGCCACACCTCCCACATTGCTGTTAAGTTTGGTGAGATCTTGACCAAGATCGACAGGCGATCTGGAAAGGAGTTGGAGAAGGAGCCCAAGTTCTTGAAGAATGGAGATGCTGGTATGGTTAAGATGCTTCCAACCAAGCCCATGGTTGTTGAGACCTTTGCTGAATATCCACCACTTGGAAGGTTTGCTGTTAAGGGACATGAGGCAGACTGTTGCTGTTGGTGTTATTAAGTCTGTGGACAAGAAGGACCCAACTGGAGCTTAGGTGACCAAGGCTGCAGTCAAGAAGGGTGCCAAGTGAGGTGTTTGTGGTTTCTGGTTCATGGAGTTTATTTTCTATCATTTTCATTTACTAGTTTTGAACTTTATATTTTGTTGAAGAGTTTTGGTTACTGATCCTCCTTTATGGATCACAGACTTTTGTTGTGGTGAAATCTATAGTTGTTACTGCAATGAGCTTGTTAGTTGGTAAACAATTGATATCTGTTATCATCCAATATTTTAGTCATTTTCTGGATATGATTTGTGCTTGTTATGTTTTGTTCATATGGCAACTGTGGTCTGTTTCTAGTTTTTTATTTGTGTTTACTTATCTGATTTCCCACCGATTGATACCTAAAGTGAATCAATGTTTTTGAATGTTAAAATTCATAAAAAACTGGGTTTGATGGTGCATTTAATTTTATTTTTAAGAAAAAGGGATTTGATGGTGGTGATTGTGTAGTGGTAGAGGGTGGTGGTGTTGGTTGTGTGGTGGTGGTGGTGGTGGTGGCGGCGGTAGAGGGTGGTGGTGTTGGTAAAGGGTGGTGGTAGTGGTGAAGTAAAATAAAAGATCAAACCTAAATTGCAAATATAGTCCCTGAATCAATTGACATCTTTGTGACCATCTCCATTAAAGAAAACAGTGGATAGATTTGGAACAGTAAAATGACGATACTACCCCTAGTGACATGGCACTTAACGGGAAAGTTAACGGAAAAGGGCTCTCAGTGGCGATTTTGCGAAAATGTGGAACGTGGGTGGCTTTTTTGTGCTACTTTTTGTCTCGGTCCCATTTTTGCAATTTCGTGGAACGTGAAGGACCATTTTTGCACTTTACCCTAAAAAAAGTATACGTTTAAGCTTTTGTATATCGCTTTGTCGTTTATTCCTCCATTTATTTCAGTCTTTTTTAAGAAAAAGTTTCAAGTTCCGCCATTTGAGTATATATAAGGACTAAGTTTGTAGATACGCAATATACTTTCTCAAAAGTACCGAAATACGTAACCTACTAAAAATAATATGCGGTATCGTTAGATCTTATTATGTTCCTTTTCTGTCTTTTGTCTGTTGGTTCGATTTGTGTTTGTCTTGTACTTGCTAGTTTCTTACTAGCATTTTTTTTTATAAAATTTTTAAATGCCGTTCAAAAAAAAAAAAAATCCGTGTATCGCTAACAAACTTTCAAACTTGGCTAAAGATATATAATGTTGACCGGATATTACCTGGTTGACCAGTTTGTAGGTAAACATTTAAAAAAACGTACATTATTGGTCCCTGTGGTTTGCGTCTGTTTTCACCAGTCATCCTTTAACTTTATTTCAGTTATAAAAGTTACAATAATGGTCCTTGTTGTTTGGGTTGACATTCACCTTTAGTCCCTTGACTTTATTTTCACTTTTTCGCCCGTGTTTACACGTTTTGGTCCGTTTTTGCATGTTTTCTTTCGTTTTTCCACTTTTATAAAAAAAATCGAATAAAATTTTATAAAAAATATTTTATAAAAAAAATCGAATAAAATTTTTTTCGAATAAATATTTTTTAAAAAAATATTTGAATAAAATATTTTCGAAAAAAAATATCTTTTCTAAAATATTTCCGAAAAAAAATATTTTTTTTCGAAAATTTTTTAGAAATATATTTTTCTAAAATATTTTCGAAAAAAAATATTTTTTATAAAAAATATTTTTTTTCGGAAATATTTTTTATAAAAAATATTTTTTTTCGGAAATATTTTAGAATTTTTTTTTTCGAAAATATATTTTCTTTCGAAATTTTTTTAGAAAAATATTTTTTTTTCTAAAATTTTTTTAGTAAAAAAATAAAAAAAATTTAGAAAAATATTTGAATAAAAAAAATATTTTTTCTAAATTTTTTTTAAATAAATATTTGAATAAAATATTTTCGAAAAAAAATATTTTTTCTAAAATATTTTCGCAAAAGAATATTTTTTAGAAAAAAAAAATTTCTCGAAAATTTTTTAGAAAAATATATTTTTTTCTAAAATTTTTTTAGAAAAAAAATAAAAATTTTTCAGAAAAATATTTGAATAAAAAAATATTTTTTCGAATTTAAAAAAGAATATATTTGAATAAAATATTTTCGAAAAAAATGTTTTTTTCTAATATATTTTCGAAAAAAAATATAATTTAGAAAAAATATTTTTTTTTTTTTCGAAAATATTTTAGAAAAAATTCGAAAAAAAAATTCTTTCTAAAATATTTTCGAAAAAAAATATGTTTTAGAAACAATATTTATTCGAAAAAAAAATTTATTCGATTTTTCTTTTTGTAAAATATTTTTTATAAAATTTTATTCGATTTTTTTTATAAAAGTAGAAAAACGAAAGAAAACGTGCAAAAACAGACCAAAACGTGTAAACACGGGAGAAAAAGTGAAAATAAAGTCAAGGGACTAAAGGTGAAAGTCAACCCAAATGACAAGGACCATTATTGTAACTTTTATAACTGAAATAAAGTTAAAGGATGACTGGTGAAAACAGACGCAAACCACAGGGACCAATAATGTGTTTTTTTAAATGTTTGCCTACAAACCGGTCAATATTACGTATCTTTAGCCAAGTTTGAAAGTTTTTAGCAATACACGGATTATTTTTATTAGGTTACGTATTTCGGTACTTTTGAGAAAGTATGTTGCGTATTTACAAACTTAGTCGTATATATAATTAGAAGACGTATCTATTGTGTCTTGTTTGAGTTCAAACCAAGTAAGCACGCCGTTAGAAGCTGAAGTTATATGCTTGCTTTTAGCAATACTGTTTTAGTTGGAGAGAATGTTAGTGATATTGAAGTAAAATATGATGTTAATGTAGGATTACATAATTCCCCGTAGGTGATACGTTTTATTGATACGATATATATAAAGGCAATACATAATGAAACCCTAATGGACCCAATCCCACATGCCGGGCTTAGGCCTTATTTATCATATAATACTCCCCCGCAGTTCGAGCGGCGAAATCACGAAAGCTCGGACTGCAGTAGTAAACTAGAAAAGAAAAGAAAACATCAACATAATTAAAACATAACTTTAGTCGACTCGTAACAAAACCGTACCAACAATCGACTTTAGTCGACTGGTACCAACGGTCGGCTAAGTCGACTGGTAACAACACCGTATCAACGGTCAACTTTAATCGACTGGTAACAAAGCCGTACGAACAATCAACTAACAAACAAACATAAAAACTACTGTAACTTTTTTTTTTTTTTTTTTTTTTTAATGAAAAAAAATAATAATAGTAAACTCGATAACTAAAAAACAAAACAAGATCCACCGAAACTTCTTCTACTAGTCTTGATCTTCCTATATTTGACTTTCCTTGTAGCTTTCCAGCACCCAACAATACACGTAAGTACGTAACGTCATCATTATATGATGTCCATTAATCTTCAACCTTAAAGAATGATTAATAATAGCCACTCTTTAAATCAAGGATCAACAATAAAGTTGAAACCTAGGAGACATCAACAGAGGAAAAAAAACAAAGTGAAACAGAAGTGGCGGCTTGTTTGGTATGATTAGGGTTTGACGGGGCGGTTTTGGGGAGGCGATTCAACAGAAGATTCTTTGATCCATGTTCTAAGAATTTGAATTGTCAAGATATTTCTTAATCATTAAGGACAGGGAAATTTAGCGGAAATAAAATTTATATTAGTGTAAAGGAACAAATAATTAATACATGTAGAAATCGAAGTTAAGAAGTGGTGTCTGAGGTTAGTTCATTTTCATATCCACAAACCACAAGTATCATTTACATGTGTTGCAGTTAAAACTTAAATATACGGTACAAAATAGCAATATATTAATGTCATTAGCACAATACAACGGTAGATACATGTCTTCATCTCTATGGCATATTCCTATTGAACTGAAAAGAGACTTTATCTTGAGAAAATTAGGATGAATATTGTTTAACATGAAAAAGTTTAGTTTTGCGTCAGATCATTGACTTTCGACAACTATACTGGTGTCAAGGGAAATGATCTACTGGGTGTAAGGGCCAAAATACTTTGTACTAATCAATTGATTCATTATTTGGTACTCTAATCTTATGTAATAGTGGTGGTCAAGTTTTGGTTTTTACATATTCTTTGGCGACAAGGTTTTAAACGGCAAGCTTACTTATTTTCACTTTGGATGCTTTAGTTTATAATTTAGGAAATTTTCGAAAGTTGCATATGCAGGCCATGGAACTTGTTTAAACCAACAAAGATTCTAACCTAACTAAACTCTAGAACATCGGACTTAAACCTTATTTGATCACCTTTATCACACATGATATCCTCAGCAACATCAAAAACCACTCCAAAAACACCAACTTTCCACCATGTTGAGGACATTTCTTAACTAACTAAAACCGAAAATCACTAGCAACATCAAAACCACATCCTAAAGACTCCAAAGCCATGAGCTCTATAGATTTGTTGGTGGTATATATGAGCCATTAAGTTTGGTTAAAAGTGGAAAGTGGGTGTGTTTTGATGGAGTAGTGATGGAGATGTTTGACCATATAGTACAAATTTGTTGGGTAATGTTGGTATTAAATAGTAGGTGTAGTTGGCCATTTTTCGTGGGAAGAAAGTTGACTTGCTGTTGTTGGTTTGTAGTTTAAAGACTAAAGCTTGTTGCGGCTACTTTTTTTGGCAGACGTAGTTGAACTTGCATCATACACATATATAGGCTACTAATAGATAACTGAAAATAATTGTTTACAGAAGTTGAGTCTCGTTTTGCTATCCACTACCAAAAGGAAAGGGAAAATCGAGCATACATGGAGGGTTTATCTCAAGGAATTCATCCAAAAGCAAATGCGGCTTTAATCCATACACCATAAAATACAAATATCATTTTGCTGAGGTTTTGGTCTGCTGTTGTGACTGCTAAAGAGAAAGGTCTTGATTTGCTATATGAAAATGTGGTTCAAGAACTCGAGAGTGTGTGGGGCGGGTTGAAGTTGGTTAGGCGTGTTGCAAGGGTTTTATGCTTGCAGGCAAACATCGCTGCTAATCTTGATCTTAGATATTTGTGACGACTTTTTGCTGTTAGTGACGAAATCCTACTTGTCACTAAAACCAGTTTTTCTTGTAGTGTAATGAACAATATTTGATAGTGAGAATTTGTGTAGGTAAAAAAATGTTCATAACCTATGTAACTCAATGTATGTCTATCAGATACAAACATTCTGCTACATATAAAGCTGTGAATAGCACAGGCACCGAAAGCAGAAGTCCCTGTACCGTGCTCGAGAGATGATTTTGAATAGCTCCAAAGGCACAAACAAGTCACTGCATCGAGAACTTTTTTTAACAGGTACTTTCTTCCTTCTCTATTAATTGTCCTATGTTCCTGATTTACTTTTAAAAGGTTATGAGTCAGTAAGCAAGAGGATTCACCTTGTCTGCAGGTGGTGCACCAGTTGTTCTTTTTGTAACGGCTTCTGGTCGTATTAAAGTTACTTTTGCTAAGAAGAATAGAAAGATTCATTCTATTTCATGGGTCTAATCATACATTAGTGTGCTGATCAAGCTGGAGGTAATTTTTTCTCATAGTCAATGAAAACACACACATCTAACTTAGGCCAGAAACTATCATACATTAGTTCTTTACTTTGACTTCTTCATAAAGTCAAAATCTGTTCATTATTACAATAATGATACTTGACATGATATTAAAGATGCTCGTATTATAAATAAATTCAAGAAAAGTTTTGATTTGCATAAATATCTTCTATAATGGGTTGAAATTATTAAAAAGTTGACTTTTGAGTCAAACTATTGAACAACATATGTTATAAAGTGTTTACTGGTACTGAGAAAAGCTTCTAAACATGTTTCAGGAATACGAAGTTACTTCAATGCCAATCGTTTGCGAATAGCCATTTTCCGACATAATTTGAAGCCGGGAACAACAGAAGAAGCTAACATATAAATCCACATTACTTCTTGTTCCATGTAGAAAAAAATGGTGTAAAGATACAAGTAAAATGGTGGGGTTTGACTGGCTTTTATGGAAGTTACTGAACGTTTTTCAGTACTAACAAAATATCGGAACATGATTTTGAAGCTTGTAACATTCAAGGTTTGAGTTAAAAAATTATATGCATGATGTTCAGCTTACAGAGTTGACTTCTTCAGAAAGTCAAACTAGTATCTTGATGAAAATAGTAGAATGTTGATACGATTTTGAATATAAAGTTATCATAACCATGTTTCAATTTGTATAAATATGTTCTGAATTAGGATGGATATTGTTTAACATGAAAAAGTTGACTAGCGTCAAGGGAATTGATCAGTAGTAACTGGGTGTCTTAAATTTGAAGGGTCAAAATACGTTATACGTTCATTTTCACAACATTGTGTTTAATTACCAGTAGTAATACTTTTAGAACTAATGAACAAGAAACGTTATAGCCGAAATGTTCAATAACTTGTTATTCCTGTCAATCGTCGATATTTGACATATGAAGTTGTCAATCTCAGATATGAATGGAAGGTAGCTTTCACCTGATTACAGATTGTAAATTATCAATGAACTCGAAGTAGATTATCATGTGTTTCTGAGTTTCGATGAGGTGACCAGAAAAGCATTCAATAGTTTGACTTTTCTTGTTATGTATTATTATATCGTAACCGATTGATCGACCTCAGATGTTGGCTATTCATGTAAGGCTACATTTTGGATGTTGAAAGGTGTTTGATTTTAAATAATTTCAATTCATGGAGTTTAGCTAACAGAGTTGACTTTTTTCAAAGAGTCGAACTGTGTTCTTGATGAAAAAGGAAGGATTATTTTCAATTCATAGAGTTACAAACGTATTGTAATGTAGGTATAAAAATGTTCATATAACCTATGTAACTCAATGTATGTCTCTATCAGATACGAACATTTGTGGTTTTGTTGTGTGGTATGAGAAAAAGGCTTTTAACTAATTACTCTATAAAACTTGCTTTTGTCCGGAACAATAGTTAAGAAGGAAAAAAATAATAAAAAAATAATAAAGGCCAAAAATATGTCTCATTCACATCACCTTGTAGATAACAAACTGATGGGAAGAATACTACAACAAATGGTGTAATTATTCACACTGATTGGGGTAGATTTCCACGGTTTTTGGTGTGTTAAAACTAGAAGTACACGCGTAGGATAGCAACATCATAATACATGAACCTCAAATGATCAAATTTGTAGCAATTTCATAGCAACATCAAATCTGTAGCAATTTTATAGCCTCACCTCAGATACTCAAATAACAATTTCATTGCAATTTCTAAGTATGTTTACAATAAATCATTGAAAGCTAGCTTCTTCGATCTTTCGTCTTCAAGTATTCAAAAATTACTGAAATCCATTGCAAGCTTTGACCTTTCGTCTTCAACAGGCTCCTAAATAATGAGAATGAAAACCAAAAATGACAGGATTAATGATTTAGGAATTGGTAACATAAACAGATTAGAATCAAAATGGGTTACTTCATACAACTGGTCAGACGAGTTGGCCGACTACGGGGTTGGTTGAGTCGAGCGGCTTTTATAGCGGTGCATAGTGATTTAATAACATCACATCGAATGAGTGTCGTTTAGAACACTTTCCTTCACATTTAACACATGGCGAAAACCCAAACGGCTGTTACAGTGAATCATATATGTTACAGTGAATCATATATGAGGTTAACTTGACTCGACCCATTCATCTAGAAACTACACTGTATAACTATAGATGTCATGTGGTACATAAGTATAAATAATGTATATAACCAACTTACTACTAAAAAATCACATTCATCTAGAAACGAATTTAATGACTGAATATGACATAAGTTGTCACATTCATCTACTAAAAATGTCTAGACCTATAAAACATGATATTTTTTTCAAAAAAAATTGTTCAAACACTCTATACTAGCTAATACAATACTATTCAAAACATAAAATAAGAATTAGCATTCATCCAAAATCAGTCATGGTAAGTCGTTATAGCTATACCCCTCTTTGCTATCACTAACTTATGAACACTATCTAGTCAGTCAACCATGTTTTACCTTTGACTTTCAAAGTCAAACTCATCGCTCCACAATCCAAACATCTAATAGCAGAACATAAATTAAATAATAAAACATACTGGTGACCGGAACTTATAGCAGAACATCTAATAGAGAATTTACTTACAGTTCCGATTGTGTGCACGTGAGGTTCAGCCTATTTTTCAGCTTGTGCCTTTTTCTCCAATGCCTGCCACAATAAAATGATAACTTGCATGTGTTCTCATCTTAGACTAAAAACAGAACACTTATACTAAATAGAGAATAAATGGCGCATGCAACAATGCCTAAAAACAAGGATATACAAGTATTACAGTTTGTTTAAGTGACAGAAAAGCATGAATGCTTTAAAGAAGAGCTACCTGATAACCAACTAACCGAGTTGCAAGCCAAGGTTGTAGCAAAGCACCATGAACCTTGATACATTTTACAGAGCACATAATAAGGTTACTCAAATTCAGCAAATGAGGTCTAATTCTATTAGTTTAAACCCGCTTGTGACTAAATGAACTCACTAAATTATCATTGCAATACAAGTGGCCTGCAAGCTTTTCTAATCTAGCGATACAAGTAGCCTAATGAACTCACTAAATTATCATTGCGGCATGATGAAGTTTAGGAAGGCTAACGCAGAAAATAGTCTAGAGATTGTCATAAGGACTCTGGCAGGTAGCTTTCAACCCGCTTGTGACTAAATGGAATGACTTGCATTATACTTTTTCTCAAACTATACCAGCTTAAATGAAATAAGTTAAATATGGCAACAATCAAGCAATGTCTATTCAGTATGTATAAAACCTCAAAATCACTTGAGTTCAAATAATGTATGTTATCATTGTAATCAGGTAGTTCTTTCAATTATATTCAACACATTAACTTTTTAGAGACTCCATGAATGATGAGAAAACAAAAGTCTGCAACCTGACTACCATTAACTTTAGTTCAAATAATGTATTCTATCATTGCTATCATTGTAATAATGTATGCTATCATTGTCATCTCTAAAATACCTCATCATGAAACTTGGTCGCATATTCAATAAACTTCTAATTAGCCATGACCGCCTCTTTCATGCAAGACCAATGTTTTGCGTGATTTATCAAAATGAGGCTTTGTTGCATACGGTTTTCAGACCTTCTTGACACTCTGCCACCAATTATTTTTCCAATGAGGACATATGATAATTATGAATGATAAATGAAGGCCGATTATTACCTGATAAAGAGGGTCTACGACTACCTTAACTTTGATCAATTTTAGAGAATTCACAACCCTTATTTGATTGTGTGCACATGAGGTTCAACCCATTTGTCACCTAGCGTCTTTTTCTCCAATTTCTGCCACAACAAAATGATAACTTACATGTCTTCTCACAATGACTAAAACAATGTATTTATCCGGGATACAATTTCCAAATCACATAATAAGGTTACGTGACTATCGGTAAGTAATAGACTACAAATTAGACATTAGTACAAAGAAAGTAGTGAGCTTTAACTTAAGACACGTAATCATAAAGCTAGTCCGCAAGCTTTAACTTAAGACACGTAGCCATATTCACATTTAACAACTAAAGGAACTCATATATTCTATCCCAAAAAAATGCTTAAGGTAAACACAGCTTTATGAACTAGAGCATTCTAATTCTATTGAAAAACACAAATTAAACTAATAACCAAAGAGCTTTTCCCATATTTTCCGCCATCTTACAGTCATCTCAATCTATATCACAATGTACAAGCACGCCTTTTTAAAACATAACCAAAATAACAAATACAAACAACTACTCTACACGCTTTTACACATACATCATAAATCGATCATATAAGTAAAATAACATTTTACACATACATCATAAATCGATCATATAAGTAAAATAACATAAAAATGGAACAAATTGGATCAGATCGGACTCACTGTGGTAATGAACGAACGAATAAAAAGCCGTGAACGGGGACTGCAACAACGTCGCCTCAATCGGAAAACGTCATCGGAAAAGATGATCGGAACACGTCACCGAAGACGATGAATAGAGCACGTCACCAGAGACGGAGATTGGAGAATGTCACATGAGGCGGAGAAGATGATCGAAACCCTAAAATCTTGTGATTTTTGAGAGAACATTTTGAAACCCTATCTAATTAGAATTTGGGGGAAATGCAATTAATTTTTTCTTTTTTTTTATGAGGTATATATCTGTTAGAGTGACACGTATTCAAAAAAAGTTCACGCTTTCTTTTGTGAAAATTATTTGCTATTTTTGTCCACGTTTTTTGCCGCATATAATATCAACTAATATTACATGGGCCACTATCCCTTTTACACAATTATAAGTGTCATTTTTCTACACGCTTATGAACGTGGCATAGATACTACTTTTACACACACATTAATGTGTATTATTTCGAGTATTTTGAACACGCATTCCACCGTGTAGAAGACAAATTAAAACTCCACGTTTTTAAATCGGTGGAAAAATAACCGTGCAGATTTTAACAATTTATTGTAGGTCTACAGTGATTTGTCTGTAACAATAAGTTTTCGTGTGTGTGTATATATATATATATATATATATATATATATATATATATACACGAAAACCAGTTCACATCACCTTGTAGATAACTAATTACTCAAGGAGTGACAATACCTTTTTGCTTATTATGGTTGTTTTTACCCAACAATTTATACAATGAGTAAATTACGTCATTAGTCCATGTGGTTTAGTTGAATGTCATGTTTAGTCCTCGTTACAGACAAATCACTGTAGACCTCCCCAACGGTTGGTTACTATTTTGAGAACTTGTTTTAAACTTTTGAATCCCACGTCGACGAAAAAGAAGTTATATTTGCTTTTTTATATATTATAGTGTGTACTGTTGATAAATGTGTGGATTAGTATTATGTTGATGAGATGCTATATTGGCAATAGGTTAACGTAAAGAATCTATCGCCCAATGTAGCATACATTAACTCATACAATATCTCAACTTTTTATCATTTTGAAAACGTAAAATTTGGTTTTGGGTTTTTTTTAATGTAAGTAAGTTTGTTGCTAAACCTTGATAATTATGTTCAACGATGATTTCATGGTAATTGTATTTTTCACAAGTCATAAGCAATGCTAATTTGTTATTTATACCTTTCTTTGTAGTGGATATGTTTGTTTATTCGCTTTATTACAAGTCATATTTTATACCGGCTATAAGTTGGCTTAAAGAGTTACATTAGAAGAATGTGTATGTTTTTTTTATTGTAACATAACTAACTCGCATCTTTTTTAGACCCAGTACTTTTTTTGGTTCATAGCTAGGAAGCAAACTAGGAAGCAAACCAGATTGAGGTGGATCAAGATTTAACATCATTGCTACGATTACAAGTATGCATTGTAAAAATCAAACAAAGTGGATTTCAGCCGGTTTTAACTCTAACATCTAACAAAATGACTTTAGAAACGAGCATTGTTTTATCCCAACATTTATACAACAAATGGCTTAAGAAGGAGGTTCAAGAAAACATCTATAAACACAAACCACAAGTATATATTCCATAGACTACTCGAAACCAAGTTTACTAACAAAATGAGGAACATGGCAAGCAAAGCGAATGTACATAATTAAGGAAAATATCTAATGGTTCCCGAAGAGCATATTGCTTTACCCACCGCCACTGACAACAGAGACATATGACGGAAGCTACAGCATGCCGTGACTGAAACATGTTTTCAAACACTGTTATGATGGGATTGAATGGTAAATGATGTGTTTGTATTTCAGAATTTCCACTTCATGAGTGAATCGGCTATGACGCGTATGACTTGTTAATTATCTTGCCAACTAGAACAACTTCTTGTACAATTACTCTTCTATGAAAGCTTCTTTTTTTCCCAGTCCCACATCGATCAAAGAGAATAAAGTTTGCTTCCTAATATACTGTGGTGCATATGCTTTATGTAAATTTAGACGTGTGTTATGTTGTTGATTATGTTGTTATTAATAAAAGTTTCCAATTTTTTGTCAATCTCGATCTTGTATATTGGAAAGCCTATCTTCAATTAAGTTGATACTTGTATATTTTTGCTCAATTTTATTGTGTGCAAGTTTATGGTAAAAAAAAATTGTAATCATGTTCAACAATGTCGTATCTGTGTAATCATATCTTTCAGGAACATGCTAATTTGTGTTAAAGGTATTTCAAATCTGGCTCGATGTAGTTCTATATGTAGGGCGGACAAACTTGTCTAAGAAAAGGTCAAAGTACTTATTAGGGATTGCAACCGGTTAGAAAAAACGGGCAAATCACATAAAAGTGTACCAAACTTATACTCAATTTCAATTTAAGGTATTCCATTTTTTTTTTCCAATTTAGTGTACCCAACTTTTTTTTAGTTGCAATGTTACACGATTAATAGGTTACCAGGTTACCACCACCATACTTCATCTTCTCCAATCAAATTCCGGCCAATAAAGAAAAACAATACGATCCAATGAACCAGCAAAACACTTAGCAATGATTCTCTAACAACGCCTAGAACCAAAACAACAAGGAACCAAAACAACAAGAAACCAACAATAACCTCCAATGAACCAATCAAAATTCACATTACAAAAGGGGGCCACAAAGAGAGCTTCGGGTACAAAGACCAAACAAATTTACACTCACTTTACATATCTCGATTGAATACCGAGCGAAAAAAAATTATTTTTTTTGGCAACAATCAAATGAGCAATAGAAATAAAAATGACCTTCCAGATAAAACTGTGAATATGAACGTGATTGGTAAATTTGGCATATCAAGTTGTTTACTTATAAGGATATAATAGTAAATAATTCTGCAATTGATCAAACATTAAGAGTTTAAATTTATGTTTAATGATTAAACTAATGAATTGGGCAAATAATGCACATATAATATTTGAATTGGGTAGATATGATATTATAACATTTAGTTGAGTACATATGTCATTTATAGCTTTATATTGGGTTTATATGGAATTAAAAAAAAAAACAAAAAAACAAAAAAAAAAACAACTAGCCGGAAGTTGGCCGGAATTTGATCGGAGAAGATGAAGTATGGTGATGATAACCTGGTAACTTATTAATCGTCTAACATTGCAACTAAAAAAAAGGTTGGGTACACTAAATTGAGAAAAAAAAAAAAATAGAGTACCTTAAACTGAAATTGAGTATAATTTGGGTACATTTTTATGCGATTTGCCCTAGAAAAAACCCATAACCCATGGATACCCGCGTGTGATGGATGGGAAACCCCGTCAACTTTTATCCGCGGGTGGGTCGTGGGTGAAAAATGAACCCACAACGGGTAGTGAGTGGGTGACGGGTAATGTATACATATTTACTAATATGTTGTAACTTATGCATCTTCTAATCAAGTTTGATTTTCAAAACTTTTGGATACATGTGTGCAAATGTTACGTTTCAAAAACCCACGGGTTCACCCTCGGGCATAGGCATTTGAAAAAGATTGTATCTGCAAATGGGCGGCGGGCGGGTAACTGACAAAGATGTACCCATTGCCGTGGGTGCCATCCTTACTTTTAAAACGCAATTCAAGTGTTGAACATACAAAGATTTATCCCTTTCACGTTTTAACCGTCTTAGACAAAGATGCCTCCCAACTAGTTTCATGTTACATGTTTAGATCGATAAAGTAAGTTTAAGATGACATGGAAATACAACAACTTAAATGTAATATATAAATACGTTCGTCTTCCTCAAAAAAACAAAAACATGCTTGAAGGCGTTTTCTTTGTAACTTGGCGGTATTTATGGTTGTTCCGAAATAAGATCCTCTTCAACTCCAAGAGTCCTATGAAGGTGCTTCTGTTCGATAAAGTTTCAAGTAACTCTTTCTGTTGGTGTCACTATAGGAGTAAATATTCGTTCGGTTGGAGTGATTGGTTGAAAAATCCACATCTTATTTCTTTGTAATGTCTTTTTGGGGTGCTATTGGTGTAGTTGGGGTTTGTGGTGTCGGGGCTTGTTTGGGGATTCTTCAAAATCCACCCCGGAGTGAAAACCGGTGGCTCGGCCTCCGTGGTGGGGGGTTTTTCTTTGGCAGAGTGAAAACCGAGTGATCGGCCTCTGTCCAAAAGTTTTTTCATCCTTTTAGTATCCCTCGCAGTTAAAGTCCCGAGTGTTTTGCTTCTTTTTGAGTTAACTACATTTTTGGTCCTTGTGGTTGTATCAAAATCTCACTTTTGGTCCAATTTTCAAAACACCTGCGATTTCAGTCCAATAGTTTGCGTTTTGTTCCACTTCTAGTCCAATTTTCTAACGGAGTTAGTTTAGTCGTTAAGTCTAATTGTAAAGTGCCAACATTAGTCCTTTAACTTAATGGTCGTTTGCAACGTTCGTCCTTTATACCAAATATCGTTTTCAATGTTTGCACCGTTAGTCCTTTCAGTTAGCTAGTCTTTTAAAAAAAATTCTAAAATAAAATTGAAAAAAATTAGAAAAAAATTCTTAAAAAATGATTTTTTTTTTTTTTGGATTTTTTTTTCCAAAAAAAAATTTGAAAAAAAAAAATTCTTATAAAAATTTTTCTTAAAAAATTCGAAAAAAATCATAAAAAAATTTTTTTTACCGAAATTTTTTTTCCAAAAAAAATAATTTGAAAAAAAAAAATTCTAATAAAATTTTTTCTTAAAAAATTCAAAAAAAATTCTAATTTTTTTTCAAATTAGAAAATTTTAAGAATTTTTAAGAAAATTTTTTATTAGAATTTTTTTTTCAAATTATTTTTTTTGGAAAAATAAAATTCGGCAAATTTTTTTTTTTAGAATTTTTTTCGAATTTTTTAAGAAAAATTTTTATAAGATTTTTTTTCAAATTATTTTTTTTGGAAAAAAAAAATCCAAAAAAAAAATCATTTTTTAAGAATATTTTTCTAATTTTTTTTAGAAGTTTTTTTTAGAAGACTAACTAACTGAAAGGACTAACGGTGCAAACATTGAAAACGATATTTGGTATAAAGGACGAACGTTGCAAACGACTGTTAAGTTAAAGGACTAATGTTGCCACTTTACAATTAGACTTAACGACTAAACTAACTCCGTTAGAAAATTGGACCAAAGGTGGAACAAAACGCAAACTATTGGACTGGAATCGCACGTGTTTTGAAATTTGGACTAAAAGTGAGATTTTGAAACAACCACAAGGACCAAAAATGTAGTTAACTCTTTCTTTTTTCTTTCGTTTATTTGTCGTTGTAAGTACTTTTGTGGTTTCTAGCTTCTTGCTAGTTCCTTTCTTTTTTGATATATATGATCAGCCGTTCAAAAAATATATATAAATACGTTAAATAGTGAAACACTACAACTTAAATGCAAAAAATAAGTAGATGAAATGAAAAGTTATTTGGATGCGAATAGATTTAATGTACAAAACATGATAGAATATGAAAGGAAAAGGTTATATTTGAGAATTGAGATCCTTCATGTTCTTGTTGTGGTTTCATAGCAAAAACAAAACAAAGAAAAATAAGCTAGTCCTACATCGCCCCGTTCATCAATGTTTACTATGAAGTGTTCATAAGCTCCATCTTACGGAGTACTTAGACTTAAAATAATATAGCTATTAAACAAGCTATGTTTGGCGCGGAGCTTTTTAGGGCGATGAGCGGTGAACAATGAGCTTTTTTATTTTTATTATTCGTTTGACAAAAGAGCGGTGAGCTTTGCTATTTTTTAGGAAAGCTCATTTTTCTAATGTTTCTTTAAGAAGCTGTGAGCTGTGAGTTGTGGCTATTACTCACAGCTCACTGCTCATAGCTACTTTCATCAAACACACCCTTAGTATGACTTGTAAGAAAAAGCCATGAGTGTAACTACTATGGCCTTATATTAAGTTGTCCCAAATAAGTCACATTTCACATCACCTGGTGGATAACAAACTGATGAGAAGCTCCTACGAAGCCAGCTCACTTTTAAAGCCAAGGGGATCTTGTAAAAACCAACTCACTTTTACCGAGGAGTGACGTTACCTTTTTGCTTTTTATGCTTGTTTTTACACAACAATTTATACAATGAGTAAATTATTGAATCGTCCCGTGGTTTAGCTGAATTCCATGTTTAGTCCTCGCTATAAAGAAATCGCAGTAGACTCCCTTAGACCCTACGGTTGGTTAATTTTTTGAGAAGAGTAAAGTCCAAAATACATCCCTAAGGTATGCAAAATGACCGCTTTACATCGTTTTTCTTTTTTTGACTCAAAAGTTATCTCTCCGTTAGTAATTTTGGAACAAATACATCCTCCAGTTAGTAATATCAGTTACTATGGACTAACGATGCAAATAATTTTCCGTTATCTCCTAACAGGAGTTAAAATAGTTGCATCGTTAGTCCTCAATGAGTTAAAATATTTGCATCGTTAGTCCTCTTTGACTATAGAGTTAAAATATTTGCATCGTTAGTCCTCATTAAGTTAAAATATTTGCATCGTTAGTCCTCATTGACTATAGAGTTAAAATATTTGCATCATTAGTCCTCATTGAGTTAAAATATTTGCATCGTTATTCCTCATTGACTATTCTTACGTTTTTATCCTTTTTTGTCCTTTTTTATCCGTTTTCTCAGGTTTTTATCGGTTTTCATCCATTTTTCTCATGTTTTTATCCGTTTCTTCCGTTTTTCTCACGTTTTTTCCGTGCTCATACACTTTTATTTATTTTCGTCTATTTTTTACGTTTTCATCCATTTTTCTTATATTTTATCTGGTTTCATCCATTTTCTTTATATATAATATGTATGAAAACAGATAAAAATATATGAAAAATGATAAAAACGTATGAAAACTTGACATTTGATAAAAATGTTTCTGAATCGATTTTAAATCACGATTTTAACCCCTTTCTGGTCCGAATAATCAAAAGTGTAAAACACAAAAGTTGTCCGGAATAATGTTTTACATCAACTCACGCGGGATTTTAACCTGAAATAGTGGCTTTTTACTACCAAAACTTGAGCGGTTATGAATTTGGTCGAAAAAAGCCACTATTTCATAACCGCTTAAGTTTTGGTAGTAAAAAACCACTATTTTAGGTTAAAATCACGCGTGTCTAGATGTAATACATTATTCCGGACAACTTTCGTGTTTTACACTTTTGATGATTCGGACCAGAAAGGGGTCAAAATCGTGATTTAAAATCGATTCAGAAACATTTTTATCAAATGTCAAGTTTTCATACGTTTTTATAAATTTTCATATATTTTTATCTGTTTTCATACATATTATATATAAAAAAAGGGATGAAACCAGATAAAATATAAGAAAAGCGAATGAAAACGTAGAAAATAGATGAAAATGAATAAAAGTGTATGAGCACGGATAAAAACGTGAGAAAAAGGGAAGAAACGGATAAAACATGAGAAAAATGGATGGAAACTGATAAAAACATGAGAAAAACGGATAAAAACGGACGAAACGTAAGAAAAACGGACGAAAAAGGATAAAAATATAAGAATAGTCAATGAGGACTAACGATACAAATATTTTAACTCAATGAGGACTAACGATGCAAATATTTTAACTTAATGAGGACTAACGATGCAAAAATTTTAACTCTATAGTCAAAGAGGACTAACGATGCAAATATTTTAACTCAATGAGGACTAACGATGCAACTATTTTAACTCTTGTTAGGAGATAACGGAAAGTTATTTGCGTCGTTAGTCCATAGTAACTGATATTACTAACAGGGGGATGCATTTGTTCCAAAATTACTAACGGATGGATGACTTTTGAGTCAAAAAAAGAAAAAGGATGTAAAGCGGTCATTTTGCATACCTTAGGGATGTATTTTGGACTTTACTCTTTTGAGAATTTGTTTTAAGTTTTTGAATCCCACATCGACCAAAAAGAAGATACGTTGCTTCATTATATACTACAGCGAGCACTGTTATCATATGTTTCGATTGCTATCATGTTGATGGGATACTATATTGTCATTAGGTTAACGCAAAGAATCTGTTGGGAATAGACTTTATTATTTCAAGTGTCGGTCATTGAGTTTTGGTATAGGTTGCATTACTTAGTTATTACATTAGTTATTTTATTTATTTTGTAAGTTTTATGCTTGGTTCATAGGTTTGGATAAAGTCTAAGGGCTAAGTATGTCATATTGTCTAAGTTTAGAGAAGCCCTAATCCTTACCTATAAATACCTATGTATAACCTCATTTTGAGGTTGGTTGGTTCACTAGTAAGGTTATTAGTCTTTTATTTTCATTAGGTGTTCCTTCCACTCTCTCTCTCTACTTAATTTCTCTCTCTAGAATTCTTAAGTGATTATGTTGTAGAAATGGTGACCTAACAAGTGGTATCATTCGCCAAGGGATAATATAGGTTGATTTAGGTTTGATTTGGTAGAAAAACTTGGTTTTAAAGTGAATTTCTTACAAAACTGGTACTGTTCATCGTGTCACTTTTCGAGTTAGGTGCCTAAAATACTATCGAGTTAGGTGCCTAAAAGTTTATCAAGTTAGAAACCATCTTTGAACTTATCAAGTTAGAAACCATCTTTGAACTTATCAAGTTTGAAACCATATTTGGACTTATCAAGTTTGAAGACAAATTGACATACCGAGTTTGATATCAAGTTTCTCAAAACTAATTTCAACCTTTATTAATCTTTAACGATCTTCGTTTACCATAATCACGAAAGATGTCTCAACCACCCAATTATTATTTTCCTCATTCTTCGCAACATCATCCGCAGTATCAACAATCGTATCAACAACCGTTTCAACAACCGCAACAATCATATCAACAACCTTCTCAATCACACGTTCCAAAACAAACGTATAATCCACTACATCATTACCTAATGATGCAACAACATCAGATCATTCCTCCACAACAACCATATCAAGTGCCACAACAAAACACTCAGTTTTCCTCCAAACAACCTCACTGGTTTGACAGAATGTGTGAAGTTATTACAACTCAACAATCCCGACATGAGGCAGGATCACTTGAAACACCTCTAATGCTTACACCAGGAAACTATGTTCAATGGTCAAGTCGATTCTTACGATTTCTTGAACTAAAGAAACCTCATGGGAAATTCTTGAAACAAGTGATACTTGAAGGACCATTTGAGTGGCCAACGAGATTTGAAGCTGGTGATCCACATGCTGATCCTCCACGTCCTCCTGGTGATAGACCCCTTCCAGAATCTGCACTCACTGAAGAACAGAAACTACATCGTGAAGTTGATGAATATGCAATGGCTTACATACTTCAAGGTATACCTAATCCAATTTATCGAATTGTCGATGCTCAGAAAACAGCCAAAGCTATGTGGGAACATGTTCATCTCCTTATGGAAGGCACTCAATTGAACAAAGATGATATGGAATCCAAACTCTACATGGAATACACTGACATCACAATTGAACCAGGAGAGTCACTTGAATCCTACTATCATCATTTCACAAATGTGGTCAATGATCTAGAACGTCACAAAATCACAGTACCAAGGATAGCAGTGAACTCCAAATTCGTCGGTAGTCTTGGTCCTGATTGGCATAAATATGTGACATTTGTTCGTCAAACAAAGAATCTTCATGATGCTCCATATGGTTTGTTGTATGATTTTCTGAAACATCATGAACCTGAAGTGGAAAAAGATCGAGCTCTACGAGGAGGATACACACCCACACCAACACCAAATTCTTTGGCTCTCGTAGCTCAATCTCCCTATGCTCCACCACCAATGTCAAATCATGCATACGTTCAAGAGCAAAACTACTTCAGTTATCCACAATCTTCCACCTCGAACCAAATGGTCCCTTATGATTCATCTCCACAGAATACTTCTACTCAACTTGTTCCGTCAAACAACAATGATGCTGTGTACTACTCCAACTCCAATGATGATGGCGATGATGACTTTAATACGTTGAATCAGGGACTTGCTCTTATTGCTCGTGCTTTCAGCAAATTCTCCAACAAAACAAACAACCGTCAACATTCATCTTCTAACACAAGGAATCAAGCTGTTGTCAATGATGGAAGAGTGGAAATTCAGAATCGTAACTATGGTCGATCTGGTTCAGGAAGCTCTTCAGGAAATTATGGGAATGGTCAGAGGTTTAGTAACAATGGAGGGTTCAGGAACAACTCAGGATCTTCTCAGCAAAGGTCTGAAGCAGTTGCTACTAGGAATTCCAACTCAGGGAATACAGTGTGGTGCTATAACTGTAATGAACAAGGTCATATAGCGACAGCATGTCCCAAACCGAGAACTCGGGGTAGTAAGTTTCACAAGCAGGCATTACTCATGGCTCTTCAAGATGAAAAAGACGGACATTTCCCTGAACAAGACAACAACTTCATGGCAAATGTGAACAATGACGATGACATGGAAGATCTGGAAGCCAATGCAGCTGTGATGCTTATGGCCAACATGCAGGAACTTAAGCTTAATGATTCAGGTCCAGTGTATGACACTGACGGCTTGTCTCAGGTACATGACCTCAATGCATGCTTTATTAATGATATAGTCTTACCTTCTGCTTATGAATCAGATATGGTGCAATTTGTTCCATCTAAATCATCTTCATCTTCTCAAACAGATGAACAAATAAGCACAGTTGTCATATTTGATGATGACACAGTTGTTTCATTTGATGATCCTATTGAGAATGATAAAAAGGATCATTTAGAACAACATGAACCATCATTTGATCCAGACCCTGACCTAATATTGTTATCTAAACAACTGGATGCTCAACAATTGCAAATCATAAAATGCAACGAGAAAAATAAAGCTTTAAAAGAACAAAATGCGTCACTTGCAAGAGATATTGAGTGTTATAAAATTCAGCTTTCAAATCAGGAAGACAAGATTAAAAATGCAAAAAGTTTTGAAAAAGCTTTTCAAAATTCTTACAACAAAGAACAAGATCTTCAACGCAAAATGCAAGATTTAATTGAGTCAAACGGAAAGTTGATTTCGAAACTCGAAAGTGAAAAGTGTGAATTGAAAATGCAAGTTGAACGTCTTCAAACAGCACTTTCAAAAACAGAAACAGAATTGTCAAGTTGTAAAAAGGATTTTTGTGAACATAAAATACGAAAAAGGAAGTATATAGATGACTTACTCGGTGATATTGTTGATCTTGAAAAACAACTCAAAGAATTTCGTCACATTGTTTACAAACACGGGAACTCTGTCACAACAATTCAAAAGTTTGCTTTAAAACCGAGACCCGATAAAGGATTTGCACTTTGCGATTTCAAATCAATGTTTCTTCACACAGCATTCAAAGAAAATCCTAAGATTTACAGTATGGACCACATGTTTGATAATACAATTGTGCATGCTGTTGTTTTTGATACTGAGGAAGAAGAAGAACTTGAAGACGAGAGTCGATCAAAAATGAGTTATGTTCAATATTGGACACCATATGACTATTCAAAAGCTCCACCTCTTTCTAAATCTTTTGTGACTCAAAAGAAATTACCTGAGAAATCATGGTTTGTCGAAGAATCATATGTTTCATCCTCTAATGCGGCCCTTGTCCAAACTGTAGCACAAATAAATGGTCCTTTACCATCATCCGGTGAACTTACACCATTACCAAAACCTTGTCGTGTCTTAAATTATTTCAAAACTTTCATGGAAGACATCGAAATTTTGGAGGAAACAATTGAACGTAATTCAGAAATAAAAATTGAAACTTTTCAATCCGCTTACGAGCGAGAAAAGAGAGATATTTTTCAAAAACAAATGTTGTCAATTGTCAAACACCTCCGTCTTTGTGCTACACGTTGGGAACAGGAACTTCAAAACGAGGTCAAAAATATGATACACGTTTTCAACTCAACTGAAAATGAGATTTTGGTCCAAAAGCAAAGAACTAGAGTTTTCAAAAATGATGCTGATCGACTTTTGGAACAAGTTCTCGGTGCTGATATTTTGTCTGTTATCATGAATGATCTTTATAAATCTGGTACTTCTATGCTTAAGAATGATCATTGTGTTGATAATAATCTGTTGCATAAGGAAATTGAGACACTCAAACTGGAAAATGATAAGCTGAGAATTAAAAATGATGATGTGACAAAACAATTTTCAAAAGAAATTTGTCAACTCAAACAAAGGCTTGAATGGTGTCAAGCTAAAAGTATTGAAAGGGAATTGAAGTTTCAAAGTCAAAATATTTCAAACTATTGTCAGATTTGCAAAAACAACGAGTCTTTAAAAAGTCTGTGTCTCCGATACGAGAAAGAAATTGCGGATTTAAAAATTGAAAACACCGAATGGCAACAAAATCGCGATGACATCAAATATTGAAATGGTTTACTTGAGTCTGAAATCCAGGATAAAAATCACATCATCATCGATTTGAAAGAGAAAATTAAGATACTTGAAAAAGGAAAGATGGTTGACACCACGGTGATAGCACCAGGAATGTATAAATTAGACAAAACTGATAAAGGAAAGGTTGTTCAAAATACTAATGTTGTTAACTCCACTTCTACAGGACTAGTCTCCCCTAATAGCGTTAGCAGACCCAAGCGAAAAAGTAAAAAGAAGAATAGGCTCTGGCAACGTAAGAGAGGATCACTAGAAGCTCAAGGAGTAGAAGATCAACTTAGGAATTTGAATAAAACTCATGTTGCATCAGATTTAGATTCTAATTTGGCAAATTCTAATCAAAATCTAAATGTAACGAATGATAAACCTTTGAATGTTTTGAATATTAATGCATCTTGTGTGTTTTGTCATAAAAGCGTATCATCTGGTGAACATACTAAGTGTATAGCTAATTCTCTTCTGAATCGTCATAAGAAACGTAGGATACGCATTCCTTCTAGGCCCACTACTGCCTCTAAGTCTATTTTAGGAAAGCCGCCCTCTACGGTTTCTAATGAAGTTGAAGTTACCCCCATAAGTGCCGAGAACAAATCTAGGACTCAGCCTGTCACAACTCACCATTTCAGGTCATTTCGGGAACTTTGGAAAAACACTATTCATAAATCACTATTCATCAAAACACTATTCATCGTTTTACTATTCATCATTATCGAGGTCATTTTGATATTCTGAGAAACATTTGGGAAATTTACTATTCACTAAACACTATTCATTTCCGGAAAAGTTTTCACTATTCACTTGCATTACTCATTTCATCGTAAATTTAGTTTACGGGTATTCAAATTCGCGTAACCGGATTGGTTTAGGTGCGAATTCATTTCATTATTGTTGAGAACACTGCATACGGACTGGAGATAGTCTGCATATCATCATAACAGCATTTTCATGTTATACCACTCTCAGGATTTTCAAATTTATATATTTGATACATTTAACGTTTTTACGTATAAGTATTTATAGTAAACGTTAACACCCGGTTTATACACAACGAATATATCTAAATATTCCCACAATGGTCCCGACATATTTTTATATCCATTTTAACATCATAAAAGTTATAACATTCAGTTACCCAGTATTTTGGAAATTTATTTTATTTATAACGTACGCGTATGAATATAATGACGGTTTTCGTAAAAACTAAACAATAATCACCCGATCACTCAGTAAATGTACCCAACATATTTTTAATATGTTTTTATCATTATTATAACATTATTTCATCCCGGTTAACTTCGTGAACGTTTATTTCTATTAAATCCGGTACCCGATTTTAACGAATAACACGTAATAACACTTAACGATACACTAGATTTCTAATTAAATACCAAGCACCCCTACCCCCCCCCCCCCCCCCTTGGCTCACCATTACCGGCCCCCTAAAGTCCTCCCAAGGATAATACTTAAAAATTTTAACCCCATGCATTAATGTATTCATTTTATACTAATATACTTGTGCAAGTATTTACATAAACCATTTTTAACAAATCATACATTATCCTTAAAATCAAAAAGCTCATCTTTTCTCTTCCCCATCTTCAAACCCACGATCCATAATAAGATCCATGATCAAGCCATAATTTTTCTTAGTACAAAGCTACAAACTTGTTCATTATACTTGCCTAATCAAGAATCAATCAAGAAAAACACAAGAAATCCAAGCATAATCATCATCTAATCATCTCATTTTATCAAGTAAGTTATCAACTTTATTTTTACATGAAACATCTTATATTTACTTGTATTACATGATTTCCATGCTAAAAACCATGTACAACTAGCTATACCACCATTTATTTTGTCTAAAATGGAACATACAAACCCTAACTTTTTATTTATGAATCCCCTTGCTATAATAACTTGGTTAGGAGTCCATGGCACCCTAAGAAGGTGTATGGTAGGATTAGATTAGCTATGTGGTGATTACAAGAGGTTTAGTGATGTTAGAAATTAGTTATAAACCTTGAAAACTTGATTTGGAACATATTTTAGACATGCTGTCCCATTTTGTGAAAATCTGGAAAATCAGTAAACACCAAGTGAACTTTGGCAAAATTTTTAGAAAATACTTTCAAAAACGAATCCGTAGGCGAAAGAACGGATTAAAAAGAGTTTATAACGAAGAAGTTATGATTTTTGTAAGATTGTAGACGAAAAGTATTTTTCTGAAAATGTTTGCTGTTGGACGTTTTTCATTGGAAAAAAAGAGACTTTAGACGTAACCCGGAGGAGCCGAGCTTTCCAAAATATATTACTACATACTAAGACGTAACCGTGGACATAAAGAACAAGTAAAACGGACAAGTAACGACAAAGATATTCACGTTTGAATATCGGCTAAAATCATTTTTATTTGGCAGCTTTTAATAAAAATGGACACTAAAACTACGAAGTACTTTTGTTAGCTAGAAATAATATTAAGTACCAAGCTTTATAACTAATGTAGTATTAGTTATTACAAGAATGTTTTCATCATTTCAAGGCGATATTACAAGGATTACAACCCGAGGATTTCAACGCTAACATGGAAACATACGATATATATATATAAGTATATATATATTATAACTAGCTTATTATATTTTCTAATAGCAAAGTATATATATATTACAACTAGCTTATTATATTTTCTAATAGCAATATTTTTCCAAATTCTTGGATTATATATTTTTGATAACACAAGTGTTTTTCCAAAGACTAGAGTGGTATAGAAACATGAGCATGGACATTCATAACATCATTTGGTGATCTAAATGAGATCATTCATCATTCATTTTAGGTTGCGGCAGATAACCGTGCATTGTTGTCCTTAACATTCCGTTGCATTGTACTATTACTTCGAGGTGAGTCATAGCCTCTACTCTTTTAATTGTTCTATCAACTCTTTGGGGGAGATACATGCTACTACTTGCTTACTTGTACGGATTCACATAACATTATACTTGATTACATTATACTTGATTTCATTATTCTTGATTACATACATACATGATTGATACATGCACACATACTTACTATTATACTTTGGGAAATGGCACCCAGTAATCATACATACATACAGACTTCCAATGGCCCTAGATTAAGTTGCTGGGCACAACCATGGATACATACATACAGACTTCCAATGGCCCCAGATTAAGTTGCTGGACACAACCATTGAGACATACATACAAACATGAGGTCTTCGGATATGAAGTGTAGACTCACTACTAATTGCTTAACTGTTGTTATGAACTTATACATATCTTAATCATATTATATTGTAGCAGTGGGTTGTAAACACACAGGTTACAAGTCTCTTATGGCGGGACTTGCAACTGAGTGGATTTACGATGCCTTTGCTGTGTGAACATTCTTTATAGGCTTTTCATCTGTACTAAGACAAACTCTATGAACTCACCAACCTTTGTGTTGACACTTTTAAGCATGTTTATCTCAGGTTAGGAAGGCGATAGCAGGTTTGTGGAGCTGAGAGTCTTAGGGCATGCTTTTGGAGACTTTCACTTTTATCGTTTACCATTCGATACACTTTAAAAACTTATGTATCATTCTACTTTGGGATCTTTGTTTTGTAAACTATGACTTTTATCTATTCGAATGGTAACTTTTCTAAAACGTCTCATTTAGAGGGCGTTTTCTATATCTTGTACTTTGTGCCCTGAAGTAGCATCCTTATGACACAGTCTTCCGCTGCGGTATTTTGGGGGTGTTACAGATTGGTACCAGAGCCTTGGTTATAGAGAACTAGGTTGTTTTAGAGTCTAGACTATAACTACATACATGTAGACTCTCCTCCCTATCGCCTTGCACTTTACATACACTTACGCTTGCTGGTAATTTATTTATTTTTAGACCCACGCTATTAGATACTTTGTAGAAACCGTTAGAAACTAGACTTCCCAGTGACTTTAACACTTAAGGGAGAATCCTTTGTTCCTTTGTACTAAGCGTGACATTCCCTAGATGCCCATTTAAGCAACGTCTACCACTGAGATATGTGTGCCTGGTGATATGTATACTTGTGAAAGGAAACATTTATAATTGTGGTGGCCAACATAATTATAAGTGCTTCACGACACACGTGGACATATGACTATGCAGATGTAGATCGGTGTTGGCACAACTTAGGAAACAACTGGTAGCACGGTATTATATATGAGGATGTTAAGTATAGACTTTGGTTAATCAACGGTTTTCCCTCATCTCTGACGTTCACTAAATGTCCTTCCTCTCAGGAAATCATGGCACCAAAGAGAGTGACTCGTAGCTCTGTTCGAGGAGGCGCAACACCAAGGGGTGGAAGGACTGGTGGACGTGGAGGTAGAGGAGGTAGAGGAGCTGCTAATGACACTAGTAACCCAAGTAACGATGGTGGAAGAACTGGTGGACGTGGAGGTAGAGGAGGTGGTCACGGAGTTGAAAACAATGATAATAACGACGGTGGAAATACTGATTTTGAAGCCATCATCGCTCGACAACTTGAAAACTTTCTCCCCACTATTGTCACTCAAGTTGGCGATCATATGAATAACTTGGCAAACCACGAAAGCGGAATTAACAACACCAATGGTATAGGCCAGAATGGTAATGGCAACAACATCATTAGGACTGGATGTACGTATAAGAAATTTACGTCATGCAAGCCAATTGATTTCAATGGTGTAGGAGGCGCGTTGGCGTATACTCGATGGGTTGAAAAGATGGAGACGGTGATTGACATTAGTAACTGTGCAGCACATCAAATGGTGAAGTATTCCATGTGCTTACTATCAGGAAAGGCATTGACATGGTGGAATACGCAGATTCAAGCTAGGGGAAGAGCGGCAGCTGTAGGTATGACATGGGACGATTTTAAGGCATTATTGAAAGAGGAATACTGCCCGGATAACGAGATGCAGAAGCTGGAGGATGAACTCTATCATCACTCTATGATAGGGGCTGGACATGCAGCCTACACAGATCGATTCCATGAATTAGCCAGACTAGTTCCACACCTAGTTACCCCTGAGTCCAAGAGGATCGAGAGGTACATATATGGTCTTGTCCCAGAAATTCGTGGGACTGTGAAAACAACTGAGCCTTCTACAATTCAGAGTGCAATATTGAGAGCAGGGACTCTGACAGATGAAATGGTTAGAAATGGAAGCTTGAGGAACAGTGATAAAAGGAAGGGAACAAGCGAGTCAAACAAGCAAATGGGCACAATAGCTAACAACAAAAGGGCAAGGACCTTTGCGGCAACTAATCCTGGTCAGAAAGAGTATTTAGGCCCGCATCCTAAATGTACGAAATGTAACTTTCATCATCAAAAGATTGCGCCCTGCCGTGTGTGTGCATTTTGCAGACAGTCTAGTCATTTTACAAACCAGTGTAGAGAACTAGCAAATGTGGGCAATATGACGAACAACCAAAGGACATGCTATGAATGTAACAGCCCGGATCACTTTCGGAACAACTGTCCTAAGTTGAAAAGAAATCTTAACCAAGGAGGCAATCGTCCAAACTTAGCAGCAGCAATTGAAGGGCCACGAGATGAGGCCAATGAGATTCCACCCGCAATTGGCAGAGCTTACTTCTTAGGAAATCCTATCACCCAACATGTCCGCGGTAGCATAACGGGTACATTCTCTTGAACAACTATCGTATTTTAGTAGCACTTAAGTCTTAATATAGGACTTATACACAACACTGACTAATCTGAGACCTAGCAGCATTAACCTTAGTCATACTAACATTAGTAATTCGATTAGTGTAAGCAATTCCAAAGTCGAGCCAATCTTTCAAAAGATTTTTTTTAGGATGTTGAATCCAGACCTTGATTTTTAGCTTGGTTCTAGTGACTGTTCTTGTTTGATTGGGTTGCGAAAATCAAGCTAAAAGTTAAAGTCATCACTCAAACCGATTTAGCCTAATCTCATGACTGTTCTTGTTTGATTGGGTTGTGGGATTAAGTGAAAATCAGTTACCTAAAGGATTAACCTAAAGGAGGTCTTTTGAGGATTAAGCTCGGGATTGGGAAGGTTTGCCTCATCAAGTCTGACCACGAGAACATACCTAGTTGGATAGAAACCCACATACATAAGCTTTGACACATTTAACTGATTAACATTAACTGAACTTCGGGACGAAGTTCTTTTTAGAGGGGAAGACTGTCACAACTCACCATTTCAGGTCATTTCAGGTCATTTCGGGAACTTTGGAAAAACACTATTCATAAATCACTATTCATCAAAACACTATTCATCGTTTTACTATTCATCATTTTCGAGGTCATTTTGATATTCTGAGAAACATTTGGGAAATTTACTATTCACTAAACACTATTCATTTCCGGAAAAGTTTTCACTATTCACTTGCATTACTCATTTCATCGTAAATTTAGTTTACGGGTATTCAAATTCGCGTAACCGGATTGGTTTAGGTGCGAATTCATTTCATTAGTGTTGAGAACACTGCATATGGACTGGAGATAGTCTGCATATCATCATAACAACATTTTCATGTTATACCACTCTCAGGATTTTCAAATTTATATATTTGATACATTTAACGTTTTTACGTATAAGTATTTATAGTAAACGTTAACACCTGGTTTATACACAACGAATATATCTAAATATTCCCACAATGGTCCCGACATATTTTTATATCCATTTTAACATCATAAAAGTTATAACATTCAGTTACCCAGTATTTTGGAAATTTATTTTATTTATAACGTACGCGTATGAATATAACGACGGTTTTCGTAAAAACTAAACAATAATCACCCGATCACTCAGTAAATGTACCCAACATATTTTTAATATGTTTTTATCATTATTATAACATTATTTCATCCCGGTTAACTTCGTGAACGTTTATTTCTATTAAACCCGGTACCCGATTTTAACGAATAACACGTAATAACACTTAACGATACACTAGATTTCTAATTAAATACCAAGCACCCCTACCCCCCCCCCCCCCCCTTGGCTCACCATAACCGGCCCCCTAAAGTCCTCCCAAGGATAATACTTAAAAATTTTAACCCCATGCATTAATGTATTCATTTTATACTAATATACTTGTGCAAGTATTTACATAAACCATTTTTAACAAATCATACATTATCCTTAAAATCAAAAAGCTCATCTTTTCTCTTCCCCATCTTCAAACCCACGATCCATAATAAGATCCATGATCAAGCCATAATTTTTCTTAGTACAAAGCTACAAACTTGTTCATTATACTTGCCTAATCAAGAATCAATCAAGAAAAACACAAGAAATCCAAGCATAATCATCATCTAATCATCTCATTTTATCAAGTAAGTTATCAACTTTATTTTTACATGAAACATCTTATATTTACTTGTATTACATGATTTCCATGCTAAAAACCATGTACAACTAGCTATACCACCATTTATTTTGTCTAAAATGGAACATACAAACCCTAACTTTTTATTTATGAATCCCCTTGCTATAATAACTTGGTTAGGAGTCCATGGCACCCTAAGAAGGTGTATGGTAGGATTAGATTAGCTATGTGGTGATTACAAGAGGTTTAGTGATGTTAGAAATTAGTTATAAACCTTGAAAACTTGATTTGGAACATATTTTAGACATGCTGTCCCATTTTGTGAAAATCTGGAAAATCAGTAAACACCAAGTGAACTTTGGCAAAATTTTTAGAAAATACTTTCAAAAACGAATCCGTAGGCGAAAGAACGGATTAAAAAGAGTTTATAACGAAGAAGTTATGATTTTTGTAAGATTGTAGACGAAAAGTATTTTTCTGAAAATGTTTGCTGTTGGACGTTTTTCATTGGAAAAAAAGAGACTTTAGACGTAACCCGGAGGAGCCGAGCTTTCCAAAATATATTACTACATACTAAGACGTAACCGTGGACATAAAGAACAAGTAAAACGGACAAGTAACGACAAAGATATTCACGTTTGAATATCGGCTAAAATCATTTTTATTTGGCAGCTTTTAATAAAAATGGACACTAAAACTACGAAGTACTTTTGTTAGCTAGAAATAATATTAAGTACCAAGCTTTATAACTAATGTAGTATTAGTTATTACAAGAATGTTTTCATCATTTCAAGGCGATATTACAAGGATTACAACCCGAGGATTTCAACGCTAACATGGAAACATACGATATATATATATAAGTATATATATATTACAACTAGCTTATTATATTTTCTAATAGCAATATTTTTCCAAATTCTTGGATTATATATTTTTGATAACACAAGTGTTTTTCCAAAGACTAGAGTGGTATAGAAACATGAGCATGGACATTCATAACATCATTTGGTGATCTAAATGAGATCATTCATCATTCATTTTAGGTTGCGGCAGATAACCGTGCATTGTTGTCCTTAACATTCCGTTGCATTGTACTATTACTTCGAGGTGAGTCATAGCCCCTACTCTTTTAATTGTTCTATCAACTCTTTGGGGGAGATACATGCTACTACTTGCTTACTTGTACGGATTCACATAACATTATACTTGATTACATTATACTTGATTTCATTATTCTTGATTACATACATACATGATTGATACATGCACACATACTTACTATTATACTTTGGGAAATGGCACCCAGTAATCATACATACATACAGACTTCCAATGGCCCTAGATTAAGTTGCTGGGCACAACCATGGATACATACATACAGACTTCCAATGGCCCCAGATTAAGTTGCTGGACACAACCATTGAGACATACATACAAACATGAGGTCTTCGGATATGAAGTGTAGACTCACTACTAATTGCTTAACTGTTGTTATGAACTTATACATATCTTAATCATATTATATTGTAGCAGTGGGTTGTAAACACACAGGTTACAAGTCTCTTATGGCGGGACTTGCAACTGAGTGGATTTACGATGCCTTTGCTGTGTGAACATTCTTTATAGGCTTTTCATCTGTACTAAGACAAACTCTATGAACTCACCAACCTTTGTGTTGACACTTTTAAGCATGTTTATCTCAGGTTAGGAAGGCGATAGCAGGTTTGTGGAGCTGAGAGTCTTAGGGCATGCTTTTGGAGACTTTCACTTTTATCGTTTACCATTCGATACACTTTAAAAACTTATGTATCATTCTACTTTGGGATCTTTGTTTTGTAAACTATGACTTTTATCTATTCGAATGGTAACTTTTCTAAAACGTCTCATTTAGAGGGCGTTTTCTATATCTTGTACTTTGTGCCCTGAAGTAGCATCCTTATGACACAGTCTTCCGCTGCGGTATTTTGGGGGTGTTACAGATTGGTACCAGAGCCTTGGTTATAGAGAACTAGGTTGTTTTAGAGTCTAGACTATAACTACATACATGTAGACTCTCCTCCCTATCGCCTTGCACTTTACATACACTTACGCTTGCTGGTAATTTATTTATTTTTAGACCCACGCTATTAGATACTTTGTAGAAACCGTTAGAAACTAGACTTCCCAGTGACTTTAACACTTAAGGGAGAATCCTTTGTTCCTTTGTACTAAGCGTGACATTCCCTAGATGCCCATTTAAGCAACGTCTACCACTGAGATATGTGTGCCTGGTGATATGTATACTTGTGAAAGGAAACATTTATAATTGTGGTGGCCAACATAATTATAAGTGCTTCACGACACACGTGGACATATGACTATGCAGATGTAGATCGGTGTTGGCACAACTTAGGAAACAACTGGTAGCACGGTATTATATATGAGGATGTTAAGTATAGACTTTGGTTAATCAACGGTTTTCCCTCATCTCTGACGTTCACTAAATGTCCTTCCTCTCAGGAAATCATGGCACAACTAGTGAATTCACCATTAAGAAAGCACGAACTAGTTGGAATTGGCAACGTTGGTTACAACAAAAACCAGACTTTAAATGGGTTCCTAAATTGTTGAATAAAAGTGCCTCTAACCAACAGGAACCCGCTCTTTCAATGGGTTCCACCCTTACTTCTGTTCCATCCGTGTCTTCTTCTTGTGATGCAGGTAGTACAGATTGTTCTCTGGATTGTTGATAGCGGATGCACCCGACATATGACAGGCAATCTCAAACTGTTACACAACTTTGTCTCAAAGTTCATTGGTACTGTCAGATTCGGGAATGATCATTACGCTTTAATCATGGGATATGGTGACTATGTAAGTGGGAACATCGAAATCAGTCGTGTTTACTATGTGGAAGGCCTTAGACACAACCTTTTCTCTGTTGGTCAATTCTGTGATGGGGATCTAGAAGTTGCATTTCGTGAGAAAACTTGCTTTGTTCGTGACTTACAAGGAAACGATCTAATGTCTGGCTCACGTGGCTCCAATCTTTATACAATATCTATGTCATATATGATTGCAACATCTCCGATATGTCTTCTCTCCAAAGCGGAATCAACTAAATCCTGGTTATGGCACTGATGAGGCGAAAAATGATCCGTTTTTAGGGGGTCATTTAAGCCCGAATCCGACTTTATTTGATCAAATATTGCCCTAAATCGTTCCTTTTGTGATTTTAGGTGTTTGGAGAGTGAATTCTGGAAAAGAAGCTATTTTGGACGTTTTTGGAGCATAAAGTGAAGAAAACGACAAAGTACCAAATCCAAGCTGAAATTACAAGGTGACGGCGTCAAGATATTACTCTTGACGGTGTCAGAAAGGGTGAATATTTTACCGTAGGTTGTGAAGGCGTCAGATGAAGATATGACGGCGTCAAAGTGGCCAAGAATATTTTACCGTAGGTGGTGACGGCGTCACCAAGGCCGTCACAATTGGATCTAGGGCGTCCGAGGAAGTTATTGGCGGCTGGCTGACGGCGTCAGAATTAACTCTTGACGCCGTCAGGACGATTTTCCTATATATAGTTTTCTAGTTTTTTTTCATTAGGAAAGGAGAATTTTGGTGAAACCCAAAAGACGATTTTGGTGCCTCTTTTACAGGTTTTTCAAGGGTTCCAAACCCTTGATACCTTGCATTGTAATTGAGATAAGTATACTCTTAATTCAATCAATATGTCTATGTGTTGGTTGTTCATCTTTTGTTCTTATCTTAATTCTACTATGCTAGGCTAAATTTACTTTGTGTTTGCTTAGATCTAATGAAACCTAGATGTTGATTATTTGTTGATTACTTGTCTATTCTTGTTCTTGGATGAATGATATTATATGTTAGGCTTAAGAAAACTGGCAGATCTCCAAATGGTAACATGCTTGAACGTCTTAAGAAACATGAACCGAGGCGTACTAGGTCTTTATTGGTTGTATTTAATGCATGAGCCACTGTTTACAATCCCTATAGTTGTGCTGGGTCATGGTGTAGGAGGAGATAAGAGCTCATAGAGTTGGGGAGTTATGTATGCCACCCCACGAATGGTATTAAGGAATACAATCCGTCATCCATACAAGTGTAACAAGTAATTGACATGTAAAAGATATCTAGGGAGTAATGAAATCTAAGTAAACACAATTTCTCCACATACTGCTCACAACCTTAGTTTAATATTAGTTTAATTTCATTTTCATTAGTTTAATTAGTTTTAAATTAGTTTTTGGGTTAGTTGAATAACAACTAATTCCGCCCACTCTTCCAAAACCCGAGATTTTATTTGCTTTCATAAAATATAAGAATACAAAAAATAATCATCTTTCATCTTTAGAACTATTAATTAGGCTTTCTAATCCTAGCGACACTATTCCTAAGCTGAACGATCAATCCCCCGGTACTTGTCACTATACTATACTACAACGATCAGGTACACTGCCTGGTGGGGGTTGTAAGCCTCGCGAGATCCCTCGAGAGGTAAAGCAAGGTGCGATTCCCACGCATCAAGTTTTTGGCGCCGCAGCCCGGGGAATAGTTATTGTCTAGGTTAGGATTTCTTTTTATTAGGTCTACTTGCTAGATTCCTTTCTTGTAAGATTTTTATTTTTTATTTTTAGGTCTTCTTTAGTCTATCTTATTTCTTTGTGCCTTTGTTAGTAAATTAAACTCATTGACTATTCCGTTGACCATTATGGAAAACGCGAATCCACCCCTTTCCCTTAGTGAAGTGGTTGTGTTACGTGAACAAATTGAGAGTGAGATTAGGGAGCTTAGAGAGCTTAATAGGTTGATCAAGATTGAGCTCGAGCATACATTTAGCGACCTAGTAACCGTCTTGTATTCAAATAAGGACCTAGGGCCTGATGACTTTGTGAGTGTTATTAAGAGACCAAAAGAGGAAATGGATCCGAGGCTTAACGACTACTTTAACCTATACCCCACTAAGGAGGAGATTGCATACTATAATAACCTTATTGATAACCCGCGATCTCCCTTCTCCATGATTGAACCTAAGATTAAGAGAGGCGATCCTAAGAATGCTAAGATACCATGTATGATTGGATATAGGCAAATCAGTAATGCTTACATTGACTTTAAATCTCCAATCAACATTATGTCCTCAGCGGTTTATCATGATATAGTAAACATAAGACTTGAACCTAGAAGGGACCCCAAGTACCCCGGTGGAGTTTGTAACTTTGTCGGGAGAGTTAAAGGTTTATGTGTCTTTGTTGGTGATTTCACCTTTGTCACCGACTTTATGATTGTGGAGGATCTTGCTAATGTTATTGATTGTCGATTATCCAATGTTGTGTTTGGCAAACCGTTTGTTGAGAAGTCTAAGTTAGAGTATGATGAGGTAGAAGGCACAATCCGATTCGCAAGTAACACCGATAGTATCACCTATAGGATGCCCAATAGGATGAAAGAATTTCGCTTTGTATCTCGTCTTGATCAAGACAACATTGGTGCTTTTGAGGATATTAGTGAGGAGGATAAGAAAAAGGGCATGGAGTATGTATGGGAGAAAAGAAGTCTTTACTACAAAAATTGCTTGGCCCTTGGACCAATGTATAAGGTCAATGATGAATTTGTCCGATTGACTATGGGGGCGATTGAGAAAAAGGTGATTGGTTTCTACAAGGAATATTTACAATCGGAAAGTGGAACCAATGATGAAGTCACGTAGTAACCCACGACTTTGAGTCTAGCTACAAGACTCGTAAATAAAGAAAAGCGCTTCTTGGGAGGCAACCCATGTTTTGTGTGATTTTAATTGTTTGATTGTTATTTGCTTCCGTATGCATGTTTTATTTTTATTGTTGGTTGATCATGTTTCTCAATTAAAATGTGAAATACTTTATTATGTTGTTTTGCCTAGTCTTAACTTCAACCTAAAGGTATTTTTGCAAAAGATAAGTGTAAGGGGAAACCCCAAATATGTTTTTAAGAAACAAACCGATCATGATTCTCCACAATATTTAATGAACATGTATATTCGTAATTGTTAGAGTCAAATGCTTGTATCGAGTCATAATGAAATTTTGCAGGATTTTCCAGGAAGTAGGACAAGGTTTTTCCAGAAATTTTCCGGAAACTTAACATAAAGATTTCTGCAGGTCCATTCTGACGACGTCAGGCAATTGCTCTTGACGGCGTCAGGAGTAAAAATCTGGAAATTTTACCGGTTTTGTTTTTCTAACGGAGTCTTATGGTTTTTGTGAATTATTAAGTTTTATAATCTCCAGGAAATCTGCAAACTTCATTCCACAAGCATTATATCTTACTTTGTTTTCTAGGATTTAGTAACTTATATAGGATGCCGCCGATTTTACGCGAGGTTGCCTTGTCTATTGTTGTCAGGTTTTACAGGTTATTTAAGACAAGAAGATGATTTATATTCTGGAAGGGAAGCTTTGATTGTTCATTTTCTTGGAGGAAGATTTAACCTGGCCAACCTAAAATCCATACCGAGCGAATCAGGGGAGTATTTGATTTCATTCTCTTTACTTCTTAACTTTTACATTCTTTACTTGAACATTGGGGACAATGTTCATCCTAAGTGTAAGGGGAGGGTAAAAAGATGATACCTTACATATGCACTTTCGCTTGAGTTTGTTTTGTTTGATAGTAGATGAGTAATAAAACTATGAGAAATACTTGTTAGTGTAATTTTAGCGCCAAATTTAAAATTTTTTACAACATTTAGGAGTGAAACTTTAGCCATAGCAAGCGTCTCATGGATAGGAGGTTGTATGACTAGCACATAACCGTATATTCAGAAAAATTTTCCACCCAAAGATGTGAGGTTCGCCTTTAGTTTTGATAGGAAAAGCATTTATTATTGGTGCTTATGAGTGTACCGGTAGCATTTAGATTCTAGAACTTGCGTTAGTGATGCATCCCGAGACCGCTAGTGAGACTACATTCGTGTGGTAGGATTTACTACATGATAAGAGGCATTAGGATCACCCTTGTGTTAAACCCGTATTATAATTACTTGACCATTTAAGTCATATTACTTGGCTAGTTAAGTCAACTAATTTTTCCCACACCCTTTGCGTTGTACTCATTTTTAGTACACGATACCCCTAGTACACCCCTCCGAGCCTATCTTTTCGTTTCTAACTTTAAGCATCTTACTTAAAGGAAGAATTTGTTACACCCCACTTAAATGTACAACCAAATCGCCTTAGCCTTCCGTGTATGCGCTCATTTTTAGTGCATTATTGTTATTTGTTAAACCCTAAGTTAACTTTCTAATTGATTACATGGTTGCTAAGTCGAGTCATATCCTTGTACATATTGTTTTGGGACGATTGGGACTCATGGGTAAGTACTTATTTTATGGAGTAATGGGGAAGAACATAATATTATTACCCCCATATGTACGTTAATCTTAAAAGTGCTCCAAGTGTTTTGATTTTCTTAATTCGAGTCATTAGAATAGTTTAATGTAAAGTATGTAAAGATTCAAGTGTAAGGGGATTGCTCATACCCCTGTGATGTATTATTTTGGATGGTAGGATAAGAGTGTATGAAGAAAAAAAAAAAAAATCGAAAAATTAAGAAAAAGAAAAAAAAAAATAAATAGAAAAAAGGAAAAAGAGAGAAAAAACATACGGACTACCATCCCGTTTTCATTCTATGTTCATTTTACATTTTTGTTATTTTTCATTTATTAGCTTAAGTCGAGTCTAGTCTTGGCTTAGCAACGCCATCTTGTACATGTAATTTACTAAGATTGTTAACTCGCCACCAGTAAAACTTCCTTTATCCAACAAAACCGTGTAATTCATATCCCTACACCTAACGTTATAACCCTTTAAAAGACCTCTTTGATAGTTTATCCTAGGTGCTTACGCCATGTGGTGGAGGTTTGATCCTTTCCCAAGCCTATGGTAATCTATTTTGCTATGACAGGTAGTGAGAGATATCTTCCATTTCCATAATGTTATATTACTTTATTACACCCGAGAGATGTGAGTATCTAAACACTATTTGTGAGGTGCTTGTGTATGACCTCCGTGCTTGTCTATTGGTCTTTAGTGGAACGATTATTTGTTGTAATTACTTTTATATTAGTGTTAAATGACCCCTAACTTGTCTTTTGAGTAGAATAAAAGCTCATTTGCTTGAGGACAAGCAAATCTCAAGTGTAAGGGTATATGATGAGGCGAAAAATGATCCGTTTTTAGGGGGTCATTTAAGCCCGAATCCGACTTTATTTGATCAAATATTGCCCTAAATCGTTCCTTTTGTGATTTTAGGTGTTTGGAGAGTGAATTCTGGAAAAGAAGCTATTTTGGACGTTTTTGGAGCATAAAGTGAAGAAAACGACAAAGTACCAAATCCAAGCTGAAATTACAAGGTGACGGCGTCAAGATATTACTCTTGACGGCGTCAGAAAGGGTGAATATTTTACCGTAGGTTGTGAAGGCGTCAGATGAAGATATGACGGCGTCAAAGTGGCCAAGAATATTTTACCGTAGGTGGTGACGGCGTCACCAAGGCCGTCACAATTGGATCTAGGGCGTCCGAGGAAGTTATTGGCGGCTGGCTGACGGCGTCAGAATTAACTCTTGACGCCGTCAGGACGATTTTCCTATATATAGTTTTCTAGTTTTTTTTCATTAGGAAAGGAGAATTTTGGTGAAACCCAAAAGACGATTTTGGTGCCTCTTTTACAGGTTTTTCAAGGGTTCCAAACCCTTGATACCTTGCATTGTAATTGAGATAAGTATACTCTTAATTCAATCAATATGTCTATGTGTTGGTTGTTCATCTTTTGTTCTTATCTTAATTCTACTATGCTAGGCTAGATTTACTTTGTGTTTGCTTAGATCTAATGAAACCTAGATGTTGATTATTTGTTGATTACTTGTCTATTCTTGTTCTTGGATGAATGATATTATATGTTAGGCTTAAGAAAACTGGCAGATCTCCAAATGGTAACATGCTTGAACGTCTTAAGAAACATGAACCGAGGCGTACTAGGTCTTTATTGGTTGTATTTAATGCATGAGCCACTGTTTACAATCCCTATAGTTGTGCTGGGTCATGGTGTAGGAGGAGATAAGAGCTCATAGAGTTGGGGAGTTATGTATGCCACCCCACGAATGGTATTAAGGAATACAATCCGTCATCCATACAAGTGTAACAAGTAATTGACATGTAAAAGATATCTAGGGAGTAATGAAATCTAAGTAAACACAATTTCTCCACATACTGCTCACAACCTTAGTTTAATATTAGTTTAATTTCATTTTCATTAGTTTAATTAGTTTTAAATTAGTTTTTGGGTTAGTTGAATAACAACTAATTCCGCCCACTCTTCCAAAACCCGAGATTTTATTTGCTTTCATAAAATATAAGAATACAAAAAATAATCATCTTTCATCTTTAGAACTATTAATTAGGCTTTCTAATCCTAGCGACACTATTCCTAAGCTGAACGATCAATCCCCCGGTACTTGTCACTATACTATACTACAACGATCAGGTACACTGCCTGGTGGGGGTTGTAAGCCTCGCGAGATCCCTCTAGAGGTAAAGCAAGGTGCGATTCCCACGCATCAGGCACAAACGTCTTTCGCACTTGAATTTCAAAACTATGACTGACCTTGCTCGGTTCAAACTTGTTGATGGATTTCCAAGATTCCGTTTTACCAAAGATCACTTATGTCCAGCCTGTGAACAAGGTAAAAGTACTGGGGCTCATTTTCCTTCAAAACCTGAGCACAGTACGAATCATGTCTTACAATTGCTACATATGGATTTGTGTGGACCGATGCGTGTTCAAAGTATCAACGGTAAACGCTACATTCTTGTAATTGTGGATGATTACTCCAGATGGACTTGGGTTTATTTTCTACGAAGTAAAGATCAGGCTCCTTCAATGATCATCACCTTTCTCTCTAAAATTCAAGTTCAGTTACGCAACACGGTCCGAATAGTCAGAACTGACAATGGAACTGAATTTAAGAATCAGACACTTCGGTCATATTTTGAGAAAGTAGGAATTGAACATCAAACATCTATTCCTAGAAGCCCAGAACAGAATGGAGTTGTTGAAAGACGCAACAGGACGTTAGTGGAAGCTGCTAGAACTATGTTGATTAATGCTCAATTACCTGATTACTTATGGGCGGAAGCTGTTTCAACTGCATGTTATACCCAAAACCGTTGCATGATCACCAAACGCCATCGCAAAACACCTTATCAAATTGTTCACAAAAGGAAACCAAACATCGACTACTTTCATGTATTTGGAGCACTTTGTTATCCGAAAAATGATCGTGATGATTTAGGTAAACTTAAAGCAAAGGCTGACATTGGAGTGTTCGTTGGTTACTGTGAACATTCTAAAGGTTTTAGAATCTGGAATCGTCGAACAAGAGAAATTCAAGAAACTATTCACGCTAATTTTGATGAACTCACACAAATGGCTTCTGAGCAACACAGCTTAGGACCCGAATTCAACCGTCTTCACTCTCCGGAATCTTCGGCTGAACCTTTGCCACTCAACCGCAAAGAATTGGAAACCTTGTTTGCTCCACCATTTGATGATACAATTGAATACCGTTCTACTGAGGTCTCACCTAATTCCGCTGCTCAACCTGAAAACATTCCAGTACCAGACTCACCTCAACAAACTACTACAACTGTTGAGAGAAACGGTCCTCCAATTGCATCACCATCTACAGCAGAACAAACTGTTTCTAACTCCCGCCATTCAGCTGAAGATCCTACACCACAATCAGTTCCACAACCCGCAGAGCATGATCCTGATGCCTTCTTTAACCCGTTTGCACCGGCTCCTCCATTTCCTGATATAGCTGAGTCATCTACACGTAATTTGGATCCTGCTAACATGCGAGATACTTATCAACTACACCCTTCAACACACAAATGGACTCGAGACCATCCACTAGTTCATATTATTGGTCATCCAGATGCACCTGTCATGACAAGACAACGACTTCACACTGATGGAGAAACTTGTATCTATGCACTCACAGTTTGTCACGAAGAACCTAAGAACATTAAAGATGCAATGACTTATGACAACTGGATTGAATCTATGCAAGAGGAATTTCAGCAATTCATAAGACTTGAAGTCTGGGAATTAGTTGAAAGACCTGACGGAGTCTTTGTCATTGGGCTGAAATGGATTTGGAAAAATAAGCTAGATGCAGAAGGAACTGTCATACATAACAAATTACGCCTGGTAGCGAAAGGATACTCCCAATTAGAAGGACTTGACTTTGCTGAATCCTTTGCTCCAGTAGCTAGACATGAAGCTGTTCGGATCTTTTTGGCCTATGCTGCACACAGGAACATGGTTGTTTTCCAAATGGATGTTAAAACAGCATTTCTCAATGGAGACCTCCGTGAAGAAGTGTATGTCAGCCAACCAGAAGGCTTCGTTGATCCTGAGCGTCCTAATCACGTTTAGCGACTCAAAAAGGCACTCTACGGACTCAAACAAGCCCCACGTGCGTGGTATGACAAACTTTCTACTTTCTTGCTGACCAATAAATTTACTAAAGGATCGGTGGACCCAGCATTTTTTACAAAAACCTACGGGGAGGACTTACTCGTTGTTCAAATATATGTCGATGACATTATTTTTGCTTCAACAAAAAGAAGTTACTCTAATGATTTTGCAAAACTAATGAAAGATAATTTTGAAATGTCCATGATGGGTGGTGAGTGCTTATTCACTCACCTTTTCTGAGCCATAAAAGGACCAAATAAACCAAAAACTAACCAAAATTGCCAAAGAATGTATGTTTTTGTGTTTGTGAATATGCAGGAACGGATATTTAAGAAAAGGACGAAAAATCACAAGAAAATGACAAAACGAGCACGAGATTTGGAAAAGTGTAAATAGCCAAGGCCGGGGATGCAAGCCGGGATCACATTTATTATGTTACAAATATGTTTGGAGCGCGTGATTATGTGTTGATGATAAAAGGGTTTGAATACAAAAGAAAAACGGTGATTTTCGAAGAGTTTCGACGACGTTTTCACGTTTTTCGTGGTAAAGATGAAGTCAAAAATATTTCCCGATCACACCATTGGAAAGAGCACGGAAAAACGAGTCCGACGGTATTTTTCTCAAATTTTTATCAGGTCCAAAACTCCATTAAATGACAGGTCAAAACTGATTTTGACCCCTTTTACTTGCAATAATCTGGACTGGCTCAAAACTATTATAAAAGGAACCAAACGCAGTTATTAACTGAAGGCTTTGCTAGCTCAGTTGGCTAGCACCTTCACCTCTCACACGAGAGGCTTGAGTTCGAATCCCACCGGACGCATTTGGTAGTATTATTACTACCTGCCACGTGGCACTCTGTGAGTGGTCCACGTGGCTGACCCGACCCGTTTCCAGACCCGACCCGGTCAGCGTTGACCGTTGACTTTGACCCATTGACCGGTCAGCGTTGACCGTTGACTGGTCAATGTTGACTTTCGTTGACCGTTGACCAGTCAAAGTTTGACTTTCGTTGACCGTTGACTGGTCAAACATTGACCGTCATTGACCAGTGGGCCCCCACCTGCTGACGTGGCAGTGACGTGGACCAATCAGAGCCTGCCACGTGGCGGCTCATTAAATGCTAATGATTTGTACGAGGTTATTGTTGCAGGTACAGGTGGCAGGTCTGACATGGCCAGGTACGAGGTTGTCAGTACGAGGTTCCGATGTGGCAGTATTCATGACCAATCAGAGGATGACACGTGTACAAGATGACGAAACAGGCATGTGTCAGTACGAGGTCAGAGTGTGTCAGCAGGCGTCAGTACGAGGTCAGAGTGCACAGGCGTGTGTCAGTCCGAGGAAACTTCTAGCAGTCAGATCCACCAATTGGAGCGTGACACGTGGCATTCCCGAATAAGACAAAATAGCATTCGGCGTTGTGAAATGACCAGATTACCCCTGATTGAATGGCTTGGATTGAAAGTGGCCTGAATGGACTATTATACCCCTCACTCCTCATTTGTTATAAATAGGATGCACCAGACCCAATTTGGGTTGGTTAGAATGTTAGAGGTTAGAGAGTAGAATTATTATTAGGAGTAGGAGTAATATTAGATTATTGTAGTAGGTTAGCTTATTATTGTAATAGATTAGCTTATTTCAAATGCTTTTTGTAATCAACTTTTTAGTTTATTAATATGAGATGAAGATTTAATTTGAAGCTTTGAAAATTAATTTCTTTTCACTTCTACTCTTTTTCTTTTCTTTTCTTTTACTTTTCTTATCTAATAAGACATGAAAGCTTATAGCTTTTTGTGGCTTATTTAGATTTAGCTCATTTAATAAACTTTCTTTTACTACTTAGTTTTTAAAAGCTTTTATAAACTTAGATCTAATTTTTGTTTTTACAAATTACTTTATAAAAAAAACCAAAAAGATTTTATTTTTATTAGTTTTACTTTTATTAAAAGCCATTAATTAGTTTATTATTATAGATCTACATATTTTAGCACTTATTTCAGAAAAAGTTTTAAACTTTATTAGTTTTTACTTTCAATATAGCTTAATTTCTTAGATCCATTAAGTTTTTACCATAAAGTTTTAATCTTTTAGCATTTTCTTAGGTTTTTAACAATAAAGTTTGTAGCTTTATCAACCAATAAGCTCTTTCATAGCTTATTTGGTCATTATTATTGCTTATTTCTAATAAAGTTTTGATTTTTCTTTGTTTATCATCATTTCTACCGCTAAGGCCGGAGCTTAAGGGTCTTATAAGCTAGCTTATCAATAATGTTTATTACTTTTTAGTCTTAATAAGCTAATTAGTTAATAAAGTCACAAACTTTATTACCTATTTGGTTTTACTAAAGCTTTTTAGGAATTAAACTTTATTGTTTGTTTAGTTTATAAGATCGGGTGGTTAATTTCATCTCATCTCTTATATCCGGGTTCTATTTTCTTATCCTTTTCACTTTTAGTTAATTAGTTTATGTATATGTTTGTTTTGGTTAGCTTATTTGATATGTGTAGCAAGTAGTTATTTTTATGTTTGCTAAGTGATAAAGATTTGTGATTTAAGTGTGGACTAATAAAAGGGATTGTGATTAATAATTAGTGAGATTATTTAGATTTGTAGTTTTATTATTTGAAGGGCAAAAGCCGGAGAATAATCAAATTACACATCTAGTAATTATTTTCTTTTTAAAGGATTATTTTCAAAATAAACCAACGTTGTGAGAAAATAATCTTGTCTAAGGAATATAATTCGTCGTCAAACCTTAATCCACATTTAATGAACTTTTCACGTCACTTAGCAAACATATTTCACATTTATCTCTTTTTAGATCATTTTATATGTTGATTGTTGCCTTTTAGTTTATGTTTGATATTCGTAGTTTTAATTTCACAAAATCACTATTATATCTCACTTTTCAAATCACGATTACACGAATCAATATTCTTGATTCCATTCACACCTTCACTGGGAAACGACTCGGGTGATTCGTATTTCTTGCGGATCACTTCGATACTTTACTACTATACTATATTATATAATTGGTTTGCACGAATCAATGGGTGAACTTTCGTTCTTTCTAGGACTACAAGTTCATCAATCACCCCGTGGAATTTTTAAAAATCAGTCCAAATATGCTCTTGAAATTTTAAAGAAACATGGGATGATGAGTTGTGATACATATAATACACCGATGGGCTATACCACAAAACTAGACACTGACTTACATGGGACACCTGTTGACCCTACCAAATACCGAATTATGATTGGGTCCCTCATGTATCTCACGGCTAGTAGACCTGATATAGTATTTGCCGTTTATATGTGCTCTCGCTATCAGTCCAAACCAACTGAAGAACACCTCAGTGAGGTCAAAAGAATCCTTCGATACATAAAGGGAACCATTAACTTGGGAATCTGGTATCCGAAGGATTCTGGCTTTGAACTAATTGCTTTTTCAGATGCTGACATGCAGGTTGTTTAGACACACGCAAAAGTACATCTGGTGGATTACAATTTCTCGGAGACAAACTTGTGTCATGGCAATAAAAGAAGCAGGATTGCACATCACTGTCGTCTACAGAATCTGAATATGTAGCCATGTCTGCTTGTTGTGCTCAAGTCATTTGGATGAGATCACAACTTAAGGATTATGGCTACCTATTCAACAAGATTCCCATCTACTGTGATTCCAAAAGTGCAATTGCTATCTCCTGCAACACAGTACATCATTGCAAATCCAAACACATCGATCTCCGATATCACTTCATCAAAGAGCACGTGGAAAAGGGTACCGTTGAACTTTATTTTGTTGGGACTGAGTACCAATTGGCGGACTTACTTACCAAATCTTTAGCACCATCAAGGTTTGCGAGTCTAGTTCACCAAATTGGTATGCGATGTTTGACTCCAGATGATCTGGAAAAGTTTTTAAAACACAATTGATCGTCAAACATCAAACTATCTTTGTAAATATTTTCTCATTAAAAAAAAAATCCCTTGTTCAAGATATGCAAGTTCACAACGTTTTTTTTGAAAAATCATTATTACATGCATATCTTGAGGGGGAGACAGAATTTTTTTGTTAACTTCTTTATTTTTCTTTATTTCTCAATTTTTCCTCATCACTATTTTCTCTCAATCTCGACTCCTCTTGAACCATTGCTTGTTAAAAGTTTTCCAAATTACTTCTTATGGTTGGTTCAAGAGGGTGCCACATCCATTACTCTCGTAACATTTTTTTTTATAGTAATGTCATTAAAACTCAAGGGACTAAATGTGTTATTTATAACACTTTCTTTTGATAAAACAAGTAGGGGGGCCAATGTGTTAATACCCCAAACACATAAGTATATCATATGGTTTTTCATAACTGCTACTCTTAAATTTTCCAGTCATTCCCTAAACACCAAACGCGACCTTCTTTTAATCCAAACATAAAACGCACACAATTTTTTCAGTAATTAAGAATTTTTCAAGAATTGTGTTTAAGATTCATTGATTGTAAGTATTCACAATTGACTTATTTACTACATGCACCTAATTGTTAATCTAAGTCCAATCGATGGTCTAGGGTTTATGTTAATCCGAATTTGGGTGTTTCTTGTTGGTAGTAACTTAGGTTAATTGATTGATATAGTCAATTGCGGCATATCCCATTGAACCTATTTCCAACTTTACCGTGATTGTAGTTGCCTCGATTGAGCGATCATTAGGTGATTTAGGTTTCATAAGCCCGTTTTTTCTTTGATACTATTGGGATATGTGCTTATTTGATTAAATTGGTTGCGTTGAATGTTGTTTTTCTTGATTTTGGGAAGTGCTTATTAGGATTAAGAGTCTACATCTCTGTTAGGTTGTATTATAATCTGCTTGTCCGTAATTTTAATATGCCTATCGAGTTATGACATCTAAGGATTATCAAGTTTGGGGTATATCTGTGTCCATCGAGTTTGTAACATCTTGTGCTTATCGAGTTTGCAACACTTTGTGATTATCGAGTTTGGTTTTTACTATGCTTGTCGAGTTGAGTTCAATAGTTATCGAGTTTGATGCTTAAAATATTGTGTCTTTCGAGTTTGAAACTGATGTGAGTTTATCGAGTTTGGAACCTTAGGCTATCGAGTTTGAAACATCTTGTGCTTATCAAGTTTGTAACATGTGGTGGCTATCGAGTTTGTAACATGTGGTGGCTATCGAGTTTGATACATCTAGTGCTTATCGAGTTTGAAACACTTTGTGGCTATCGAGTTTGAAACACTTTGTGACTATCGAGTTTGATGATTGAAATGTTTTCGAGTTTGAAACTTATGAACTTATCGAGTTTGGAACTTAAATTTTTTTCAAGTCTGAAACAAAATGGTTTATCGAGTTTGGAACCAAACCTGTGTTGGGTTTATCGAGTTTGGAACCAAACCTGCTTATCGAGTTATGTACAAAACTTTTTCCATGTTAAGTCAAAACTGTCTTTCGAGTTGAGTTATTAATTGCATACTTATTTCACTCCGAGACAGGAGTTTCATAATGGAACCATCACGTATGGGTTCTAGCTTTTCCAATTTTATGAAAAGAAATGCTGCCAAAATTTTTCAAAATTCAAAAGTTATGAGTATATTGTCAACTTAGAAGGAAATTTGTTCACGTTACATCGTTATCTAAGTGTTGTGATTATCTTACGTGGCTCTTGGATTGATTTATCATGTGTAGTATATGTGATGATGAATTTATCTTAGGCGATTGTTTTCGGATATTATTCTGTTGTCTAACACTAACGAGCTAATCACCACGTGGCTTTTGTTGGTTTATGAATCATTTCAGGTCTCGATATGGCAAAGAAATCAACACCTAGACACGAATTGATTCAAGGAGATGAAAGAGTGATCGCTAAGACAAACCATAGGATAGATCTTGACTCAATCACATGTCATGATACTTGTGAAATCATTCTGGAAATACTTAAGAGACACTTCATTCACAACCTCCTCACCATCACTACTGAAGTACCTGAAGTCTACTTAACATAGTTTTGGGAGAGTACTGAAATCAGCAAAGATGAAAAGTCACTGGGGATCACTCTTGATCATAAACTTGAGGTGTTTAATGTACAAACTCTCCGTAATGTTCTCGGTTTGCCGAATCTCAAGAAATTCTCTCATATGCCGTCATTATCAGATGTTATCAAACTTCTTCGGGAACTGCAGTATGATGAATCAGTAATCCAACTCAGAAACATATCCCACGTTGACAGGAAATACATTCCACAACCCTGGCTCACACTTTACTCAATTCTCGCCAACAGTTTAACGGGCAGAGAAACTGGACATGAACATCCTACTCTAGAAACGATGCAGATCTTCTGGGGGGTTGTCAAACAAGCTCAAATAGACTATGCTCAACTAATTTGGGTGGAGATGGTTAATCACGCAAAACAGTTTCTCAAATCATCTACCTCGAGAATTCCATTCTACAGATTCACAAAGTGTCTCATTGCTCATTTCATGGAGAAACACCCTGATATTGATCGTAGATCGGAAGACAAGAAACACACCCCTTCTGTGGATCATAAATACTCTAAAACCAGGATTCAGAAGACAAACACTGAAAAACAAGGAATGAGAATTCCCGATAATCTTATACCTGATGATGTTCGTGACTCTGAGGCATACATTTTGTATGATGAAGCTCAGAAAATTGGTAAAGTAGGTTTGACTCAGACGAAGAGAATGAAAACTTCTAAAAAGAAAACTTCAACAGCATCTACAATCAAAACCATTCCCAAATCAAGAACCAAAAAGGTCACAAGAGAGCTGAAGAAGAAAGTGACAACTCTTCAAGATGAACCTACAGATGATGAAGGAAATGCTCAACGGGAAACAGAAACTGAGAAACTCGCAAAGTCTTCAAGCAAGAAGGCAGATAAAGGAAAAGCTGTAATAACTCAAGAAGAATCAGTAACCTCACCGATGTCTGAATCCGAAGAAGATGCATGAACAAATGCAACTAACCATAAGGAAAAGCAAAGAATCGGAAGCAGAAAGAATTGCAAAAGTTACTAAGAAAGGTGAAGGTTCTGGAACTCAAGAGCCGGTAAGCCCAACTCCAGAATCAGTAAGAGATGATCAAACATCAGAAGAAACGCATTCACAAACCGAATCATCCTCTGAACAAGGTGATGATAACTCTGAAGATGAAGCTGAGTCATCAAGTTCTGATCAAAATGAATCACTCGATAAACCGGCTGAAACTGAAGTTAAAGACAAAGACGATGAGGAATCCGAGAATGAAAAGAGTAGCGATGAGGAAGACAAATCGGAAAGTGAAGAAGTTAATGATGAAGAAGAAGTTAATGATGAAGAAGAAGTGAATGATGAAGAAGAAGTAAATGATGAAGATGATGAGGAGTCGGATGGTGAGAAAAAGGATGAGCTACTTGAAACCAGTCAAGATACCCCTATTGACATTGTAGGAGTTGATGAAGGACAACCAACAGTGCAACCACAACAACAACCTTTATCACAACCTCAAAGTCATCCGCTGCAAATCCCTAACACAACTGTGGTTCACTCAAGCCTGTTGAAATCACTACGTGATCAATACAACGCGCTCCAGTTACAAGTTAATGAACAAAAGCTTGAGATTGAAGCATTCAAAACTTATAAAGTTGATGAAGCAGTTGAGGAGCAGGTGAAACAGAGGTTACCTGGGGAAGTTCAGAAGTATGTTCAGAAGGAACTTCCTTCTGCTGTGAGACATTATGTCAACAGGAATCTTGCAGAGCTCGTGTCTAACAGGTTTCAAACTACACCAATCACTGTTCAGACTATACCTCCAAAACCTTCCATAAGTGATCTCAAAGGTAAATTACTGGAAGCTATTGTGAATGATCCGGAAGAAAATGATCTACGCAAGGCACTTATCAAGTCTATAAAGAAAGCAGAAAAGAAAAGCGAATCCTGCAAAAAGACTACTGCCACTAAGCGTCGACATGATGATTCCGACCCTGACGATCAGCCACAACCTGACAAGAGGAAGAAAGTGTCCGGTTCCACCTCCTGTGCTCCTACCAAAATCACAACCGCTAATGTTTCTGCTGATCCAAACCCTCCACAATCTACTGAAGAACCTCACCCCTCACAAACTACTGATGATGCTGATGTCAATGTGGATGAAATCCCTCCAATGATCACCGAAACCATCTCGGAACCACCCAAGGATGCTCAGTTAATTCCTGCTCCTGAATGGATTAACCCTGATGCTCCCTCCTTTAATTGGTTTGATGAAATGGTTGATGCTTACCCTGATGACCCTCAAGCTGAAGAAATGACTGAAGGATCAATTATAGGCTTCACAAAAAGAATTAAAAAGGTGATGCAGACTCAAAGACTTCAGCTGTCTGATTTAGTTAAGATTCGCAAAGCAAGGTTCACCGAGTTCAAGACATGCACTACATCTGAACTTGAGTTTGAATACAACGTGGAGGAGGTTGCAAGAGCTTTGTCCGAAAACATTACTTGGGAAAAGAGACCGTCTTGGGATAAACTCTATCATGGCACGGAACCCCTCGTTGATGAATTCCAATATCAAGACTTCTCACAACCATTACCTCTTGTTGGTCCTCCAAGTGATCCTAAGCTCCCTAAGCATTACTTTTTCAATAAATACCTTCTCTATCTTATTCATGGGAACACGAATCCGAATCACCGTTATGCAACATCTCTCACCAAATTCAGGGCCGCCTCATATCCTCTGGAAACTCTCGAAGATCAAATGAGAGGCTTGCATTCCACCTCTATCTCCAAATATAATCATGAAGCTGCATTATGTACTCTTCCGTGGCCAGAGATGCGTAAATGGTTCTACAAATACAAGCTGACTTTCCGATCCAATCACAGAGTCTTCTCGAATCTTCGCATTCTTGCCATCACAACTGTCCCGAGTACCGAAAAGAGATATGGATATAACTTTCTTGATAAAATTGAGGTCCGTCAAAGTGATGATCAAATTTACACATTCAGTGAAGCTGGCTATCATCGCTTGAACCTCAATGACATTGCTGACATATACTTGCGCAAGGTTCAAGGCAAACTTCAAAACTTGTTCGGTAGCCTTCAGTATGACGTCATCAACTCCGTTTTTCTCTTCATGCGTCAAACCATTATCAAAGCAAGAGTCAAAGATGCACAACTCGGGGTCGAAAGTTACCAAATGTCACTCAACTTCACTGCTCCACAGTTATATCCTCCTAACATCCCGCATTTAAGACCTTTCATCTTCAACAATAAACCTTTTGGAGTGGTTTACCCGCACGACGATAGTTACCATTTCATGAAATACGAAGAGGTTCATAAGTTTGGGGATCAGACTATCAGATTTGTCAGAATTCAGCTGAATGATAAGCTCAAAGAGTATAATAGTGGGATTAAGGTGGGATGGAATAAAAGAGATGAGAAAGAAGCACTTAAGTTCCTGGCTAGGATTGATCAAAAGCTGAGGTTCAGGGAGCAGATACGAACTCTGGAGAGCTTAATTGGAGCAAGGGAACCTATTCAGAATATCCTCACTTACCGCCGTCCAGACACTCCTCGATTATGATCAGATTGGTATTCTATTAACTTGGTTTTATCATTATTTATTCTTCATCCATTACTGTGGTTTGTGCACACATAACAGTGTACAACCCGTACTTGTAATTAAAGGACCCTGAGGTACGCTTCAGTGCCTCAATCCTTACATAAGGAGCGAAGGCTTCTTACTTTTGAGTAGAATTAATCAAACATTTTCTGATTTTCATAATTCTGCTCAAAAGACAAGTATTTCACCTCAATGAGTATTCACTTGTTGAGGGGGAGCACTTGAAAACTCATCGTTTTGGAAAACAAAAGTTCTTGTTGATATCTCCCCATAAGACTCAAAAAGCATATTTTAATCAAATGTTTGTCAAAAACAACATCTTATATGCTATTTTTGAGGGGGAGAAAAGGAAAGTGATTAAAATATGAAAGTTAAAAGTTGCTAGAATGTCAAATCTCATGCGAGCTAGACTCAGATTCACCCAGGAATTGACGAAACATAAAAGTTAGTAAATTCGAAAAGACTTTTCCTCGACGGGTAATAACATCAAGTTAGTTACTAGAGCTAGTTGTCACCTAAAAGCTGACAATGGAACTCTTTAACTAGCCACGTAAGCGTGTCTCGAAAAGGAGTAGTCTTAGTAGAAATGTACCGTTTCGAGAAACTTTCTGTGAACTTGACCAGGCCGGGTAATAACTTCAAGCTAGTCTAACTAGTGATGTAAGCGTGTCTCGAATCGGTCTTGTTCACTGAAAGTGGATCAATTCAAAAGTGCTCGCTCCTCCTACATGTGCAAATTTATTAAATACATATGAGCACATGTGAAGGGGGAGCCCTTCATAAAGAAAACATAAAACTCTCAAAGTGTTAAACAAAATATTTGATAAACACAAACACTTTGAGAGATTTTCAAAGGTTTCAATGGCAATTATAGGATAGTCATGGAGTTATAAGGTGAATAAGGTTAGGAAATAACCGTCCTATGATCCGCCTAAGCCGGAGGGATCTACCCAAGGACATCACCAATAGTTAGAACTAGAAGTCCTTAGGTATGATACGAAAAAAAGGAGTAAAGAATGAAAGGAGAAAGAAGGGGTTGAAGAATTAAAAAGAAAAGTAATGAAAAGGGTGAAAAGAAATAGCCCTCCATGTGATTCAACCTTAGGGCAGACACCGGGTTCAACTCATATGCTACTAGTTATTGCTAAGGCAACAACGGTATTGAAGATTAAGTCATCATGGACCCAGTGACGCAATGCACTAAACCTTCTTAACCACTTAAGTTCTCTTAAAAGAGCTTGTTTCATTCTCACGGGGAACCAGTGTAATCTATCAACTTATCTCTTAGAGATAGTTGATATTGAAGCAGGAGACCCCTCCCTAGTCTCCGTATAGGAAACCTAAGTGAGCACTTATCGAGTCTAGAGCCATGAGATACATCAAAGATCTCTTAGGAACACTTAGTATTTCTACAACTGGTGTTCTACATCAATGGGCACCAGCTGTAAATTATCGAGTCTTTCGCAGATCTTAGCAATCTGCCATGAACGTTTATGAGAGAATTACATATGTATTTCTCAATGATTGAACGGAAATTCCTGCCAGGGTCAACATCATACAGCCCTGACAGCAGGTCACTTCGGTAACCCCACAAGGGTTACACTTAGTGTTCGTGGTGGTTCTTTAGCGATCTACAGTCGTGGAGTGATCCCCAGCGACTCACCCAGTCATTGAGCTACCTAGTAGGTCTCGTAAGCTCCTTCGGGAGTATCTGATATGGGAACGGCCTGGATAAAGATTAGAAGGAGTCTTCACACTATGCTGTTGACAAGCTCTAATTCCTTATCTGTAAGTACCGGTTGATTATTGCTAACTGCTTGCAGGTACATCTCCTCCATGATGGTAGATTCCAGCATGCTTATACATACATCTTGAAGCAAATGAACGCTCCCCCCAAGGATCTTAGCACCACAAAGTTCAAAGAAAGATTCTACGCCAAAAGGAAGAATCTGCAAAGTTTAAAGACTAAGGATTTGAGTGTACGCAAAGGAACTTCGTGATTTCATAAGTCAAAGTCCAAAGATGTATAAGCATGTTGGAATGGCGGACAACCACCACAGACACCGGAAGTGACGATCGGCAGACAACTTCATAACTTGATCACCATCACATCAACAAAGAACGAAGTACAAAGAACGATGAAAGATTATTCTTAGTATTTTTGAGGACGTCGACTACAAAGTCAAAGTATAGAAGAGGACGACGTCAAGCAACCTTTGATGACCGACCCTTAGGGGGAGATTGTTGGGAATAGACTTTATTATTTCAAGTGTCGGTCATTGAGTTTTGGTATAGGTTGCATTATTTAGTTATAACATTAGTTATTTTATTTATTTTGTAAGTTTTATGCTTAGTTCATAGGTTTGGATAAAGTCTAAGGGCTAAGTATGTCATATTGTCTAAGTTTAGAGAAGCCCTAATCCTTACCTATAAATACCTATGTATAACCTCATTTTGAGGTTGGTTGGTTCACTAGTAAGGTTATTAGTCTTTTATTTTCATTAGGTGTTCCTTCCACTCTCTCTCTCTACTTACTTTCTCTCTCTAGAATTCTTAAGTGATTATGTTGTAGAAATGGTGACCTAACAGAATCTGGTGCCGCTATAGCACCCATGAACACAATATCTCAACTTTTTATCATTTTGAAAACGTAAGATTTGGTTATCATTTTGAATGATTTGGTTTTCTTAGTGTAAGAAAGTTTGTTGCTAACCTTGGTAATTATGTTCAACGACAATGTCATATCTTGGTAATTGTATTTTTTATAAGCATACTAATTTGTTATTTATACCTTTTTTTGTAGTGGCTTAACAATTTACATTAGAAGAATGTGTATATTTTTTTTACCGTAACATAACTAAGATAATTGATTTGCACACTTTCAAAAATGATTGGGACAATCTATTTGTGCATTAAATACTTATACAATATTAATAATGTGCTTCAATTGTTTGTACATATGAGTGTCCCAATAACATTTTGTAGTGTGCAAATCACCTCCCCATAACGCATCCATTTTAGGCTCAATACTTTTATTATTAGTTCATATATAGGAAGAAAACCAGATTGGGATTGAATGTAGATGGCGAGTTATATTTCTGAATTTCCACTTCATGAGTGAATCGGTTGTTACGCGTATGACTTGTAAATATCTTGCCAACTAGAACAACTTCTTGTACAGTTACTCTTTGGTGAAAGATTTTTTTTCCCAATCCCACATCGATCAAGGAGAAGAAAGTTTGCTCACTAATATACTGTGGTGCACTGTGCATTTGCCTTATGTGAATTGAGATTTATATAATGTTGTTGGTGTTGAACTCAAGATGCTGTTCAAGGAAAAAAAAAAAAAAAAAAAAACAGCATTTTCAGTTAAAAGACCGTCAACTAATAAACATTTCAACTTTTTGTCAATCTCGATCATCTCGATCTCGTATATTTGAAAGTCTATCTTCAAGTAGGTTGATAGTTGTATGTTGCATACTTAGTCTTCAAGTAGGTTTGATAGTTGAACGTGTTGGATGTTACATACTTGTATAAGAAACGCATCAACAGGTAGTGAGTGCCGAGCGCGTGACGGGTAATGTATACATGTTTAGTGATATATATGTCATAACTTATGCGTCTTCTAATCAAGTTTGATTTTGAAAACATTAGAAAACATGTGTGCAAATGTTACGTTTCACAAACCTACCAGGTTACCCGCTGGCATGGACATGGGAAAAAAGTTGTACCCGCATGTGGTTGGCGGGCAGGTAACGGACAAGAAAAAAATCATAGGTGCCGGTGACGACTTAGTGGTACACGTGCCCATTGTCATAGGTGCCATCCCTACTTTTAATACACAGTTCAACATACAAAAATTTACCCCTTTCACATTTTAAAATTCCCACCTCTACTTGTGTGGCTGCAACATACGGTTGAAGACATCGAGCACCTGAAAAAGGGTCCAGTGTTATCAATTTTAGCTTAAATGAAAGTTGGACACTTTCATGGAGTACTAGTGGAGATGCTGGTAGGTGCAAATAATACAGAGATATAAAGTAGCCTTCAAAAGCAAGATATGTGGCATTAGCGACATCATTCAACCATGCTCCACTTAGATCAATAATGCATTGAAGTATCCAGATGGTACTTTTCCTTGTATTGATAACTTTTTTTTAAGTAATTCTGACATATGAAGTTATACAAGCAGTTTATATTAGCGATTAGTACACTAATACCTCTGATAGAAATGCATACAACATAAATAAAAAGTGGTGAAAATAGAACATTCATTGATCAAAAAGAGATGTGACATTACTTTACAGTTAGCAAAGTTGTTTATTCGGAAAAACTAATTACCAAACTGAACCTTATAGAGTTTATTTACGGGCAAGGTTATAAAAGGCGTAAGACTTACCGTGGCGGCATGGCCGCGCCTCAAGCCTTACACGCCTTGGCGGAGCCTTTGCGTTTCATAAGGCATCACTAAAGCGGCAAAAAAATATTTATAGATTTATGTATTTATAATTTTAAATCATATTACTCGTACTATATTAGACATTTAGACTACTGCTTACTATATAATTACGAGGCTCATATATCAAATAGCCCAAATTCTAAATATTAGTTCAAAATATTTCAAAATAAATAAATAATAATAATAATAATAATAATAATAATAATAATAATAATAATAATAATAATAATAATAATAATAATAATTAAAAAAAAAAAAAAAAAAAAAAAAAAAAAAAAAAAAAACTGGTTCCAAAAATGGCTCCACGCCTTACCAAAAGGCGCGCCTTTTCACGCCTTTTCTCGACTTATTTCACGCCTTTTTGAGCTACGCCTAGATCAGCTGCCAAGGTCCATTTCGTGGCGGCGAGGCCACGCCTCGCGCCTTGGTGGCGCCTTGGCGCGCCTTTTAGAACACTGTTTACGGGAATGAACTCTTTTTAGATACTTTACCAAAATAACCAAAATACGTCACAATCAACCTTTTTCATTTTCCATTCGCCCAAATCAATAAGTATTCGCCCACCCAAAATCTTTCACCCCAAACACATGCGAATTAAAAGTTTAGAAGAAGTCTAACATGTAGGTCAAGATATATAGATGATCTTTTGTGGGTTCTGTTGAAATTTTAGTCTCAATCAAGTGAGGTAGACATGATTTTATTAAAGTATATGTAATATGTGTATGTGACAAAAGAGATAGATAAAAGATTGTATAAATACACGTACTATTAACCCTTTTATTCCTTGGTCCAAAAATATAACATTTGCCAGATATACAAGAAAGGAACGTTTTACATAAAACTCATTACATGATGTATATCTTCTATTGTTGACCTCGCCCAAGATTTGTTGACCTCGCCCAAGACAAATTTATGTATATGTTCTATAGTAAAGTTTGTTGATCTCGCCCAAGACAAATTTTTACTCGCCCCTCACCCCACGATTACTTTTAACTCGCATGTATAACTTCCCAGACCTCCTAGGCCTCGCTCACGATTACTTTTAATTCGCGTGATAACTCGCCGAGACCTCCTAGGCCTCACCCACAATTACTAAGAATTGCTTTTAATTCGCGTGTATAACTCGCCCACACCTCCCAGATCTTCGCCCAAGACAATTACTCGCCCCTCACCTCACCTAGGCCTCGCCCTAAACCCTCACCTTGCACAGTACTCGCCTAAGCCTAGCCCATCTTTTGCCCGTAATTCTCAATTACATGAATATTGATAAGCCTCGCCCAGCGTTCGCGTATCACTACTTTTATACTTATACACGTGTAACATTAGAAACTAATCTAATAATAGATATAACGGATAATATTAAAAAGTTCAATTTGGATAATTTTGTGTGCGAGGTTTATATCCATAAACTAGTTATATAAACGGTTCATTTAAGTAATTTACTCTATTCATAAATCGATCGAGAACAAGTATGCTGATTTCTGGAATCGTGAGTAAAGAACAATTACTAAAACTTATATAAAAATACTATATCAAAGAACACATTCTATAGATGTTTAAGCATGTTACTCGTAAACAGCCGTTTTTTTTCCTATTAGTAGTTCTTTTCAACTATACCAACGGGCAACAGATACCATTTGTATCTATGTGGTTGCTTAAGCAACTAGCAAGGCACTAATTGTCGACTAGTATGAGTACTTAATTTATTTTCAAATGATTAATTTCTACCAAGACTAGAATATACATGGGACAAGCATTCCATTTAGAAAACCAATACTTTAACGCTTAAAGTTGATATTCGTCATCAGTTGAATGACTCATTATTCCTACTTTTTGACATTTCACAATATTCCGAAAACGTAACTTTCACCATAACATAAGCAAACATATCAATATAAAGAAACAATTAGAATATTGAATTCACTTGAATCTGATTAGCAAACCATATAAAAATAGTGACTATCTGCATTTTCCTAAAAACCACAAAAGCACTTTTGAAAAAGATACTTAAGAAACGCAATTTTGCAAACACATAGTCTGTTACTAAACACAAATACACAACACGTACAAACCTCAAAAACACAAAAAAAATACTCGAAATGCATATTTAGCGAACCATTTGAAAAAGTGATTATTTGCGTTTCCTAAAAACCAAAAAGCACATATGAAAAAGTACATAAGAAACAAACAATTTTGCAAACACATAATCTCTTACTAAACACAAATACACATATAGAAACCTCAAAAACATACCAAACAACATTACTTAATAAATCTATGTATTCTAATAAACACCACTTTTGTACCACCTCATGAAGCTAATAAAATTAAATGGGCTGATGTGTCCTTCCTTATTTAACCTCTTTTGTACAACTTTTCAATGCATTCATTTTTATACCGCTCCTCTTTAGCTTATTTTTGAAAACTATTGAAAGGCATTAAACACTTCATTCTTCCTCTATACTCTTTGATATAATCGGATTTCAATTTACAGTTTCAATTCACCATTTAATGTTAATTGATTCAATACAACTACACATATTCGCTATCAAAATCTTCAATTCAAAATTTCAATTCAATTCAATTCAAAATCTTCTTCAACAAGCCACTTCTTCTTCAACAAGCTACTTCTGTTTCAATTCAAAATCATCTCCATTCAGTTTCAATCGATTCAAGAAACTACACTTTCAACATCCCTAATATTTGAATCATGCAATGATTTGACTAATTCAAAACACAACATTCCTTCAATGTATCATCCCCTTCAACATTCGATATGTGCCAGTAACTATCGCATCTGTTGAAGGTTTTTTAAGGGATCGATTTAAATCCCATAGTATAGTTATTTTGATGTGTTGTTTTTTAAAAGTCATCCGACAGATTTATTAGTTGTGTATCTTTTTTTGTATGTTTAGGGCAAAAGGAATTATGAAATAGGTGCAATTTGGTTGTCCAACTGTTGTACAGAACTCATTTTCACTGGTAAGAATTTTATGTTGTTTGTGATTAGAATCTTCATTATGTTAATGATGTTTTGATTTGTGCTATGCTTGATATGCCTTTAATTTAGTATTGAATATTTGGATATGCAAAGATATTTATGATTGTCGATTGAAAGTAGCTATCTTTTTTAAAAATGTTGTCGTTGGAAGGGTGGTAATTTTGATTTGTGCAATGCTTGATATGCTTTTAATTTAGTATTGAATATTTGGATATGATTTATGAAGATGGAATTGAGGTATTGTAACCAAAACACCATAAAAAGGTTGTTTTTCACATATGCATTCTAATGGCCAAAATTAACACAATTAAAGGTTCGGTTAACCACAAAGTTATGGTTTATGTAAAAGTGCATAACTCCAGTGTAATACATATTTGGTATTGTGTTTTTGTCAACGTAGGTGTCAAACATATGTTGTTGATCAACGAATGGATATAATTGTTGATGAAGCAAATGGCATCGACATTGGAATTTCACAAAAAGAGGTATATGATGTAAGTTTTTTAAACTGTTACAACTCTATAACATTGGAATTTCAAGAAAAAAAATCTTCTTCGTAGATTGACAATATACATTTTCATTTCAATTTCCTATCAAATCTGATCCTTTTATATACTTGGTTAATAAGTCATTCACGTTGCGGTCCTACATTTTTTTAGTTACGCTACACTTATTTGATGATGACGATAAAGTATATAATAATCTAAGCTTCAATGCTAAGCATTTTAACGGAACATGTTACAGTACTCATTTGATTAGCTAAATTTTGATGTCTTGATTCGGTGCATTGACAACTTTGGCTATGGTTGTAATAAAAGCCCACTAAACAGTAACAATAACAAAGAACTTTTAGAGCACAATGGCAATAATAGTAACGATGGTCGTAATAGTGTAAGCTTTGTTGCTTTTTATATGTGTTTAGATAGCATTTGTTCATACATTTGATTGGAGGTTTTTATTGCTTGCAGTTCATGATTTTTAATGTGTCTTATTTAAAAACCTATGTTCTTATTAATTTTCTATTCAATGCTTAATTGTTGATACTTTCTCTTTTTCATAAAGAACTTAATGATAATGAGGCAAAGTTTCTAATAGTTTTGGAATTAAAATACCATCATTATACGAGCAACTATTATAAAGGTTTAGATATATTTGATATTCATGCTATGTAGTTAGTTGAATTTGAAATTGAGTCACTGGTGTTAAAAAAAAAGTTACATGTAGGTTTATCTCAACTGCATTCAATGACTAGATGATATTGAAAAGCTGAAAGAAACAACAGGTAAGTACAATCTCATAGAAATTTTTAATTTAGTATGCATCAGTGTGTCACTTAATTTGATTACTAACAAAATTAATTTGAACTATGCAGAACTAAAATCCATTGTGGCTGATGCGTTAATGAAAGAGGTAGAATGTCCAAATTGCACACTTCTTTTGAAGGTTTGCTTCTCTTGCCTTTTATTTGTTTTACTTTTGTGGCTATGCATCTGTAATAATATGCCGGTGATATGGGTGTTGCCACGAGGCCTATGTCGAATAAGAAGAATGTAGGAAATGTTGGTTTTACGTATTACAGATAGATAACTGATGCATTTATATTAACAATGTTTTGTTATATGTACATTACAATATTTTCGATCTTTTTTATTGCTCTAAACGGGTCTTTAAGTCTTTTTGTAATTTTTCTTCGGCTTGGAAGCGTACGGAATTAGATCATGGCCTACTATAAGCGGATGCAAAATATAAATTTGGAAATGGCCTTGCTCTAAAACGTCCAATGTGATTGATGACGGCACGCCTTTCTGACCCTCTCTCCATTACATAAACTCAATTTACAAAAGGTGTACACCACACCTATCCATACAAAGTTTATTATAGAAGAGTGTTATCACTTATCAGTTGTTTCTTACACCTTAAAATTGTATTGTTGTTTTAAGAAACATGTGGTTGTTCATTTAGATCACAAATTAGAAACCAATGGTCAACTTTTGGAAAATATCGAATTATGACTCATTTGTCTAATTTTCTTTTGTGTAGTTTGTGATTCTCGACCGGTCTCGGGTTGTCTACCAGGTTTAGTTTATGCTCTTAAAGTGTCAATTTCCCCAGGTTTAAGAAGTTTAAAAAATTTAAATCGTGATCCAACGCTATAAAGACTTAGGTTAGATGGGTTCTGAGCTATCGGGTTACGGGTTGGTCGGGTTACAAGTTTGATCAAGCAGTCCCAAACATGTGAAAAAATAGCCAAAACCATCAATAATGTAGACATATCTGATCCATACAACTCTTTTTCATATCCATTTCTAATAGGGTATTTTTTGTAGGACCTTAGATATACCAACTTTATCACAAATATAGAAGATTAGAAGAAGAAAGATGGTGACTTGGTGAGAGTATATGGATTGTATATGTGTAACTAGAGAGATGGAAAAATGAGAGAATATTATTAAGAAACACACACACTTACACACACCTCAAATGAGCCTTTGAGGTGTTTATATAGTTCTTAACATGAGATGCCCTATGGGCTTTCTATGGGCTTGGGCTTGGACTTGGTTACATGGTTGGATAACTAGGCTTATGAAACATAGCATATAACATATTAGCTTGCCAAGTCCAAGGCCCAATGACTAAACTATTACTAATCTTAACACACGACACAAAGTTACAATATGAGAATGACCATCACTTCATAATACATATTTTTAATGCTAACAATCTCCCCCTAAGGGGTGGTCATTCGAATGATGCTCCACGTGAGTGGGTCTTCCGTGTTCTTTGTCTTTAACTTTGTGTGTCGTTGTAGAATAGTCTTTAGTCTTTGTTCCTTCATGCTTTGTGATCTTCAATAACTGATTTTTCATCGTTCTTTGTTCCTTTGTGATGTGGAGTTATCTGCCTTTCGTCACTTCTGCGTCTGTGGTGGTTGTTTGCTATTCCAGCATGCTCATACATCTTTGGACTTTGATATTCATATGCACGTAGTTCCCTTTCTTTCACTTTGATCTTTAGTCTTTATACTTTGTAGATTCTTCTTTTTGGCGTAGAATCTTTCTTTGAACTTTGTGTTGTATAGATCTTTGAGGGAGCTTACTTTAACTTCCAGATGTATGTATGAGCATGTGGAATCTGTCGCCATGGAGATGATGTGTCCCTGCATATAAACAGTTAGCAATAAAACAACCGGTACTTACAGATAAGAATTAGAGATCGTCAACAGCATAGTGTGAAGACTCCTTCTAACCCTTACCATGGCCGTTCCCATATCAGATACTCTCGAGAGAGCTTACAAGACCTACTTAGTAGCTCAATGACTGGGTGAGTCGCTGGGGATCACTCCACGACTGTAGACCGTTTGAAACCACCGCGAACACTAAGCGTAACCCATAAAGAATTACCGAAGTGACCTGCTGTCAGGGCTGCTTGATGTTGACCCTGGCAGGAATTTCCATTCAATCATTGAGAATCACAAAAATGAATCCTCTCATAAATGTTCTGGCAAATTGCTAAGATCTGCGTAGGACTCTTAAGTTTACATCTGGCATCCTTATTGTTGGACCACCAGTGTAGAAGTATCATGTGTTCCTATGAGATCTTTTGATGAATCTCGGGGCTCTAGACTCGATAAGTGCACATTTGGTTTCCTATGCGGAGATTAGGGAGAGGTCTCCTGCTTCAATATCAACCATCTCTAAGAGACAGGTCGATAGATTACACCGGTTCCCCGTGAGAATGAAACAAGCTCTTTTAAGAGAACTTGAGTGGTTAAGAAGGTTTAGTGCATTGCGTCACTGGGTCCATGACGTCTTTATCTTCAATACCGGTGTCACCTTAGTAACAACCAGTAGCATATGAGTTGAACCCGGTGTCTGCCCTAAGGTTGAACATTTGGAGGGCTATTTCTTTTCACCCTTTTTCATAACTTTTCTTTTTAATTCTTCAACCCCTTCTTTCTCCTTTCTCATTTTCTCCTTTTTTCAATCATACCTAAGGACTTCTAATTCTAATCTATTGGATTTGTCCTTGGGTAAATCCCTCCGGCTCTGGCGGATCATAGGACGGTTTTTTCTAACCTTAGTCACCTTATATCTCCATGACTATCCTATAATTGCCATGAAACCATTTATTGAAAATCTCTCAAAGTGTTTATAATAATAAAACACATTGTTGCTACCACTTTGAGAGTTTTGCATTTCATTTGAAGGACTCCCCCTTCACATGTGCTCATGAATATTTAAGAAATTTGCACATGCGGGAGGAGTTTGCACTTTTGAATTGATCCACTTTCAGCGAACATGACCGATTCGAGACACGCTTACATCACTAGTTAGACTAGCTTGAAGTTATTACCCGTCCTGGTCAAGTCCATAGAGAGTCTCTCGATACGGTACATTCTACTCAGACAAGTCCTATTCGAGACACGCTTACATCACTAGTTAGACTAGCTTGAAATTATTACCCGTCCAGGACAAGTCCTTTCGATTACTGACAATTTAAGCTTCGTCAATTCATTGGTAATATCTGAGTCGAGCTCTTTTGAGATTCAGTCACAAACTTTAAACATCTTTGATCACATTTTAATCATGTCTTCTCCCCCTCAAAAATAGCATTTCGTGATATTTTTGATATCAACAGATTAAGAAAAAGCTTTTGGAGAGAAAGACAGATTCTGCATGAATTTGGAACATTTTTTCTTTTTATACTCCCCCTTAATGATAGCATATTTAAAATTTATTAAGGGTTTTGAGGGAGTTATCTTGAGCACTAATTTTTAGAGATTTAAAGAAATCTTTTGAACAATCTTGAAAAAGTGCTCAAGAATTTTGTTGGAAAACGAGTTTATGCTTGAAATCTTTTTCGTTTGTTTAGACTCGAACTTTTTGACAAAGAGTTCGTCATTGAACGTACGAGTCCTTGATTTGAAAATAATCAGAAGTCGTCATAGAAGTACGGGTTTCGTACTGATGTATACGAAAGCCATTGCGAAGAAAATTTTGAGAAACGACATGTTTTAGAAAAACATTAAAAAGAACTCCCGCTCAAGCATCTGTACATGTCCGTATCATTGTTGAATGACATTTCTAGAAACGTACAGAATATTGATTTATACAAGAGACATGTCGTGAGAAGAATATTTTTTGGATTTTTGATTTTATATTGTTTTTGTATTTTTTGAAAATTTTATATTTTTGTATTTTGTTTTTGTTGGTTTTTCAAATTTTGTATTTTGTTTTTCAAAAATATTTACAGCGAAGCGATTTTGAAAACATTTTTCAAGAAGATTCGAGAAGACGTTCTAGCTCCTCAGGAGTTAGGCTTCGCATGCCAATTCGTCGAACTAAATAGTCAAGCCGTTCTTTTGGAAGGGCTTTAGTAAATAGATCGGCGAGTTGATAATCAGTCTTAACGAAAAATAATTCAACAGTACCCTCTTCCACGTGTTCTTTGATGAAATGGTAGCGGACTTTGATATGCTTCGTCTTAGAGTGATGTACGGGATTGCACGAGATGGCTATGGCACTTTTTGAGTCACAATACATAGGTATTCTGTCAAAAGTAAAGCCATAATCTGTGAGCTGTGTCCGCATCCAAAGAACTTGGGCACAACACGCAGATAGAGACACATACTCGGCTTCAGCGGTTGAAAGTGCAGTACAATCCTGTTTCTTTGAAGACCAGCTTACAAGCTTTTCACCCAAAAATTGTGCTCCACCTGATGTACTCTTTGCTGTAACTTGATCACCAGCATGGTCTGCATCTGAAAATGCTGTTAGATTAAACCCTGAATCCTTCGGATACCAAAGTCCCAAGTTAATGGTGCTTCGTAGGTACCGAAAGATCCGTTTAACCTCTTTGAGGTGAAGTTCGGTAGGCTTTGCCTGAAACCGTGCTAACAAACAAACAACAAATTGAATATCGGGACGGCTAGAAGTTAGGTACATGAGAGAGCCGATCATGCTCTGATATTTCTTCGGATCAATGGGTTTCCCAAACAAATCAGCACCTATTTTTGGTGAAGTGACCATTGGTGTACCAACAGAATCACAATTTTCCATTCCATGTTTTTTCAAAATCTCTATAGTATATTTAGCTTGATTGATAAAAATACCACGAGGGGATTGATGTATTTGTAAACCAAGAAAGAATTTTAGTTCCCCCATCATGGACATTTCAAATTTGCTTTTCATGAGATTTTCAAAATGTTTTGAATGGTTAGGATTGGTTGATCCAAAAATAATGTTGTCCACGTAAATTTGAACGATCAAAATGTCATCTTTAAACTTTTTGATAAACAAGGTGTCATCAACCGTTCCTTTTGTGAAATTGTTTTTGAGCAAAAAAGATGATAGTTCGTCATACCACGCTCTTGGAGCTTGTTTTAAACCATAAATTGCTTTCTTAAGCTTGTAGACGTAGTCTGGATGATCTTTGTCAATGAATCCCTCTGGCTGACTCACATACACTACTTCTTTCAGAGTTCCATTTAAGAAAGCAGTCTTAATATCCATCTGATAGACTGTGATGTTTTTGTGAGCTGCATAGGCTAAGAAAATCCGGACTGCTTCAAGTCTAGCTACAGGCGCGAATGATTCCTCGAAATCTATCCCTTCTTCTTGTGGATAACCTTTAGCCACGAGACGAGCTTTGTTGCGAATAACAGTCATTTCCTCATCCAGTTTGTTCTTCCACAACCACTTGAGATCAAGAACACGTTTATCAAGTGGTCGTTCAACAAGTTCCCAACTGTCATGTAACAGGTATTGAAGAAATTCCTCCTGCATCGCTTCAATCCATGGGTTTTCTGCCATTGCTTCCCGAATGTTCTTAGGTACTTTGGTGCTTATTGAGCAAATGTAAATGCATAATTCGAGATCGGTGGCAAGTTGTCTCCTCGTCTGAACTGGCATTGAGGGATCACCAATAACATGTACTAACGGATGGTCTTTTGTCCATTGAAACGTAGAAGGGTACCTTGGGTGTAACGAATGTGTATTAGATGGTTCTTGTAACCTTGAAGAAGATTCAGCAGAGTCTGTTGCAAACGGGTTTTCAAATATTTCTTCTTCTTTTAACGCATCATTGTTTGAATTATTTGTTGGTTCTTCTTGAAAATTTGTGTTTTCGTTTTGCTCATCAACTCTTGGTATTTCAGTGTCAAGTACTGGAGTTGCTTGAGTAGATGTAGATGATGTTGATGTAGTTGGTGCTTCAGCTTCGATTGTGGTTGATGCATCCTGTGGTGGTGGTGGTGGTTGATGGTTTTGAGCGGGTGCAGCGGAATGTTGTTGAGATGCATTTGTCGAAGGTCCACCATAATATTCATCAAACATTAACTCGAAGAAATTTTCCAGTTCTTGTTCTGAAGGTTTATCCGTGTTTGTTGACTTAGCTCCTTGAGGTACGAGTCCTGAACTGATGTGTCCAGAAGTCTGCTGGTTTGGTGCGGGTCCTAATCCGTTTTGATTAGAAGCCATCGGATTAAGCGCGGGTTATAGAGCGTATCTCTCAGAAGCCATTTGTGAAATCTCGTCAAACTTCACATTCATCGTCTCCATTATCTTTTTCGTTCTTCTATTATACACCCTGAATGCCCTCGAGTTTTCGGAATATCCAATGAAGATTCCAATATCACCCTTAGCTTTTAACTTCCCTAGATCTTCTCTGTCATTCGTCGGATAGCACAAAGCGCCAAACACGTGAAGGTAAGAGATGTCAGGTTTCCGGTTGTTCACTAGCTCATATGGGGTTTTATTGAATCTCGGATGGACTAGGGATCGGTTTTGAGTAAAACAAGCAGTGGCTACAGCATCAGCCCATAAGAATAGAGGTGCACTAGAAAAAATCAGCATTGTGCGAGCAGCTTCCACAAGAGTTCTATTTCTTCTTTCAACTACCCCATTCTGCTGTGGAGTTCTAACAACTGATGTTTGATGTGTGATTCCAACATCTTCAAGGTAAGTTCTTAACTCCTGGTTTGTAAATTCTGTGCCATTGTCTGTTCTTATAATCCTTACTCGAGCTTGAAGTAGAACTTGAATACGCTTCAGAAAGGTGATGATGTTGCCTGGTGCTTCGTCTTTTGATCTCAAAAACTTAACCCAAGTGTATCTTGAATAATCATCAACAATAACAAGAATATACTTCTTCCCATTAATGCTTTCAACTCTCATTGGGCCACATAAGTCCATGTGCAACATATGTAACCTTGCTTCCGAACTAGGTACGGTTTTGGGTTTATATGATGCTCTTTTACTTTTTCCTTGTTCGCATGATGGACATAGGTGTTCCTTGGTGTATTTGAACTTAGGAAGTCCGGTGACGATGTTGTCTTTGGCTAACTTGTTGATGGTGTCGAAATTGAGATGGGATAAGCGTCTATGCCACAGCCAGGACTTAGTTTCGGTTGCCCTTGTCATAAGACAAATTGGTGATGTAGAAGCCATTTGGTTGATGTCGATAGCATACAAATTTGTACCACGATTACCAGTTAAGAGATCATCACCAACCAAATTTCTAATAAAAACTGTGTTTCTCCTGAATGCAACTTCTAAATCTGCATCACAAAACTGCCCAACTGAAAACAAGTTGTGTCCCAACCCTTCGACGTAGTAAACTCGAGTGATCAAAAAATTCCCAAACTGAAGATCTCCATAACCCTGAATAGCTGCTACATGATCATTTCCAAATCGTACAGTTCCCATGAATTTCCAGACGAAATTGATCAGCAGCTTTAAATTCCCGGTCATGTGCTTGAAGCAACCCGAGTCGACGATCCAAAGACATATTTCGATAACCTGCCAAGAACAGAAGAGTTTGTATTTGGAAACCGTGTTGAATTAGGTTCCATGGGGTTAGGAGTAAAAGCAGAATCACACTCACAGACAGTTGCTACTTGTTTAGCTTGAGTTATTTCTAATTTGCCGTCCTTAAGAGTGAACTCTCTACCCGTCGGAATCCACATACAAAACTTAAGATAGTTCCTAGGCATTCGACTAATAGTGGTAGTCCTAAATCGTGCAACTAATCGTTCTAAAGATTTGGATCTAGCACTAGGTCTTTTTGGAACATTCTTCTGTTCAGGCGTAACATCCACATTCTTAGAAACACAATCATCATGAACATCATTAATTAAACATTTCTTGCATATTAAACAAACAGAGTCATTACATGCATTAGAAATAGTACGTTCGACATTACATTCAGATGAAACATGTCTCTTATTACAAAGCGATAAATTCCTAAGGTGTTCTTCTACTTCTTCAACTTTATTCTTGCTACTACTCTTAGAGACAGGCGAGACTCTATTGTTCCTTGTATTGCTCTTAGGCTTTAGTCTGCTGCTCCTAGAGGTGCTTTCTAATCCTGTAGAAGGTAAGGCACACACATTAGGATTTATATTGTTGTCCTTTTTAGCATCCCTAGATTCTTTAGAATTAGCCTTAATGCACTTATCATTTGTCTTAGATGTTGAGGCAAACGCACTAGTGGGACTAATCCTAAAAAGGCCAGGTGCTAACACTTTAGGAGTTTGGACAACCGCTTTTCCTTTATCAACAATCTTATCATTTTCACTTTTCTTGGGCAAGGGTGTAGAGTGACTGGTTTTGTCAAATCCTTTTTCTCATCGACTTTTGGAGCAAACCGTGAAATTGACATCTTTGATTTTTGAACCGTGTTTGAAACATTTGGTTTCTCCGAAGTCGACGGTTTTGCAAACTTAGTTTCCTCACCCTTTCCTTTTTGACTTTCAAGCTGAGTCCTCAAAAGATCATTTTGCTCTTTCATGTTCTTTAAGGCACGCTCATATGACAATTTGTCATACTTGCATTCTTCCTTTTTTCGATCAAGTTGTTTAAAATATGACACATTTTCTTTTTCAAGCTTTATAAGAGTATTTTCATATTTTGAAACAATTTCGGAGGTCTCATCTCTCAGTCTTTCATCGTCTTGAACAGAATATGTTTGTAAAATGATGGACATGATGTTAGTGGTCATAACAGCTTCGAAGAGAGAATCATTTAGGTTTTCCAAAACATTCATGTTTTCACGAGCATCATTAGCTTCGGTTACCAGGGATTTGTGGTCCTTGACAAAGTCGGCCGTTTCTTTTAAGAAAACTAGTTCAAAATTTTTTACACTCGCGCTGATGTTATTCAGTGGAATAGTAATTTTGTTTTGAAACACCTTTTGCTGTTCGATGTGAAAACTAGAATGCCAGTTGTTAATATCGATGGAAGTTTTGGATTTAACAATGTTTTGAAGTTCTTTAATTCTCATTTTAACGTCATCGAGAATGTTTCTAGCCTCACTTGTTTTAAAAGTGTTGTTAGAGGACATTTGTTATAATTTTGAAAGAGATTTGGAAACAACTTTCTTTTTAGACAAGAATTTCACAAATGGTCGTTTAATGGAAAACACAGACGGTTCTGTTTGTGGAACAAAAGTGATTCCCGAAAGTTTGTTCAATTTGTTGTAATCAATGGGTTTCAAATCCTTTTGTTTCATTTTATTAATGCTCTCTTCGACATGTTCAATCGTTAGCACAGAATCCCGAACGACGGGAGGATCATGTTTGGTGTAAATCACATTACCATTGTACAAAACATTTTGTTCTTGCTGAGCTTTCTTGAGATTACAAGGGGTGTTGTTACCAAGAGCCATTTTATGTTTCGTATGGTAAATCGGATTAATTTGATTTGAAATCATTTTCATTGTTTGACTCGACTGACCTGACTTAACCACTAATTCCTCTAAATAAGCAATCATGTGTTCTGACTCTACGATTTCTTCCAAAAGTTTGTCTTCTTTCTTTGCAAAATCCTTTTTCAACTCATCCATTTCTTTTTCAAGATTGGAATAAGCTGTTTTTTGTTTAGAAAGTTGGTTTTGTAAATCAGAAATTTCCGTGTTTAAAGATTTTATCTTTTTGAAAGAATTAACATCAAGTGTGTCAAACTTGAGTTGCAATTGTTGTTTCTCTGAAACGGAATTTTGATAACCAGTTTCTAATTCAGACAATCTTTTGGTATGAAATTCAAAAGCTTTAACAGTTGATTTGTAACTCTCAAGCTCAGCGGTCAATTTAACATTTGCGGCCTTAACATCGCGATTGACCTTTTGCACATTCTCAATTTCAATACGACAGTTATTCAATAATGATTCAAATAAAGCACGTGTTTCCTCATCATTCTCAGCATGCTGTGAAACGAAGCCTCCATTATGATTCACATCTGGAGTTGCGGAAGGAGTATTGCTACTACTTGGCGTGTCCAGGTATGTATCATAAGTGGTTGCTTGCTTCTCAAAATGTTGTTCCTCATGAGGAGACATATCAAATATATCATTATTGTGACATGTGTTGAAGTTAGATACCTCAGATGGTGCATTGGTGTCATAAACAAGAAGTGTGTCAGAATCCGTGTCATACTTAGCTTCCTGAAGATTTGCCATGAATATGCAGTTCGCATCGATATCTTCTCTATCTTCCATGTCATCCATAAGAGCCATAAAGTCATTCTCCTCTGCATTCAACTGAAATCCTGCCTCTGCCTTTTGTGCCAACATCACTGCTTTCTGCAAATACGCTAGATCTTTCTTGTTTGGCTTAGTAGGACAGTTCCTTGCCATATGACCTACACCCTGACAGTTGAAACACTTTACCGGATTACCCTGATTCACATTTCCCAAATTCCCAACTACTGGAGCTGCAACGTTCCTATTCTGATTACCCATTGCCTGATTACCAACATTCTGACCCCTCTGATTTCCAACAAACTGACCCAACTGATTCCCTGCATACTGACCATACTGATTTCCTGCATTCTGATTCCCTGCATTCAGCATAATCTGATTCCCCATGTTAATTCCAGTAGCATATCCTTGCTGATTCCCATAAACATCAACCATTTGGCCTCCGTTGCCCATATTGAAACTCGGCTGAGCAATCTGCTTATTACGAGTATTCGATGAAATCCTTTGGTTGTTGTTTGTTGGTGTAGAATAGCGTCCTTGGAATGCCTTTGACAGAAAAGCAAACGCTTGAGTCAATGCTGCAGCAGCTTCATCATTGTCAGTGAATTCTGGTTCTTGGAATTGTGGGTATGTCTGTTGTGGAATAACTTCTTGTTGTTGTGGGTAGAATTGTTGTTGGTAGACCGGTGTTGGTTGTTGAATGCATGATGGTTGCATGTAGTTGTGAATGGATGATGATGGTTGTTGAGTGTTCACTTGTAATGGTGTTGGTGTATTAGCAATTAGTGCGAGAGGATCATGATTCTTTGCCAATCTTTCTTTCCTTACTTCATTAGCCTCAGCTTGGTTTTGCTTCAAAAAGTCATAGAGTTGATCATAGTTCACCTTATGTAAATCCTTTGTTTGATTGACAATTGTAACATAACGACCCCATTCTTCTGGAAGGTTATTGATGAATTTGATGTTTGTTGCAATTGTTCGAGGTGTCAACTTGTTTCTGATTAACTCATTCATCAACGTGCAAAACCTTGTGTAGTATGACTCAATCTGTTCACCTTTAGTGGATGTGAAGTTCTCCCATTCAGTAAGAAGTTTGTTCTCAATGTCTTGTTGTCCAATCTCTGTACCATGACAAATCCTTCTAACACGTTCCCACATAGCATGAGCAGTTTCACAACTGTCGACCACAGCAAAGATCTCCCGAGGTAATCCAAGTTGGATTAGATGCATTGCCATATCATCAGCTTTGATCTGCGCCTTGTCTTCATCAGTGTAATCTTCTTCTGTTTGTAAACGCATGTATGGTTCAGTAGGATTTGTTGAGTTTGGATCACCGGCAACTTGAACTTGTCTTGGCTGAAATGGACCTTTTTCTATGGATTTGATCATTAATTTTCCATTATCTTTAGTTTTGATGTAACGAAGCATGCGGCTTGTCCATGGGAGATATCCACCTTTTTCAAGCATAGGAGGTCGGTTTTCCGCACCGGCTGCATGAATGTCTTGCTGAGATGCCATTGATGAAGTGTAGATGGATAAAGTTGATACTTGGATCGTTCCAACGAAATAGGAGTAGAGTTTAGAGTGAGTTGATGCAAGTTTTTATGGTGAAAATTTTGACTGAAAACCTTAAAACCTCAATAACTTCTTCTCGGAGCGTTTTTAGGCCTCGAAACTTCGCCTAAATCGATAAATCATTTAGCGTGTCGTTCTCCTCTGTCTGACGGTCGTTTTGACAGCTGATTCGTCGAAAACGGAGTTACGGTTCAAAAGTTATGGCCGTTTGAAGTTTGGTCGTCAAAAACCTCACTTTTGTCAAAATTCTTGAAACTTTGCTGTGTTCTCGATAATTTACCCAAGTTCTCGAAAATTTTTCAAGTTCTCGATAAATTCACCCAAGTTCTCGATAAGTTACACTAGTTCTCGAAAAAATTATCCAAGTTTCTCGATAAATTCAGGTTCTCGAAAAATTTTCCAAGTTTGCGAAAATTTTTCAAGTTCTCGAAATTTTCCAAGTTTGCGAAAATTATCAAGTTTCTCGAAAATTTTTCAAGTTTGCGAAAATTATCAAGTTTCTCGAAAATTTTTCAAGATCTCGAAAATTATCACTTATCGAGAAAGTCCAAACTTATCTAAATTATACAATTTAAAAAAGTATCCCAAGTCGAAGTGTTTTTTTCTAACTTATACAAGGAAGAAAAACACCGAGTAAACCACGGAATCGTCTGAAGATACTTGTTGAAAAATTCTCGATAAAAGGTGTTTTAAACTTCTCGATATATGGCACAAAATTCGTGTAACAAAAAAGCACTCCAAAATTAAGTTTGTGTTCCAAGATACTTGTACTTCTATGCATAAAATCACCAAAACTTGAAGAAAGTTCCAAACTTGATGATTTTTTATAAAAAATCTTGAGATCTCGAAAACAAGTACAATACCAAAGTTCGAATTTTTAAGCTAGAAATTTTCAAAAAGATTGAAACTTTCTTGTTAGATAAGGTTTATAACACTAGTTTGTAATCAAAAAAGTGTGAAAAACCAAAAAAAACAAGAAAAGTAAGAATTTTTTTGAAAAAAAACGTGTTGAAAGCTAAAAAAAACGAAAAACACAAACACCCAACACTCCTAAATCATTGTTAAGCGATTGATACCACTTGTAGAACCTTAGATATACCAACTTTATCACAAATATAGAAGATTAGAAGAAGAAAGATGGTGACTTGGTGAGAGTATATGGATTGTATATGTGTAACTAGAGAGATGGAAAAATGAGAGAATATTATTAAGAAACACACACACTTACACACACAAGCACACACCTCAAATGAGCCTTTGAGGTGTTTATATAGTTCTTAACATGAGATGCCCTATGGGCTTTCTATGGGCTTGGACTTGGACTTGGTTACATGGTTGGATAACTAGGCTTATGAAACATAGCATATAACATATTAGCTTGCCAAGTCCAAGGCCCAATGACTAAACTATTACTAATCTTAACACACGACACAAAGTTACAATATGAGAATGACCATCACTTCATAATACATATTTTTAATGCTAACATTTTTTCTCCGGCTAAAAGTGACAATAACCTCAACTTATTCTTGCAGGCAGCAACATATAACTGAAAAAGAAAAGCTAAATGAAAGGTTCGCCAAATTGTCCAGTGGAGTCGCTATTATATAAGTGATTTTTAGCTACTAGAGCTCACTAAGTATCCTTATTGTAATTCAAACAAAAACGGGATTAGTTGATTTAGATTAGAGCTTAACGAGGATACATGTTGAAGACTTTACCACTAAGAACATATGATAAGGTATTAAACATTGCAACTCAATAGATAGAAATGAACATGGGAGTGAAGGAAAATCTAAGGTATTTAATCATTTTAAGTGACTGTTTTTACGTATTCTTGAAATTTGATCTCTCCCTCCTTCCCCGGATCAACCATATTTTGTTTGAGTGTCATGTTTTTGAATGCAGGAGAGTTTAAGATTGTATCAGGAGAAGCTGGCCAAGTGTATAGATTAAAACAACGGTTAGTTATCTTCCAAATAGTTTTATTTTAGTTTTAAGTTTTTTACCGCAAAAAATAGAAAGACGAAACTTTTTAGTTTGCAATTCTGGAAAATGGAATTGACTTTCGTGCCATCTTAAAGGGTGTTTGGATGTGTCGTTTAAATGGTGTAAGATAGTACTGGAAGTTGTAACAATGACTTTAAAGGGTTGGATGAAACTGTTTATCTGATCCCTAAAAAGTGAAAGGAACATTATGTACTATATGTTGCCCAATATCTTGGCTGTACTTTGTTTTTGTTGGTGGTGTCATCGGGTTCTACTTATAGAGTGTTCATAGTGCTAACCAGTTAAACCCTTTATACAAGCTAACAGTTGTTGACCACCTACAAGCGGAAATTTGTGATGGTCGATCGGGTGAGGTAACAAGTCAAATTGGTATTCTGTAGGCTTTAAACTTGATAAATAAAAATCCAATTTTTGTTAGCTTTTATAAATGCTTGGATTGTTATAGATAAGCTTTTACAAAATTTCAAGTATGACAACTTGCTACGTTATTGTAATTAGTATATCAGTTCTTTATTTGATTCATTGTTGTCAACTATGTAATTCTTTAGTCGAATCTTGATTTGTTATAATTCAATGCAGTTTTTGGCACTAACTGGTATTGAAGACAAAAAGCAATCACATCATATATTTTGTCAGTAGTCCGTTATTCAACTGCCGATCATGCAAATCATGAGGGTATCCAGGTATTCACATAATCAATTCTATTTTTTGCATCTAAATATTTTTGGCTTGGTTCATGGTGACACACTATGTCTAATGGCTATTCAGTTTATCAGAGTTTATGTAACAATAAATTCATTGTTATTGAGATTGTTCTTGGCTTATTTAGATATACATAAACTTTTATATGGGTTGAGTGGAACATATGAATAACCTTTTTGAAGAATCTAATATAGGATACAACACCTCCCCTTCCTATCCAAACGTGTTATTGACATTAGTTGGAGACAAACAATATGCATGAAATTCCACAAATTGCAAAACTGAAAAACAGGCCTCAAAGATTTATAAATTTGGTACAACATTTGCATTATTCTTGACCTTAAGCTAAAATGCCACTTATTTCAGATCTTTGACTATTGCCACCTTACTGAAGGAATACTTTTAAGATTTGTAAACATTGTACAGAAATGCATTATTCTCTGTATGAGCTCTTTTGAATAATTGATTTTGCAAGTAAAGCAGGCCTTATTGATAACTTCACTTCTCACCTTGAGTGTGGTTTTGTGTCGTCCATTCAAAAGCTGGGCTAATAACAACAAGGTTTGTTCATCAATCATTTTAATTAGTTGCATATTTTTACATTATTTTCAAATTTGACATATATTTGAAGAGTCTGAAAATACTTACTTATTGTTATCTCTTGCATATGATTTAGTGGTCTATGCGATTTGGAGATGAAGAAGTGAGAGCTGTAGCGCTTGGGAGTTCTTGGGTTGCTGCTGTTACAAGTCTAAATTTCCTTCGCATTTTCACAGAGGGTGGTTTACAGGTATCGTCACTACTCTTTTATGCTTTTGAGATTTACTCATCAATTTTCAACTTCTATGTGTTATATGATTACGCAAACAAATTGAATATGAAGATTCAGATGAGGATACCAATGATGGAATGAGTTTGCTTTCAAAGTCTGAATCCCAAAAAAAACCTTCCCTTGGTGACAAGTAGAGTATGAAAAAGAGTAAGGTGACACCACACTTACTTTTACCGGACCAAAAATGCAGGAAGCTTTTCAGCCAGGTTCTACTCCTGCTCAGCCTGGTAAAGGGCGATTTTTATGCTATAATATTCTTGGAAGTATTACTACAATGAAACATGATGAATCTTCCCATATATAGGTATATATACATCTCCTCTCAACTTTGTAGCTATTCTTTTTATATTTTAATGTGAACCATCAATTGGCTTTCTATCTTCCTGTACTATGAAATTAAGAATATTTCTGGATAACATCTTACTTTGCCTTAGAATGAAACTTTAAAAATTTTCATACTTATAAACATGTAATATGTTAAAAAACCGTGATTTTAGTCATCATGATGAATATTTAATTTATATTATTGTAGTGTACAAAATAGCCAACTCTGACTGTTATGTGTTCTTATACAATGGGTTGGATGCAGATCGACTTTCATGACACTGGTAGGGGGCCAAAAATTCCTGCAATGATTGATCGTTTTGGTTTCACTATGGCTTCCTTAAATGAAAATGGAAGTGTCTTTGCAAATCTATGCAATGAGAAAAACATGAGTACCCTCATGTATCGTCCATTCAAAAGCTGGGCTAATAACAACGAGGTTTGTTCATCAATCATTTTAATTAGTTGCATATTTTTACATTATTTTCAAATTTGACATATATTTCAAGAGTTTGAAAATACTTATTTATTGTTATCTCTTGCATATGATTCAGTGGTCTATGCGATTTGAAGAAGAAGAAGTGAGAGCTATAGCGCTTGGGAATTCTTGGGTTGCTGCTGTTACAAATCTCAATTTCCTTCGCATCGTCACTACTCTTTTATGCTTTTGAGATTTACTCATCTATTTTCAACAGAAAAGGTGGACTCAGTTTGTTATTTATATTTTTTGTTTGCAGAGGCATGTTGTTTATCTTGATGGACCAGTAGTGACTGCATCAGGCTTCGGGGACGAGCTTGCAGTTGTCACATATTCTTACACTATTATACATCTCGATAAAAATAGGATTTTTAGCATAACATGTTGTAGTGCTGATAATAGATATAAGAATGGTAGGAGGAAATTTTCGACGTTGGAGACGAGTGTAAATGATGTAGAAGGGGGGGGGGGGAGTGGAAAGTGAAGCGGAAAAGGAGGCGTGGAGGTTGTTGAAAGAAGCGGTTGTGACGTATTGTGGGAATCCTGTTGGGACTATGGCGGCTAATGATCCGAATGATAAGATGCCATTGAATTATGATCAGGTGTTTATTAGGGATTTTGTGCCTTCGGCGTTGGCGTTTTTGTTGAAGGGGAGGGGAGATTGTTAGAAATTTTTTGTTACATACTTTGCAATTGCAGGTAATTTGTTGGATTTCGAATGGTGTTATGTAGCGTTTTAGAGTTTGGTTGTGTATGTTGTTTAACAATGATTGTATGATGATCATGGATTACATTACGTTTCATGGAATTTGGGATTAATTATTTAGGTACTAATCTGTTTATTGCATTGGATGAAGCATATAAGCAATTTAGCAATCTGAAATGCGCTTTTGATACATGCTTATGTTAGGGAAAAATGACCACTTAGAGAAAATGCGTATGTCATATGTGTTAGAAAAGAAGTAGGTTGGTACATGTTTATTTTCCAAAGCAGATATGCACATTGGAAAATAAGCAATCCCATACTAAGTCCATTTCTGAGGCAATTGTTTTGTTTGTGAAGTTATGCCAAAATATGGTTTATGATTGTGTTGTTTTTTTGTAGTGGTGATAATATCTTTTATGCCATTTTTTATTCACATGTATTATCAAACGCAAACACCTTTTATTTACGTTTTTTTACGCTTATTAGGTGCCCAACAAATGTTCATTGGCTTATCACTTAATTCACGCTCAATACATACATTTACTTTCCAAGACCATGAAGATTATAGGCCGCGTGCATGAATGTTTATTAGATTAATAGTTACATTCATATTTCTTTATTGTGTCATTAACTTAATATATATTATTCCATTAAAAAAAATTCAAAATTTTTACCTTCGTTGTTTTTTCTTACTTTACCCATACACTTAATTTCTTAATGCATACATTCTTCTAAAACCCCGTCAATTTGACGGGTCTATAAGCTAGTAAATAAATAAATCCCTGACTCCTGCCACAATGGATTTTGCATTTTCTTTAATAATGTTGAAGCCTTGAATGATATATATTTACGTTTGTTACAATAAATAAAGCCAACTACCCTTAGTCGTCTATGACCCAAAAGTCTTTATTATACAGTATCTGCTTTTGTTTTGTCCAAAGGGAATCTTTTCTTTTTCGTTAACCACTGTCCTTTTCACATATTCACTTGTTTATTGTCCATCTCTTCTTACAAACAATAGCCAATAGCTTGAACAATGGCTTCTTCTTCAACATCATCCGTTCAAAAGATCTTCAAGTATGATGTCTTTTTAAGCTTTAGAGGTGAAGACACTCGTAAGAATTTCGTTGATCATCTTTATAATGCTCTTCAGCAAAAAGGTGTTGAAACTTATAAGGATGATAAGAAAATCACAAAAGGGAAAACTATCAGTGATGAACTTATCCAAGCCATTGAAGACTCAAAATTTTATATTATTGTTTTCTCCAAGAACTACGCTTCTTCATCTTGGTGCTTAGACGAGCTTGTGAAAATTATGGAATGCCAGAAGATGAGTGAGCATACTGTTTATCCCGTGTTCCTCGATGTTGAGCCCTCGGAAGTCCGCAAGCAAAATGGGGTTGTTGAAGTTGCCTTTGCTAAACATGTAAATGATGAATCTGCTGGGAAATGGAGAGAAGCTCTCAAAAAAGCTGCTGATCTCGCTGGATGGGAATTGAAGAACATTTTTGATGGGTAATTTCTTCCGTCATATATAATATTTTCCTGATCAATTTTTGGGTTACATTACATTATTTACATCTCAACGGGTCAAATGGGTCGAAAGTCATCAAGATGTATTTTTAGCTAAAAATGATTTTTATTGTTGTAACATAGTTATATCAATTATCTTTTACCAAATTTTTATAAAAATCACCTTTACCCAACCGACCTTTATATGCTATTCTTTCAATATCTATGCTGTAAGCATTCATCTCTTATTGTATTGTCAACTTCTGACTCATACTTAATTCTTTTTCGAGGGATTGGAAAATGATTTATGATTATATCAGTGTGTCATTACCTCATTTACAGTTTTATGTGTTATAGATCTGTAATTGATTGTGCAACAACATCTTTAACATACAGGCATGAAGCTAAACTCGTTCAGAAGATAGTTGAAGAGATATCATTAGAGTTACGGTTTATTAATTCGGGTGTTGATGAAAACTTAATAGGCATGAAGACCCGGATAGACAATGTTGTTTCATCCTTAGAATTAGGTGTCGACGAAGTTCGCATGATAGGGATCAAGGGGATGGGAGGTGCGGGCAAGACGACTTTGGCCAGAGCTGTTTATGATCATATATCCTTTCAGTTTGAAGGTTGTAGCTTTGTTGAAAACGTCAGGGAAGAATCAAAACCGTCTATGTCTGGTTTGAAGTTATTACAAAAACAAGTACTTTCGGATGGTTTATCTGATCAGGGCATCACCGTAAGTAGTGTTCTTGAGGGGAAAAGCCTGCTGAAAAAGAAGATGTGTGGAAGAAAGGTTCTCATTGTTCTAGATGATGTTGATAATATAGAACAACTTATGGCGTTAGCCGGTGACTGTAGTTGGTTTAAGCCAGGAAGTAGAATCATAATAACAACTAGGGATGCACAGGTCCTAATAGCACACAAAGTGAACTTGATTCGTGATGTACATTTGTTAGACGATAAGGAAGCAATGCGGCTCTTTAGTATGCATGCATTTGGGAGAGAGATTCCAATTGAAGGGTACAAAGAGCTATCAAAACAAGTTGTACATTACGCTGCTGGTCTTCCCTTAACAATCAAAGTTTTGGGATCTTTTCTATGTGGCAAAGATGATCTTGAATGGAAAGATGCGTTACAAAGACTAAAAACAATTCCATTGAATGAAACCATGAAAGTTTTGGAGTTAAGCTATATCGATCTAGAGGAGGATTACAAGGAAATATTCCTAGATGTTGCATGCATACTTAAAGGTTGGCTGAAAGACGAGGCAATCACAGCGCTTGAAAGCTGTGGATTTCGTGCTCGGATTGGTTTAAGGGTTCTTGAACTGAAATCTCTTATAACTATTTCTGAAAATGGGCGCTTGGAAATGCATGACCATATAGAAGAAATGGGCAAGAATATTGTTCGTCGACCGAACCCCAAAAAACCTGAAAGGCATAGCCGGTTATGGATTAAGGAGGAAATTGTAGATATATTGGCTAGTAACAAGGTAAGTACCAACTTCGGATACTTTGCTTTTCTAAAAGTACAATTAGTCATGGTACAAAAACAAAATTTTGATAACAAGCCATTTAACGCCTAGTCAAATACAGTGTACTGCTAAAGATTAATGGGCCTTTGAGTGTATGTAACCTTCCATCTGATCAATCATGTACACATAAATTTACGTTATAAGCTTGTTTTGTTAAAACACATTAAACATTATTATTATCATCATCATCAATTATGCAGAAATGTAAAGTGATTAAAAACGACAATAATGGTTTTGACTTTTGACTAATAACATATAAAAGTAAGAAAGAATTCAAAATTTGAAAAAACATTGGTTGTGTAGTGAGGGGTGGTAAATTGGTAAATAATCATTTCTATAACCGCTCTCTATTCTCTTTGTGTGGTCTCATTTTGAGTCTTTGACCACAACAAACACAAAAATTCAACAGTAATAAATTCTAGAGAGAGAAAGGTTTTACCAACTTTACTTTGAGAGAGAGAGACACACAAATTATTCTCTTTGCTTTGCTTTGCCTTGCCGTATTTAGAATAATAAAGTTTTTAAATTTTAATAAAATATAAATACAGATAAACCAAATTATTCTCTTTCATTCTTTCTGAATTTCAAACAACAACAACATCATCATTTCATTTGAATATCCAATTTAACCAATTCCTCTAATTTAATTGAAAAAAACAAAAATCCCCAAATTTTATAAAAATTATAAATTAACCCTAACCTAAACATTTCATTTCAATTGGAGAAATTAACTTCACATTTTGTTTTGTAATGAAACAAATCTCATGGTCTCTACTGCTATTTGAATTACCTACAGGCTACCCAAGCAACACAATGTATAACACTGGCTTATGCATATGGATTGGATTATGAAAATTTATTGAACGGTCTCGCAAACATGAAGGAACTTAGATTTCTTTATGTGAAACCCCGATATGTAATTTTAGGCGAAGTTAGCAAGTGGAAGTTTGATGAAGATAGTGTACACCTTCCAAATGCCTTACGATTTCTGAGATGGGATAGTTATCCTTTTTCAAGTTTACCCAAAACATTTCAACCAAATAATCTTGTTGGACTTGAAATGATTGGCAGCCTTAATATGGATCAACTTTGGAAAGATGGAGAAGAAAAGGTACATAGAATAATTAATTGCTAGTTTTATCTTTCCCTCTTTTGTTACTCATTACACCAATTAACTTTTATCTTTCCATTTTTTGTTGCTTTTCACAGCCTTTTTTAAAGCTCAGGTTCCTAAACTTCACCTCTTCACACAGATTGAGGACCCTTGACCTTAGTGTGGCTCCCAATCTTGAGACACTAATTCTTGGAAATTGTTGGAATTTGGTAGAAGTTCATTTCCAGGTTACTCCAAATCTAAAGGAGTTATGTATCTATGATTGTGGTAGACTGGAAAGATTACACATGCCTGCTGAAAGTCTGAAAAAGCTTCTCCACTTAAACATCAGTTGTTGTGGGAGGTTTAAATCCTTTGCGTTTGATACAGATGATACAAAGCGTGTTTCACCTGAGGTTGCTACTTTATCTGAGTTACATCTGATTGCAGATTATGCAGATGATACATATTATGCAGATTATGCAGATGATACAGATGATACAGATTATGCAGATGATACAGATGATGCAGATGACACAGATGATGCAAATGATACAGATATTGCAGATGATACAGATAATGCAGATGATACAGGTATATGTGATCCCGGCAATCCTTGGCCAGAGTTTCGGTTTTCCTGTTATTATAAAGAATTCCGATATCCATCTTTTGGAAATCTTGAGAGGCTTATTTCTCTAGGTATCGGTGCTCGCATAAACGTCGATTCTTTTTCAGATATTATCTGTGGTTTACAATGTTTAAGAAAGCTTACACTTGAAGGTGGTATTCCTGAAGCCCCCAAGAACCTTGACAGGTTAGATTGTCTAGAGGAGCTAAGTTTGCGGTCTACAGATATTACAAGTCTTCCAGATAGTATTTGTATGTTGAAACACCTGAAATCTCTTGAAATCATCTCTTGTCATCTTCTTGAGATGTTACCTGAGGATATTGGCAGATTACAATGTTTGGAAAAGCTCATTGTAAAGGATTGCATATTTTTACGAGATATTCCTAACAGCATCTGTGAGATGGATCGTCTGGAATGTTTAGATCTCACTGGTTGTATTCGAATTGAGGAATTTCCTGAAGAAATTGGACGTTTAGAATGCTTGAAAGAGTTGGATATAACAGGTACAGGCATAACTCATCTTCCAAAGAGCATTTATCAGTTGAAAGGTCTGCGTATTATTGATGATAATCATGATGATGATGATGATGATGACGACGACGATGATGATGATGCTGATGATGTTGCTGATGATGATGATGATGATGAGGATAATGGTGATGATGATGATGATGACGACGGCGGCGACGACGACGATGATGATGGCGACGATGGTGATGATGATGACTGCGGCGGCAGCGGCGAGGGCGACGACGACAACAATGATGATGGCGACGATGGTGATGATGATGATGATGGCGACGGTGGTGATAATGTCGATGATGATGCCAGGATGTTGATGGGGATGATGATGATATGAGTTCAGGCGCGCCAAAGGCCAAAAGAATTATTTCCCAGGTACTCTCAGTTTTCTAATAACGTGTTACTTTAGAGCAATTTTCAAATTAGGGTCAATAATTAAGATATTTTCTGCCCATGATGCATGTTTTACTGTTGATCCTAACAATGAAACCGTTTCCTGAAATTCGGCAGGTCTAATGACCGGGAAGATCAGCACAAAAGGTGATTTACCCAACTACATGCTAATTAATTAGTTTATTTGCAATGACAAACTCAATAATCCCTAACTAAACAATACTTGTTTATCTTCATGTGCTTAGGCTATGTATAACTAAAGGATGATGTGCTCAATAATGAACTTGATGTTTAATGTCTGTTCTCACTGGTTAGCTTCTGGCTCAATCAATAATCCCATCGACATCAAGGTCTCAGATTATTTTGATATCTACAGTTCAAAGGCTTCATTTCTAATAGATTTGAAGGGTTGTTGGTCATCAATAGGATAGTTGTATCAACATGAATTTTTAAAAGTAGGATTATATCTGTTGTTTTATGTAAAACTTACCACTTTGAAGCATTCCGAATTGAAGTTAAATTTTTTTATGAATTGCAGTTTACATAGTTGACTTCTTTATGATAAAATAGAAGGTTCTTTTCTTAGTTATTTACTCATATCATCAAGAATCTCCATTTCATAAAATATGTTATATGCATTGGGATGAAGTCATGAAACTATTGAACATAAAAATACTTGACTTTCTAGTCAAACTACTGACTTTCATCAAATTCAACGAGTTTGTATCAAAGGGCATATTTTACTGGATCTTTTGAACCTATTTAACATGTTTTAGCAATCATTAAATGTTATTGATCACATTCTTAGTACTTTGACATCTTTGAGAATTTGTTTGCTTTATTTTTCAGACATTATATTTCAAACTGAAAGTTGCTCCTTTGTATAATCTTGTCAAAATTGTGTACCTTCATTTTAGGACATCAATATCACCTTCAATGTTTTTTTTATCCGACATAAAATCAACTTAGAGTTTGAATTTATATACGATCAGTTCATGGATTTCAGCCAACAGCGTTGACCATTTCAGAAAGTCAACTGCAATCGTATTGAAAATGGTGGCCTTTTAATGCAAGATTGGATATTATCACGTTATAAATAAACTCAGTAAGGGCGTAAGGCGTCATAACTCATAAGTGATTTGATTATCATGAACCACAAGTATCATTTACATGTGTTGCAGTTAAAACTTTAATATACGATACAATATTAATGTCATAATCACAATACAACGGTAGATACATTTCTTCATCTCTATGGCATATTCCTATTGAACTGACGAAGAGATGTTATATTTAGAAAATTTCAGATGTTGATGGATAGAAATGTGTGTTAATATGTTATTTTTGTTTACATTGTTGATCGTTTTCATAATGAACTCGATGTTCGATCTTGAGGCCTTGCATTGGGGTCAATCAGTTTTGGGATTTCAACCTCAACTTCCCTGTTGTTATCGTCCTACAGAAGATATCAATAGTTCAAACTTCAAAGGCTTTTTAGTTCAACAGATTTGAAGGGTCATCAACAGGAGAGTTGCATCAACATGAAGAAGCTGTTAATAGTATATATGATTGATTTTGTTTTCTGTCATACTTTATGTTAATCAGAAATGAAGCTAGATAATTTAAGTGTTGACTTCTGAATATGGTGGGGTTTGATAAAGATATTGGCAATAATCATTTTTTAACTAGATACACGAAGTTTTTTCTAACTTTTTTCTTAATGAATATGGTGGGGTTCGACTAGCATTTATGGAAGTTAACAAAATATTGAAACATTATTTTGAAGCTTGTAATATTCAAGGTTTGAGTTAATAAGTTAATGCATGATGTTCAGCTTACAGAGTTGACTTCTTAAGAAAGTCAAACTGCTATCTTGATGAAAATGGTAGAATGTTGATACGAGTTTGAATATAATCATGGTAGATTGTTCAAGTGATAAACTTATCATAACCATGTTTCAATTTGTACAAATATGTTCTAAATTAGGATAATGATGTCAAGGGAATTGATCAGTAGTAATGGTGGTGGTCAAGTTTTGGTTTTTATACTTTGGAGACAAGGTTTTCATATTTATGATTAACTTGGATTTATATAGAGGTGGACGGAAAATGAGCAACAAGCTGCGCGCTAGCCTGTCAAGTTTACGATTTTGGTCCCATTTTTAAAATTTTTATTATATAATCAGATGAGAGTCATTATGTTTTGGAAGACTATACAATAATCATAGTGTTTGACTTTATAGTCAACTTATTGACTGTACATCTGATTCAGTGAGCTTTTTTTCTTCTTCATGAAACTGATTAGTTCTTTCGTGTTAACCACATCTTAAGTTGATAAAACCATTAACTGGTAAATGTTATAAGAACTGAAAATGTTACAAGGATCAAAAGATGACCCGGGAGAAATTTAAGTTCATTTGGTCGAGTTTTGGTTTTCACACTTTGGCCACAAGAATTCAAACATAAAGTTTTATTATTTGCACTTTGTGGCTGCCAACTACTAAAAATAGCTTCAAAGTTAGTCAAACAGTTAGCAAATTCTTATAAGTTGCAAATGATTATATGTAGCCACTTGGAAGTTGCATATACTTCTTTGAGCAACTGTTTGTTCAAGAATCAACTTGGCATTTAGCTGATTAGAAGAATAGAAAGATTCATTCTATTTCATGGGTCTGATCCTCTGAGTGTGCTGATCAAGCTGGACGTTTTTTTTTTTTTTTTTTTTTTTTTTTTTGAACTGCAATTTATTTTTAATTTGACATACTGAACTTGAAGTTTAATCTCCGCCCTCAATGGTTTGGTTTCAGCTGATCGTTTTAAATCAAGGTACAAGGAGATACGCCATGGAACCAAGTCTCTTGAATCAGGTATAGTTATTAACTTTGAATTATTCATTAAGTCAATGTATGTTCATGGTTAAAACAATGAAACATTTACATGATCATGTTATAAATAAATTCAAGAAAAGTTTACATTTGCAAAAATATAGTCTATAATGGGTTGAAATCAGTGAAAGATTGACTTTTGAGTCAAACTATTGACTTTTGAATGGATTTCATTCTCTATGGAAGCACATATGATATATTATATATAGTGTTTACTGGTACTAAAAAGCTACTAAACATGTTTCAGGAATATGAAGCTACTTCACTGTGAGTGATATGCGAAAATCCATTTTCCGACAGAATCTGAAGTCAGGAACAAGGGATATGATGCAATTATCAAATAAAACAACATTACTTATTTTTCCATGTGGCACCGCGGGTTATAAAGGCAGTAAGAAAATAAGTTAAATTAGTACATTACTTATTTGTTTTTGGACGGTTGCCTTATGTTTCTTACTGTTGGGCTACTGTTCGAGCAAATTTCCGTAGATGCTCTTCAGCCCTAAGCTTCAGGAGACTCCGCGGCAGTTCCTTCGTCTTGTAGGCTGAAATAAGAAAGAACACCGTTAGCTCGCCTCGGGTTTTTAGTCCGAGACCAACTCCGGCGTGAGAGTAAGTAGTTGGTATAAGTGAGTAATAAGTGGTAAGTAAAAAGGAGTAAGGGTATAGTGGAGAGAAGGTTATATCGGAGTGTGTGTGTGTCCCAGGATCCCCGTTCATGTGTGTGAACAGTTCCTTTTATACTACCTGTGATTAGCTTCATGACAAAACCTTGTGGAAGCTAAGTTGTCTTCTAGGTGCAGCACATAAAGCGCTGATAAGCACCAGACTTGGTCTTCGGGGTCAAAGTTGTCTCCATGTTGGTTTGTGGACCAAGCGTCTGTGCTATTTGTACTACGTATGTCAGTTGCCAGTATACTATCTCTGATGGCCAGTGTACTAGCTCTGATGTAGGCATTGCCCTCCTGAGCAGGCAGCTCTACTGAGCAGACAACTCTCCTGAGCAGGCAGCTCTACCGAGCAGACAACTCTCCCGAGCAGACAGCTCTCATAAGCAGACAATACCTCACTATGGAGTGGTTTTATCTTGGAAACATTTGGAGTTAATTGTGATTATCTCCTCCGGAGTATCCGGAGGAGGACATACCTCATCATGTCCCCCCAGTCTAGTATCAATGTATTGCTAAAGAATTGGTACTAGACTTAAAGAAAAGTTTGCCTGGTCGTTCGAATTACTCGTTTGGTAATTTGCAGTACCTTCTCGGGCATACTCGTATATATTTTTAGAGTTATTTCTACTGCACCAAAATCGTGCAAAAATAAAAGATAAAAATATATCAGAGTTTTGGTGTGTTGATGCGTCGCTTTCCGAGCCTTGTGTAACTAATAGTTTACTCGGGCTAAATGACAAGTCTATCATGGGCTTATTAGGCCCGCGTCATCTAAGCCTCATAGGCCTTGTCTTAACCGGGGAGTATAAATACTAACTCTTCCTTTCATTTTACCTCCTCATTTTTGTTTTTGTTTTACCAAACACTTTTTTTATTATTATTTTTTTTTTTTATTTTACCGTAGAGACCCCTTGGCTCATCCATACATGAGTGATTGCTTTTTACTTTATCACTTATAAAGTTGGTCCAACTTGTGTCTACACTTTTCCCTGCACATTACACTTTTCCAACTTGTGTCCAAAACCCTTTGGCTCATCCATACACGAGTTATTTCCAAAACCCCTTGGCTCATCCATACCTTTTGTCTACACTTTTCCCTGCACATTACACAAAGCAACAACCAAATAAACCAACTGTTTCAAGTGGGGCTTGACCTCACTGGGAGGTCTCGACTAGTTCGCGTTGATAGGAGGTTTACTTGGAGATTCTTAGTATTTTGTTTTATTTCGATCGGGGTTTATGGGTTAGTTTCGGTCGAGCTGGTTGGTCTCGATCAGAGTTTTGGGAGAGTTCCCGAATCGATCGAAAGTAGGAAGGAGCTGTCTCGAGCGGAGTTTGGTTGTTCTTGATCGAAGCAGTTGTGACTCGATCGAAGGTGGATAATAGCGCTTTGATTAGTAGTCTCGATCGGAGGTTAATTTGGGTTTGTTATTTTGGTCGAACGTCTCATCTTTTGGTGGGGACGAGCTGTCTCGAGCGTTGGTGAGGGCGAGTTGCCTCGATCGAAGTTGAGGACGAGTCGTCTCGATCAGAGGTTAATTTGGGTTTGTTATTTTGGTCGAACGTCTCATCTTTTGGTGGGGACGAGCTGTCTCGAGCGTTGGTGAGGGCGAGTTGCCTCGATCGAAGTTGAGGACGAGTCGTCTCGATCAGAGGTACAAACTTCTCTTTTTTACTTTGTCACTTTGCAAACATTTGACCAGTCTTTTATTTTAGATGGTTACCTTGAACAAGATTTATTATAGCTTCCATCATCATTACCAAGGTCGGCCTGGGGTAGGTTTAGGATGAATAGATGTGGCCCTTTATGCTTAACACATAAACGAATGGTATATGTGTTAACATATGCTTTTACTACAGCTAGTTAGATATTGAAAATAGAAGTTGCAACTGCAATCTATAAACAAGAAATAGGAGTTGTAGTCTATTAATAAGAAATAGATATTTTAGTTGATCACATTTTTAGAGATAAAAAATTAAGTTGGTATATGGAGGATGCCAATTAGATAGCTGATGGTAAGCATGTTTTGGAATAACCTTGTGCCCTTAGATCCTTCAAAAGTAAAGATGACTAGAAGTGTATACCTCATCATTTGCTCTTTAAGTGTTATCACAATTAGAAAACCAACAATTTGATGAATGAAGTGTATACCTCATCATTTGCTCAATTGGTATATGATTCTCGCAAATAGCTCGATTCGTATATATCTCATCATTTAATGAATGAAATAAATGAGCATGATATATTAACGCATAACGTTTTTTTTTTTTTTTTTTTTTTTTTTTTTTTTTTTTTTTTGTAGAGTACTCAAAAGGTTTGATCCGGGAGAGTTGTTTCGCCCAGATTTTTGACTTAAACGGAGGTGAGGGATTGTTTGTTTCGATCAGAAGTATTCGTTAACTCCTATTTATTTTGTTATGGCTAAGCGAGATATGCACATTCATACCTCTAAGTTAAGAAAGTGCGATCTTGACAAGTTGATAACCAGATACAAAATTCCCTCAGACTTAAATCCTCGTTTGCCCGATGCCGACTTTCGAATGTCGGACCTTCCAGACGATGCGATTGGTATATACACTAGGATTTTTGATTCCTCAGGTGTTAGGATACCCTTTTCCTCATTCCTTTTAGCGGTTCTTAAACATTTTAAGGTGCACATCTCTCAGATAGTTCCTTTAGGATTGAATAAAGTAATTACATTCGAGGTGCTTTGCCTAAGTCGAAACATAGAGCCTACTGTTGACCTGTTTCGAAAGTTTCAAACACTTTCGAAACAGGGAGATTGGTTCTCTTTTGCTAAGCTTAGGAAGCCTGCACCTGTATGCATGGATGAGAGTAAGTCTGGGATGAAGGATTGGAAGGAAAAGTTTTTCTTGATAGACCGAAGGGCTATTCCAGACTTTATGCCTTGGAGGCATCCGGAGTCCTCTATTACGGACGACCTGCCTATTTGTGATTTTAGTCAGGATGATGTGACTCGGTTGGGTCAACAGGTTGTGGGACTTCGTAACATTCCTGAGGGTGTGTTGGTTCTTTCTGGGCTGAGCCGGGTATGGAAGTTTCCATTGTGTGACCCGGTGCTTAGACACCGTGATGGCACTGGTACGGGGGGAACATGTTTATCTTTCCAAGTGTTTTCAAATTATAACTTGTTTTCTTGTATGTTGCTAACAAAGATTTCTTTTGCAGTTATGAGCATATTCGAGTTTATGCGTATGCCTTCAGTTGATGGTGCTGAAGTGAGGGAGGAGTTCCATGATCGTTCTACTTCTATCCTAGAGCGGGTTGTAGATCGAGCTACACAACCTGCTCCGGTAAGAGCCGTTATTCCCGGTCCTACTCCAGAGGAATTCGCAGCTACTCAGCCTAACTCTAGGGTGATCGCAAAGGCTAGGAACGTGGCCAAGCGAAAAGCCTCTACTCGGACTGAGGGATCCACCGATGCGACCAAAAGAAATAGAGTAGACGAAGAGTATCCTGAAGCAAGGCCTCATGAGCAGCCTGGCGACGATGAGCTAGCTGATGATGACATCCTTCATGATGCAGATACTGCTATGGATGACTCTGAGCATGTTAAGGGAAACCCTGGAGGTGAGTATCTAAACGTTGTTCCCCTTCGAACTTTTGATTCAAAGACTGGACTGGTCGTGACACACACTATTATTCTTCCAGGTGATGGGTTTCCGGATGTGCTCCATGCTGAGCACGGGTCCCCTATAGAGACTGTTGAGGTTGACGTCGAGACAGCTCATGGTAAACTTCTTTTACCACTTTTGTGTATATATGTATATAAATTATGCAGTCTTTGTCTTATTCTTTCTTTCGTACATGTGTGTAGGTACTGCTGATGTTGGAGGTGATGTTGGAGGTGATGCCAGCCGTCGAGCTAGCGAGAGTGACGAGTCTGATTATGGTGATTTGCGTTCTGAGTTTAGATATGAGCCACAAGAGGGAGACACTACTGGAGCTGAGTTGGAGGCTGAGTTCTTTCTTCCTGGCCCCTACTATGTGGCTTATCCTTATGATGATAATTCTACTAGTCAACTTCCTCCTTACACTAGAGATCAGTGGGATGATCTTCACGCACCATGTCTCGGGGTTTTGAAGAAAGAAATCTTCAAGGATCCCCAAGCTTGTCGCGAGTTTGCTCGGCGAGCGATTACGCCGGCTGAGGCTCTTCGGATGAACGATCTTACTACTGAACAGCTTTCTGATCGGATGAGTGTTCTCACATGTCTCATGTTTTCCCATAGCACTGCGTTGAACGCCCGCCTTACTGTTGGGTCTGATAAATATAACCGCCTTTTAGCAAGCTATCAGCAACAGAAACGTCTCATTAAGCGCCAGGCAGATGACTTGAAGAAGCAGACCCAGTACACGGTTAATGCCAATGAGAAGGTGACTGAGTTGACTAGTAAACTTGATAAGTATGATCGTAAGAGCTTGAAACGCACGAAAGTTGAGGCTGAGCTTGTTGAGACAAAGTCTAAGTTGAAAGATTGTAGGGCCAAGTTAAAGGAGCTGCAGGGAACACTCTCTCAGCGGGAGTCTGAGTTACACGGGTGTAAGGATACCATTGCTGATCGTGATAGATTCATTAAGAAGACCAGAGATGATATTACTTCCTTCTTTCAGCATGACTTCGAGGCACTTACTCGAAGGTTTCTTGGTAGTGGAGAGTTTCGTCGAGCTCTTGCTGGAGTGTCGTCGATGGCTGTCAGTGCCGGTTTTGCGCATGGTTTACATATGTATCGTTCTAATGATGATATCTTAAAGATTACACAGAAAGTTTCTCATTTCATTCCTGGGGCCGAGGAGAAACTTGATGAAGTTGTAGCAGCCTTACCTAATGAGGTGTTTCCCTTTTTTCATAAGGTGTCTCAGCATGCTGGGGATGCCTTGTCAGATATTACACATCTTGAGCCTGACGTGGTGGCTCCTTCTTATCAGATACCTTCTGCTACAGTGGCTCCGGCGGGTGTTTCATCAGTTGTTGCTGCTACTCTGCCCTCTGTCATAGTGACTTCATCAGGTGTTTCATCAGTTGTAACTTCTACCCCCCAGACTTTTGGCTATACATCCACTCCAGAGCACTTGAAGAACAAGAAGGCATCTTCTACTTCCAGGGATTCTTTGGGAGTCTGACTCAGTTGTAGTTTGTATCTTACTTTGCCTATGTAGTTGGCATTTTATTTATTTTTCAACCATGTATGACTGATGACTATGTCTGTAACATTTCCAGTAGACTAGTGACTACTGATGCTTTTGCCTATGTAGTTGGCATTTTGTTCATGTATCAGACATGTATGACTTATGACTATGTATGTCTGTAACATTTCCAGTAGACTAGTGACTACTGATACTTTTGCCTATGTAGTTGGCATTTTGTTCATGTATCAGACATGTATGACTTATGACCTTTTAGTATGTTGTCTATCACTTTGGTCGCGTGTTTATTTATCTTGTAATTTACTCATGCAAATTAGATATGTGAACTTTTTATAAACACTATGTAACAGCTATCCCTTTGGTGTCTTGTTCTTGCATACTTGAACAAGTTTTATCATGCACATGCTGAGCCGTGGCCTTGCTCGCATATACTTGAGTCTTGCACTGATGTTTGAACTTAACACTTAAGTCAATATTTTCGAGCTTTCTTTTTTGATGTGGCGTTTGGATCATTATTTTCACGCCATATTCTCTATCTGGTGTAGCTATTCACCGGAGAGTTGTTATTACGCGTGGAAGGGGAGGGTGTTTGTTCCCGACCCTTCTGCCGCGGAGTCAATTAGCAAAGGTTGCTCAGCCTAAACCACCAATGGTACCAATTTCACCATGGGGAACACATTAGCAGGAGTCACCCTATTCGAGCGGAGGTAGCGAGCCGTCCGTCGTTTCATAGTCACACTATAATGAACTATCATACAACTTAGAAATTGTTGGAAAATTTTGTTTCATTCATACCATGCCGATAGAAACAATATATTAATAATATCTAAAGTTATCTCCAGAGTAAGCCTTGTACTTTGAAAATTGCTCCTCTGGAGGGGATACATAGTAATAGTGAGAATCCTCTGGTGCTTTACATGTAGCACTTTCGGAGGTTACAAGCATGCCAGGTTCTAGGTACCTCCTGTCCTTTCATGTCACTTAGCTTGTAGGCACCACTCTGAAATGCTTGGGTCACCCTGTAAGGCCCCTCCCATTTTGGGCCGAGTTTGCTGGTGCTTTCTGCCTTTGAAGCTTCATTCTTTCTAAGGACAAACTCTCCTACCTTAAACTGCACATGACGCACCCTTTTGTTGTAGTACTTTTCTACCTGCTGCTTGTACTTGGCTTCCCTTATAACTGCTATCTCCCTTCTTTCATCTAGCAAATCAAGGTTCAACCGGAGCTCTTGGTCATTGGTCTCCTGGTTCAATCTGGAAGTTCGTTGAGTGGGCATACCAATCTCAGCAGGAATGACCGCTTCAGTGCCATAGGTTAGGCTGAATGGTGTTTCGCCATTGCTAGTCTTTTTCATTGTCCTGTGCGCCCACAACACATTTGGCACTTCCTCAACCCAAGCTGATCCTCCTTTCTCCAATCTGGTTTTTATCCCATCTAGCAGGCTTCTATTTGCTCTTTCCACCGCTCCGTTACCTTGAGGGTGATACACTGAAGTAGAGATTAACTTAATCTTGAGCTTCTCCGCCCATGACTTGAAAGGATCGTTCACGAGCTGAGTTCCATTGTCTGTGATGATGAAGGCTGGAATTCCGAACCTGCACACAATATTGTCGAACGCAAAGTTCACTATTTGCTTGCCTGTGATGGTAGCTACTGGTTTTGCTTCCATCCACTTCGTGAAATAATCAATTGCCACAATCAAGAACTTGACTCTTCCGGGCCCCTCCGGCAGAGGTCCTACAATGTCCATTCCCCACTTCATGAATGGCCAAGCTGATGTTACTGAGATCATGTCTGCCTTGGGTAGTCTTGGTACTGACGCGTGAGCTTGGCAACTATCACATTTTTGAATTTCCTCCCTTGCGTCTCGGTGCATAGTAGGCCAGTAGTATCCCAGATTCATGATTTTAGCTACTACTTGCCTTGGTCCATCATGCATGCCACAAGAGCCCATGTGTACTTCCCTGATGATGTAATTGGCCTGAAGAGGTCCCACACACCTCATCAGAGGTACCAAGTAAGACTTTTTATACAGGACTCCATCTTCCATGGTGTAGTTCTTGATCTTTTCCTTAATGGTTCTGGCTTCCACCGGGTCTTCGGGTAGAATCCTTTTCTCCAAGTAGTTGTGGATAGGAGTCATCCAGGTGGGGCCCTCTTCCTCTACTATCATGTGGACCTCCCTTGCTTCGACGGAACTTTCATTCAACACTTCCACCAGGACTTCCTTAGACAGATGATCAAATTGGACTGCAGCTAGCTTGCTCAGAGCGTCAGCCTTTTTATTCTGAGCTCTGGGGATATGACTGATCCGGAACCTTTGGAATGACCCTGCTAGCTCTATGACCTTCCCTCGGTATTGTTTCATTTTTTCGCCTCTAGCCTCGTATGACCCCTCTACCTGACTAGCGACCAGCTTGGAGTCTACAAAAGCATGTATGTCTGTCACTTGCATTTCTCTAGTTATTCTCATTCCAGCCAGCAGAGCTTCATACTCAGTGTCGTTATTCGAGTTAGAAAAATTTAAACGGAGTGCATAGGAGTACTCCACATTGTCTGGAGCGATAAGGATGAGTCCGGCTCCAGAGCCATTCTCATTCGATGCACCATCGGTATATAACCTCCAGGCCCTAGGTCCTGGGGTCAAGTCTTCCCTTGCCCTTGACGACTCTGGAATGTCTTCTACCACCGAAGCTCTCTCGACTGGAGGGCCGTCATGCACTCCTGCCACAGTGTCTGCCAAGAAGTCTGCCAGGACTTGGCCTTTTACCGAGACCCTTGGGACATATGCTATGTCATATGCTCCTAACTCGACTGCCCACTTTGCTAGCCTACCTGATGCTTCGGTGCTGCTTAGCACTTGCTTGATAGGTCTGTCTGTGATGACCTTGATCGGATGAGCCTGAAAGTATCTTCTCAACCTTCTAGCTGCATGAACTAATGCAAGGGTGAGCTTCTCCATCGGAGCATAGTTTACTTCCGCTCCCTGTAGTGATCTACTGACGTAGTGTATAGGCATTTGTCTTCCGTTTCTTTCCGTAAGAAGCACCGCACTAACTGCCTCCTCTGCAGCGGATAAGTACATCATCAAGGTTTCACCCTTCATTGGGGTAGTGAGAGTTGGTAGCTCAGACACAAGTTTTTTCATCTCTAGGAACGCTGCTTCAGCAGCCTCCGTCCACTTGAAGTCCTTTTTGTTGGTGCATTTCTTTAATGTATCCAAGAAGGGTAGGGACCTTTCAGCTGACTTAGATAAAAAACGATTGAGTGCCGCCAACTTACCGCTTAGGCTTTGCATCTGCTTGAGGTTCTTGGGTGAAGGCATGTCCATGACTGCCTTTGTCTTCTCAGGGTTGGCTCTGATTCCTTCGGAAGTAATCACATACCCCAGGAACTTCCCCTCTTCCATTCCGAATGAGCATTTCTTAGGGTTGAGTTTCATGTTAATCTTCCGGAGGGTAGCAAAAGTCTCCTCAACGTCTTTGATGATATCTTGCTCTGTGCGACTTTTGATTACCATATCATCGACATAGGCCTCCAAGTTTACCCCGATCTGATCCTTGAACGCGGAGTCCACAAGCTTCTGGTATGTCGCTCCAGCATTCTTCAGACCGAAAGGCATTTTTGTATAGCAAAAGACTCCTTCCTCCGTATGAAAGGCGGTCTTCTCCTCATCCTTCTTGGCCATCTGAATCTGGTGATATCCTTTGTAAGCGTCTAGAAAGCACTTGTATCTGAATCCCGCAAGAGACTCTATCTTCCAGTCAATCTCTGGCAACGGATAAAGGTCTTTGGGACAAGCCTTGTTAAGATCTTTGAAATCTATACACATTCTCCAACTCCCATCTACCTTCTTTACTAGCACAGGATTGGAGACCCATTCGGGGTACTTTACCCGTTTCACAATTCCGGCCTTGAGCCATTCATTGACCTCATCTGTCACTACTTTCCTCCTGTCTGGAGCTAGACTTCGCTTCTTCTGCACCTTTGGTTCAATATGAGGGTAGGTGTCCAAACGATGCTCTGTTATGACTCTAGGAATGCCAGTCATGTCCGTCGCAGTCCATGCAAACACGTCTGCATTCCTCCTGAGGGTTTGTATCAAAGCCCTCTTACATTCTGTGGACAAGTTCCCACCAATGGTCACGAGTTGCTCGGGGTATCTATCGTTAACCACTATCTTCTCTTCTGGCTTTGAAGTCTCTCCCTTGGCAATCTCTGGAAGAGCCTGCTCCTTACCAGGTCTCCTGAGTGAGGTCTCTCTCCCATTTTCTGGCAGCATTGGTTCCTTTCCCGGTCTCTGTGAGCGGGATTCCTCTTCATAAGGTTGTATCTCCATCGGAGCTGACGAACTCCCTGGGCCAGTTGCTCCTGAAGTTGTCTGTCGTGGGTTCGAACCAGATGCTCGAGCGCTCCGACTGTAGCATTGCGCTTCCTCAATCTGCCTGCATTCCCTTAGTGTCTCTCTGCTGGTTATGATTGTGGCTATTCCACCGGAGGTGGGGAACCTCATCATGGAATGAATGGTTGAAGCCACGGCCCCTAAACTCCTCATCCCCGTTCTTCCTAATATAACATTATATGGAGACGGGCTGTCAACGACAGCGAACTCCATCAGGACAGTTCGGGTTCTGCCATATTCTCCCATGGTGACCTCCAAATCGATGAGTCCTAATGGGTAGCTGACTTCTCCTGAGAATCCCACCAATGGTATCTTGGACTCCTTCAACCTTGATCTTATTCGATAATCAAAGTTTCGAAAGCAATGTTCGTACATGATCTCTGTTGAACTCCCCCCATCAACATAAACTCTTCTTACCTGGAAACCTTCGATCAAGGCTTCAACTATGATGGGAGTATCCACCAACTGATATCGTGGAACGAAGGGGAAAGTTATTTCGTTATCCATCCAGTGCTCCACTCTCTCATAGGGTCTCTTCCGGTACCCTTGAGATCTTACCATGCTAATTATCTTAGCCTTCCCTTTAGTAGCTCCCCTATTTTTTTGGTTTCCTTGTCGGATATCCTTCACTAAATGAGCCAGCTTCCCAGAGGCTACTGCTTCTTCGATCTGCTTCTTCAGCTGGTAACAGTCGTTTGTGTTGTGCCCCCTATCCTGATGATAATCACAGAACTTATGTATGTTCTTGCTTTCTGGAGTACCGACCAACGGAGGAGGTGGAGGAAAGTTCACGTTGTCCATAGCCAGTATCTCTTTTGGAGTCTTGGTTAGAGGGGTGAAACCCTCTCTCTTCACGTAAGGAGCGCATGTCCCCATGCTACGACCTTGACCTCTTCTATTGTTTCGATTTCTAGGCCCGTTTGGACTACTAGACCATGCATCTCTATCTGGCTTCTTCTCCCAATGTGGAACTTTGATGACTTTTGTGGTATCAGCTGCCGTCTCCCCTCTGATGAAGGCCCTGACCCTCTCCCACATCTCATCAACTGCCTTAGGAATCTTGTCGTTGAGTTTTTTGGCTAACTCTGGGTGACCATGTCCATGCATGAACGCCGATATCCTGAGCACCGGAGGTACTCCCTTGATATGTGAGCTCTCTGCTTTGAAGCGATCCATAAATGCTTGGAGTCCTTCGTTCGGCCTTCGCTTGATCCCGTGGATCTCTGTCGGATCCTTATCATATCTCTTTTGTTGCGAAAATTCTTCCAGAAACTTGTTGCTCAATTCCTCAAAGCCATCAACACTTTTTGGGTCTAGGCTATCAAACCAATTTCTTGCCGAACCACCAAGAGTCTGACGAAACATTTTACACCACACAGGCATCGGCCACTCCTCTTGCTCAGCAGCAGCAGAGAAGATGCTGAGATGATCCTCCGGATCCTTATTTCCATCGTACACTCGAATGTTCGGTGGAAGCTTTGCCCTTCGGTGATATCTGAAGCGAGTAATACGAGAGGTGAACGACATAGGCTTGGGCCGCTTATAAGGCGCGCTCAAGTCTTCCGAGCTATCTCCCGACGTAGTATCATACTCCGAATCTGAACTTGACTTTCTCCTAGAGGTTCTGGCTGAGCGAGATTTCGACTTGACACTCTTTGTCTTGGACCTGCTTCGCCCCTCTGACCTATCTGAGCGATGAGATTTGGAAGGGGCCCTACGCTTGTGAGCACTCTTCCGGAGCCCTCTAGCAGATCGTGACCTGCTCCTCCCAGACTTAGATGACCCGTCAGAGGAGTATCCTTGAACCCCTTCTACTGATGGACTTTTTTGGGAGTTCTCCGACTCAGCACTCCTTGACCCTCCGTATGAGAGCTTGCGGGGTGTTGCCTTCTCTTTCCCCTTATTGTCAAGTTCTTTGATCATAGTTCTTAACACATCAATGTTTTCCTTCACAAATGCCGGTGAAGGCCTTTCCTGAGCTGGCTCGGAGGGAGCGGAGGGTCCTCCTGGAGGAGTTCTCCCAGTCCCTACAGCACCAGTGTTCAAGTTCTCGCCCTCCACCGGGTGAGGACTTCCCATACCACCTTCCATTGCCGAAAGCTCTGATAGATTGGTATAAGCGTCCCACGGATGGCGCCAATGTTCGAGCAAATTTCCGTAGATGCTCTTCAGCCCTAAGCTTCAGGAGACTCCGCGGCAGTTCCTTCGTCTTGTAGGCTGAAATAAGAAAGAACACCGTTAGCTCGCCTCGGGTTTTTAGTCCGAGACCAACTCCGGCGTGAGAGTAAGTAGTTGGTATAAGTGAGTAATAAGTGGTAAGTAAAAAGGAGTAAGGGTATAGTGGAGAGAAGGTTATATCGGAGTGTGTGTGTGTCCCAGGATCCCCGTTCATGTGTGTGAACAGTTCCTTTTATACTACCTGTGATTAGCTTCATGACAAAACCTTGTGGAAGCTAAGTTGTCTTCTAGGTGCAGCACATAAAGCGCTGATAAGCACCAGACTTGGTCTTCGGGGTCAAAGTTGTCTCCATGTTGGTTTGTGGACCAAGCGTCTGTGCTATTTGTACTACGTATGTCAGTTGCCAGTATACTATCTCTGATGGCCAGTGTACTAGCTCTGATGTAGGCATTGCCCTCCTGAGCAGGCAGCTCTACTGAGCAGACAACTCTCCTGAGCAGACAGCTCTCATAAGCAGACAATACCTCACTATGGAGTGGTTTTATCTTGGAAACATTTGGAGTTAATTGTGATTATCTCCTCCGGAGTATCCGGAGGAGGACATACCTCATCAGCTACAAAATAGAGAATGTAGTATTTTGATAACAGTTTAGAGAGAATAGTATCACCACATGGACTCAAAGTTGACTTTTAAAGGTCAAAGGTTGTGTAAATATAAACATTGAAACTTGAAAGTTTGAAACATGCTACTGATACATGAAATTTAGTATCATGCAGAACGGAAAACGGTTTGTTACCGAAATGCTGTACAATGAGGTAAAATTTTAATAACTGATAGTTGTGTTTAGGAGTTAAGTTAGCATATCTTTTAGATTAATTAATGTTCATATTTTTCTTATTTGTTGGATTGCATAAAGTAATTGAAGGTTGATTTTATGTGTTTATGGTGTCGGATATTAACTGCTCCAAACCGGGTCAAGAAGATGATCCATGAGAAAATTTCAGATGTCGATGCATAGAAATGTGTGTTAATATGTTATTTTTGTTCACATTGTTGATTGTTTTCATAATGAACTCGATGTTCGATATCGATGCCTTGCATTGGGGTCAATCAGTTTTGGGATTTCAGCCTCAACTTCCCTGTTGTATTGTCTTACAGAAAATATCAATAGATTTGAAGGGTGGTCAACAGGATATAGTTGTATCAACATGAAGCTGGAAGTTGGATAATTTAAGTCTTTGGACCTCATTTTACATGGTTGACTTCTTTAAATTATTCATAATGAATATGGTGGGGTTTGATAAAGATATTGACAATAAATACTTTATAACTAGATACATGAATCTTTTTCTAACTTTTTTCTTAATGAGTATGATTTTGAAGATTGTAACATTCAAGGCTTGAGTTAATAAGTTAATGCATGATGTTCAGCTTACAAAGTTGACTTCTTCAAAAAGTCAAACTGCTATCTTGATGAAAATTGAAAATAGTAGAATTGTTGATACGAGTTTGGATAAAATCATGTTAAAAAAAGATTCAGTAAGATTGTTCAAGTGATGAAGCTATCATAACCATTTTTCAATTTGTATAAATTTGTTCTAAATTAGGATGGATTTTGTTTAACATGAAAAAGTTGAGTTTTGTGTCAGAGATACTTTAGACTAATAAGTTAAACATAGTTTCGACAACTATACTGGTGTCAAGGAAATTGATCAGCAGTAACTTATATGAAATTTGAAGGGTCAAGATACTTTAGACTAATCAATTGATTGATTATTTGGTACTCTAATCTTATGTAATAGTGGTGTTCAAGTTATGGTTTTTACACTTTGGCGACAAGGTTTTAAACAGCAAGTTTACATGTTTTAAACGGTAGGAAATTGTCGAAAGTTGCATATGCAGGGCCATGGAACATGTTTAACATTTTTTTGGCTACTAGACCGGCAAGTTGACGATTTTGGTCTAATTTTGCAAAATTATTACTATTATTTAAACATATTAGTCACTACGTTTAGAGTTAACTACATAAATTGTCTTTGTGGTTTCCATACACTAACACCTTTAGTCATAAAATTAAATGATTACACCAGTTGTCCTTGTACTTGACATTTTGTAACTGACAAGTCATTTGACCAAACGATCGCTAGTTTTTTTCGTCAAGTCTATGCATATACAATAATGCATGCCAAGTGAGGGCATTTGGTCATTACACTATTTGTCCTTGTACCCACTTATTGGAGATGAGTGTGGGTCCAAAACCTTTACTCCCTCTTATTTGAGAGACCAACACAAGCTTATCTCTCTTTTCTAAAAGGCTAAATAAGAGCTTTTTGCTAAAAGCTACTTAATTCAAAATAATAATAATAATAATAAACCCCACACTCTTGCCACAATCGAGTAATGTTTAAGCTTGAATGATATATTTACGTTTGTTACAATAAATAAAGCCAACCACCCTTAGTCCTCTATGACCCAAAAGTCTTTATTATACAGTATCTGCTTTTGTTTTGTCCCTTATCTTTCTTTTTCATTGGCCAATAATTCAGTGACTTTTGTTTCTCCATCTCATTCCACGAAATTTCCACACAAACACATCTTTTCACGTATACACTTGTTTATTGTCCATTTCTTCTTACAAACAATAGCTTGAACCCTACTTTCAATGGCATCTACTTCAGCTTCATCGGTTCAAAAGAGCTTCAAGTATGATGTCTTTCTAAGCTTTAGAGGTGAAGACACTCGTAACACCTTTGTTGGTCACCTTTATAAAGCTCTTGAGCAAAATGGGATTCAAACTTACAAAGACGATGAAAAAATTGAAAAAGGGGAAACCATCAACAGCCAGCTCATGGAATCCATTGAAGACTCAAGATTCTTCATCATTGTGTTCTCTAAGGACTACGCTGGTTCATCTTGGTGCTTAGATGAACTTGTCAAAATTATGGAGTGCCGGAAGGCGAGTGAGCAGACTGCTTACCCAGTCTTTTATGATGTGGAGCCCACGGAAATCCGCAAGCAAAGTGGGGCGGTTGAAAAAGCTTTTGAAAAACATGAAAATAAAGCGGCTGCTGGGAAATGGAGACAGGCTTTAAAAGAAGCAGCCGATCTGGCTGGCTGGGAGTTGAAGAAGACTGCTAATGGGTAATTGCTGATTTATATCTCTCGTATGTTAAGTTATTTGAGTCTTGCTGAATGGATCTCATGTTATATAGTCGAGTTTTTAACTCAAACATGAAATGCTATTATTACTATTATGTTATAGCTAACGAAATCTCCTTTAATGTTTATAGGGATGAATCTAAACTGATACAAATAGTGGTTGATGATATTTTCAAAAAGATATGTTTATTCGGTTCGAGTTTTGATGAAAAGTTGGTAGGAATGGAGATGCGAATAAACGAGGTTCTTTCATCTTTAGAAATGGGTACCGAAGATGTTCGCATGATTGGAATTAAGGGGATGGGAGGAGGTGGAAAAACAACTCTGGCTACAGCTATTTTTAATCAAATATCAAACCAATTCGAAGGTAGAAGCTTTGTTGAAAATGTAAGGGAAGTTTCAAAAACATCTTTGTCCGGTTTAAAGGATCTGCAGAAACAGATCCTCACAGATGTTTTCAGCAGTCAAAACATCAATGTTAGTAGTGTTACCGCCGGTAAAAACATGATGGTACATATGATGCATCGTAAAAAGGTTCTTGTTGTGCTAGATGATGTGAATGATACAAAGCAGCTAGAGGCGTTAGCTGGTGCATCTATTTGGTTTAAGCCGGGAAGCAGAATTATCGTTACCACACGAGATGAGCAAGTGCTATTAGCCCAGCGGGTGAACTTTAATCATAACTTCATTCATGATGTCAATCTGTTATCGGCCAAGGAATCAATTTCCCTCTTCAGTAGGCATGCATTTGGAAGAGAGATTCCGGATGAAGGATATGAACATCTATCAAGAAAAGTTGTACAATATGCTGCTGGTCTTCCTTTAACGATCAAAGTTTTGGGTTCGTTTCTTTGTGATCAGAAGGAGCCTAAATGGAATAATGCTTTGGAAAGACTAAAAACAATTCCGTTGAATGAAACTATGATGATTTTGGAATTAAGCTATAATAGTCTAGAGGATGATTACAAGGACATATTCTTAGATGTTGCTTGCTTACTCAAGGGTTGGTACAAAACAGACGCGATTAGAGCTCTTGAAAGCTGTGGTTTTTATGCTGAAGTTGGCTTAAGAGTTCTTGAGCAGAGATCCCTTATAAATATATCTGAAGATGAGAAGTTGGGGATGCATGACCATATTGAAGAAATGGGCAAGAATATTGTTCGTCGTGTGAACCCCAATAAACCTGAAAGGCATAGCCGGTTATGGATTGCGAAGGAAATTGAAGATGTATTGGCTAATGGCTTGGTAAGTATCAAGTTATTTGGGTTATTAAACTAAAAAGTCACCATCCTTTACTAAAAGTTCAATTTAGTTATTGTACAAAAACAAAATTTTGTTTTATTATGCACACAAGATAGCTTCCATGATAACAAGCCGTTTAACACCGGTAGTCAAATACACTTGTTCTTTTTATTAACAATCATAAAAACAATCCACCATTCCACCATCACCCAACTGCCACCAAGTCACCACCCTCATAAACACAACCACATATCAACCACTAGCTTCTACTTTTTTTCTATGATAACAAGCCATTTATAAAATAAATGGGTGTTATCCTTCAATTTAAACAAAACCCAAAAATCCCAAAATCTCAAATCATTTAACCAATTCTTCAAATTTAATAATAAAAACAAAAAGATCTATCAACTACCACCTTCAATTTAAGCGAAACACAATAATTCCCAAAATTTTTTGAAAACCCTAACCTTAGAATATCAAATTTGGCCAATTTCTCTAATTCAATAGAAAAAAACAAAAAATACTCAAATTTTATAAAACCAAAAATACCCAAATTTTCTCCACAGGGAGGCCACTGCACTTATTAATGACTAGGGATAATTTACAATCTTGACAAACCACAAAGACGATTTATGCATTTCACTCTATTTTATTACTCCTTCCATTCCAAAACAATTGTCCTATTTTGGTTTTTTGAATTTTTTTTTTCCAATTTTGTCATTTAACTATTTTTGTTTGTGTTATATAATAATTGATGAAAATTACACTAATAAAATATATTTAAAATTTAATCCATTTATATATTTTGTATAAAATATTATATAAACAAAAAAATATTAAAATAATTCAAAAAGTTAAAATAAGACAATTATTTTGATATAAAAAAAATGTATACAGAAAATTATACTACTAGTAATAAAATATACACTTTTTCTCACTTCTATCTTCATTCTTATCTGACACCCCACCAACAATGATCAAACCCATCCACCATCCCACCGTCACCCAACCACCACCCCTAAAAACCACGACCACCACCTTCAGTCACTTTTTTAATTCACACTCAAATAACACAAACCATTCATCCAATTCCTCTAATTTATTAATAGAAAAAAAAAAAAAAAAAAAAAAAAAAAAAAAAATCCCCAAATTTTATAAAAATTAATAACCCTAACCCTAAACATTTTTCATTTGAATTGGAGAAATTAACTTCACATTTTGTTTTGTAATGAAACAAATCTCATCATGGTCTCTACTGCTATTTGAATTACCTACAGGGTACCCAAGCCACACAATGTATAAAACTCATTGCATATCAAGGTGGATTCAATTTTGAAATTTTCAAGAAGGGTCTCGCAAACATGAAGGAACTTAGATTTCTTTATTTGGTTTCCCCATGGGCAAGTCAAGACGAAGTTAGCAAGTGGAAGTTTGATGAAGATAGTCTACACCTTCCAAATGCCTTACGATTTCTGACATGGTTTGATTATCCTTTTTCAAGTTTACCCAAAACATTTCAACCAAATAATCTTGTTAGACTTCAAATGTCTGGCAGCAAAATGGTTAAACTTTGGAAAGATGGAGAAGAAAAGGTACATAGAATAATTAATTGGTAGTTTTATCTTTCCCTCTTTTGTTACTCATTACACCAATTAACTTTTATCTTTCATTTTTTGTTGCTTTTGTCAGCCTTTTTTAAAGCTCAGGTTCCTAAAGTTCACCGATTGTGATAATTTGAGGACCCTTGACCTTAGTGTGGCTCCCAATCTTGAGACACTATTTCTTGAAGATTGTCATGATTTGGTAGAAGTTCATTTCCAGGTTACTCCAAATCTAAAGGAGTTATGTATCTCTGAATGTGTTAATTTGGAAAAATTACACATGCCTGCTGAATGTCCAAAGCTCGTAACTCTCGACTTTTATAATTTAAAGTTGACGACCCTTCACCTCGGGATTACTCCAAATCTTGAGACGCTAAGCCTCTCAAACTGTACTGATATGGTCGAACTTCGTATGCCAGCTGAATGTCCAAAGCTCGTTAAGCTTGAACTCTATGATTTAAAGTTGAGGACCCTTCACCTCGGGATTACTCCAAATCTTGAGACGCTAAGCCTCTCAAACTGTACTGATATGGTCAAACTTCGTATGCCCGCTGAATGTCCAAATCTTGAGACGCTAAGCCTCTCAGACTGTACTGAAATGGTCGAACTTCGTATGCCCGCTGAATGTCCAAAGCTCGTAGATCTCGACCTCAGTAATTTAAAGTTGACGACCCTTCACCTCGGGATTACTCCAAATCTTGAGACGCTAAGCCTCTCAAACTGTACTGATATGGTTGAACTTCGTATGCCAGCTGAATGTCCAAAGCTCGTTAAGCTTGAACTCTATGATTTAAAGTTGAGGACCCTTCACCTCGGGATTACTCCAAATCTTGAGACGCTAAGCCTCTCAAACTGTACTGATATGGTCAAACTTCGTATGCCCGCTGAATGTCCAAATCTTGAGACGCTAAGCCTCTCAGACTGTACTGAAATGGTCGAACTTCGTATGCCCGCTGAATGTCCAAAGCTCGTAGATCTCGACCTCAGTAATTTAAAGTTGACGACCCTTCACCTCGGGATTACTCCAAATCTTGAGACGCTAAGCCTCTCAAACTGTACTGATATGGTCGAACTTCGTATGCCAGCTGAATGTCCAAAGCTCGTTAAGCTTGAACTCTATGATTTAAAGTTGAGGACCCTTCACCTCGGGATTACTCCAAATCTTGAGACGCTAAGCCTCTCAAACTGTACTGATATGGTCAAACTTCGTATGCCCGCTGAATGTCCAAATCTTGAGACGCTAAGCCTCTCAGACTGTACTGAAATGGTCGAACTTCGTATGCCCGCTGAATGTCCAAAGCTCGTAGATCTCGACCTCAGTAATTTAAAGTTGACGACCCTTCACCTCGGGATTACTCCAAATCTTGAGACGCTAAGCCTCTCAAACTGTACTGATATGGTCGAACTTCACTTGCCCTTCCGTTGTCTAAAGCTCAGAAACCTCAGCCTTAATGGTTCAAAGTTGAGGAACCTTCACCTTGGAATGACTCCCGATCTTGAGACTCTAAGTCTTGCTGGATGTGACAGTTTGGCAGAACTTCACATGCCCTTTGAATGTCTAAAGATCAGATCTCTCGACCTCAGTTATTTAAAGAAGTTGAGGAACGTTCACCTTGGATCGACTCCGGATCTCGAGACTCTAAGTCTTGCTGGATGTGACAGTTTGGCAGAACTTCACATGCCCTTTGAATGTCTAAAGCTCAGATCTCTCGACCTCAGTTATTTAAAGAAGTTGAGGAACGTTCACCTTGGATCGACTCCGGATCTCAAGACTCTAAGTCTTGCTGGATGTGACAGTTTGGCAGAACTTCACATGCCCTTTGGGTGTCCAAAGCTCATATTCCTCAGCCTTAGTAATACGAAATTGAGTACCCTTGACCTTGGGCTGACTCCAAATCTCCAGACGTTAGATGTTAAAGAATGTCAGGATTTGGTAGAAATAAACGCTTCGCTTCGCTACTTAGACTTAACTGATTGTGGGAGGTTTGAATCATTTAAAGTTGGCGTTGACTCTTTATTGGGGTTATATGTCACTGTGGAGTCATTTGATGTATGGCCATTGCACTCTGAAAATAATTCACCCAAGTCATGGCTTACATCATTTTATATTCAACATCTAGTAGATGGGAATCTTGAGAAACTTATTTCTGTATGCAACCTTGAGATTTCTACATTAACCATTTGTGATTCTCAATGTTTAAGAAAGCTTACTCTGAAAGGCGGTATTCCAGAGGTTCCCGAGTTCGTTGTCCAGTTAGAAGGTCTAGAGGAGCTGATTTTGCTGTCTACAAAGATAAAACATCTTCCAGAAAGTATTTGTATGTTGAAATATCTGAAAAATCTCGAACTTAAATCTTGCTGGCTACTAGAGAAGTTACCTGATAATCTTGGTCAATTACAATCTTTAGAGAAGCTAATCCTAACAGAGTGTGTGTTTTTACGAGATATTCCAAACAGCATATGTGAGATGAAATGTCTCAGATATATCCATCTCCCATATTGTATTCAAGTTGCGGAATTGCCTGAGGAAATTGGACGGTTAGAATGTTTAAAAGAGTTGGATATCACTGGAACAGGCATAAGTCGGCTTCCAGAGAGTATTTTTAGGGTGAAAGGTCTGCGGATTGTTGGGTCTAGATGGCTTCTTGAGTCATGTAGTTTTACATCCGAGATAAAAACCTCTGATGATGAAACATTCTGCTACATATAAAGCCGTGTATAGCACAGGCACAAAAAGCAGACGTCCCATGTACCGTGGTCGAGTGATGATTTTGAACAGCTCCAAAGACCCTATGAAGTCACTGCATTAAGAAGTTTTTTAACAGGTACTTTCATCCTTCTCTATAAATTGTCTTATGTTTGATGAAGATTGCAATTATTTCAGTGTCGGATGTAAATGATGTTCCTTACCTTATTTTTAAAAGGTTATGAATATGTGGTTAAGTAAGAGGATTTCTGCAGGTGGTGCACCAGTTGTTCTTGTTGTTATAGATTCTGGTCGTATTGATGTTACTTTTGCTAAGAAGAATAGAAAGATTCATTCTATTTCATGGGTCATCTGATCATCTGAGTGTGCTGATCAAGCTGGAGGTAATTTTTTCTTTAAGTCAAAGAAACTTTTTTTTTTTGAACTGCAATCTAATTTTTAATTGACATACTAAACGTGAAGTTTAATCTCCGCCCTAGATGGTTTGGTTTTAGCTAGGCGTTTAAAACCAATGTACAAGGAGATACGCCAAGGAACCAAGTCTCTAATACTAGTTATATATTGTTGAATCAGGTATAGTTATTAACTTTGACTTCTTCATTAAGTCAATTGTATGTTCATGGTTAAAACAATGAAACATTTACATGATCATGTTATAAATAAATTCAAGAAAAGTTTACATTTGCAAAAGTATAGTCTATAATGGGTTGAAATCAGTGAAAGATTGACTTTTGAGTCAAACTATTGACTTTTGAATGGATTTCATTCTCTATGGAAGCACATATGATATATTATATATAGTGTTTACTAGTACTAAAAAAGCTACTAAACATGTTTCAGGAATACGAAGCTACTTCACTGTGAGTGATATGTGAAAATCCATTTTCCGAGACAGAATCTGAAGTCAGGAACAAGGGATGCAGTTATCAAATAAAACATCATTACTTATTTTTCCATGTGGCACGGCGGGTTATAAGGGCGGTAAGAAAATAAGTTAAATTAGTATAATATTACTTATTTGTTTCTGTACTGTTGCCTTATGTTTCTTACTGTTGGGCTACAAAATATAGAATGTAGTATTTTGATAACACTTTAGCGAGAATAGTATCACCACATGGACTCAAAGTTGACTTTTGAAGGTCAAAGGTTGTGTAATATAAACATTGAAAGTTTGAAACATGCTACTGATACATGAAATTTAGTATCTTGCAGAACTGAAAACGGTTTGTTACTGACATGGCATACAATGATGTAAAACTGACATGGCGTACAATGATGTAAAATTTTAATTAACTGATAGTTGTATTTAGGAGTTAACAGTCTTAGATTAATTAATATTCATATTGTTCTTATTTGTCGGATTGCTTAAAGCAATTGAAGGTTGATGTTATGTGTTTATGGTGTCGGGTATTAACTGCGTCCAAAACGGGTCAAGAAGATGATCTAAAACAGTAAGTTTATTTTTATTTTATTTTTTTGGACGGCAATTGTGGCTTCATGGCCCCTATCCTAGAAGGCGTAGTGAGCCCACACAACCAGGTTGGTCCAGCCCAGAAGGCAATGACACCTTTCCCTTTACGCACGCGGGAGGAAACCCTATCACCCTAGACAAGACTCGAACTTGAGACATTGCCTAGGGGGTAAAACCGCTACACCAGAGGCCCATTGGTAAAACAGTAAGTTTATATATTTTGAATTTTAGTGATATTGAAGTAAAATGTTAATCAACAGAAGATTCTTTGATCAATGTTCTAAGAATTTGAATTGTCAAGATATTTCTTAATCATTAAGGACAGGGAAATTTAGCGGAAATAAAATTTATATTAGTGTAAAAGAACAAATAATACATGTAGAAATCGAAGTTATCTCAACTTTTTATCATTTTAAAAATGTAAGATTTGATTTTCTTAGTGTAAGTTTTTAACTGTTAACCTTGGTAATTATGTTTATCAACAATGTCCTATCTTGGTAATTGTACTTTTCGTAAGCATGCAGATGTGTTATTTATACCTTTTTTTTGTAGCGGATATGTTTCGTCATTCACTTTATTAGAAATAGCGGCTATAAGTTGGCTTAACGATTTACATTAGAAGAAGGGAGGTGATTGGCACACTTTCAAATCTTATTGGGACACTCCATTGTACAAATAGTTAAAGCATATTATATTTAATGTACAACTGTCTGTTGCACACAGTAGAGTGTCCCAATAAATTTTGAGAGTGTGCGAATCATTTCCCTTAGAAGAATGTGTATATTTTTTTTACCGTAACATATAACTAACTCGCATCCATTTCAGACCCAATACCTTTTTTAGTTCATAGGAAACAAACCAAATTGAGGTGGATTAAGATTAATGTCGATCACAAGTATGCGTTATAAAAATCAAACAAAGTGGATTTTAGCCGGTCATTGAACTCAAAATACATAATGTTACAGATTAGCCAGACATAACATTCAAAGTGTCTTAATTGGAAATGAGCATGGTTTCTATATAAGAAAATGGCTTACAGAAAGAGGTTCCATAAAACATTTGTAAACACAAAGTCACAAACCACAAGTATACATTCCATAGACTACTCGAAACCAAATTTATTGACAAAAATGAGGAACACGGCAAGCAAAGCGAATGCACATAAATAAGGAAAATATTTAATGTTACCCAAAGAGCGTGTTGCCTTACCCACCACAGTGAAGACATATGACATAAGCTCAACGTGCCGTGTCCGGAACGTGTTTTCGAACACTGTGATGATGGGATTGAATGGTAAATGGTGTGTTTACACTAAATTGGTTGTGATGCGTATGTAACAATTCTCAATTTATGAGGTCATTATTTGATTATTTACGTCACTTAATCTTTAATTTTAAGTAAACTTACTTTTACGAGAAACCGGATTAGTTCAATCGTGTACGTAGATAAACGTACATTTAACTCAAACCGACACTAGACTATGCTCAGTCTACACATTTATGCATTTTGGGTTCCTTACAATCATATTTTAAAAGTTATATTTCACTTTTTCATTTTTACGTAAATCTTGCACCTTTTACGTTTTACGCTTATTTAACCTACGTATTTAGGTTTTAACAACGTTTAAGCACTCCGTCAAACTCACCACTTTTCTAAACTACTAAAATAGGTTATGATGACATGTTTTAACATTTTATAAGTTTTACGTTACCCGATTTTAAGTTTCGGGTCTTAAAAACTTTACATTTGTTGTTACCGCGATCAAACTACACTCCGTAGCTAAAAATTATACGACACTAGTTACCAAAACCCACTCACGGCTGGTTTTGGTGATGTTCTTCTTACAAAATTCATCTAAGCTTGCCACCTAAAATCCCACTACACTTAAACCATTTACAAAACCACCTATTTCTCATTTACTTCTATTTTTACATGCAAAAACCATTTCTTCTCTCAACCATCACCCTAAAACTGATCCAAAATAATTTTTGTTAACACATTTTTAGTTTCATTTTGATGAAAAGATGGGGCGAGAATCAAAGGTTAAGGTGTTATAAATTAGTTCCAAGTTTAAGTTCTTGATCTTTAGTTTCTCTTTGGAAGATTTGCAAAGTGTTCTTGGGATTTTTACCAAAGTTCACAAGGAATTATTTTAAGATTCATAGGGTGTTTTTGCAAGGTTATGAGGGTTAAAAGAGTTATAAAAGGTTGGGTAAAAGTTTAGTAGAAAGGGTGCAAGATGTGTGGTGATTTAGGTTTAGAGTCCTTGTTCTTGTTAAATCTTTTCTTGTTCATCAACGATTGTAAGGAATTAGACACTCACATTTTCATTTCACTTCTGTAAATTACATGTTTTCTATATGTTTGGTATGTTCTATATGCTTATATGCTTAATCATGGTTAGTACTTGGACTAAATCACTAGAAAACATAAAAAGGACTTGACATGCAAAAGTGTAATATCCTGTGAAAAACCCCAGTTATTAATAATCACTAAACATGAAGTAATTGTATGTTACTGTTCATGCACTCATTTTTAGGCAAAATTTTAAACTTGTGCTTACACTATGCAACTCTGAATCAATACGTGCTATGTGATTCACACTTATCTAGAATGAACTCACACGCAACCCACAACGACCTGGAAAAGGGCACAACACAACTATGGATCAATTTTGATAACAAGTGCACCAATTTGCACTCACAACCAATGTTATAAATGGCGTGAGGCGTGGCGTGGCGGCAAGGCCACGCCTCAAGCCTTACGCGCCATGGCGAAGCCATGGCGTTTTTTGCGGCGTGACTAAGGCGGCGAAAAAATATTTATATATTTATCATTTATGTTATAATATCATATTTCATATACATTTGGACTACTATATTAGACATTTAACTACTACTTATCATATAATTATCAGACCCAAATAACAAATAGCCCAAATTTCAAATGATCGTTCAAATAGTTATTAAAATAATAATAATAATTAAAAAAAAAACAAAAAAAACCAAAACTGTTTCAAAAAGGCGCGCCACGCCTTACCAAAAGGCGCGCCTTTTCACGCCTTGACACGCCTTTTCCCACGCCACGCCTAGAGCAGCCGCCATGGTCTATTTCGTGGCGCCGAGGCCACGCCTCGCGCCTTGGCGGCGCCTTGGCGCGCCTTTTAGAACACTGCTCACAACATCCACATATGAGAATTACATCTCAGTGGACCCTACTATACTAATACAAGCTATAATACACACTGTGAGACCCAAAATGCTCACAGTGGACCCCACATGACCAGAATGAGCAACCAACAATCATTCGGCCTCGCACAACACTAGGCCATGAACACTAGCCCAAGTACACTACACGGATCAAATATTAAAACTCTCATGGGCCACTATTCATGAGCCCAACTCACAACCATTATGTTATACAAATACAAGCTCACATACTCGTTTACGTTGGATCATTTATTTAAAATCCGTACACACAAGTTATGTAATAAATTACATGGATCAATTAACGACATAGCAAGGAATTGGGAACAACTAATATATGTATTTAATACGATCGTTTGAACATAAAATAAATACCAAAGCTAACGAGGTTCACCCATTTTCAACATATATAAAATTCGATCACCCATATGCGTATTTGGTCACATTTAATCAGTTATATGGACTCTTAAGTGTACCCACATGCAAACTCGTTTTGGAGACTTAGACAACAAAAACTATTCGAACACTTCAAAATACAAAATGAGTAAACCATGCATATGCAGCATATCAGTCCACAACTCACAAACTCACTCTTTCAAATCATTTTCTTTTGTTTTGAGCAGTGTTCTAAAAGGCGCGCCAAGGCGCCGCCAAGGCGCGAGGCGTGGCCTCGGCGCCACGAAATGGACCAAGGCGTGAAGTCTAGGCGTCGTGTGAAAAGGCGTGGAATAAGGCGCGAAAAGGCGTGCCAAGGCGCGCCTTATCGTATGGCGTGGCGCCATTTTTAGAAGGGGATGATGTGGGCTTAAATTTTGGGCCTAGTAATTTCTAAACATAGTTCAAATTTTCACTTTATTTCTTATGCATATCACTTTTTGTAAGCTCACCTTTTGTAAACTCACCTTTTGTAAACTCGATATGCATATAAAATATGATATTATAACATAAATGATAAATATATAAATATTTTTTCGCCGCCTTAGTCACGCCGCAAAAAACGCCATGACTTCGCCATGGCGCGTAAGGCTTGAGGCGTGGCCTTGCTGCCACGCCACGCCTCACGCCATTTATAACATTGGTTTTGAGACACGCTACACATCGAAGACCCTTACCTTCTCTTGCAATATACTACTCCATCAATCTACTTGCAAATTCAACTTGCTCACTTATCCTCAACATCCACTGACACCCTACCTCTTATCCTAAACTATTCTCCCTGTTCCCTCTAACTTGTACTATATCATTCATGCATCTAGAAACTTATACAAACCACACTCTCATGCACACTCACACTCTCACATTCACATTCAAACTTAAAAACACAAAAACTATTTTGTTTCCCTTTTGTTTGCTGCCATGCGAAGAGAAGAAAGGAGAGGAACGAGACGGCGGGAGTAATCATTATACAAGTTCTAGGACGATCGGTGTTGTACACGACGAGTGAGTGGACTCGAAACGGTTGGTGTTACCATGGAGTTGTTCTCGTTCATCCCTCGACCCATTCGTTTCTCACCACCCTTTGGGTGTAGTAAGTCCTATAACTCATTTAATTTGAATCCTTAATACATCCTCTTGTATACTACATGTGCTTAGAAAACATTTAACAAGTTAACAACAAGATCAAAAATGATTCCTCTTCTCCTTTCTTTTATTACCGAGAGCACCAAAACAAACCAAACATCACAAATAAGTTATGTTCTGAAATACATGATCAAGACATCTAGATAAACTCATACAAATGTTATTGAGTCACCAAAACAAGTCACATGTCCTTATAAGGTTCGAATACGTTTTCTCCTTTTCTTTTTCTTTCCTGTCGAGAACAAATCAAACACCCTTCTAATTGTGTTATCTAATGTTAACTTTAAAATCACTCGAACACTCTTCACTTCTGTAAGAAAGCTCGAACTCATCTCCTTTGATACATATTCCATGTCGTTAAATATATATGTGTTTTGCTAAACCTTATATTCTCGAAATATACTTGCTTCATTAAAAAACTGAAAACATATCGAAACTTATATTTTCTCGAATATTATGAAGTAGTCGATTTTTAAAACGTTACTATGCTTATGTGGTACCTCTTGATCGTAAAACATGCTTTGTTGAACGTGTATAAATGATTACGAGTTTTGGAACATTTTATTTAAGTCGAACGTGTATAAGTGAAAGATAAAAGAACACATGAAAAGGGAAGGGGAGGTGACCCATATTTGATTGAGACACTCCAAAACATGTATTAAATAGTTGTACTGTAAACAGTGGCGGACCCAGGATTTCAGAAGGCGGGGGCCAAAAAATTTTTTTTTGATAAAATTCGTGATGCACTTTAATTAAAAGGAAATAATTTTTTTTACACTAAAAACTAAGGTTTTTACATTTTTAGCTTCAAGGTGGGGGCAATTTGATTTTTTGGAGGGGTACACTTTAATAAAAAGGTCAAAATATAAAAAAAAAAAATTACACTAAAATCTGGATTTTTCGGCGAATCGTGGAGGGCACCGCCCCCCCAAAGTTAACCTTTGGGTCCGCCCCTGACTGTAAATAAAAATTGCTTAATGTGTTTGTACATTGAGTGTCCCAATCAAATATGGGAGTGTGCCAATCACTTCCCAAAGGGAATGGTGCTATTGCCTTCTGGGCTGGACCCAACCTGGTTGTGTGGGCTGTAGCCACAAATTGCCGTTAAAAAAAAAAAAAAAAAAAAAAAAAAAAAAAAAAAAAAAAAAAAAGCGCTTGACTTGTAATGGAAAACAGTTTGTAGAAGAAGAAAACGCAAGGACTCTCTTTGTTATGCCATGAACCCGCGACTTCAGTTGAACTATGTTATAACTATTAAACCACAAATAATAATACAAAAGGAGGTTTGGACTAGTGGTTTCTGTCTAAACTTTCAAACTAAAGGTCCCATGTTCGATCCCAAGCAATGGCCAATTTTTATCATTGTTGGTATTTTTACAACTTTCATTAATTGACAGCTTTAGCCCCTCGGCTTTGCACTACTTACCACTTTTCTTAAAAACTTTTATAAGCTTTACAACTTATATAAATTGTTACATTTTTTTTTCAACCCCTCAACTTTAAACCACTTGACATTTTCTAAAAATCTTCATAAGCTTGTAACTTATATAATTGTTACAACTTCAACCCTTCAAGATTAAACATTTGGCACTTTTCACCCAACACTTTTATAAGTTAATAAACTTCTAACATTTTACCACTTTTCGTTAAATAAAATATTTAACACATATTTTATGTGACGACAACATCCGCGTAAACTATAAATAATATATTTATCCAAATGTATTATTTACCCACAAATTCTATAAATACATATTTTATATATATTCTTACACCTTGAAATCAAGTGAATACGATTCGACTCGTGTTTCTCTTCGATAACACTTAAGCTAATATTCAAGCAAACTCTTATACGAAGGTTTCGTATACATTTTCCTCTCTTATTCCAAGAGCAAACATTTTTCACAATGACTTTTATATCTATAAACATTAAGATATATATACGCTTTTCAACAAACATCTAAGAAGAGTGAACATTATGAAAAACCACACAGTTATGTTAAGCATAACTTAACACCCACTAACGTTTTAAAGAGCGATATTCATCGAATCTAAACACATAAAAGTAAGATAATATTATATGTAATATTATTCTTAAACTTCAAGTATTTGAAGCACCTCAAACCACCCACACCACAATAAACTGAGGTTTCTCATATTATCCAGGTTGTGTGTTGGAGTCGTTCCCCAGTTGCACTTGATATACTTATTTAAGGGTGAGCATTCCGACCGTTTGGACCGGACCGACCGACAAAACCGACCGGACCGACCGAAGGACCAACGGTCCGGTCTCGGTCTAGGATTTTTCATTAATTCGGTCCTCGGACCGGTCCGGACCGACCAAAAAACCGAAAAACTTGCCAAAATCTTGCCTAATTGGACCGGACCGAGACTGGACCGACCACATTCGGTCCGGTCTCGGTCTATGGTTTTTCCCTAACTCGGTCTTCGGTCCAGTCCGGTCCGGTTTTTGGACCGTGATCACCCCTATACTTATTTGCCTACATCCACACACTCATCTGAGGCGAGTCTATAGTCCCACTTTTTACATGTTTTACAAACTATGTGGGGGGATACATGCTACATTACATGAACACGACTATTTCACTTTAGTATGCTAACTGGATATTGCATAAGACACTGTGCCAACATGAAAGTCCCTTACATCATGAACCTTAGTCACTTGCTGAGTGAATGCGAATACTGTGAATATATCTATTGGTGCTTGACAGGCCCATTTGTTCTAGCCGGAATTTGGTAGACAATTGCACTTTATTTGATACACTAGGAGAAATGGCAAACTCCAACCCAAGGGCCCCTTATACTATGTTGATGTCCTTATGATGGCTCACATACTTGTTAACGTTGAGTTCATGAGACTTATGGCAATAAGCATACGGAACCAAACAACTGATTACTTCTGAAATACTTGGAATGTGTTCAACTATTTTCAAACATAAACACTATGGATTCACTCAAGAATTTTGTTGACTTTTTAGCATGTTATCTCAGGTAATTGAAGCAAGCATTTGAAGAAACGGAGTGGGCAATATGACCATGGGTCATTGGTGTAAACACAAATCTTAACAGTCATCTGAAACACCTGTTGTCAATTATGATTGGCCAAGCAATGAAATCTCTTTCGTATGTGAAATTGATAAATAATGATTTTCAAAACGTCTCTTTTGAGTCATTTTCTATGATTATGACTGTGATCCTCTACGCAACACCCAAATTAGTCTTCCGGTGTCATTATGAAATTTTGGGGGTGTTACAAAAAGTAGTTTCTGACCAGGGGAAAAAATGGAATTATCGGGAAAAATCAACGGACTATTGGACTTAGGTAAAAATATAGACATAAATCTATGTCTTGCAATCGTTTTGCCGGGTGGCTAATTCCATGAAGACACCCGATGATTAAAATACAAATATTTTTGTGAAAGATGTGAAAATTTGAATAACAAATCTAAAACATATAAAAGTCATTCTTTTGCATAGAACCCTCTGCACAATGAATAAAAGTTGTAGGCAACACTTTAACTTAAACGTGGCCGTGAAAATGGGTTAAAACGAAGTCGTAAAACTTAACTTATCGCAAATTTACCGTGACTATTGGTTGATGTCCAAAACTCAGCTTTTATAAATAGGGTTAAATTGGTAATTTCACTTAAATTATATAATTTTTGACTCAGTGAACCCACTAATCTGTGTAGTTCACTCAAAAACCTTTTCAGAGACGTAAATACCAAATCATAACACTTTACGGTTTAGAAATAACGTATATATTAAGTCGAGATAACTAAAATGAATTATCATTTAAAGCTAAATAAATTATCATTTTTGCACAAGGGAATAAGGGATGCTAGCTTGATTACAAATTTACATAAAAACTTAACCAATGAAATCTTTTTCTTAATAAAACAAAACCCTTAGTGGGAATTTTTCATTTAAAAAAAATCAATTCATACCTTATTTGGTAATATTTTTTAATTATTATTTTTTAGAAGATTTTAATACTAAAAGAAAGTCTAAATATTTCTTAATTTAGCTAATCTTAAAAAAAATTCGTCCTTATAAATCAGATGTAGAAAAAAGGCCAAAATATGCATGTCCTTAAAATTTATTAATTGATACTTTTGGGCCAAAATTGTAAATAAAAAAAATGCGGAACTCCAAAATCATTACTATCATTCTATCATCCTTATTCTTAAGTTTTTGTGCCATAACCTACATCGACTCAAAGGAACCTTTCCTGACTAAGCATTGATGAAGATGGTAACAGTGATGCCTACTCTTTCCCTTAAAACCCACCGCTATCATCTGATTTGGTTCAGTACTCGATTGCATTGTTCTTCTTTGATATCCAGGTTATATTAATAAGGATCAATTAAACTTGATTGCTATTGTATCCACTATCCAGGTTATTACAATTTGTGTGGGCTTAATATCGCGTATTCATTTCATCTAATTCGATTTAATTGTGTTGATGGGTGTTTGTAGGGATGCAATGAATACACGATGATTTTTATGTTATGTATTCTCAAACTCAGGAATCGATGTTTTGAATCAATTTGATGGTAAGTGTTGTATGCAAATTTCATCTTTATGTTTGCTAATTGAATATGTATTGCCACGCTATTTTTGATATCAATGTGGAATTGCTAAGAACTAGCGTAAAGTTTAGTACTTTTTGCATTATGGGTGTTTGGAAGATTGTTTATCCGGCTAAGATGTGATTATAGAGCAATTTCAAGAGAAGAAAGTTTCTTCTAGATAGGTAAATCTATATGTCGCGCCTGTTAACAAAAATTACAAAGGTTATTTGAATGACATCATAAGAACTCTTTTGGCCAAGTTATCCGTTACCACTATTACCTTCAGATACAATTTGATAGCAATTTTTTTATAAATATGTTTATCTACATACCGCAAGAAATTTTATGACATGTCAGATTGTTGAGTTTTCTTTATAATTGAGTGAAAATACTATTAGCCTTTATGTTCATGGTAGTTTGATGAAGATCACGTGTAGTTAATGGTCTATGTCCTATAACCACAATGAAATTATTGTCAAGTTTTGCACGGCCAGTTTGCATTATAACGAATACTTTTAGTTTATAATTTATAACCACAATAAATTTATTTGACATTAATTTATAACTTATATTTTTATTTTTTACTTATAAAGAAGAAGAGAATAATGGACTTTTATTGGGTGATGAGAAAGATAATTCTGCTTCGGTTGATGGGTTTCTATTAGTTCCTCAATCTGGTGATGTGTTTTTCTTACTTTATACTGTCACACCCCCAAAATCGGGTCCAGCGGAAGCATACATGTAGCTGGGGTGTAACTCAATTGGTATCTCGACACAAGTACAAAAATAGTTTTCACTTCAATCATTTAGAATAAAATAGTTTAATCAAAAATGTTGAATTTATATTGTTAAAAGTAGTGCGGAAGTAGGCCCTTAAAATAATTTAAAACGGTCCCCAAATGAATATCAGAGTCTTCTATAACCATGCCATGCCCTGCCAAAACCTCCAGTAGCGTGCCATTGCTTAAAAACCTGAAAATACATGCTAAAGTGTCAACACGAGGTTGGTGAGTTCATAGAGTTTTATGAAAAAGAATGTAATTCATAAAAATGAAGATTTCCCAGCAAAGGCATCGTAAATCCACTCAGTTCCAAGTCCCGCCATAAGAGACTTGTAACCTGTGTGTTTACAACCCACTGCCAAATAGTTGCATGTTTAGTAGTCAAGTACACGTGGTCAATATAGTTCACAATATGGGCACATAGTATATAATAAAGAATGTGGCAAGGCTCCTAAAATAAATAATATGCATTCCGTAGACAGGGGAAATTGAGAGGTTGGCCGACCTCTAATAGCGCTATCCATACTACCTACTGCCCCACACAAGGAGGCCGCACGAACGGTACGTATAAACTGGAGTGCGAACGGTAAACCAGCAGGAGACTAACAATTGCGGATGCACGAACAGTACATCATTCACAAACTATTACATAGTATAAAGTCAAAGTTACTCCATAGACAGGGGAGATTTTATATTGCTCCGAACATGGGAGACTTGATAATGCTGTTCCGTAGACAGGGGAGACTTTGCACTGCTCCGAACATGGGAGACTTTAGGTTATAGTACGTACGGTACTTTAGAGTCAAAAGTTTAAGTCAAGTTCAAAAGTCAAGTCAAGTTCAATAGTTCAAAACAAATTATAAGGTCAAATGAGTTCATAATAGTCCAAGGTTCAAAACAATGTTCAAAGAGTCAAGTAGTAATTCATGTAAAAACGAGCATGTATTCTCCCCCAAAAAGTTAACAAAACAATTTAAAAGAGTAGGATGAAAAAGTATCTTGAATGGGTTTGTAAAATAATAGTGGGAAAAAGTATTTTGATGATGAAAACTCGTTTGGTATCCGGATTCTTGGGTTTTGGTTTGTGGTCGACTCGTTTTCCGCGAGCCGTGGCTCACGGCCTTGCTTGGTTCGAGCCCTATGGCTTGATTTTTGATGTTGGGTTTTGACCTAGTACTCTTGGCAAGAGTTTTGATATATTGGTTTGATTGTGGCTCGATTTAGGATTGAGAGTTGGCCTTGGTTATTGTTGTTAATGGCAGTTTTTGGAGTGCTCGAATGAGCCTAATCCGAGACCAAAAGGTCTTTGGTTTGAGTCCTTGTGACTTGTGGTCTAGCCGAGACCCAAGTGGGTCTCTTGGCTCGGGTTTTGGCTTGGTAAACCAACCCGGAGTACGTGTTTTCTTGATGAATACTTGTGGTTTTCTTTGTTGTTGATATTATTGTTGTTGTGGTGCTTGTTGTGGCCGATTATATGGGATGAGTCGAGACCCTTTGTGGTCTTGACAATGGTTCACTTATGGAGTTGTGGAGTTGTTGTCGAAGGGTATTTGGAACCAATTATGAGACGGTTAATTAGTATGACGGAGATAGGTTAGTCGGGTGCCGTAGTCGGACCCTATTGTTGTAGCACGTGATATGGGACTTGATTGACGGAGATGGATTATTATGATGGAGAGTTGATTGTTATTACTTGGACTTTTGGTTGTGCGTGTCGAAGTCACGTTGACTTTTTAGTCAACGATTGATTTTGACAAAACGCCTTAATACTTGGACTTGGACAATGAGCCGAGAGTGATGACTTGGACATGTGACCATCTTTTATAACTCGATATAAATTATAATCAAACTTAATAATAAAAACTCGTAATACTATTATTAATAATATAAACGTTATATAAATATATAAACGTGAAAATGTATATATATTTATACAAGTGCGTATATTAAAAATAAAACGATCACGAGTAATATTATAATAACGTGACGATATATATTATGCTATAAAAGTAGTATAATAAATGTCTGGAACGTCATTATGATTAAACAATTATAAATGCCGATATAATTATAACGTTGGATGATTATATTAAATGAAATACTTTTTGGAAAATAAAACGAGGAAACTTACGAGTTATACGGGATCGTGGTCACTTGAGTCCAAGTGGGCCATATTATTCATTTTATGACTTTTGTGCTTGTCACGGATGTGTAACGTTAATATATTCATTTTCTATAACTACGTAACTTATTTGATCGACGGGTTAAATAGGACCTACTTGGTTATATTAAAAGAGCATATTAATGGGTATTGTATCCTACGACGTCCATAGGTTGTGGTAGGAGTGCGAGTTAATGAGTTACTAAATATCTCGTGAGATTTACCAAATTGACGAATTTGGTAAGTGTAACGATAAATTTAGGGAATTTATTAGCTTAAATACTTACCATATAGTATTCTATGTGCTATGTGACTTAGGTTTTGGGTATGATCTTGGAATGATATATTAAGTAAATAATTGTGGAGGATTACCAAGTCGACGGATTTGATAAACTTCGATGATTTATTTAAATAATATATTGGGCTAATATTAGACCTATAGATTGTTTTATTATTCTTTTTCGTTGCGGTTATCTTGGTTTGTGTTGTGTCGACCTTCCGCCCACATGGATACCAAACGCCAAACCAAATATGAGAAATGGAATTTTTGGAAAGTAAAAAGAAATACGTTCGGGATTGGAAATATTTGATTTTGAGGAAATTATTCTGAGACGAGTTTATATTGTTAGGAAGTGCCGAGTCCGTAGTTGCTGTCTTTTGAGTTGCTATACTTCTTGACTCTACTGGTTACTTTGTGCTGATATCTGGACTTGAGGTGAGTCATAGCCCCACTTTTACTTTTGAACTCTGTTTTCAATACTTGGGGTGAGAAACGTGCAAATTATTTATGTGGACTTCTATCGCTTTTATTCAAAACTTACTATGCTTATAGAACTAGGTAGATTATATCGACCCTAGTCACACAGTGAATATTATCGCGCGGGGACTAGATATGGTCAGATAATATTGGATGTTATATCAACCCTAGTCGCACAGCGAATCTTGTTATCGCGTATGGACTAGATATGGTTAGATAATATGAATGGTTATTGATTGAGATTGATTTGATGATGGAGCGAGGCCTAGTCAAGAACTAGGTAAGCTATTGATTTGATAGATTTTGGACTATAGTGTGCACCGATAGGTTTGGTTTGGTTTGGTGATTTGAGGCCTAGTCTAGCTAGTAAGCGTTTTGCGTATATGTCCACTTGACTGAATTATGAATATAAACCTATGATCTCACCAGCGAAAGCTGACTTTTAGCGCGTTTTCTCAGGTAATTAAGTAATGATTTTGGACGCTTGGATTGGAGGCTTGGCTTGGCAATGCGGTTTAAGGATCTATTTTCTAAAACTCTGATATGTATTTGTTCTTTTGGGCCTTACTCCGGATAAATTTGGGATAAATGTAAACTTTAAAACTCCATTTGGTTGTGTTTTTCTTATGTTTACTTTATCTCGCTCTTTTATGACTTGGAATGGATACCAATCCACGTAGCACCCCGAAAGCTTGTTTAGTCTTCCGCTGTACCAAATTTTGCAGGTGTTACAAGTTACAAGCTTGGTTTTGGGTCATTTATGTTTGCAGAGCAAATGTTTGATAAAATGTCCCGTTGACTTAAATGTTGTATTTTTATGGCTAGTTTGTTGGGTTTTGATCAGTCTACGCTTTTGATTGTTATTAGATGAAATAGGGTATCACAACTTGTTAGCTAAGCTGTTTAGTTAGCCTCTATTTCATTGATTTTGGGATATTTTTAAGATTATTATTAGCGTTTAGTGTTTGATGTTAAGTGTGTGTTAGTTGAATTTTGAAACCTTAAACCAAACCAAACCTTATATACCTTATATACACAACATTGAGGACCGAAACTCTTTTTCGTTAGTTTACCGTAAGTTTTATGAGATTGATGGCATTAGGAGTAAGTGCGTGAAAGTCCACACACTTTACTCCAACCCTTCTCGTTTAAGTACAAGATTCCCATTTATCAAGTCTTCAACACTTAAAGGTCCCTCATCCGATTTCATCAAACACATTCTCATGATATGCGAATCAATAGTTTTCAGATTGCATTATTGTATAGTATGGTAAAAAAAAAAGTATACAACAGAAGTGGTCAATGTACATAATGCAACGTAAGCCTTTTGCATACCCTGTTCCACACTTATTCAAACAAAAACATCTTGTTCATATTGTTAGCTACTGAGCATTAGGTACCTTGCCCTCAAGTTATTCAATAACTCGGTCCACGTCAGCCTCCACAATAACTTGGCAAGTTATTCAATAACGCGGCGGTGTCTTAACTCACAATAACTCAGCAAGTTATTCAATAACTCGGCAATAACTTGGTAGGCGGTGTGTTAACTTGGCAATAACTTGGGTTAAAGTGATTTTTTTTAAGCAACAAGGCACAATAACGTGGAGTTATTCCAATAACGTGGGGTCATAACTTTCAATAACTTGCCAATAACTTGGGACCATGGTGTCTTAACATTCAATAACTTGGCAAGTTAAAGCTCCACGTCAGCCTCCATGTCACAATAACGTGGGTATTGTGGGCAAGACACCCAATGCTCTTACTAGTGTTATAACCATTGTTTGTAACAAATGCTAATTGTGAAAAGTTATTGACTTGGTATATATATAAAAAAAAGCCATTAATGAAACAAGTAATGACTTTTTAACAATCGTATTTGATACTTAGCTTTTCATTGTAGATAAAAAAGCATTATTCTTAACAAAATATCAATAAACAAATAATTTGAAACTTGAAACGTACAACTAGAACAAAATATTTGCAAGAAGCCTTTATAAAACTGTGAATCTTATCGTTCCTTTTCATTGAGCAATTAAGTGGTTTTTTGTGGGGTTGATCCGGGTCACTTCAAATCCGGAGGGTTTAATCGGGTTTCGAAAATATAAAAACTGGTTTAATTTAACCCTTTTTTTTAATCAGAACTGGTCTACTGCTATAAAATATTGTTGTTATTCACGCATACTCGTCTTGTATTATAACTAGAACCTCTTTTATGACACTAGCTCACCTAAAAAATGAAACATCACCACTAAACACTTGCTTACTATTCTATGTTTGAAAAAAAAAAAAAAAAAAAAAAAAAAAAAAGGTGCCATCTATGCTCATTATGACACCTCCTCACATCTTTAGTCTTTACCTTTTATTTTTCCTATCATTTCTTATGTTCATCACACTTTCTCTAAATTCCTATATTCTTTCACAATTTTTTTATGTCATCACACTGCCCTCTATGACCCAAAAGTCTTTAATTCTGCTTTTGTTCGTTCAAAAGGAATCTCATCTTTCTTTTTTCATCGACCAATTCAGTGACTTTTGTTTCTCCATTTCATTCCACGAAATTTCCACACAAACACATCTTTTTACATACACTTGTTTATTGTACATCTCTTACAAACAATAGCTTGAACAATGGCTTCTTCTTCAACATCATCCGTTCAAAAGAGCTTCAAGTATGATGTCTTTTTAAGCTTTAGAGGTGAAGATACGCGTAACACCTTTGTTGGCCATCTTTATGAAGCTCTTAAGCAAAAGAGCATTGAAACTTATAAAGATGATGAGAAAATAAAAAAAGGGAAAACTATTAGTGATGAGCTTATCCAAGCCATTGAAGACTCAAGATTTTACATCATTGTTTTCTCCAAGAACTATGCTTCCTCATCTTGGTGCCTAGATGAGCTAGTCAAGATTATGGAGCGTCAGAAGAAGATGAATAATCAGCCTACTGCTTATCCCGTTTTCTTTGATGTCGAGCCAACAGAAGTCCGTAAGCAAAGTGGGGCTGTTGGAGCTGCCTTCACCAAACATGGAAATAATGAATCTGCTGGCAAATGGAGAGAAGCTTTGAAAGAAGCAGCTGATCTTGCTGGATGGGAGTTGAAGAACACTCTTAATGGGTATTTTCTTCCACTATATATATATATATATATATATATATATATATATATATATATATATATATATATATATATATATATATACAAAATATGTTTCTGATCTATTATCGGGTGAGTTGTGTGACATAAAATGGGTCGAAATGGGCATATAAAATCTTTAGCTAGATATGAAACAAGTCAAATGGGTCAAAAGTCATCAAGGTGTATTTTTAGCTAAACATTATTTTTTATTGTTGTAACATAGTTATATCAGTTATCTTTAACCAACTTTTTATGAAAATTACCCAACCGACCCAGCCTATATGTTATTCTTTCACTATCTATGCTGAAAGGGTTATCCATGGCATCTCTTATGCTTATGTGTCATTACCTCATTTACGGTTTTATGTGTTATAGATCTGAAAATTAATTTTATATCGGGTTCTTTAACATACAGGCATGAAGCTAAACTCGTTCTAAAGATTGTTGAAGAGATATCAGTAGAGTTACGTTGTATTAATTGGGGTGTTGATGAAAACTTAATAGGCATAAAGACCCGGATAAACGGTGTTGTTTCATCATTAGAATTAGGTGTTGATGATGTTCGCATGATAGGGATCAAGGGGATGGGAGGTGCGGGAAAGACAACTTTGGCCAGAGCTATTTATGAACATATATCCTATCAGTTTGAAGGTTATAGCTTTGTTGAAAATGTCAGGGAAAAATCAACACCGTCTATGTCTGGTTTGAATTTATTACAAGAACAAGTACTTTCAGATGTTTTATCAGATAAAGGCATCAGGGTAAGTGGTGTTCTTGAGGGGAAAAGCATGCTGAAAAAGAAGATGTGTGGAAGAAAGGTTCTTATTGTTCTAGATGATGTTGATAAGATAGAACAACTTGTGGCGTTAGCCGGTGACCATAGTTGGTTTAAGCCGGGAAGTAGAATTATTATAACAACTAGGGATGCACAGGTGCTAATAGCACACAAAGTGAACCTGATTTGTGATGTACATTTGTTAGATGATAAGGAAGCAATGCATCTCTTTAGTAGGCATGCGTTTGGGAGAGAGATTCCAGTTGAAGAGTACAAAGAGCTATCGGAACAAGTTGTATGTTACGCTAGTGGTCTTCCCCTAACGATCAAAGTTTTAGGTTCGTTTCTATGTGGCAAAGATGATCTTGACTGGAAAGATGCGTTAGAAAGACTAGAAACAATTCCATTGAATGAAACTATGAAAGTTTTGGAGTTAAGCTATATCGATCTAGAGGATGATTACAAGGAAATATTCCTAGATGTTGCATGCATACTTAAAGGTTGGCGGAAAGACGATGCAATCAGAGTGCTTGAAAGTTGTGGATTTCATGCTCGAATTGGTTTAAGGGTTCTTGAGCAGAAATCTCTCATAACTTATGAATATGAGAGGTTGAGAATGCATGATCATATTGAAGAAATGGGCAAGAATATTGTTCGTCGTGTGAACTCCAATAAACCTGAAATGCATAGCAGGTTATGGATTAAGAAGGAAAGTGCAGATATATTGGCTAATGACTTGGTAAGTACCAAGTTACTATTTGGGTTTTGTTAAACTAAAAAGTCAGTATACTTTTCCAAAAGTAGAAGTAGTCATGGTACAAAAACAAAATTTGATAACAAGCCATTTAACACCTAGTCAAATACAATGTAGTGCTAAAGATTAATGGGCCTTTGATTTTATGTAACCTTCCATCTAATCAATCATGTACATAAATTTACGTTATAAGCTTGTTTTGAGAGAGTCTTTGACCACAATAAACACAAAACATGCCAGTAGAATGGTTGTTCTGTATTGCTTTGCTTTGCTTTGCTGTGTTTACAATAATAAAGTTTTTAAATTTTGATAAAATATAAATACAGATAGATACACCCAAAACCAAACCAAATTGTTCTCTTTCATTATTTCTATATTTCAAACAACAAAAACATCAACATCATCGATCCTAACAAAAAATAATACTCCCTCCGTCCCAATTTTATTGTCCACGTTTCCTTTTTGGGATGTCCCAATTTAATTGTCCACTGCTAAAAATAGATAGGAATGTTTAACCAAGTTTACTATATTACCCTTGTTTAAAATTATTATTACATACCTTAAAGAAGACTTTAATTAATTACTTAAGGGCAAAATTGTCATTCTGTCAAAAAGTAAGAAAGAGAAAGCTGTAATAAATGTATTTTTCTTAAACTGTGTATTTTTTGTCGGGGGACAATAATATTGGAACGGAGGGAGTAATAAAGCTTCTATATTTATTATTAGCACTGAATCACCATCACCGAAAAATCCCCAAATTTAACGAATACCCTAACCTAAACATTTAATAGAAAAAACAAAAATACCCAAATTTTTTAAAAATTAGAATCCCTAACTTAAACATTTCATTTCAATTCCAGAAATTAACACATTTTGTTTTGTAATGAAACAAATCTCATGGTCACTGCTATTTGAATTACGTACAGGGTACCAAAGCAACACAGTGTATATCACTAGATGCAAATGGATTGGATTTTGAAATTTTACTGAACGGTCTCGCAAACATGAAGGAACTTAGATTTCTTCGCTTGGATAGCCCAAATGACGCCGAAGTTAGCAAGTGGAAGTTTGATGAAGATAGTCTACACCTTCCAAATGCCTTACGATTTCTGTACTGGAGGGGTTATCCTTTTTCAAGTTTACCCAAAACATTTCAACCAAATAATCTTGTTGGACTTGATATGTTTAACAGCAAGATGGTTCAATTTTGGAAAGATGGAGAAGAAAAGGTACGTAGAATAATTTAATGGTTGATTCATTAATTGGTACTTTTATCTTTCCCTCTTTTGTTACTCATTACACCAATTAACATTTATATTTCCATTTTCTGTTGTTTTTGACAGCCTTTTTTAAAGCTCAAGTTCCTAAAGTTCACTGATTCACACAGATTGAGGACCCTTGACCTTAGTGTGGCTCCGAATCTTGAGACACTAAATCTTACAAATTCTTATAATTTGATAGAAGTTCATTTCCAGGTTACTCCAAATCTAAAGGAGTTACGAATCGAATATTGTGAAAGATTGAAAAAATTACACATGCCTGCTGAAAGTCCAAAACTCAGATCTCTCAACCTCAATTATTTAAAGAAGTTGAGGACCCTTCACCTCGGGGTTACTCCAAATCTTGAGACGCTAAAAGTCAGAGATTGTCATGATTTGGTCGAACTTCAGATTCCTGCAGAATGTCTAAAGCTCGTTAATCTCAACCTCAGTAATTGTATTCAAGTTGTGGAATTGCCTGTGGAAATTGGACGGTTAGAATGTTTAAAAAAGTTGGATATCACTGGAACAGACATAAGTCGGCTTCCAGAGAGTATTTTAAGGGTGAAAGGTCTGCGTATTGTTGGGTCTAGAAGGTTTCTTAAGTCATGTGGTTTTACATCCAAGATAGAAACCTTTAATGATGAAACATTCTGCTATATATAAAGGCGTGAATAGCACAGGCACTAAAAGCAGAAGTTCCCTGTACCGTGGTTGAGTGAGGATTTTGAACAGCTCCAAAGGCCCAAAGAAGTCAATGCGTTAAGAACTTTTTAACAGGTACTTTCTCCATTGTCTATAAATTGTCTTATGTTTGATGAAGATTGCAATTATTTCTGTGTCAGATGTAAATGATGTTCGTCACTTTATTTTTAAGCAAAAGGATTCACCTTGTCTGCAGGTGGTGCACCAGTTGTTCTTGTTATAGCTTCTGGTTGTACTGATGTTACTTTTGCTAAGAAGAATAGAAAGATTCATTCTATTTCATGGGTCTGATCGTCTGAGTGTCCTGATCAAGCTAGAGGTAAATTTTTCTCTGAGTCAATGAGAAAACACACATCTAACTTAGACTAGAAACTATCATACATTAGTTTATCTTGGTTTTTTTTTCTTTTTTCGTTTGTACTGCATTTTGGTTTTATTTGTTCACGGTTTACAAAATTACATGACATACTGAAACTGAAGGTTAATCTCCGCCCTCAATAGTTTGATTTCAGCTAGCCTTTTAAAATCAAAGTACAAGGAGATATATGTCCAAGGAATCAAGTCTGTAATACTAGTTATATTAAAATAATGAGACTTGATATGATATTATAAATAAATTTAAGAAAAGTTTTGATTTGCACTAATATCTTCTACAATGGGTTGAAATTATTAAGAAGTTGACTTTTGAGTCAAACTATTGAAGAACATATATTATAAAATGTTTACTAGTACTGAGAAAAGCTACTAAACATGTTTCAGGAATACGAAGTTACTTCAATGCCAATCGTTTGCAAATAGCCATTTTCCGATATAATTTGAAGCCGGGAACAACGGAAGAAGCTAACATGTAAATCCACATTACTTCTTGTTCCATGTAGCACCAAGGGTAAAAAATGGTGTAAAGATACAAGTAAAATGGTGGGATTTGACTGGCTTTTATGGAAGTTACTGAACGTTTTTCAGTACTTACAAAATATCGGAACATGATTTTGAAGCTTGTAACATTCAAGGTTTGAGTTAATAAGTATATGCATGATATTCAGCTTATAGAGTTGACTTCTTTAGAAAGTCAAACTAGTATCTTGATGAAAATAGTAGAATGTTGATACGATTATGAATATAAAGTTATCATAACCATGTTTCAATTTGTATAAATAAGTTCTAAATAATTAGGTTGGATATTGTTTAACATGAAAAAGTTGAGTTTTGGGTCAGATCATTGACTTCCGACAACTATATTGGTGTCTTAAATTTGAAGGGTCAAAATACTTTAATTACCAGTAGTAATACTTTCAGAACTAATGAACAAGAAACGTTATAGCCAAAATGTTCAATAACTTGTTATTCCTGTCAATCTTCGATATTTGACATATGAAGTTATCAATCTAAGATATGTGGTTAACTTTTATATGAATGTGTTTCTGAGTTTCAGAGGTGACCAGAAAAGCATTCAATAGTTTGACTTTTCTTATTATGCATTAGTATATCATAACCGATTGATCGACCTGAGATGTTGGCTATTCATGTAAGGCTGCATTTTGCATGTTGAAAGGTGTTTGATTTTAAATAATTTCAATTCATGGAGGTAGTTTAGCTAACAGAGTTGACTTTTTTCGAAGACTCAAACTCTGTTCTTAATGAAAAAGAAGGATTATTTTGATATGATTTTTGATATTATCATGTGAAAAATACATACATCAGTGTTTCACAAGTGATTATATTATCATTAACCAGTTTAAATTGCTTTGGAATCTTTAAGCTTGATATATGTTGACTTTTGAGTCAAACCATTGACTTTTAACAACTTATACTGCTTTTGTTTGGAACAATAGTTAACAAGAAAAACAAAGCCAGAAGTAATTCCTATCCCACATCACATCACCTGATGAAGCCAAACTGATGGGAAGAAGATCTTATAAAAACCAGTTCACTTTTTAAGCCAACAAGTGACGATACGTTTTTGCTTTTTATGCTTAATTTTACTAAATTTAAACAAATGATCTATGTGCAGAATGAGGGATACGTTTAAAATTGGAAATTGATTCATAACCTATCAATTGGTCCTTATAGATGAGTGTATGGGAAAGGGTTATTCAAAGCATATTCATGTCTCTGTCTTTTAGGCTTGTCTATGACAAATTTGTTCAGACATTCTGTGTATATAGCATTACTTAAATTCGGACATGGCAATCTAGACGCACAAGGGTCTATATTGGTTTATATGAAACCGTAATACTTGTACGTACAAGTTATCTCTTTTTCATTATAACCTTCCAAATGCTTGTGGGTCTAGATTGCCACTTTTACGCTAAATCAATTGCTTCAAAACTTAGCGAACTCGGATCTGTGTGTTAGTTGATGTGCACCTTGAGTTATATATGTTTGCATATATAAGTAAGATAATATAAGATATAATAATTTTACTTGATAAAAAATATTACTAGAAAGGATGACAACTTAAATAGACAAGACTTTCTACCTAGCTAGTAGCTAGCTTCAAACTTCAAGTATCAAAAGCGTTAGGGCGTATGCATGACTTGTTTACATTTATGCTCTAAGAAAAGCTATTGAACGATATACAGAAGAAAGAGAAAAAAATCTACAAGACTTGGTGTCGAAGAATGGTGTTAAGTATTGTAGATGAAATGAAAAGTTAATTCGGAATTGGATGCGAATAAAAGATAGAATATGAATGGGATATATATTTTGTTTGAGATCCTTGGTGTTATTGTTGTGGTTTCATAGCAAAAACAAAAACAAAGAACAATAAGCCAAGTCCCACATCGCCCCTTTCATTATTTATTATTATTTTTTTTGAACGGCAAGTTGGGGATAAACAAAGAACAATAAGCCAAGGCCCACATCGCCCCTTTCATCATTTTTTTTGAACGGCAAGTTAGTAGTTAGTGATTCGAGCCCACAGTGACATCCAATTGGGCAGTATGCAAGTATCGAACCTTTCTACTTAGGGGATAAACCCCACTCCTAATTCTATTTTTTCGGGCCCCTGAAAGTCCATTGGTGAGACTCGAACCTGAGACCTCTCCAAGAATACCTCCCAATGGTTACCTTTGGAGGCCAATTTAGCTAGCCCAGTTGGTTGCTCCTTTCATTAATTTACGGAATAAAATTTTCGACTTAAACTATTATAGCTAGTTTTTTTATCTTTAATAATCGCTCCTCCATAAACAAGGTTTTGAGTTTATATTTCCCAACGCTCTTGCTCAAAATTATCATTATATTACAAATTTTAATTTTTTGTTGTTAATTTATGTAATTCATCAGTTAGAAAATTACGGTGCATGGATATTAAATTTGTTTGATCAAACTTATTATGACTTGTAGGAAAAAGCAATGAGTGACTACCTTGGCCTTATATTAACTTAAGTTTTACAATAGTTTCCAATTGCAATAGTTTCAAAAACAACTTTAAAAACCTATAGATCACTACACAGGGACACTATATGTCTCTATTACTTCCAAACTTATGTACAATCATAAGAATAACAACATTCATATAAACGTATTAACTATCGTTACATCGTCCAACAAGTTGCACCAATACAAGCAATCACTCACATATACACAACACATTAAATGGTAGACCGATGCCTTATATCCAAGTGGTTTAACCCAAATACTATCGATATGACAATGAGTAACTGCATTCCGTCTTTTACACAAGAAAAAATGATTAGAATGCAGACTCATATTACGGGTCACATGTCTAATTTATCTAAGAGGAATGCTAGACTCAATATATATATATATATATATATATATATATATATATATATATATATATATATATATATATATATATAAACATCCACAAAATGAGTTGTCAAGGTGTGATTGGATTAATCAAAGAGAAGAAAGAGAAACTATAACAAAATAAATCAATCATACTCTGACAACACATTTTGTGGATGTTTTGTGGATGTCTTTTTGTGGATATAGCATTCCTCTTTATCTAATGATTGGTACAAAGAAAATGACCTGAACACTTACATCGTCTTTTAGATTTTAGAAAACGAAGATTAAAGAAATGAAAAGCTAACGTACAAAATATGAGTGGAATTGATTTGTGGTTTTTGCATAACAAAAAGAAGAAACAAAAATTAATGTTTGTCCCACATGCATAGCCCAATCCATCAAAGTTTCATACATTCTAACGGCACCTTGCCCCCTTTATTTATAACAAGTTTCCCCATATGAACTTTGGGCGATGTGGGAAAGGCATCCTGGATCTTTTGTTTCTTCTTTTTGTTATACCAATTGCATGTATGCCCTTACTCTACGTAGTACAATAGAAAACAAGTAATTAATTTTGTTGTAATGTAATTACCTGCTGGTGAATGACGAGTTTAAAATTATTACTAGTATTTGTTTAGGTAATGTAAGTAAACAGTTAAAAAAAATTGAGTTGCATTAGTATTTAATTCAATTGATCATATATGTAGTACAATAGAACTATTGTAAATGATTTTACAAACGTATTGTAATGTACGTATAAAATGTTTATAACCTATGTAAGTCAACGTATGTTTTGTTGTGTGGTATGAGAAAATGCTTTTAACAATTTACTTTATAAAATTTGCTTTTGTTTGGAATAGGGGTGAGCATCGGGCCGGTCCCAACCCGATACCGACAAGCCCGAATCCCGAGATCGCCGGAAAAACCAACCGACTCCCGACCCGAAACCAGTCGGTTCGGTATCGGGACGGTAGGGATCGGTCGGCTTTGTCGGTTTTCTTTGTTGTTTTCCGGTTTTCATCCCGTCCCGACACCGACAAGCCTGAATCCCGAGTTCGCCGGAAAACCAAACCGACTCCCGACCCGTTTACTAGTCGGGATCAGAATCGGGCCGTCGGGATGGTCAAAATCGGGTCGGGTATCGGTGGTCGGTCCCACATCACCTAGTGGAGAAAAACAAAGCCAAAAATAAGTCTTATCCCACATCACCTAGTGGAGAACAAACCGATGAGAAGAAGATCCTATAAAAGCCAATTAGAAATGAGCATGGTTTTAGCCAACAATGTTACATATCGTTTTTGCTTTTTATGCTTGTTTTTACTCAACAATATTAGCCAGACATAACGTTCAAATTGCCTTAATTAGAAATGAGCATGCTTTTAGCTCAACATCTATACAACAAAATGGCTTCTAGAAAGAGGTTCGAAATAAACACAAACCACAAGTATACATTCCATAGATTACTCGAAACCAAGTTTACTAACAAAAGGAGGAACATGGCATGCAAAGCGAATGTACATAAGTAAGGAAAATATCTAATGATTCCCAAAGAGCATGCTGCCTTACCCACTGCTGCGGAGACATATGACAGAACCTACTGTGGTGACTGAAACGTGTTTTCGAACACTGTTATGATGGGGTTGAATGGTAAATGGTGTGTGTATAGTAATCGGCTGTGATGCGTATGACTTGTTAATTATCTTGCCAACTAGAACAACTTCTTATAAAGTTACTCTTCTGATTAAAAGGGTGAAACCTTTTTTTTTTCAGTCCCACATCAATCAAGGAGAAGAAAGTTTGTTTCCTAATATATTGTGGTTCATTTGCCTTATGCAAATTGAGATTTATATTATGTTGTTGGTGTTGTAAGTTGTAACTCAGATGCTATTCAAGGAAGAAAACAGCGTCGTGTGTGTAACACCATCAACTAATAAAAGTTTCAAACTTTTTGCCAATCTCGATCTCGTATATTCGAAAGTCTAACAGCATTGTCAGTTACAAACCATCAACTAATAAAAGTTTCAAACTTTTTGTCGTTCTTGATCTCGTATATTCGAAAGTCGATCTTCAAGTAGGTTGCTAGTTGTATGTTTATTGGTTTCTATTAGTTGATGTTGTATAAGAAAAAACAATGACACTGTCAATGAATTCATTGTGATAAAAGGTGTGATTGCCATTTTTCTAATACAAATGATAAATCAAACTACTCTATTCACAATAAATTCATTACCTCATTACCAAAAGGAAGTTATTTGCACACTCTCAATCATTATTGGGACACTTTTTTTGTGTTTTAGTTAGTTGTACAAAACTCACATTGTGCTTTATCTTTTTATACTATAAGTGTGCCAATCAATAAATTAAATATGTCAATCACTTCCCGGTGTTAAACAAGGGGACTCTTATTATTGAGAAACCAACTGTATTGCCAAATTTTCGTATTTGCAAATTTTCATACTAACCGCACCGAACTGCGTTGCCATCCCACTATCTCCCTTTTTAGTTTAATAATTAAAAAACCAAAATCTGTCACAAAACATAACATTGGTTGGTTGGTAAAAAGACATCCTGACACTCGCTTTTCATTTATTTCATTTCACACACACACTAATTACACCATCAAAAACACACACACAAAAAACAAAACCCCCTAAGAATCAGCCATGATTTTCAATAATATGATCTTGTTCAGTTACAAGCTTGGTTTTGGGTCATTTGTGTTTGCACACCTAGTGTTTGATTAAATTTCCCGTTGACTTAAATGTTGTATTTTTATGGCTGGTTTGTTGGGTTTTGATTAGGCTATGCTTTTGATTGTTATTAGATGAAATAGGGTATCACAACTGGTTAGCTAAGCTGTTTAGTTAGCTAAGATGTTTAGTTAGCCTTTATTTCATTGATTTTGGGATCTTTTTAAGATTATTTTTAGCGTTTAGTGTTGATGTTAATTGTTACTTAGTAGTTAGTTGAATTTTGAAACCTTAAACCAAACAAACCTTATACCTTATGTACACAACGTTGAGGACCGAAACTCTTTTTAGAGAAACAGTTTCCCGTAAGTTTTATGAGATTCATGGCATTCGGGGTAAGTGCGTGAAAGTCCGCACACTTTACTCCAACCCTTGTTTAAGTACAAGATTCCCATTTATCGAGTCTTTAACACTAAAAGGTCCTTCATCCGATTTTCATCAAACACATTATTGACTTGGTTATATATATATATATATATATATATATATATATATATATATATAGTTTGCAAATTGGGTACCTGTTAGGACCTGTTAAGACCTGTTAAGTGAAAAAACGTACTATGCAATTTTTTTATTTTTTAAAATAATTGTTTTTAGTATTCTATGGTTCAATATTTAACTTTTTTGATACATAAAACGTATATCTGTCATACTCAAACCACCAAAACCAAGTGTTAAACGAGTCGTTTTCATGTTTGAAACTTATGTTATTCGCGCGCTCAAAACCTGTTAAGACCTGTTACGACACGATTTGCCAGCTCTATATATATATATATATATATATATATATATATAGGGGGACTTTCTTACGAGAACCATTTTATCTGCGAGAACTGAAAGAACCACCAAAAACATGCATGCACGCCTTTTAAAATAAAATAAAAATACATGCAAATCATCAATAATCGTAAGCATCCACCTATGTTCTTCAATATCATTATGAACTCATCATCTTTTTTCACAAAAACCTTACCTACGGCCGCAATATTGTCGTTGCACGTCTTATAAGAACATACATGCACACCTTCAAAGAAAAATCGTCCCTAAAGTTTGGCCCGTTTGCATGTTTCGTCCCACACATTTCGAAACTACAAGGATCGTCCCTAAAGTTAACATTTGGAGCATATATCATCTTTTTTGGGGCATATATCGTCCCAAATTGGTCAAACTTTAGGGACGATGCATGCACACGGGCCAAACTTTAGGGACTACACATGCACACGGGCCAAACTTTAGGGACGATCCTTGCAGTTTCGAAATGTGGGGGACGAAACATGCAAATTGATCTAACTTTATGGACGATTTTTGCAATTTACTCTAATAATAATAATAATAATAATAATAATAATAATAATAATAATAATAATAATAATAATAAATTTTTTTTTTTTAAAAAAAGAAAGAAAGAAAAGAAAAAAGGCATTATTCTTAACAAAATATCAACAAACAAACAACTTGAAACAACTAGAACAAAATATTTGCAATAAGCCTTTATAAAACTGTGATCCTTTTCATTGAGCAATTAAGTGGTTTTCTGTGGGATTGATCCGGGTTACTTCAAACCCGACGGGTCTGACTGAGTTTCGAAAATATAAAAACCGGTTTAATTTGACCATTTTTTTTCGATCGGAACCGGTCTACTGCAATAAAATCTTGTTGTTATTCACGCGTGCTTGTCTTGTATTATAACTAAAACCTCTTTAATGACTATAGCTCATCTAAAATGACAGACACATCACCACACCACTAAACACTTGCTTACTATTCTTTGTTTGAAAAAAAAAATAATAAAAAAAAAGCCATCTATGCTCATTATGACACCTCCTCACATCTTTACCTTTTATTTTTCCTATCATTTCTTATGTTCATCAATCATCACACTTTCTCTCAATTTCTATATTCTTTCTAATTTTTTTATGTCATCACACTACCCTCTATGACCCAAAAGTCTTTATTATAATATCTGCTTTTGTTTGTCCAAAAGGAATCTTATCTTTCTTTTTCATTGTCCAATTCAGTGACTTTTGTTTCTCCATTTCATTCCACGAAATTTCCACACAAACACATCTTTTCTAGCTTAAACTTAACCACTGTCCTTTTCACATATACACTTGTTTATTGTCCATCTCTTACAAACAATAGCTTGAACACCCTACTTTCAATGGCTTCTTCTTCAACATCATCCGTTCAAAAGAGCTTCAAGTATGATATCTTTTTAAGCTTTAGAGGCGAGGACACTCGTAACACCTTTGTTGGCCATCTTTATCGAGCTCTTGAGCAAAATGGGATTCAAACATACAAAGACGATGAGAAAATTGAAAAAGGGGAAACCATTGACACCCAGCTCATGGAATCCATTGAAGACTCAAGATTCTTCATCATTGTGTTCTCTAAGGACTATGCTGGTTCATCTTGGTGCTTAGATGAACTTGTTAGGATTATGGAGTGCCGTAAGGCGAGTGACCAAACTGCTTACCCAGTCTTTTATGACGTGGAGCCCACAGAAATCCGTAACCAAAGTGGGGCAGTTGAAAAAGCTTTTGAAAAACATGAAAATAAAGAAGGTGCTGGGAAATGGAGGAAGGCTTTAAAAGAAGCAGCCGATCTGGCTGGCTGGGAGTTGAAGAAGACTGCTAATGGGTAATTGCTGATTTATATCTCTCGTATGTTAAGTTATTTGAGTCTTGTTGAATGGATCTCATGTTATATAGTCGAATTTTAACTCAAACACGAAATGCGATTATTACTATTATGTTATGGCTCCGATATTTGAAATCTCCTTTAATTTTTATAGGGATGAAAAAGTTGTAAGTAAGGTGGAGTGATATTATTGGTTGGTTGGGAGGTTAAGTATGTTTTCGGAGGCACCACTGCCACCACCCTAAGTTATTTGAGTCTTGTTGAATGGATCTCATGTTATATATATAGTCGAGTTTTAACTCAAACACGAAATGCGATTATTACTATTATGTTATAGCTCTGATATTTGAAATCAATCATTTATGTGGGATTTAAGCAAGCTAATGAAATCTCCTTTAATGTTTATAGGGATGAATCTAAACTGATACAAATAGTGGTTGATGATATTTTCAAAAAGATATGTTTATTCGGTTCGAGTTTTGACGAAAAGTTAGTAGGAATGGAGATGCGAATTAACGAGGTTCTTTCATCTTTAGAAATGGGTACCGAAGATGTTCGCATGATTGGAATTAAGGGGATGGGAGGAGGTGGGAAAACAACTTTGGCCACAGCTATTTTTAATAAAATATCAAACCAATTCGAAGGTAGAAGCTTTGTTGAAAATGTAAGGGAAGTTTCAAAACCCTCTTTGTCCGGTTTAAAGGATCTGCAGAAACAGATTCTCGAAGATGTTTTCAGCAGAAAAGACATCACCGTTAGTAGTGTTTCCGCCGATAAAAACATGATGGTACAGATGATGCGTCGTAAAAAGGTTCTTGTTGTTTTAGATGATGTGAATGATACAAAGCAGCTAGAGGCGTTAGCTGGTGCATCTAATTGGTTTAAGCCGGGAAGCAGAATTATCGTTACCACACGAGATGAGCAATTGCTATTAGCCCAGCGGGTGAACTTTAATCATAACTTCATTCATGAAGTCAATCTGTTATCGCCCAGGGAATCAATTTGCCTCTTCAGTAGGCATGCATTTGGAAGAGAGATTCCGGATGAAGGATATGAACATCTATCAAGAAAAGTTGTACAATATGCTGCTGGTCTTCCTTTAACGATCAAAGTTTTGGGTTCGTTTCTTTGTGATCAGAAGGAGACTGAATGGAATGATGCTTTGGAAAGAATAAAAACAATTCCGTTGAATGAAACTATGATGATTTTGGAATTAAGCTATAACAGTCTAGAGGATGATTACAAGGACATATTCTTAGATGTTGCTTGCTTATTCAAGGGTTGGTACAAAAAAGACGCGATTAGAGCTCTTGAAAGCTGTGGATTTCGTGCTCGAATTGGTTTAAGGGTTCTTGAGCAGAGATCCCTTATAAATATATCTGAAGATGGGAAGTTGGGGATGCATGACCATATTGAAGAAATGGGCAAGAATATTGTTTGTCGTGTGAACCCCAATAAACCTGAAATGCATAGCCGGTTATGGATTGCGAAGGAAATTGCAGATGTATTGGCTAATGGCTCAGTAAGTATCAAGTTATTTGGGTTGTTAAACTAAAATTTCAGCATACTTTTCTAAAAGTTCAATTGAGTCATTATACCAAAACAAAATTAAGTGTTTAAGTAAACTTTTTAGATTTGACATCTAGGCTTAGGAAAAGTTAAGGTTTGATAATTTGTAACTCATCACATGTGTTTTATAAAATTAGCCCCCCATATTAGCATATAAATATACATTACACAACGGGTCAATTAAAACAAACTATGATTGGTTTTTGATCGGTATACAACCTTTATGTACATTTCATTCCTAGTTCATTAAAAATTAGTTTAAATTTAATTCAACCCTCAAATTAACTCTAAGAAAACATTAAAATACCTCAAATAAAAACATCAGACATCCGGTTCGATTAACACTCAAAAAACATGAAGAATGGTTCAATTATTCTAGCGAAAAAGAGAGACTACTAAGAAAACATAAACAGATAAAAGAACGGTGTTTGGACGATATGTTTCAACATTCTTCAATGTACTTTATATGTTCAATGTACTTTTTGTGGTTACTTGATTTCGGGTATCGTGTCATTTTCTTAAACATATTAAAAGAATTTGGTTATAAGCATTTTAATAGTACCACTAAAAAGCCTATTTGTTTATAAGCATTCTAATATTAGTTATTAGTGACTTTTTTTTCCCTTCAAATTAGTCATTAGTGACTTCTTTTCACTTTTGAACAAAAACTATATTTCATCGAAGACTTTTGAGCATGGTCAAGTCTTTGAAGAATGACTTGATGAAATAATCTCTTCGTAAATATTTTTACGAAATTTAGCACAAGAAGCATCACATTCTTTACCTTTACATTTTATTTCAGCGGGTTCACTCTAAAGTTCACACCTCTTCAAGGAAATATATTAATTTTTAGAGGTACCCCTAACAACACTCTTTTGCAAAAACTTTCAAGCTCGTATCAAGTACGGCAATAGTTTGCAAGACTGAAATAAAACCAAACCTTAACAACAGATCATATCAATGCCAAAGTAGTTTTAGAAGTCACGAGTAATAAACTGAGAAAGTCATATGACTAAATAGTTTTAGAAGTCATAACTAATAAACAATGATAAGTCAATGATTTCAATAAACTGAAAAGATCACGACTAAATACTTTTATACATAATTGTTTATTAATGATATGATATGTAGAGTATAGAATTCACTCCTTTGTTTCATTATAAGTCAATGATTTTCAATTGTCTATCTACCTGTACAATATAATCAGGTTAACTTCCTTATAAAACACCATATTATACACACGCACAATCACATTTAATCAGTCTTTTCATCTTGGCATTAAAAAAATGAAACTCTTAAACAAAGATTACCTTGTACTTAATAGAACCATAAACACAGAAATACAATCGGGTAGTTATACCACTACCAACACCGAACAAAAAAAAAAAAAAAAAAAAAAAAAAAAAAAAAAAAAAAAAAAAAAAAAATCTCACTTGCTTTAGCAGTAGCCAATACTCGTGGTACCACTTTAATAGCCATGTCCATAGTTCACAAGCTCCCTCTGACATATATCGCAGTAGCACTGCCATCCATAGTTCTTCTAGCCCCCATAATTATAGTCTTTTTCACCACCATAGTTTTCATGCCCCTTATGGCCTCATTCTTAAATCGAGAACCCCTTCCAAATGGAAACTATCCACACGATCATGCTAATTTCATGACTTTACAAATTTAACCCATTATAGAGTAAGGATAATCCGAATTGCCCTTAGTACATATGATCAACATACTATTAATACATAACAGTGCTCTTAGTACACAATTACACATTCTTGATCAACATAACAATGCCTTTAGCATCTGGCATCTGCAGTGTCAAATCAAGCACAATTAAAAAAAAAAGAAAAAAAAAAAAAGACGAACAGGTCCAATATCGGCTCTAGACAAGAATAAGATTCATTCATTAACCTACATTATTAATATATTAAGCTTAGAAAACAGTTAAAGCAAGGTACGATAAGAGAGTATTAGCAAAATTGTGTCACATGCTTAAATGTCAATATATTCATAATCACAATGGGCAACAGAAAGATGCTTTACTAAGATAACTGAGCTCTTTCCATTCGATGCATGACCAGGGGAATCATTTATATTGTTACTGCCGTAATGATCGCTAAGATTGACACCTCTCAGTTACAGTGTTATCATCGTCTACCTTCTTTGTACCCACTTTTATCATCGTGCACCAACCAAGCAAAGATCCAACTTAAACTTACAATGTCATAATGCATAAACAACACTTGTTTTAAAAGCTTTAGGGCCTCATAGATAACTCAAGTTAGAGAAAAATGTAATCGTGAAGTTCTTAAATAATTTGTTCGACTTTTCAAAGTCAAATTCAATAATTGTTTCTTCTCTTTTTGTAATATAGTCTGATGGACTCATATGAATCACAACTAAAAAGTAGACTAATAGGAACCTACGCATGGAATGAAGGTTGTTGATAAAGTGAATAACTTGTAAATTTAAGTTCGTGTCAACATGCACCATTAAAAATTTATGACCAATTTGTTCATTTCAGTCCATAGGACCCCTTTTTTTTGTCTTTGCTAATTCCATGATTTTACGGATTTAACCTATTTGAATCAACCCGTTGATATATAATTGGGTTGAATTCTTTCATATATCTAATAGCATTTCAGTTTTATGGAAGTACATGAATAACCCCTTCTTAACACCATAAGCATATGTACTGACATGGGCAAAATAGTAAATTTACCACTTGCTATCGTCAATGCAGTCATGAGCTTCAGTTCTTGAGCCACACTTTAAGAAGAGAGACGAATGCATTGATTGTCTGACACAAAAGGTATAGAGAACAACATAAACAGAATACGCGCTTCATATATTATTAAATATAAACAGCCAGCCAGACCTTGGATTTTGCATCGATAAAATCATATTATAAAGTTAAAACCATGGAGCAAGGATCAAGCGATTGAACCACATCTCAAGATGATCGTAACTCTTTCCTCTGAATGGACATTTTTGGAGCGTGGTGGGTTATCCTAGATATCGATTATAAGCAACCACTTTATCCCGAAACCTTATTGAACACCTTATTTATTGGATTTCAAGAGTGAAGGAAAGAGAAGAATCGATTAAATAGAAGGTTGGAGGGAGTTAGTCAGTTGGAGGCAGTTTCGGGAGGAGAAGAATTTGTTTTTGAAACAAATTTTAGGTCCAAAAAGTTCTTGGATAACTGCTTCACCTAAATTCACTCACATTTTGACAGCTCACACAATGCTGACGTGTTTAGTCTATAATTATGCCACGTACTGTTTATTATCTTGATTTAGTGAAGTTATAGATTATAGATAGATAGCTTCCATGATGACAAGCCTTTTAACACACGTAGTCAAAATACACTTCTTTCTTCTTCTCTTTATTAACAATCATAAAACCAATCCAGATTCCAACATTACCCAACCGCCACCAAATCACCACCCCCAGAAACCACGACCACCAGCTTCTACTTTTTATCCATGATAACAAGCCATTTATAATTTATAAATGGGTGTTTATCCTTCAATTTAAACAAAACCCAAAAATCCCCAAATCTCAACCATTCAACCAATTCTTATAATTTAATAATAAAAAAAACAAAAAGACCTATCAGCCACCACCTTCAATTTAAACAAAACACAAAAATCTGAAAACCCTAACCTTAGATTATCAAATTTAACCAATTCCTCTAATTTAATAGTTAAAAAAACAAAAATCCCCAAATTTTATAAAAATTATAAACCCTAACCTAAACATTTAATTTTCAATTCGAGAAATTAACTTCACATTTTGTTTTGTAATGAAACAAATCTCATGGTCTCTACTGTGTTTGAATTTCAGGCTACCCAAGCAACACAATGTATAACACTCAATGCATACGCAGAGGAATTCAATTTTGAAATTTTAATGAACGGTCTCGCAAACATGAAGGAACTTAGATTTCTTCAATTGTATATCAGATATGTAAGTAAAAACGAAGTTAGCAAGTGGAAGTTTGATGAAGATAGTGTACATCTTCCAAATGCCTTACGATTTCTGAGATGGTATTTTTATCCTTTTTCAAGTTTACCTAAAACATTTCAACCAAATAATCTTGTTGGACTTGAAATGTACTTCGGCCACATGGTTAAACTTTGGAAAGATGGAGAAGGAAAGGTACGTAGAATAATTAATGGTTGACTCATTACACTACTACATAACAGGTCTTTACTGACGGACATTTCTGTCGGAAATCCGTCGGTAAAAGTGGTTTCCGACAGATTTGTGACGAAAATGGTGTGTCGGGAAATCCATGGTCGGTAATTACAATCTGTCGGAATTCTCTTGGAAATTCCGACAGAAAAACATGCGTCGGAATTTTGTTGCTAATTTTTCTGTCGGAAATCACTCGGTATAATTTCTGTCGGAAAACTCTCGGTAAAGCTTCTATCACAAATCTGTCGGTAAGTTGCAGTCAGTAAACTGTCACATTTCTGTTGGAAAGATACAATAATTTCACAAGTTAAGCCTCACATTTATGATGAAATCCTGTATGTAAAAATGCTAAAAGAAAACTAATAAAGAAAATGGATAATTCAAAATTGAATGAATAAATTAAAAAATATATATAGCATTCAGACCACAAAAGTTGTATTCAAATCGAAATACAAATCGAACCATTCAATGCTTTAAAGATGTTTGTATATATAGTATATACTGTTATTGCTACTAATAGTTTCCAGATTGGTAGTTTAACACCGAGTTTATGTCATACATCTTCTGTTGCCACTCTCTATATATCAAGCTTCTTCACGATCACTTGCCTCCAATAGCTGTTGTTGTATGTGCTCTTGCACTTGATGTTCCACTCGTCTTTCTAACCGCACTTGCATCTCTATTTCCACTCGTGCTCTCATTTGTGTATGTCCTCTTGAGGTCTTCTTATCATCTTTTCCAAAGTTTGTACCTACATTATATCAAGTCCTGTTAAGAAACTTCATATTATGATCATTACTCACCTTTTCTAAGTGATTAAATAAACATGTCTCTCATAAATTCAAAACACCTTATTATCCAAACTGCATAAGCACATCCAAACACTAAATTCTGAACTCCTTAATCTTACAGATAATCCGATTATTCATATCAGATAATTAACTCTAAAACACAACACCAAACAGTACCAAACTTCTTTACCAAATTAAATACACCAATAACCTTATAAAAAAGATCCACACACAACCCACCTAAATTAATAATTCCAAGTACATACTAGTTAGCAAATGTAATGTCACAATACCTCATTTTAGGATTCATCATCACTATAATAACCTGTTTAGCAAGAAGAGATGCGTTTGAGACGGTTGCACGTGTCACAACTTGAAATTTATCCAAACAACCCTTTTATCCTACACAAAAGAAATTTATTAATGACTCGCAATTAAAGGGTGTCAATGAAATGGATGAGTTAACAGGTAAAATGGGTACTTTAAGTACGGGTCAAAACAGGTATTACTGAAATGGGTCAACATGGGTAATTTTGGTAGCAGGTCTATATGGTTACTTTCAAGGAACTAGTTGACACATTGTTTAAGTAACATATTAGACTTTTAGACAAAGTATGTTACATCTGATATATCTAAAATATCCGTTTGTAAGGTGTAAAACCATCAAGCATAAATCCGATTGCCCGTTTCTGTTCAAGCATAACCATACCAAATTCATCTAATGGAACATCGTAGTCATAGCATGTAGCAATAAATGGGCCACCTGCTGACATCAGCACCGGCTGCTATAGCTTCCATGAATTCTTTGGTTCTGGATCTTGCAATGGTACCCAAATTGTTCACCAAGTCTGTAAGGTGGAAACAATATATAAAGTTACATCACGTTCTAACGCAATACAGTATTATACATTAAGTACAGCAGTAAAATTAGTACTCACCAGCCTTGGTCATTCCAACTCCACTGTCGATGATGGTCAACTTGTTGTTGGTCTTATCGGGAACAATGTGGATGAAAAGCTCTGGTTGTCCATCAAGCTTGCTCTTGTCAATCAAGCTCTCGAAGCGAATTTTGTCCGGAGCCTAAAAGGATATACATTGTATTATGTTAGTGATATTATCTAGCAAACATCATGAACAAACTGCTTATATGACAGGTTCTTAAGAGTTAAAAGGCACAATACTACGATTATCTTGCTCAAACAGAACAGTGTCATTTTGTCAATAAAACACAAATAGAGTATGATGCCACTAATACAACTTGACAATTGATACAAAAAAATATCACCTAGTATTCTCCATTCACCATGAAGATCTATTATGACTCTAGAACCTATTATCAGGTATTTTAAATCAGCCTACTATTAATTAAGCAAATTCTCTAACTCAGATAATGTCATGATAAAAAAGCTCTTATCAGCTATTAACTAATCAAAACACCTAATCATGTTAAAGCTATATTTACACCTCGCAATTAGCTCTAAGCATATATTAGTGTGAAAATCACCACAAACAAACTATAAAGCTAACTAACAAAATTAAAATTACGCTATGAGGTTCAAGAAATTCTCTTGCTAGAAGAAGTACAAGTCTATTTTTTATATAATCACAATGATTCTAGAATTTACTGTTTTATTTGTTAAACTATTCACAATCACTCCTTAATTGGTAAAAAAAGGTAAAAATTTAACCCTAACAGATCTAAATTACACTGGTATATAAACCTAACAAACAGCAGGCTTTAACAAACTAAATATAAAACAACAGATCCAACACTACAAAAACAGTAAAAAGGTAAAACAGTAAAAAGGTCAAAAATAGAGGCTTACATCAGAAGAGTTACTGATAAGCTCACGGAGAAAAATCTCCTTATTACTGTAGAAAGTGTTGATAATCAAACTCAACAACTGGTTGATTTCAGCTTGGAATGCAAACGTCTCAATATCCGCCATTGTGGTTGAATTAATCGAACGAAGAAGATTGAGTTATTAGAATTAGAATACAGGATAATTGTTGTGAATGAATGTATTAGATTATCCGAACTAGAAGTGGTGCTACTTGACCTCTGTGATATAGAGAGAAGAGACAAGAGGACCAATACCCAACCCAATTCCAACAATGAACTTCCCAAGTAGCATCCCTGTCAAAGTGCGGGTTGTTGCACTTAAAAAGAATTAAGGTCTACAAAGTTTCTCTTGGCATGTCCTTGCTAAGAAGCACATTAGACGTATAAATAATGGTCAAATATTTGTTAAGAAACAATCTAACATTTTTACAATATCATATGTGCGAAGTCAAACATTTTAATTCTTGTAAATATTATTACCTACAAGCAGCACCGATGATCATAGGAAAAGCACACAGCTGAAAAGTCATACGGCGCCCAAATTCATCAGCAATCCAACCACTGAACCACTGAACAGAGAACCAATGAAGGCACCACCAAGACACGTACTAACCACCAACCTTCTTTTACCACACACAGAAGCTAATAATCTATAGTTTAAATGCATATAACACATTAGTAGAACATCTATTATGTGAAAACAAGAGATGTCCAGATAATGAATACTGGTTTACATATTCCATACTTAGAGACTATAACAAGAGATGTCTAGATCAAGAACAAACCCAAGATGGTAACCATATAAAAACGAGACTATGGATGCCACAAGTACATAAGGCAGAGAACGTCTGAAAGGGGATTTGTAGATTCTCAGACCATATCATTCTGCAAAAACTCAAGCAGTCTACTGAAATTTACCTTATATAATCACATTAGAAATAGTAACACGACTTTTAAAAAAAAAAAAAATTGCCAAATACAAAGATTACCATAAATTAGAAATAGTAACACAAGACTAAGAGACTAAGGGGATGTTCGGTTTGGCTTATTTTATAAACTAAACTAATTATCTACAAGCATGATTTTACTAGACATTATCTAAAAGTGAATTGGCCAAACTTCAATGAAACAAATCATTACGCCAAATTAACTAATTGTCAAAACATGTAATTAGTTGATTCTAGCTATCTGCCAAACACTCAAACCACTATTTATCCCAGCTTTAAACACGAAAGCATGTGCGACACACTTATCACAGCTTTAGATGATCCGCTTTAGCTCGAACAAAAGTAATTCCGATTATCCGATTATTCAAGTCTCATGCCAATCAACCAAACTATCGAAAACTGTAACAACATAATCCATTCGTTCGTGCGTGCGCACACACACACTCACACACACATAATCAAACCCATTCGCAATGAAACCGTAACAACAAATCCATTCACAACTTCATAATCGGTTTTAAAACACGAAACCGTAACAGCACAATCCATTCACAATGAGATTAGGGCAAAACAATACATTCAAAATTAGGGCAAAATCAGATAAAATAATGAAATTAGGGCAAAATCAGATTAAATAATGAAATTAGGGCAAAATCAGATTAAATGATGAAATTAGGGCAAAATCAGATTAAATAATGAAATTAGGGCAAAATAATACCTTGAAAATCAGACAACAACACAAATTGAATTGTAATTTGAATGTGATGGAAGCTTACTTTATTATATCGAATTTATTGATTGAATCGGATTGTGATTTGGATTATTAGTTGAATTTGTTAATTGGGTGTTTTGATATAAAAGGGGAAATTTAAAAGTGTTTTTTGGTTTTAGAGGCAAAAAATAAAGCGCAGGAGGGAATGGAAAACAAATGTGAATTTGGTATTTGAGTAATAAATATCAGAACATAAGCACAAATTAGAACTTTTCCGACAGATTAACGATGGATATGCATGGTTGTCGGTACGGTGTCGGAAACTCATTGGCAAATTATGTAAATTACTGGCAGATTTCCGACGAAAATCATATTCCTCGAAAATCCATTGGAAGTTGGTCGGAAAAGCTTTGGCGGTCACATCCGTCGCTAATCCGACAGAATATCGACAGTAATTAGCGACGGAAAAATGTTCGTCGGAATATCTGTCGGTGAAAGTCAACTTTCTAGTAGTGTTAATTGGTAGTTTTATCTTTCCCTCTTTTGTTAGTCAATTAACATTTATCTTTCCATTTTTTGTTGCTTTTCACAGCCTTTTTTAAAGCTCAGGTTCCTAAAGTTCGACTCTTCACTTTTTTTGAGGACCCTTGACCTTAGTGTGGCTCCGAATCTTGAGACACTAATTCTTAAAGATTGTTATGATTTGGTAGAAGTTCATTTCCAGGTTACTCCAAATCTAAAGGAGTTACGTATCTATCATTGTTATAGATTGGAAAAATTACACATGCCTATTGAAAGTCCAAAACTCAGATCTCTTGAACTTTATAATGTAAAGTTGAGGACCCTTCACCTCGGGGTTACTCCAAATCTTGAGACGCTAAGAGTTACTTATTGTACTGATTTGGTCGAACTTCAGATTCCTGCTGAATGTCCAAAGCTCGTTAATCTCGACCTTAGTAATTGTATTCAAGTTGTGGAATTGCCCGAGGAAATTGGGCGGTTAGAATGTTTAATAGAGTTGGATATCACTGGAACAGGCATTAGTCATCTTCCAGAGAGTATTTTAAGAGTGAAAGGTCTGCGTATTGTTGGGTCATGTGGTTCTTCATCCGAGGTAAAAACCTCTGATAAAAACCAAGAGCAGAAGTCCCCTGTACAGAGGTCGAGTGATGATTTTGAACAGCTCCAAAGGCCCAAAGAAAGTCACTGCATTAAGAACTTTTTTAACAGGTACTTTCTCCCTTCTCTATAAATTGTCTTTTCCTCACTTTATTTTAAAAGGTTATCAATATATGGTTCAGTAAGCAAGAGGATTCACCTTGTCTGCAGGTGGTGCACCAGTTGTTTTTGTTGTTATAGCTTCTGGTCGTAATAGAAAAAGATTCACTCTATTTCAAGGGTCTGATATATCAGCAATATGGTTCAACTTTGGAAAGATGGAGAAAAAAAGGTAGAATAATTAATGGTTGATTCAATAATTGGTAGTTTATCTTTCCCTCCTTTGTTGCTTTTGACATTTATTTTTCCTAAAGTTCACCTATTCAAAGTTCAAAACCCTTGACCTTAGTGTGGCTCCGAATCTTGAGACACTAATTCTTGAAATTTGTCCTAATTTGGTAGAAGTTCATTTCCAGGTTACTCCAAATCCGTTATTGTGAAAGATTGGAAAAATTACACATGCCTGCTTAAAGTCCAAAACTCAGATATCTCCACTTCCGTAATTTAAAGTTGAGGACCCTTCACCTCGGGGTTACTCCAAATCTTGAGTCGCTAAGAGTCAGGGATTGTGATAATTTGGTCGAACTTCGGATTCCTGCTGAATGTCCAAAACTCGTTAATCTCGACCTCAGTAACTGTATTCAAGTTGCGGAATTGCCTGAGAAAATCGGACGGTTAGAATGTTTAAAAGGGTCGGATATCCCTGGAACAGGCATAAGTCGGCTTCCAAAGAGTATTTTGAGGGTGAAAGGTCTGCGTATTGTTGGGTCTAGATGGCTTCTTGAGTCATGTGGTTTTACATCCGAGATAAAAACCTCTGATAATAAAACATTCTGCTACATATAAATCTGTGAATAGCAGTATAGCACAGACACCAAAAGCAGAAGTCCCGTGTATCGTGGTCGAGTGATGATTTTGAACAGCTCCAAAGGCCCAAAGAAGTCACTGCATTAAGAACTTTTTGTAACAGGAACTTTCTCCCTTCTCTATACTTTGTCTTATGTTTGATAAACCTTGCAATTATTACCAATTTATGGTTCAGTAAGCAAGACGATTCACCTTGTATTCAGGTGGTGCACCAGTTGTTTATTTGTAATAGCTTCTGGTCGTATTGATATTACTTAGACCACAAATTATAATACATTAGTTCTTGGTTTTTTTCTTTTTTCGTTTGTACTGCAATTTGATTTTATTTGTTTTCGGTTTACACAATTACATGGTATACTGAAGTTGAAGGTTAATCTCCGCCCTCAATGGTTTGGTTTCAGCTAGCCATTTAAAATCAAAGTAGGAGGAGATACGCCAAGGAACCAAGTCTCTAGTACTAGTTATATACTCTTGAATCAAGGCATAGTTATTAACTTTGACTCCTTCATCAAGTCAAAGTATGTTCATGGTTAAAAACAATGAAACTTGACATGATCATGTAGTAATAAATTCAAGAAAAGTTTACATTTGCATAGATATAGTTTAGGGAAAATACCACCAAAATGTAGTGAACTTGTCACAATTTTCAATTCTATGTAGTGATCTTTTTTTTTTTCTAAACAAGTAACAAACTTTCAAAATCTGTCTATTGTGTGCACGCATGTGCTGCCCATTCCAACTCAGCTTGCCCGTTCAAGGTGTAATTGCAAATTCGTTTTTTTTTTTTTTCTTTCCCTATGACTGGTACCCATTGTTTAAAGAAAAAAATATGATTGGTACTCATTGTTTTTATTTTAAAAAATTGGTCTGCTCAAAACCTTTATTTTTTTTTCCTCCTTCGTCTTAACCCACAACAAACATTCACCACTCCCAGAAATACTAAATCAAAACCCTTAAATCAACACCCAGAAATACTAAATCAAAACCCACAAACACCAAGAAATGGTTTTTAATTTTACATCAATCCAATGGCTTAAGTTTTCGGATTCTTGATTTCGAGGGTTAGGATTTTTTCGAATTGGGTAATATCAATTGAGTGTGTTTATGTTTGAATTTTTTGATGGGAAATGTTAATAATGTCGTTTTAAACCTGAATCAATCACTTAATCATACCCAGAAACTCTCTTGATTAACTTTCAAAAACTAGGGTTTATGGTCGATTTGGGGGAAGTCAATTGAGTGTGTTTGTGTTTAATTTTATTGATGGGATATGTTCCTACTTAGGTTCTTAACATGCTTCAATCAATTAATTGTATTCAGAAACACGTTTGGTTGAATTTCGAAGATTAGGGTTCATGAACAATTTGGGTAATTTTGATTGGTGATGTTTGAGTCAAATTGTGTTTAAGGCTTTTGTTTAGAATCTTTCATTTTGCATTCGACCAAAGTTAATTGAAATTATACTAAGATTTGTGATCAATTCGATTTGTGTTGTGTTCTTGATAATAGCAACCCTCCATCAAGATTCTTTTTTGGTTTGTTTTGATCTTTTACACCAACCTTCTTTTCTTTTTTTTCTTAACTGCTAAAGATAACTCGAATTTCTGGGTTTGCATTATTTAAACTCGATCATTGATTACTCAATACCCACCACATCTGCTCCAATTTTGATTTCGTGAGAAATCTTAAATGGGTATCTACAAATATGTTTAATTAATAAATAAGTTTGTTTTTAGTTCAAGAAATAATGCATATCCTTTTCTGGATTCATACTTTCAGTGATGAAAGTCTTCAAAAACATCAAAATGCAACAAAAGTCAAATCGTATATTTTTATTTTTGGTAAAGTTGCTTTGATTTTTTTTAATTTTTTGTATTATTATTTGTTTAACTTTTATAAGATTTGTAATTTGATTTTATATGAAAAATATGAAATGTAAAGAATTAAATATTATGTCATTTAAGTGGAAAGTCCATGTGGAATTGGTGGTGGCATTTAGAAAATATAAAAAAACGAGTGTGTATATGCCACGTGGAACGGGCAAGCTGAGTTGGACTGGGCAGCAAAGGAGTGCACAAAATAGTCGGATTTATAAAGTTTGTTACTTGTTTAGGAAAAAAAAAAGATCACTACATAGGATTGAAAATGGTGACAAGTTCACTACATTTTGGTGGTATTTTCCCTATAGTTTACAATGAGTTATAAATAATATAGTCTATATTACACGTTCGGTTTTTTTTTTTTTTTTTTTTTTTTTTTTCAACACCCGTTTTATCTCTCACCGAAAATATAGGAAATAAAAACAAAACACAAATATAGGAAATAAAAACAAAACAAAAACGTGAGGTGTGGTGGCGCGTGGAAGGATAAACACCCATTTATAAATTGTGCCGACTCACGTTGTGCTCAAACCCAAGTTCTATGGGGCAAATTACACGTATCAAATAAAAATATTCCAATATCAAATCTCATATAGTCTAAACTGTTTCTAGGTCTTTGTTATCATGCTCAACCGGAACATAGCATTTAACTAGGTCTCAAATTATCGGGTTGTCACATCATGTTTGTTATGTTGCATGAGTAGTAGTAGTAGTAGTACATGATAATTTTGTGCTTTATTCAATCACTTTCGGGCATTTGCTGCAAGTTCATTACAAGGAAACAAACATTATCAAGTTTTGATTCTTGAGTAGAGGTTAGCTATACATGGCAGACCAAACTCTATAAGTGACTAAATACACAATTTCGTTATGAGATAGGAGCATGCTTATTTTTAAGACGTCATAATTTTTAACAAAAATCATACAATCCGATAAAATCCCATGCAGTTCTCGTGAATCTCCTTGTGTCTGACCCTGCAAGTGTATCAATATCGTTTGCCCATTGATACAACCATCTTATATTTGTAACATACCTATAGTTATACTTGTGTTCAAGCTCCATCTTTAATGCTTTTGCTTAGTTCCTCTCCCATTTTTTTTTTTTTGACACATATACGATAACATACAAGCTTTTTCATAAGAGACCGACAACAAGCATAGGCTCCCGCTATGAATATCTTATATGTGTACATCACTGCAACTACAAGCCAGATTAATCACTACCTAGGCGCTATTGGACTACCAACCTTGCCGATTTGTGTAAATCGGTCAACGTCAACAGTGGTCAACGACTGTCAACGATGGTTAAATTTGTCTGAAACTTGCAAATCTCGCCGGAAATATCCAAAACTCATCGTAAACTAGTTTTATATCACTTATATCACTTACAAGATATTTTTTTAAGGAAAATCCTACCGGGAATACCCAAAACTCACAAAAAATACTCAAAACTTGCTAGAAATGCCAATCCGATTAATCATTGATTCGTAATTTTTGCAACCTTGAACAAATGTAATTTCTTATATTTGCTGTTTATATCTATATCAATATGTTTTTAAGGAAAATCTTGTAGAGAATATCCAAAGCTCGCCAGAAATACCCAAAACTTGTCAAAAATACCAATCCGATTAATCAACGATTAATCCCGCCTAAACCGATGATAAGCTACAAGGGGGTTAACCGCGCGACTACCGATTCGCAATTTTTGCAACATTTGACTACAATTATAAACACATTTGGTGACGACATTGGCGTCACTAAACTTATTTGTTTAAATACTTTAATCTAAAAATCATTATTTATTCTTTCAAAAACGAAATAAAAATAATTAAATTAGGACAAATATTTGGCAACGACTTAATTGACACTAAACTTATTTATTAACAAAATTATTTTTAAAATCATTATTTATTTTTTCTAAAAACTTTTTTAAATAAAATAAAAATAATTAAATTAGTGTAAATATTTGGTGACGATATTGTCGTCACAAAACTTAATATTTTATTATTTTATAAGTGTTAAGTAACCAAAAATTTATTATATATTACTTTTAAAAGTTTTTTTAATAAAATAAATATAACTAAATTATGATAAGTATTTGGTGGCGATGATATCGTCACTAAACTTAATATCTTTCTTTTTTATTAAGGTTAGATAGCTAAGAGTTTATGAAAAGTAATTAGTAAAGACATTGTCATCACTAATTTGTGTAGCTTCAAAATTACATTTGACTGGTATGATAGTATCTAACGTTGAAAAAGGTTGAAATAGTTTGGTCCATCGCAATTAGTGACAACAATATTGTCACTAAAAAAACCCGTCTCGAAAAGTGTTTTTGCTTGTAGTGCATGTACTGATGTACCCCTCTAATCATATATCTATACAACATATAGTTGAGACAACACTCTCTCTCCATTAAATGCACACAAAAATCTTGATCTTGAAATTAAGATGTAAATTATATTAAGCTTTTGGAACAAATAAATACTACACACATAAACCTTCTCTCCATTAAATATTACTTCCTCCGTCTCAAAATTATTGTTATGAGACAAGAACCAAAAAGTTTAATAAAAGTGGGGATATTACAATTTTTAACCACAAAAATAAAATATTCTCTAACTAAATTCCCTTTTTATTACTAAATATAGAAAGTGGACAATTATTTTGAGACATCCCAAAATGAAAAGATGGACAATAATTTTGAGACAGATGGAGTACAAAATTATTAAAATTAAGACATACAGTATATTAAGCTTTTAGTACAAATCAATTAAACACACATCTCAAAATCTTAAAATTAAGAATACAATATTAAACACACTAATTAATATTATTAAAAACACCTTATAATGAAAAATAAATGTTATTATACACATTGTACAAACAAATAAAACACACAAAATGGGTGAACTTGGATCATTTTTTTCTTCCGATTAATCGGTTCGTCATTATTATTTTGTTGACGACTAAATTTTAAACATAGGATACCCGCCACTGCAACGCGCGGATACCCTACTAGTCTTTTGTTGTGAATGGACAAAGATGCCTCCCAACTAGTTTCGTTTTACATGTTTAGTTTATTAAAGTAAGTTTCGGATGACATTGAAATGCAACTTCTTAAATGTAATTATATTGACGTTAAATTGTGAAAACACTACAAATTTAATGCAAAACACAATTAAGTATGAAATGGAAAGTTAATGGGAAATTGGATCCGAATAGACTTAGAGCCCGTTTGGTTTATAAGTGGCTTTGAATTCAGATTTGGATTTAAAGTAGGTTTAAGAGAGTGAAAATTTATTGAAATATATTTTATAATATATTTTAAATAAAAAATAATAAAACTTTCGCTCAATTTTAACAAAACAATATTATATTAAATATAAAGGGTTAAAATTAGCTAAAAGACAATCAAATGTAATAAAAAAAATACACGTGTAGGATGCATATGTCACAATCAGTTGGAATCAAAATGAAACCAGTCAAATTAGTAAAGATTCAAAAAAGTTGTCAGCAAAGTTTCAAATCATTCATTTTTGCTACCAAACAACAATTATTGTGACAAATCCAGTCGCACAGTGTTCATACACCTAACCAAACATTACTTTAATGTACAAAACATGATAAAATATGAATGGAATAGATTATGTTTGAGATAATTTGTTTTTACATTTGGGGCCCACAAGTTTGGTAAATGTACTATTTGTACCCTCTCGATATCTATAGATAGTATTGATAGGGGTCTTCATCAGTTCGTTTATCTGATTGTTTGGTTCGGTTAAAAAAAACTTGCTTGGTAAAAACAAACCGTTTCGAATTCAAATTGGATTAAACTGAATCAAAAACTAAATTTGAATTCGGTTTGGTTTTCAAGTTGAACACGAAAAACAAGGGAACGATGTAACCGAAGGCCCAAGGGGGTCGTTGGTTAGATTAAAAATATATATTTTTAAACATAAAAATGTTATATTTATAATAAGAAATGGGTTTATATATATATATATATATATATATATATATATATATATATATATATATATATATATATATATATATATATATATATATATATATATATATATATTAGCAGGGTCCCCGCGCGATGCAGCTGTGGGCACCCTGTAATTTTTTTTGATTAATAATTTATTTTATTTGTACGTTTTTTGGCAATAGCTTTACTGATTAGTTTTTTATGGCAAAAGTTTGATGAAATTTTGCTTTGTTTGTATTATTTTATTTATTATTTATTTTATGTTTTTGTTTAGTAGTTTGCTTGGTTTGTACAATATGTGAACATATTGTAGTTTATTATATTATTTTTGACAATAAATTTACGGATATCAAAAATTTCATTTAGCTCGTGTCCGTTCGGGCTCGAGCCCGTTTGACCCGTGCCCATTCGGGCTCGAGCCCATTTGGCCCATTGCCCGTTCGGGCTTAAAAATTTGTATAATATGCTTTATTATTTGTATTAGTGACATTTAATGCTTGAATTGTGTTTAAGTTGGTTGTACAATATGCTTGATAATTTGTATTACTTATGTAAGGGGTGTTTTAATAAGTGTATTAATTGTATTTATTGACTATTTAATTAATTGTATTTAATATACATAATGATCAATTTTAAGTCATTAATTTTCAATTTTAAGTCATTAATTTTAAACTTTAATGTCAAAAAATGTCTAATTATACTGAATCACTTGTACTTTTAGCATTGAAATGTGTAATGCCTATTTTTAAGTATTCTATTAATAGTATGCATTCATGTTTTATAATATATTATGATATAAAAAATATATACATATGTTTATGTAAATTCGTATTTCAGTTCGTTTCGGTTTACATTTTGTCAAAACCATATTCAAGCCAAAACCGAATATTTAATTCGGTTAGGTTCAATTAACAAATTCGGTTTGGTTTTATTCGGTTCAATCCGGTTTGGTTTTCGTGAATACATTTAAAAGTGGACTTATGAACTGGCCTTATGAAGTAGCCCATTATACGTGAATATATTTAAAACTGGGCTTATAAACTGGTCTTATGAAAGGCAGCCCATTATACGTGAATATTTAAAACTGGCCTAATGAAAGCTAGCCTGTACGTGGTTATATTTAAAACTGGGCTTATGAACTAGCCCATTATAAATCCGTTCAATTAAAGGAAACTAGCCGAACTGATCTCTCGTACAAATACAGGAATAGAAAAAACGCAATGAATATAATCAATCAGTTTTGCGAATTTTTAAATTTTGGTTTCAGCCATGGTGGACAAGCGCAAGAAATCTCACTACAAGAAAAAATGCATATAGTGACCAAAATTTAGTGCCAACTTTTTATTTGTTCACTATTTTGGCAAAATAATGACATATAATACATTTACATTAATATTTGGTCATCCGTAATTAGTGACCAAGCTCAAAGTGGTCACTAATTTCGTCACTATACATATGCGGTATAAAAAAGTGATGAACATTACGGGTCACTAATTTTTTAAAAAGTTAATGACGAAAAATGCTTGTTTAAGTTTATATGTTATTACTGTAGCTTATTTGTGTTTCAGCTTATATTTTATAAGCCATAAATTTTCAGTTATTTTGAGACTTGTGGGCTTATATAATTTTATTATTATATGATAAACTTATATAAGCCATAAGTCTTAAAATAAGTTAAAATTGGGGCTTATAAAATATAAGACGAAGTCAAATAAGCTAGTAATCTTATATATAAGCTTAAACAAGGGAGGTGATTTGCACACTTTTCTTTTTTATTTGCACACTCATTGTACAAGTAATCAAAGCATGGTGTAAATATGATACAACTGTGTGATGCTAAAGTATCCCAATTAAAAGTGAATGTGTGTAAATCAATTTCCTTTAAACAAACACCCCTTTATATAAGAAGTGTTATTTTTATATAAAGTAAATCAATTTCCTTTAAACAAACACCCCTTTATATAAGAAGTGTTATTTTTATATAAGCTAAACACAAGTAATAATTTTTTTCCCCAACTTATAAATTATCCAATCTCATTTTCTCAAATAAACCCACACGCCTTTTTTTAATGGAACAGTACCAAACACCTTCTTCTTCTTCCCTAATAATCAATTCAATTCAATTCAATTCATCGATCACTGTTGCTGTTGAGTTTGGCGTTCAGTTGTTGCTGTTGCTGAGGTAGCTTATGTTTAGCTTATATTTCTCTGTTTAGGATAGCTTATATTTAGCTTATTTGTATTTGGTATAGTTGGCGTTTAGGATATAGCTTAAGTATTCAGCTTAAGTATGTGATTAATTTGTTGAAGTAAGAGATTGATGAGCTTATGTTTCAGCTTAAGTAGAAATTTGAAAATATGAACATGTATCATGTTATTGTTGCGTACTTGCATATAGCAAAATAGTTCGGATGCTTGCAATTTGCAAATGCATAAAAGGTCAATATGCCAAATTGTTCTTTGCATTTCTTTTTTGTGCCATCACATGCGCACTTTACTTGTATTATTGCTTATGGTTGAGAAGATATAACATAATTGATTTATTTATAAGTGGAATACTACCAGTTCTGGACTAGCTCTAAGATGGTGGTTAAAGGGGGTTATGGGTATTTTGGCATGGTGAATACCAATTGCTGTATGTCGATATTTTGTGCATCAGCTTCAGATTTAAAACTCTTCCTGTTTGGTGAAATATCAGATATTTAATTTAATATGAAGAATCATCATACTTACTAATAACTTCTCTAAAAGGCTAAGTAAAGTCACCATTAGTTCTAGCTGGAGCTTCTCATGTGAAGAGAAGCTCTTGGAAATTGGCATCCTTTAAAGGTTTTCCATATAATAGTTTTAGGCGTTCCCTGTCCCTTCCGCTTTTACCAAAATGACGATCTCCAATTGCAAGAGCCTAGAACTGTTTGCATCGTACACGTCAGTATGGCACGTGCGAAGTAATGTCAGCGCCACATTACATAACTTTTCTGCACTTTGCATTAGATAACTGAATATAGTAGTGTCCAAATATGTATAGATGGCATGCCTGTTTGGCAGAGAGTTTGAGTGTTGACCATTCTTTGCTGTTTGTTTAATCCGTAACTATTACTGCTTTTTCTATACTATGTAATGCATTAGTTTCATGTTTACTCTTATAGCTCTGGTATCAGTTAGATCATGTATATTTTTATTCAGTAAAATCTTGGTTAGATGTGCATCAATTGCCACAAATTTCATTTCAGCTTGTTTACTAGCATCTCTTTAATGCAGGGACGTTCGTGGAGGCAGAACTGCTCTGTTTGATGACATTGAAGAGGGTGGTTTTAGGGCCTCTTCGTCTTATTCCTCCCATGAAATTAATGAACATGAGAATGAGAGAGCAATGGATGGGCTGCAAGACAGAGTTCTTATGCTGAAAAGGGTAAGTTCTATTCGTTATTAATGCATATGGTCCTATGAAAACAATAACCGATTTAAAGAAAACAATATTAGTCTCGTGCATAGTGATTTCTTCAGTTAAAACAGAAATGTAGTTCTGTATATTCCATCCAAGAGTGTTTCCCATTGCGCCATTGTGATGTGGAATAATCAGAATCATTTAATCAGCTCTAACAAAATGGTCATCAGGATCATTTTTTTGCATTTGCTACTGCTGTTTGAAGTCGTAAAAGTCACTTTTGTGAGTGTTTGGGAACTTTTAAATATCTAAAGTTCTATAGGCAAATGAAAAAAAGAGATGTATATGTTGGTAAAAACGACGAATTTAAAATTGGGTCAAAAGTCTTGATGTTTAAATTGAGGGTCATTGTAGTTTTGTTGTAATTTTGTTTTTGCCTTAATATCGGTTCTCTTGCAGCTTGTCTTAAGCTACTTATCATAAACTGATTGGTTAACCCCTAAAATGTATGACATTATCAATATCAGTTTCACTATGCGCAAACCAGCTGAGATTAACTATGTGTGACCTCAAAACACAGTTATCAGACTATCACTTTCAAAACGCAATGCTAAACACCGTAGTCTTCACTTTTTTCTTGATCAGTCAAAATTTGTACTGTAACATTTATCACATCATAACAAGTAAATATCATAAGCTTGATTTACACATGCCAATTGACAAACAACTCTGCCTTCATTGTGAGTTTATCAATAAATTATTCGTAAAAAATCTAATATCGATCTTCTCAACAGTTGACGGGTGATATACTTGAAGAAGTGGAAGGTCATAACTGTATGTTGGATAGAATGGCATGCGCTTTGAAGGCCTGCAACTTTAAATCTTGTATCTATATTTCTATTGTTCAAATTTATAGCAATCTCTGTTTTCTTCCTCAGGGGAATGATATGGATTCTTCAAGAGGCATCTCTGGAACTATGGATAAATTCAAAACGGTATGCATCTCTACCACATCATTCAACTGCCATAATTTTTTTCTAGAGGTGACAAATTTAACCGGTTTACTTAGAACTTATGAATGAGACGCTTTGGGTTGTGTCAATGGGTAATTTTATTTGACCCCTATATAATTTGGCTGTATAAATATGGTAACCTAAGATTGACACGAGTTTTTTTACTTCTCAAATACTTCAAATTCAAAATTATATTCTTCTGATCAATGAACTATATAACCAGGCCATTGCTCAGAAAAGGATCATGAACTTAGGCTGCTATGTTAGTCACTTTAGGCTGCTTTTTTAGGTCATTTTTGGCTTTAAAATTGACAATAGTTGGTGTTTCGGCACATCAAGTACCGTTGCTCCTAGGTACAATATGTGCAGAACATCTCCCTTTCATAAAGAATCTGCGCATCGTTGAAAAATTGCATTAGTTGTTGGAAATTCTGCTCGAGCACATACATCTAGTCTGCACTACTTTTGTATCTTTTTTATGGTAAAATGCTGTTTTTTAGCAGCCTAGAAGTGTATGGGAAATAGATAATCTATGCTTATTTCTAGTTAAAGCATATTAAGAGTAACTAAACTGTGGATATGCTTATTGGCTGAGCTGTACATGTTCACTAGATCTTTCATGTGATCAGGGGAATACCAATGATTATAAGGGAGCACCGTTTAGAATAGGCAGACACAACGTGGATGCTTATTCTGCTTCAGCAATCAAGCTTTGGTCCCTGTAGCTCATCAGGGTCTCGGGCGGGTAATTTTGGTGGTCAAGTTATTCTTCCACTTGCTCACACAATCGAGCGTGAAGTGGTAAAAATTGATACTCTTTAGTTTACTTGTTTTAGCTCCATTAATGTTTTCCTTAGAGGTTGCAAATTGAGAATTGGGTTCAGAACTCAGAATGGGTCTGTTTGATAAGTGTTATTTAATTGTGGCTTAACTATATTGGGTATCCCACCTAAAAAAGAAAAGTAATAACATAATTTCAGTGATTTAGCCTAAATTTTTATTTCTTATCAATTTTAAGGTCAATTTCTATCTTTGTTTCTCTTTCTGGTCATAAATAATGCTCCCAATAAGACACATCACGACTGATAATATAATGTGCTTATTTGAATTTGTTATTAATCATTTCAGACCTTTTAGCGTTAGTTACTAAAGACCGGTATAAGAGCTCTAGATGATTTTCCGTGTGTGGGCGTTCCTTCAAATGCTCAAGATAGTCAACATCAGGTAGTCAGCTATTCATACAAGTTTATTCCAGCATGAGCTGACATTGTTGTGGTACTCATTGCTCATTTTATTATCATTCCTCTTTACAGATTATTGGGTGGCAAGTTCCAGCCGCAAAACTTGGGCTGCAACGTTGTGATGCGTCATCTCGGTGGTTAAATGAAAGAGTTTCTCTTTCCAGATGTTTCCATGTAATAATACATCTGAATCATGTTTCTAAACGATTTATAATTCTATTTTACGTTTACCTTAATATGGTTTAGTCTGAACAGGTTCCATTAGGCAATTTTGAACAGGATTGGGTTATACAAACTGCAAATATCTTCTTTGCAAGAGCATTACGTGATCAGCAACAGGTTGTTTCTGGTTTACCTTTTGTTTGATATCCTTTGAAACCTTAATATGGTACTCCGTACTATATTATTAAGCATTGGGTCTGCTAATTAATCTCTGAGTTCCTTATAATATTTGCAGATACTTTGGGTGTCAGATAATGGGATTCCGGATCTTGGAGGGGATAATGAAGAAGAGACTTGCTACTCAGACGAGGTCAGCTTAAATACAGGAATAGAAAAAACACAATGAATATAATCAATCAGTTTTGCGAATTTTTAAATTTTGGTTTCAGCCATGGTGGGCAAGCGCAAGAAATCTGATCCATCATCATCGTGCATGAGTACGAATCAAGTAAGAAAATCAATTGTCTATTTATATATATAACTAGTGATGAATAATACAAAGTATCCTATTTCATTATCAACACAGTGTTAGATAATCAACACAGTGTTAGAAAATCAATAGCTATGATTTATAATAGATAAGTATTTAGACACTCATGCTTCGGCCAACTTCCATAATACGTTAATAAGTTTATTTGGTCGTTGTTTCAGGTCGAGGACACAACTGCTAAAAAACTAGGAGTATCAGCTAAAAGCAGGATTAACCTTCTTGCCATGCACTACAAATCGAATGATGAGTTGCCTTCTAGCTGGGAATAGTATGTTCGACGCCTTTATATTCATAATATTCGAACTTTATAAAACAAAATAATAAGAGCTAGCTTTTAAACCTCAGTTTTTGTTTACCTGTTTTCTTGCAGCAACCACGAAACCGCCTTACAATTAATCTGCCCAAGCCTCCTACACTACCCAAAAAGAAGCTCAAGAGGAAAACCAGTAAGCATTCCATTCCTTATTAATGTTGTTTGCATGTGCTAGAAGAAAAATAACAAGTCATCAATTAGTTAATGAACAATAATGTGGATATGTGTGTGTAATCGTCCACGTATGTGTTAACACATGGATGGTAACTTGGTAAGTTTTCTCTTTCAGGGAGTTCCCCTAAAATCAATGGCAATCCGTTGAATGAAGAGGAGCATAAAGTCTGAATGAAATTTAAAACGATCGATGAAGCAATTGTATGTATCAGTTATATCCGTCCCTCTTTTTATTTTCTCATATATATACACCTACATCCACGATTCTGCAGAGACATATGCATGTTTGTGGCGCATACATATTTCATAATATATTTAATCCGTGTGGCAGGAAGCACGTGAATGTATAAGTTTTCCGATGGAGAAAGATTTAATTCCAGTTGACGATACTGATCCTCTTGTTGATTTAATTGGTGAATTTTCCGTTGATGCCTTCAACAAGTCTTATCAGACAGGTTGTTATATTCCTTCCACCTGCTTTTAATTTTTGAGGCTGTCTCCATCGTTAACTGTTTTGCTTACATGTAAATAAATTATATGTTGTTAGCATGTCAACAAGGACGCAGAAAACGACGTCACCGAGGCTGTATTCTATGATTGCAAATACTATAAATTGACCTCGAAGTATTACTTCTACATGACCATAGAGGCAATTGAACAAGGGAAACTTGGAGTGTATGAGGTCTCAGTCGAATGTGATTCTGCTAACGGTGCAAGAACACTCAGCAAGTTTGTTCTCACGAATCGTCAACCGATCAAAGTGAGTTGTTTTAATAACATAGCCAAATCCAGCAAGTTGATACCCAAGTATGAAAAAGGTTAGTATTCCTTTTGTTTCTGGATTTTCTTTTCTATACAGTCTGTATTGTGCGGGTCTATTTCACAGTGACACATTTTGTCCTCAACTATTTGCATGCATGTCCATATCGAGTGACTAATCGAGGTTAAACAAAGGATATCTTGATTTCTATATGTTCTATATATGTTTAATATATGGTATTAATTAATATAATTTTGTTTAATATTGCATGCATGGAGCAGCCCATCTGATACTGTTAATTTTAAATAACGTAGGTTGCTTGTCTGATTCGTCCGACTTTTACAAGGTTAGTGGAATGGTGGGTAGAAGGAAGACCAGGGGTGGTGGTTTTAACTATCATAATCCGTCATCTGGTTTACACAGGTTTATTGGCTATGATGGTAAAAAAATAGGTATTACAAAGATTAAGCCAGCCAATACCGTTTCTGTGAACAAACAAAAACTATCCTGATCGACTTTTGATCTTGTTGTTTTAACCTAAATATGTCGCAGAACTAGCTAGGAACCTACTTTTCTTTTTGATGAATTACTTAAAGATACATATGTCAGTTAAGTACGCGTCTTGAGGCTAATGTGGTTATGTGTTGTGGCGCATTGTCAGCTCTATTTCATCTATATATACTTATTGTTTTGTTAGTTATAGTTGTACAAGTGAACTTAAACCAATCTGTATCAAACTAATCCATCAAACACGATATTGCAAGTAATTAAGTCTTTAACAGAAAAAATAAATAAATAAACGCATTAGCATTAACCACTAGAAAGACTAAAAGAGTCACGTATATGGCTATAAGACTAAAAGTACGGAGTAGTTGATTTGGGGTTGTAATGGGTGAAAATCAAACAAGTATGACTGAATTAAAATTCGATTTGAACCATAATCATTTCGGCTCGATTTTGGTCTAGTAAAAGATTTCACAAACTAAGAACCTAACCAAATAAAACGAGGAACCTAATAAATGGACACCACGATGATCACCTCTTAGATAATAAATGGAAATGTCATTTCAAAATCGACTGAAAAAGGTAAATTTTTGAGAAAAACTAAATATATCTAATAAAAGTAATATTATTAATAAATATATTCATAAAATAAACCATATTCAAATTTAATAGAATCGGTATTTGCAAAAAAAAATTAAATAACTAAATACATATATAAAAAAGACCTCTTATCTTTTGTCAGTGTCTTTAAAAATTTCGTAGTATGTTTAACATAATAATTTAATTTATTACTTAAACTATGAATTAAAAGTCGTCGATTGTGCCTAAAAAGTTTGTTTTTTAGTCCAATAACTACTAGTGTAGTATTTTAGTTAAAGGGAAAATTGCATATATATCCTTCCAAAGATGATTAATTGCATATATATCATTGGTACAAGTTTTTTATGCACATAGTATAATGATTTTTATGCATGAAAAGGATATATATACAATTTTGCATCTTTGGAGGGATATATATGCAAATGTCCCGTATTTAAATTATATCAGTTTGTTTTTAGTAACAAAGATTTGGTATAATAGAACGATAATATGACCTCTAATATGAAGTTTTGGTTGGTCAAAAGAAGGTAGTTTTATTTTTGTGAATAAAAAATGATTTACCAGATGGTCACCTGACAACTAATAATAAGAGTCTGTTTGGTGGAAATTTCTTGCGCTAAAACCAATTTACTGGGGTGAGTTACATTGGGGTGTCCCCTATAACATTAGGCCAAACCAATTTACTGGTCGAAAAATGATTTACTGGGTCAACGGTCGTTAGCTAAAAGGGCTAACGTGTAAATGATAAGTAACAGAATTCACTTAACACCAGTTAAATAAAAGGACCACTAGTGTTATTCTTTGCAAATATATGGATTGTCCAAGCAACTTTAAATTTTGAGGGACGACAAATGAAATTTTGAGCAAACCACACTACCACAGGGACCATCCATGTAATTTACTCTTATTCAAAAGTTCAAATACTTCCAACATTATTCTTATCTAGTACGCGTATACATTTGTTGACCATTTCACTGGCCTTAGATTGTCCACATATATCCTTGCAAGATCCATCTAGTTTACACGTTCATCTCTTTCAACTTCAACTGTTGTGTTTTTTTTTTCTCAAGATACAATCAAACGTCTCGTTTATATTAAAGGTACTCATCGATCTAACTAAGTTTTCAAAAACATATATATATATATATATATATATATATATATATATATATATATATATATATATATATATATATATATATATATATATATATATATATATATATATATAAGAGTTAATATATCCTTGTTCATGTTACCCATAGTCTTTTACTTAGATGTATGCGGCTTAACCAATGTATTCGGTCAAACTATATATTTTGGCCAACCCCAAATGTGCACCTAGTATGATTTGGCGGTGGTTTTATATGACTATGCTAAGATATTTGATATTTTTACTAGAAAATTTGCTTGTATGATTGGAAGAAATTTTACGGGGTTACTAGGAACTTATAAAATTCCCAATATGTGAGGCAAATCTTACTAATTAGTAGTAGTAATATCTTGTATTTGTGCATGGAAATCGAAATAATATGTGGATCTCAAAGTTAAGAACTGGTGTTTGAGGGGAGTTAATCTTTATAGCTTTAGACAAGTATGGTGATTTGCAAGAAGTGTAGTATGCTTAAGTTAAATCTTGCATTCTCAAGATTATTCATTTTCGTAAGTACTACTCCCCATCGCTCGTGTTCACTTTTAAAATGCATATATTTTTAGGAAATCTCGTTAACTACATCTCTACCAATTAAATATTATCTCTACCCACTTAAGTTTATTTTCATTGGTTAAAAGATTAAGAGACATCTCAAAATAATATGGTGGACACTTAGCGTGGGACGGAAGGAATATTGGTTTTGGGAGTTGCGTGAATCAAAGGCACGTGATCGATCATTGATGTGCTTCATTTTAGCACTTATCATATCTTAGTAGGTATTACAGCTACATTTGTAAATGATCATACTTGTAGCATTCATAATCAATAGTTTTCGGATGCATTATTGTATAGTATGGTGGAAAAAAAAAGTATACTACATGAGTGGTCAATGTACATAATGCAACATAAGAGCACAAGGTGCAAAGGCAAGGCATTGCCTCCCCATTCGGGCCCCACCATGCCACATCACCAAAACACCTCAACTTCAACTAACCCCAACAAACCCCCCCCCCCCCCCCCTCCCCCCTCACCAAACAACAAACCTCAACTTCCCCATTAGGGCCCCACCTCTTACACATTTATTTTTTTATTCATTTCATTAAATAAATTAAATTCATTTCACAAATACTAAAAAATAACAAAACATACTACTAATTTTATTTCATCAAATAAAAAAAAAGTTACAATACGAAAAAAAAAACATACGATTTGCGAAAAAAAAAACATACGATACGGCACGAAAATAAATAAACCGATAAATACGATATGCAACATCATCAATAATTTATAAAGCCTTATAATTATCGATGAGTGCTGACTTTTCTTCCCAAACTTGCAATACTTGTTCCCTGACCATTCTCAAAGCGACTTGAAGTTCCAAATCTGTTTCATCATTTCTTAAAAGGGTTTGTACACCGACCATGACTATTGGATGGTCTTGAGGTAGCTCACGTAACCTTTCGACCTCTGGAGCACGAGACTCCCTCTGTCGAATAATTCGAGCTATCTCACCCAACAAGTTGTTAATCAACTTAAGTTCATTTTCTTGTTCATTGCGTAATCGGGTAAGTATTCTTCTTTGCACCTCAGATGGTTGGTTAGCCATAGTGTATGTATGGAATTTAGTTTCAGTTGTTTGATAATAAGAAGTTGAGTAAAGCTGGTATTTATACTGAAACTAGCCGTTGATATTTTTATTGGAGAAACTAGTCGTTAAGCATTTTATTCAAACTGAAACGTACACTGACATAACATCACAAGCGAAACGGAAATACTTAACATAAACCAACAAACGATACAATAATACAAATGCGATTAATTGATAAATCGGTTCCAGATGGTGTTTCTCTTCAAAATCAACCAAACTTGAAAATATTTGAAATATCTCCCATCATGGCGTTCTTTGTAAACATTCAATGCATCTTCAACACGATTATCTGGCTCACGTGTTGGTTGCAAATTCAAGAAAATTTCATGAAACTTTTGGCAATCTGAGTTCATTCTTGCCCACTTGCCCATTAGCTGGCTTTTGCTACGAGTTGGACCGTCAGATTGTTCATTGAACTTTTCTGTTACAACTTGCCAGAAAGGTCCTTCGTTGGCATGGAATTCGTGAACGTTTTGCCACATCTCGGCTAGCCAGCATTCTTCATCAATAGACCAACGAGTTGCCATTGTGAATTTTTTTGAAAGTGAAGAGTGTGCAAAGTTGTATGATAATGTATGGTTTATATAGGAGTCTATAAACATTTAGGATTCAAAACCTGAGCGGGATAATATTCAAATTTCAAAATATTCAAACTTCTTGAATTCAAATTCAAATAAATGGGCGGGTAAACGTTTAACATTTGAATTCAAACGTTTAAAATACATAAGAGAAGTACACATGATACATAATTAGTTAACATAAAGTACATAAAAGAAATCCACCATTACTCATCGAATCTGTCCCATGCGAACGTGTTTCTAAGAGCGAACCACACATGTTGATATTTAATCCCTTTACCATATCGTTCATGATAAATACGGTTTGCATTGCTGAGACGATTAGGGTCTGCACTTATACGCTCCAACTCTTTGTAAATAGAATTATACCTACGACATTCAAGGTTCATTCTGTTCCATTGAGCCGTAATACTATGTTTATTACGGTCCTGACCTTGTGTCTGATTGTTGAACCTTTGTGTAACTGCATTCCAAAAAGAACGTTCATTCACAAGTTCTTCAGAATCGTGAACTTCAAGCCATACAGTTGCTAGCAACCGTTCTTCTTCCACTGACCAACGATTAGCCATTGTAAAACTGAATGGTAAATATTGAAAAGTATCTAAAACTGAATGGTATAATATGGTATTAATAGGGGTTTTTTGAAAGCGGGATAATTTCAAAATTTTAATTCAAATTGAAAGCGGGATAATTTCAAAATTTGAATTCAAATTCAAAGCGGGATAATTTCAAAAATTTGAATTCAAATTGAAAGCGGGATATTTTCAAAATTTGAATTCAAATTCAAAACGGGACAATTGCAAAAATTTGAATTCAAATTCAAAACGGGCAAATTGCAAAAATTTGAATTGAAACTAGAAAGCGGGATTTTTTCAAAATTTGAATTCAAACCATATAGCGGGATACTTCCAAAAATCCTTCTATAAATACGTATCCAAAATCTGAAAACACACACAATTCCCACAATCATCAAACAATTCTCCTTTCTTCCAGAAAAATGTCTCACAACGCATCACCTCAAAACAATTCCCAACAAAACACACCGCCAGAAGATATATTTCCGGTGTTTCAGTACGACAACCCACCACCTCCAACTCCACCAGAAGTTATGTTTCCACCTCAAAACATACCGCCGAAAGATATATTTCCGGTGTTTCAGTATGACAACCCACCACCTCCAACTCTACCAGAAGTTATGTTTCCACCGCCAAACAACCAACAACCAAACAATCAACCTGCAAACCAGCCCATCATTCGTCAATTGACTGAGCAAGAACAGTATGAGCTGGATATGGAAGTGCTACGGGAGTATGAAGCTAAACAAGCCCGTCAGGAAAGGGAGCGTGAGGTGTACCTCAAAGGAAAACAAGAGCGCAGGAACAGAAGAGCCGAATGGCGTTGGGCTCAGGGACTTCCACCTGTCCCATCCAGTGAGGACGACTCAAGTGCCTCTTACTCGAGTCAGGAGGGATACGTGTCGGATGATTCATTTTATTGAATCATAGTTTTTATTATCGTATGGTAGTTTATGGTTTTTAATTTTCGTTTTTAAGTTTAATGTTGTTATCGTATTTGTAAAATAATTGTATGTTGTTTCAAGTTATTTTAATCCTATGTTTAATATAGTTGTATTATTCAAAAAAAATATACGTATAAAAAACATACATATACATATACATATACATTTTACAAATAAAAACACACATATACATATACATATACATATACGTATACATATACATATACATATACATATACATATACATATACATATACATATACATATACATATACATATACATATACATGTTACAAATAAAAACATACATATACACATACATTTTACATATCACTATTCAAAGTTTTTTTAAAAAAAAGAAAGAAAGAAAGGAAACAGTAATTTTGTCAGGATTTCACCTCGCCGTCCCAACGGGGAGTTTGCTAACGGCGAAGAACGGCGAGCCATGAACGGTGTGGCGGCGAGCAACGGCTCGCCGTTGGAAGTGCCACCTCGGACAGCGAGGCTTGCTTCCCCGTCTGCACCTTGTGCTCTAAGCCTTTTGCATACCCCTGTTCCACACTTTTTCAAACAAAAACATCATGTTCACATTGTTAGCTACTTACTAGTGTTATAACCATTGTTTGTAACAAATGCTAATTGTGAATAGTGATTGACTTGGTATATTAAAAAAAAAAAAAAAAAAAAAAAAAAAAAAAAAGAAAAAAAAAAAAGGCCATTAATGAAACAAGTAATGACTTTTTAACAATCGTGTTTGATACTTAGCTGTTCATTGTAGATAGAAAGCATTATTCTTAACAAAATATCCATAAACAAATAATTTGAAACTTGAAACAACTAGAACCAAATATTTGCAAGAAGCCTTTATAAAACTGTGAATCTTATCGTTCCTTTTCATTGAGCAATTAAGTGGTTTTTGTTTATGCACCTCATGGCACGAAATTTCTACACAAACACATCCATCTTGTTTACCCTGTCTTTTTCACATATACACTTGTTAACTTGTCTATTTCTTTGAAACGACAGCTTGAAGACCCTTTGAACCCTACTTACATTAATGGCGTCAACTTCAACTTTATCCATTCAAAAGAGCTTCAAGTATGATGTCTTTTTAAGTTTTCGAGGTGAAGACACTCGTAAGAATTTCGTTGATCATCTATATCATGCTCTTCAGCAAAAAGGCGTTCAAACTTATAAGGATGACAAGAAAATCAGAAAAGGGAAAACTATCAGTGATGAGCTTATCCAAGCCATTGAAGACTCAAAATTTTATATTATTGTTTTCTCCAAGAACTATGCTTCTTCATCTTGGTGCTTAGACGAGCTTGTGAAAATTATGGAATGCCAGAAGATGAGTGAGCATATTGCTTATCCCGTGTTCCTTGATGTAGAGCCCTCGGAAGTCCGCAAGCTAAATGGGGTTGTTGAAGTTGCCTTTGCTGAACACGTAAATGATGAATCTGCTGGGAAATGGAGAGAAGCTCTGAAAAAAGCTGCTGATCTCGCGGGATGGGAATCGAAGAACATTTTTGATGGGTAATTTCTTCCGTAATATATAGTAATATTTTTCTGATATGTTTTTGGGTAAGTTGTTTTACATTACTTCTCAACGGGTCAAATGGGCACATAAACTATGAAATGAGTCAAAAGTCATGAAGGTGAATTTTTAGCTGAAAATGAGTTTCATTGTTGTAACATAGATTATATTAATTATCTTTAACAAACTTTTACAAAAATCACCCTTTACCCAACCGACCCTGTCTATATGCTATTCCTTCACGATCTATGCTGAAAGCGTTCATCTCTTATTGTATTGTCAACTTCTAACTCACAATTAATCCTTTTTTTAAAGGTCGATAACGGGATTTATGATTATATTAGTATGTCATTACCTCATTTACGGTTTTATGTGTATTGTGTATGGGTTCTTTAACATACAGGCATGAAGCTAAACTCGTTCAAAAGATTGTTGAAGAGATATCATTAGAGTTACGTTGTATTAATTGGGGTGCTGATGAAAACTTAATAGGCATAAAGACCCGGATAGACGATGTTGTTTCATCCTTAGAATTAGGTGTTGATGATGTTCGCATGATAGGGATCAAGGGGATGGGAGGTGCGGGCAAGACAACTTTGGCCAGAGCTATATATGAACATATATCCTATCAGTTCGAAGGTTGTAGCTTTGTTGAAAACGTCAGGGAAAAATCAACACCGTCTATGTGTGGTTTGAATTTATTACAAAAACAAGTACTTTGCGATGTTTTATTGGATCAAGGCATCAGCGTAAGTGGTGTTCTTGAGGGGAAAAGCATGCTGAAAAAGAAGATGCGTGGAAGAAAGGTTCTTATTGTTCTAGATGATGTTGATAAGATAGAACAACTTGTGGCATTAGCCGGTGACCGTAGTTGGTTTAAGCCTGGAAGTAGAATTATTATAACAACTAGGGATGCACATGTGCTAATAGCACACAAAGTGAACTTGATTCGTGATGTACATTTGTTAGACGATGAGGAAGCAATGCGGCTCTTTAGTAGGCATGCATTTGGGAGAGAGATTCCAATTGAAGGTTACAAAGAGCTATCAGAACAAGTTGTACATTACGCTGCTGGTCTTCCCTTAACAATCAAAGTTTTGGGATCTTTTCTATGTGGCAAAGATGATCTTGAATGGAAAGATGCGTTAGAAAGACTAGAAACAATTCCATTGAATGAAACCATGAAAGTTTTGGAGTTAAGCTATATCGATCTAGAGGAGGATTACAAGGAAATATTCCTAGATGTTGCATGCTTATTCAAAGGTTTGCGGAAAGATTATGCAATCAGAGCGCTTGAAAGTTGTGGATTTCGTGCTCGGATTGGTTTAAGGGTTCTTGAACTAAAATCTCTTATAACTATTTCTGATTGGCGCTTGGAAATGCATGACCATATAGAAGAAATGGGCAAGAATATTGTTCGTCGTGTGAACCCCAATAAACCTGAAATGCATAGCCGGTTATGGATTAAGAAGGAAATTGTAGATATATTGGCTAATAACAAGGTAAGTACTAACTCGAATACTTTGCTTTTCTAAAAGTACAATTAGTCATGGACTCATGGTACAAAAACAAAATTTTGATAACAAGCCATTTTAACACCTAGTCAAATACAGTGTAGTGCTAAAGATTAATGGGCCTTTGAGTCTATGTAACCTTCCATCTAATCAATCATGTACACATAAATTTACGTTATAAGCTTGTTTTGATAAAACACATTAAACATTATTATTATCATCATCAACAATGATGCAGAAATGTAAAGCATTGAGTGAATGTAATGAAAAACGACAATAATGGTTATATGACTAATAACGTATAATAGTGCAGGACTATATAGGAAGATAAAAGCAAGAAAGAATTCAAAATTTGAAAATACATTGGTTGTGGAGTGAGTGAGAGGTGGTAAATTGGTAAATAATCCTTCCTAGAACGACTCTCACTATTCTCTTTGTCTGGTCTCATTTTGAGAGTCTTTGACCATAATAAACACAAAAATTCTAATAAATTCTAGAGAGAGAAAGGTTTCATACCAACTTTACTTTGAGAGAGATAGAGAGAGAGAGACACAAAACATGCTAGAATGGTTGTTCTGTTTTGCTGTGTTTACAATAATAAAGTTTTTAAATTTTAATTAAATATAAATACAACCAAACCAAATTATTCTCTTTCATTATTTATTTATTTCAAACAACAACATCATCATCATCATCTTCGATTTCTATATTTATTATTAGCACCAAATCCCATCAACCAAAAATCCCCAAATTTAACCAAAACCCTAACCTTTGAATATCAAATTTAACCAATTCCTCTAATTAGAAACCTATTTTCTTTTCAATTCGAGAAATTGACACATTTTGTTTTGTAAATTACAGGGTACCCAAGCAACAAAATGTATAACACTGTTTGTAGATGATGCAGAGGAATTCAATTTTGAAATTTTAAAGAACGGTCTCGCAAACATGAAGGAACTTAGATTTCTTGATGTGCATACATATGGCTATGTAGGTGAAGACGAAGTTAGCGAGTGGAACTTTGATGAAGATAGTCTACACCTTCCAAATTCCTTACGATATTTGAGATGGGAGCAGTATCCTTTTTCAAGTTTACCAAAAACATTTCAACCAAATAATCTTGTTGGTCTTTATATGCCCTTCAGCAATATGGTTCAACTTTGGAAAGATGGAGAAGAAAAGGTACGTAGAATAATTAATTAATGGTTGATTCATTAATTGCTAGTTTTATCTTTCCATCTTTTGTTACTCATTACACCAATTAACATTCATCTTTCCATCTTTTGTTGCTTTTCACAGCCTTTTTTAAAGCTCAGGTTCCTAAAGTTCAGCGATGCACGTTGTTTGAGGACCCTTGACCTTAGTGTGGCTCCGAATTTTGAGAGACTAATTCTTTTAGGTTGTTATGATTTGGAAGAAGTTCATTTCCAGGTTACTCCAAATCTAAAGGAGTTACGTGTCTATAATTGTCGTAGATTGGAAATATTACACATGCCTGCTGAAAGTCCAAAACTCAGATCTCTCAAACTCTATAATTTTAAGAAGTTGAGGACCTTTCACCTCGGGGTTACTCCAAATCTTGAGAAGCTAAGAGTCCGCCTTTGTCCTGATTTGGTCGAATTTCAGATTCCCACTGAATGTCCAAAGCTCGTTTATCTCGACCTCAGTTATTGTGATCGAGTTGCGGAATTGCCTGAGGAAATTGGACGGTTAGAATGTTTAAAAGACTTGGATATCACTTGGACAGGCATAAGTCGGCTTCCAGAGAGTATTTTTAGGGTGAAAGGTCTGCATATTATTGGGTCTAGACAGCTTCTTGAGTCATGTGGTTTTACGTCTGAGATAAAAACCTATGATAATAAAAGATTCTCAAAATATCAATCATCCAGAAAGTATTATGTTGAAATATCTGAAAATTCTCGAACTTAAAACTTGCTGGCTACTAGAGAAGTTACCTGAGAATCTTGGTCAATTACAATCTTTAAAGAAGCTAATCCTAAAAGAGTGTGTGTTTTTACGAGATATTCCAAACAGCATATGTGAGATGAAATGTCTCAAATATTTCCATCTCTGGTATTGATTCAAGTTGCGGAATTGCCTGAGGAAATTGGACGGTTAGAATATTTAAAAGAGTTGGATATCACTGCAACTGTCATAAGGCGGCTTCCAGAGAGTATTTTTAGGGTGAAAGGTCTGCGGATCGTTGGGTCTAGACGGCTTCTTGAGTCATGTGGTTTTACATCCGAGATAAAAACCTCTGATGATGAAACATTCTGCTACATATAAAGCCGTGAATAGCACAGGCACCAAAAGCAGAAATCCCGTGTACTATGGTCGAGTGATGATTTTAGAATAGCTCCAAAGGCCCAAAGAAGTCACTGCGTTAAGAACTTTTTTAACAGGTACTTTCTCCCTTCTCTATAAATTGTCTTAAGTTTGATGAAGATTGCAATTATTTCCATGTCGGATGTAAATGATGTTCCTCACTTTATTTATAAAAGGTTATCTATACTCTTGAATCAAGGTATAGTTCTTACTTTGACTTCTTCATAAAGTCAAGATCTGTTCATTATTACTATAATGAGACTTGACCTGATATTAATTATGCTCGTATTATAAATGAATTCAATAAAAGTTTTGATTTGCATAAATATCTTCTACAATGGGTTGAAATTATTAAAAAGTTGACTTTTTGAGTCAAACTACTGAAGAACATTTATTATAACGTGTTTACTGGTACTGAGAAAAGCTACTAAACATGTTTCAGGAATACAAAGTTACTTCAATGCCAATAATTTGCGACAGAATTTGAAGACGGGAACAATGGAAGAAGCTAACATATAAATCGGCATTACTTCTTGTTCCATGTAGCACCAGGGGTAAAAATGGTGTTAAGAAACAAGTAAAATGGTATACAGCACCTCTCTTTTTTACTGTTGTCTTATGTTTCTCACTTTTGGACAGAATTTAAGATTTTGATAAAAGTTTAGTGAGAGTAATATCACCACATGGACTCAAAGTTGACTTTTAAAGGTCAAAGGTTGTGTAAATATAAATATTGAAACATGAATGAAACAATAATATCGCTACTACATGAAATTTAAATGAAAATGGAGCTTGCTTGAATTTGTTAATGGACTCGGATCATACTTTGAGTTGTAACTGGTTTAGGAAGATGACCAGTGAGAAATGTGAAGTTTTTATTCTCACACTTTGGCCACAAACGTTCCAATTTTTATAAAAATTTCTGTAGTTACCAAAAATGGAGAGAACTGGAGTATGGGTCACCGAATACTACTCAAGAAATGCCAGATTCTGATTCTTGATGAGGCAAGTGCATCAGTTGACACATGAGACGGTTCAAATCGATTTAAAAGGGTTAGATTTAAATAAGACAGGTCAATTTTGTATCAACAGGGTCGTTTAAATGAATTTAAAAGGTCTATTAAAGGGTCAGCTTATTATCAGGGTTTAATTTTTGCTTCTTTTTATGTTAAAGACAAAGTGTTTGTGTAAACTGTAAAGTCAACAGTAGTATTCTTGGACCTTATCCAAATGGGTTGCATTGATAATGAATATGGTCAAGGTCAACTTATTATCAGGGGTTCAGTTTTGCTTCTTTTAATAGTTCAAGTGTTTGTGTAAAGTCAACTAGTATTTGGACCTTATGGGCTGCCTTCATAAGGGGTTTGATAAAGATATTGACAATGATCATTTTATAACCAAATACAGGAAGTTTTTTTTTCTTTTCTTGTAATGTTAAACTCTATATTCTGTTGGTGTAGGGATATCAAAAGCAGGTGCATATGTGATTTCGGGTTTGTTTATTAAATTAAATGGTTTGAAGACATAAGTATTTTAGCCTCTTTTGTGAACCTTCCAACAAAAGGAAACACAAGTTTAAGCCCAGTCATTAAATTGAAAATAAACGACTCCTTTATCAATAAAAAAGGATTATACTATGATAATTTCATCAACATTTTTTTTTTCAAAATATTTTGAGCGCATGATATTAGGTATGTAATTTGTTTACATAAAATTATAGTTTGAACATATTACGAGAAAAAGTAGAAAAAATACTAACTAAAAAAAAATAAAATAAAAAAAAAAACTCGTTTCTCCAAATATGAGTATAATCAACCCTTTCATTTTCACTTATAAAGTATTTATAAGTGAAAATGAAAGGGTTGATTATACTCATATTTGGAGAAACGAGTTTTTTTTTTTTTTTTTTTTTTTTTTCAACTCAAGAAGACAACTTTTTTTTACTCAAACAACACAAATACCTTTAGGTAAATCCGAATCACAAAGTTGTTCTTGTTTCTTTTGTAAAACAAAACACAATCACTAGCACCCTTAACAACTCATTCATCACAAAAACAACTACAATAATCCAACTCATCTCATCTAGAAACAACAAAAGATACAACAAGAAGAAGATCCCGTGATGTACTTTTTTTATAACACATCTTTAAACATCCAAACACCCCTCAAGAAAACATAACCTCAGATTAATTGCAAGATTTCAGGTGATGATGATATGAACTTTCTGTTATGGAAATTTTGTGAATTTTTTATTGTTTTGAAAACTTAGGATATTGTGGTTTTGTTTGGTTTTTGTATTCTGGGGTTTGGTGTTTTACATCTTTAAACAATTAGACCGTAAGAATTGGTGATATGGGTTCTTGTGTACTGAGGTGGGTATGTGTTTGATTGGTTTGGATTTCAGTTTATTGGTCCAAATCAGAGGTTGATGATGAATAGGTTTAAATGACCAAATTGCCCTTATATGCAGAAACTTAGTTTATTTGGTTTTTATATATATCAACCCAAACAAACACAGTTGACTTAATAATTGCTCTACAAAGGTTATTCATCTCATCCATCAAAATTGATTCTTTGCAATTACTGCAAATAAAATTTCCCAGATCATAAGTTCAATGGCATCTACTTCAGCTTCATCTGTTCAAAAGAGCTTCAAGTATGATGTCTTTTTAAGCTTTAGAGGCGAAGACACTCGTAACACCTTTGTTGGTCACCTTTATAAAGCTCTTGAGCAAAATGGGATTCAAACTTATAAAGATGATGAGAAAATTGAAAAAGGGAAAACGATCGACACCCAGCTCATGGAATCCATTGAAGACTCAAGATTCTTCATCATTGTGTTCTCTAAGGACTATGCTGGTTCATCTTGGTGCTTAGATGAACTTGTCAAGATTATGGAGTGCCGGAAGGTGAGTGAGCAGACTACTTACCCAGTCTTTTATGATGTGGAGCCCACGGAAATCCGCAAGCAAAGTGGGGCGGTTGAAAAAGCTCTTGAAAAACATGAAAATAAAGAGGCTGCTGGGAAATGGAGACAAGCTTTAAAAGAAGCAGCCGATCTGGCTGGCTGGGAGTTGAAGAAGACCGCTAATGGGTAATTGCTGATTTATATCTCTCGTATGTTAAGTTATTTGAGTCTTGTTGAATGAATCTCATGTTATATATTCCAGTTTTAACTCAAACATGAAATGCGATTATTACTATTATGTTATAGGCTTATAGCTATGATATTTGAAATCAATCATTTATGTGGGAATTAAGCAAGCTAATGAAATCTCCTTTAATGTTTATAGGGATGAATCTAAATTGATACAAATAGTGGTTGATGATATTTTCAAAAAGATATGTTTATTCGGTTCGAGTTTTGATGAAAAGTTAGTAGGAATGGAGATGCGAATAAATGAGGTTCTTTCATCTTTAGAAATGGGTACTGAAGATGTTCGCATGATTGGAATTAAGGGGATGGGAGGAGCTGGAAAAACAACTTTGGCCACAGCTATTTTTAATCAAATATCAAACCAATTCGAAGGTAGAAGCTTTGTTGAAAATGTAAGGGAAGTTTCAAAAACCTCTTTGTCCGGTTTAAAGGATCTGCAGAAACAGATCCTCACAGATGTTTTCAGCAGTCAAAACATCACTGTTAGTAGTGTTTCCGGTGGTAAAAATATGATGGTACAGATGATGCGTCGTAAAAAGGTTCTTGTTGTTCTAGATGATGTGAATGATACAAAGCAGCTAGAGGCGTTAGCTGGTGCATCTAATTGGTTTAAGCCGGGAAGCAGAATTATCGTTACCACACGAGATGAGCAAGTGCTATTAGCCCAGCGGGTGAACTTTAATCATAACTTCATTCATGAAGTCAATCTGTTATCGGCCAAGGAATCAATTGTCCTCTTCAGTAGGCATGCATTTGGAAGAGAGATTCCGGATGAAGGATATGAACATCTATCAAGAAAAGTTGTACAATATGCTGCTGGTCTTCCTTTAACGATCAAAGTTTTGGGTTCGTTTCTTTGTGAACAGAAGGAGCCTGAATGGAATGATGCTTTGGAAAGACTAAAAACAATTCCGTTGAATGAAACTATGATGATTTTGGAATTAAGCTATAACAGTCTAGAGGATGATTACAAGGACATATTCTTAGATGTTGTTTGCTTACTCAAGGGTTGGTACAAAAAAGACGCGATTGAAGCTCTTGAAAGCTGTGGATTTCGTGCTCGAATTGGCTTAAGGGTTTTTGAGCAGAGATCCCTTATAAATATATCTGAAGATGAGAAGCTGGGGATGCATGACCATATTGAAGAAATGGGCAAGAATATTGTTCGTCGTGTGAACCCCAATAAACCTGAAATGCATAGCCGGTTATGGATTGCGAAGGAAATTGTAGATATATTGACTAATGGCTCAGTAAGTATTAAGTTATTTGGGTTGTTAAACTAAAAAATCAGTATACTTTTCTAAAAGTTTCAATTTAGTCATTGTACAAAAATAAAATTTGTTTTATCATACATACGAAATAGCTTCCGTGATAAGTAGGCAAATACACTATTTCTTTTAATTCTTATTTCACTATGTTAATCCACCAACAATCATAAAACTCATCCACCATCACCCAACCACCACCCCCGCCAGCAAATCACAACCAAAAATAAAGTTTTTTTTTTTTTTTTTTTTTTCTTTCTTTCTTATCTCACTATCATCAACCCAATCCACCATCATCACCACCACCTTCATAAAGTTTAACGAATTCCTCTAATTTAATAGAAAAAACAAAAATCCCCAAATTTTATAAAAATTAGAAATTAAGCCTAGCCTAAACATTTCATTTGAATTGGAGAAATTAACTTAACATTTTGTTTTGTAATGAAACAAATCTCATCATGGTCTCTACTGCTATTTGTATTACCTACAGGGTACCCAAGCAACACAATGTATAACACTGGCTTATGCATATACAGAGGAATTCAATTTTGAAATTTTAATGAACGGTCTCGCAAACATGAAGGAACTTAGATTTCTTTATGTGTTTAATCCATATGTAAGTAAAAACGAAGTTAGCAAGTGGAAGTTTGATGAAGATCGTCTACACCTTCCAAATGCCTTACGATTTCTGAGATGGATTCATTATCCTTTTTCAAGTTTACCAAAAACATTTCAACCAAATAATCTTGTTGCACTTGAAATGAATTACAGCAATAATATGGTTCAACTTTGGAAAGATGGAGAAGAAAAGGTAGAATAATTAATGGTTGATTCATTAATTGCTACTCATTACACCAATTACTAACATTTATCTTTCCATTTTTTGTTGCTTTTCACAGCCTTTTTTAAAGCTCAGGTTCCTAAAGTTCACCTGGTGTGTAGAGTTGAGGACCCTTGACCTTAGTGTGGCTCCGAATCTTGAGACACTAATTCTTGTCTGTTGTGACAATTTGGTAGAAGTTCATTTCCAGGTTACTCCAAATCTAAAGGAGTTATGTATCCATGATTGTAAGAGATTGGAAAAATTACACATGCCTGCAGAAAGTCCAAAACTCAGATCTCTCAACTTCCGTAATTTATTGGAGTTGAGGACCCTTCACCTCGGGATTACTCCGAATCTTGAGACGCTAAAAGTCAAGAAGTGTCGTGATTTGGTAGAAGTTCATTTCCAGGTTACTCCAAATCTAAAGGAGTTATGTATTTCTGAATGTGTTAATTTGGAAAATTTACAAATGCCTGCTGAATGTCCAAATCTCGTTAATCTCGCCCTTGACAATTTAAAGTTGAGGACCCTTCACCTCGGGATTACTCCAAATCTTGAGAAGTTAAGCCTCTTGGAGTGTACTGATATGGTCGAACTTCACTTGCCCGCTGAATGCCCAAAGCTCGTTAAGCTCAAACTCAGAGATTTAAAGTTGAGGACCCTTGACCTTAGTGTGGCTCCGAATCTTGAGACACTAATTCTTGAAGGTTGTGAAGATTTGGTAGAAGTTCATTTCCAGGTTACTCCAAATCTAAAGGAGTTACGTATCGATGAATGTTTACGTTTGGAAAAATTACACATGCCTGCTGAAAGTCCAAAACTCAGGTCTCTCGACCTTCGTCATTTAGAGAAGTTGAGGACCCTTCACCTCGGGGTTACTCCAAATCTTGAGACGCTAAGAGTCAGGAATTGTACTGATTTGGTCGAACTTCAGATTCCTGCTGAATGTCCAAAGCTCGTTAATCTCGACCTCAGTTATTGTATTCAAGTTGCGGAATTGCCTGAGGAAATTGGACGGTTAGAATGTTTAAAAGAGTTGGATATCACTGGAACAGGCATTAGTCATCTTCCAAAGAGTATTTTTAGGGTGAAAGGTCTGCGTATTGTTGGGTCTAGACAGCTTCTTGACATGTGGTTTTACATCGGAAATAGAAACCTCTGATGATGAAGCGTTCTGCTACATATAAAGCCATGAATAGCACAGGCACCAAAAGCAGAAGTCCCCTGGTCGAGTGATGATTTTGAACAGCTCCAAAGGCCCAAAGAAGTCACTGCATTAAGAACATTTTTAACAGGTACTTTCTCCCTTCTCTACAAAATGTCTTATGTTTGATGAAGATTGCAATTATTTCTGTGTCGGATGTAAATGATGTTCCTTACCTTATTTTTAAAAGGTTATCAATATGTGGTTCAGTAAGTAAGTGGATTTCTGCAGGTGCACCAGTTGTTCTTCTTGTTAAAGCTTCTGGTCGTATTGATGTTACTTTTGCTATGAAGAATAGAAAGATTCATTCTATTTCATAGGTCGTATTGATGGTTTCAGCGAGGCGTTTAAAGTCAATGTACAAGGATACGCCAAGGAACCAAGTCTCTAATACTAGTTATATACTCTTGAATCAGGTATACTTATTAACTTTGACTTCTTTATTAAGTCAATGTATGTTCATGGTTAAAACAATGAAACATTTACATGATCATGTTATAAATAAATTCAATAAAAGTTTACATTTGCAAAAATATAGTCTATAATGAGTTGAAATCAGTGAAAGATTGACTTTTGAGTCGAACTATTCACTTTTGAATGGATTTCATTCTCTATGGAAGCACATATGATATATTATATATAGTGTTTACTGGTACTAAAAAAGCTACTAAACATGTTACAGGAATATGAAGCTACTTGACTGTGAGTGATATGCGAAAATCCATTTTCCGACAGAATCTGAACTCAGGAACAAGGGATGCAGTTATCAAATAAAACAACATTACTTATTTTTCCATGTGGCACGGCGGGTTGTAAGGGCGGTAAGAAAATAAGTTAAATTAGTACAATATTATTTATTTATTTTTGTACTGTTGCCTTATGTTTCTTGCTGTCAGGCTACAAAATATAGAATGTAGTAGTTTGATAACAGTTTAGTGAGAATAGTATCACCACATGGACTCAAAGTTGACTTTTAAAGGTCAAAGGTTGTGTAAATATAAACATTGAAAGTTTGAAACATGCTACTGATACATGAAATTTAGTATCATGCAAAACTGAAAACGGTTTGTTACCGAAATGGCGCACAATGATGTAAAATTTTAATTAACTGATAGTTGTATTTAGGAGTTAACAGTCTTAGATTAATTAATATTCATATTGTTCTTATTTGTCGGATTGCTTAAAGAAATTGAAGGTTAGTGATATCGAAGTAAAATATGATGTTAATCAACAGAAGATTCTTTGATCGATGTTCTAAGAATTTGAATTGTCAAGATATTTCTTGATCATTAAGGACAGGGAAATTTAGCGGAAATAAAATTTATATTAGTGTAAAGGAACAAATAATGCATGTAGAAATCGAAGTTAAGAAGTGGCGCATGAGGTTAGTTCATTTTCATATCAACAAACCACAAGTATCATTTACATGTGTTGCAGTTAAAACTTAAATATACAGTACAAATGTCAATGGCATATTCCTATTGAACTGAAAAGAGATGTTATCTTGAGAAAACCTCAGATGTTGTTATTTTTGTTCACATTGTTGATTGTTTTCATAAAGAACTCGACGTTCGATCTCAAGGCCTTGCATCGGGGTCAATCAGTTTTGAGAAATTTGTGTTTTGAAAAAGCTGTTGGTTATGGTGCAATTGATAGAAACACAATCTCCCCAAAATCTTTATTTTCAATTTCATGTCCATCTTGCCTTCCGAAAATCAAGGTCCAACATCATCTTCAAATAATTACTATATAAACTCTCAAAACCTGACCCTCCACCACCACCACTTGTATTATTGTTCTCTCTAATTTCCATCTTCACCAGTACGACCATCACCGGTATTTTGTCATATGCGGTGGTTTGGCCAATGGTGGTGCTCAATGGTGGTGGTGGGATGGTAGATCTTGAAGAATTAAAGAGTTTTTGTGTTTCGTATTTTTAACGAATATAGAGTAGTAATATGACTGTAAAATCGAACTGAATTTTGATGATGAAGAAGAAGAATGATAGTCACAGCGGTGTGTGGGCTTTGACCCGTTCTAAGACTAAATAAATAATTGGCGGGTTAATAACCACCTCAAAAGACTAATGAGTTTTGTTTTAGCTTTTATCTGCATACAAACAACAATCTTGATATTTGAACTTGCCTGAGAACATAGTAGCTAACTAGCTACTACACTCATGTTTACCTGTATTAAACCAAAGAGTACTACTCCGTATATATATTTTCCAGCACTAAGTAACCAAATTAGGACTTTTTATTGCAAACTATCCTGTCATTGGAATCTGTTTGTATCTGCTTACTGTAAAAAAATTTAATACATTTTGCCTTTTAATTAATATACTATAATTCAATTATTTGTACATGTAACCTTTCCGTTAACATCTCATCAACTTTATTTCGATCAACATCTCATCAACTTTAAAAAAAAAAAAAAAAAAAAAAAAAAAAAAAAAGTGGCCGGAATATGGGTTTTGGTCACTAGAGAAAGAGAAGATGAAGATGAAGATGAAGGGTACATGGTAGTTGTGTGGTGGTGGTGGTGGTGGTGCGGTTGTGTGGTGGTAAACAAGGGTGGTGGTGCAAATTCAAAAGAAAATTAAAATTGCAAAAATGTCTCTGTAGTAGGCGATGGTAAATTAGTCATTCACATGGCCACTAACGAAGAAAACTAACGATCGTTAGCCAAAAACAAGAATTTGCATCAACAGTAACGCCTTAAAAACGCAAAGGTTTGGACATTTCTTGCACTTTTTTGAAAAAGAAGACATTTCTTGTAAAAGTGGCAAAGTTTAGGGACATTTTTTGCAATTTACTCAAATAATTAAGTAGATGAAAAGTTAATGGGGAATTGAATGCGAATAGACTTTAGGGTGCGTTTGGTATGCCGTCATCAATCACAATGGGAATGATTTTGACAGTAGTGGTGAGCCCCTCGGTATGAAAGATCCATACCTTACCTTTTTGAGGTGTATGGAATATGGAGCATTTCTACAATTCATTACCATATTTGTGGCCCCCTCATCCTAAACAAACATACTTAATCACTTTCATAGTCATACCAAACGCACCCTTAATGTACAAAACATGATAGAATATGAATGGAATAGATTATGCTTGAGATCATTTGTGTTATTGTTATGGTTTCATCCAAAAATAAATAAAGCTAGTCTCACATCGGCCCTTTCGTCAATGTTTACTATAAAGAGTTCATAAGATCCATCTTAAGGAGTACGTAATAATTTAGACTTAAACTAATACAGCTATTAAATTTAGTATAACTTGTAAGAAATAGCCATGAGTGAGTGTGACTACTATGGCCTTATATTAACCTGTCCCAAATTGAAATCAAATTCTTGAATTACCTTAAAATGTTTTACAAATAGTTTCCGATTGCAATAGTTTCGAAAACAGCTTCAAAAGGCACACTCTATGTATTGACATCTTTGACATTACTATAAAGTATTTTCTTTCTTCGGCCTACTAGCGTGATAAGGCCCAATCTATGATCCGTTTTAGTGGCCCAGTTGGTTCCCCCTTTTCTTTTCCAGTAAAAAATAAAAAATAAAAAAATAAAAATAAATAAATAAATAAATAAATAATCAGTAGCACTTTCTACCAAATTCCAGAAACACCTCATCACCCTTACCAAAAAACGCACACAATTGGAGTAATAATCCCGTAAATCTTTTTTACCCTTTCTTCAAATCATCAGTATGGAGTGGGTGAATTGGGGAGTTTTGTTTGTGGGTTTGATTTTTTAAAATTTCTTTAGCTTCGAAAATTTTGGTATATTAAATATTGATGATTTTACAGGCAAAAAAGAAAATCAATTGTTGTAACTGGACTTAAATCTTTAGTACCAATGGAATGCGGGAACTGTTGAAAACACAGGTATAGTTATCTTCAAAAATTCTTATTTTTATGTTAATTACATTTAAATCCGTAAGTTTTAGCTATTTTATAAAAGTTACACTTTTTTGAGAAATACGCTTTAATCATAATGTTTAGTTGCTTATAAGAGGTTGCTTCTACAAGCGGTTGTTTCTATTAAATGGGTTGTCGGCTAGGCGGTCCAACAGTTGGTATTGAACGAAACTATGTTTTAGTTCCAGATTAGTGTTTTTCTAGCCGCGTCTCATAACTAAAAGAGGGCCCGGGTTTGAAAGCCTAGATGTTTAGAATGTATTCTGGTGGATTCGGGCAACACTAAGGCTATTTGTATTGTGGCAGGGCAAGCTTAATTAAGCTTGCAGCTATGGCGAATATGTAGTTTTAATTTGTTTTGTGGGCTTTTTTTTTTTTAGGGTGGGTTGCTTAGATTTGGGTTTATAGCATTCTCTATGAACATGTAAATGGAGTGTTTAGTTGGAATAAACTTCCTAGGAAATTTGACCATTTTTACAGGAGCCCCATTGACATTGATACCTAGCTGCCATAGACGCACAATGATGACATAAGCATGCATGCAATGGCCATGGTGGTCGGCGGATAATGGGCAATGTGCCAGTACATGGGTTCCACAAGGGGTGGTGCAAGGAGGAGGTTTGCGTTTCAGAACAACTTTATGGAATTCAGGTGCTTCCAGCTTTTTGTTGCATGCTTTTGAATATGGATATGTATTCATTCGGTAAGTAGTATTATATATGGATATATATAGGGTGTTTGGGATTGCTTATCAAAACTGATTAACTGCTTTCTTCTTCATTTTCAATGCTGTGTTCTGATGTTTATTTTGGGGCACTGTTTGAAGCGAACCCGGAAACCAAAATCCTATTTGTTGGCCCTTTTCCTATTACTAATCCATTGATTTGTTTTGTACCAAAGCTTGCACCTTTTCCACATTTTGTTGCTCATAATTTAAGTGAAATATCTCAGAGCTGAAAAGTGCATTTCTGGACCAAATTAGAATAGCTAAAACCCCTGTTTTAAACCATTTGAACTATTCCCTTTTGCTAGGAACATATCAGGATCAATCCATTTATAAGTAAATGGGCCAAATGAACCAATCCATGTTTCAACGAACCAACTGTGCTTGAAAGACTTGACTGGAGGGACCGTTTGGTTTTATGCTTTAAAATAGATACAAATTAACTTCGTCAATGTTTGATAACTGTGTTTTATTTATTTATTTATTTTTATTTTGCAGTTAATGGCCCTTCTGCTACTACGCCATGCATCAACTGTACCAGGAACATAAGGAGTTGGAGATGAAGGTGTATACTTTCATGACTATAAGTCGTTAATTTTTATATACATTTGTCTATCTTTTTTCTTGCTGAGGTATTATATATTTATTTACGAATCATCTTTTGTCTTGCAGCTTTTCTTTCTTCGAGTTTCTGTGTTCCTTCATCCATATTACATCATGGCCCGGTCCATCAGCATTCTGCAACGTCGTAGGCAAAGACAGGTGTGTCTAATTCTTTACTTACTTTTTTCATACTTTTTTGGACTTTTTCGTCAACACAACTTGGTATGAGTTATAACCCGTACCAACTGTGCTTATTTGCTAATTTGTGTTCGCATGTTCATATAACAGGAGGCTGCAGCATCGGCGGCATCACAGATTGCTTTAGTATTGCAAGCGGGGCAAATCCGAACCTTACACTTTGCACTAGCAACTGCTGCCCCAGCACATCAACAGCACTGGCACAAGCCCCAGTAACCGCAACGACTCCCTAAGAGGGTAGCAGAGGCAAGATGGGAGGGATTGGAATTTGAAAATGCCAAGCCATTTGCAATGACAAGGTAAAATACTACCTATGATTCATATGCCTTTGTTCAAGTATCTTCGTTTTATCACCTGTAGAACATCTCAACAGTCTCATTATTGCTTCTTTATAACAAATAATAATTCAATTCACTAAATAAACGATAGAATTATGGGTTGTTTAGTTGAAAAAATATACCTCGATGTGCCTTGCTTCAAGTTGTTCATGCATTTCTTAATTGCTAGATATCTAAACAGTGGGAAAATATTACAACTATATATACGTTATGCCATCTGCATCTGTTTCTTTTAAATCATGATGAGATGCTGTAGTTTGGGCACAAACTAAAATCAGGGTATTTGTTTAAGAGAGTACTATAGTTTTATGTTGAATTAATATAAATGGTAAGATGGGCAGGTTGGGTAGCGGGTCAAGGGATCAATATAAAATCAATGCTTTGGTTCGTGTTATTGACGACTCCTGCCCTTATTTTAAGCTTTAAGAAAAAGATATATGTAGATCATACAGGATAGATAGCTTTTGCATTAGGACTTAGCAAAGCTGGAAGTGAGCTACTAATTTAGAGAACGTTGGAGTGAAATTATGGAACTCATTAGTGTTGATTTGACTTTTTGCAGCAACAGATAATGTTCGCGAACACCTTATACAAGTAAGATTTACACTAGCTTCATTCGATCATATCTCAGTGTCCATTTAAGTAATATGCCATGACTTAACTTTTTTTTTTGTTGTGACAGATGTAGCCTGGATTGGCTGAAACAGCGAAAGAAAGAGGTACAATGTGAGTATTCTGGAATGGTCATCAACCATTAACAGGTAATGTGAGTAACATGAGAAACTTTTATGATTGTATGTTTTGTAGCAGTGTGTCCAAGAACTTTTATCTTCCAAAGTTTGCATACACATATAAACTTATTGTCACAATCAGTTAAACACAAATACGTATTCAGTTAGACCAACAAGTATAACTGCCAACTATGACGCCCCGCCGCAACGCGGTGGTCTGGCGCCCGACTCGTTTCAATATAAAAGACGAACTATCTTTACATTGTCCAACAAGTTGCACCAATACAAGCAATCACTCACATATACACAACACATTAAATAGTAGACCGATGCCTTCTATCCAAGTGATTTAACCCAAATACTATCGAGATGACAATGAGTAACTGCAGTTCGTCTTTTGCACAAGAAAAAATGATTAGAATGTAGACTCATATTTCGGATTGTATGTCTAGTTTATTGAATGATTGGCACAAAGGAAAATGACCCGAACAGAAAATAAAAGCAAGTACTTACATCATCTTTAGATATTAAAAATCAAAGATTATAGAAATGAAAAGCTAATGTACAAAATATGAGTGGAATTGATTTTGTGGTTTTTCATAACAAAAAGAACAAACAAAAGAGGATGCTTGTTCATTTGTCCCACATCGCCCAATCCATCAAAGTTTACATGGGGGGGACTTCTTATTAAATTAAGGGGCCAATGAACATAAAAATTAACTTAAATATATGCCATTTTTTATTTAACAAAGTTCATATTTCCTAGGGATAAGTAAGGTACTGGTACCGTACCGATCCCGTACCGAATTAGTGGTACTGATTTTTTCTAGAGCATAAATAGTGGTACCGGTACCGTACCGAATGGGATTCGGATACCGGTACCGGGAAATTGGGTTTTTCCCGTTTTTATTTGGGAATTTCCCGATTTGGTGCCGATCCCGTACCGAATTAGTGGTCCCGATTTTTTTTTCACCTTATTTCGTAGTCCCGGTACCATACCGTATATTGAGAATGGTACCGTTTCGGTACGGTTCGGTTCCGGGATTCGGGTCGAAATGCTCATCCCTAAATATTATATTCATGCTAAACATTGCCCAGTGGGCATTGTTTAGCAAAACCCTTAAAATAATACTGTAATAGTTATTTTTATCTTAATTATTAAACAAAATTTTAAGTTTAAACACACTTATTTTTAACAGGTAATTAATTTTGTTGTAAATGTAATTACCTGTAGTTATTTTTATCTTAATTATTAAACAAAATTTTAAGTTTAAACACACTTATTTTTGACAGGTAATTAATTTTGTTGTAAATGTAATTACCTGTTGGTGACAGATGAGTTTAAAATTATTATTTGCTTAAGTAATGTAAGTAAACAGTTAAAATGTTTATAACCTATGTAAGTCAACGTATGCCTATTAGACATGAACATTTATGGTTTTTTTGTGTGGTATGAGAAAATGCTTTTAACAATTTACTTTATAAAATTTGCTTTTGTTTGGAACAGTAGTTAACAAGAAAAACAAAGCCAAAAATAAGTCTTATCCCACATCACCTAGTGGAGAACAAAACCGATGAGAAGATCCTATAAAAGCCAGTTAGAAATGAGAATGGTTTTAGCCAACAATGTTACATATCGTTTTTGCTTTTTATGCTTGTTTTTGCTTTTTATGCCTTAATTAGAAATGAGTACGGTTTTAGCTCAACATCTATACAACAAAATGGCTTCTAGAAGAGGTTCAAGAAAACATCTATAAACACAAACCACAAGTATACATTCCATAGACTCCTCGAAACCAAGTTTACTAACAAAATGAGGAACATGGCAAGCAAAGCGAAGGTACATAAGTAAGAAAAATATCTAATGGTTCCCAAAGAGCATGCTGCCTTACCCACTGCCACGGAGACATATGACGGAACCTACAGTGGTGACTGAAATGTGTTTTCGAACACTGTTATGATGGGATTGAATGGTAAATGGTGTGTGTATAGTAAATCGGCTGTGATGCGTATGACTTGTCTAAGATAAATAATACCACTATTTGATAACGACATTCCAAAGACTTGCTTTTATTGTGTGTAAGTTTGTGGTAAAGATATTTCAAATCTGGCTCGACGTAGGGGTTCTATAGGGCCGACAAACTTGTCTAAGAAAATGTCAAAGTACTTATTGTAGTAACTAAAGAAGCTGTTAATTATGGATTGCAACAAGCAAGAAAAACCCATAACCCATGGATACTCGCCCGTGATGGATGGGTAACCCCATCAATTTTATCCGCGGATGGGTCGTGAGTGAAAAATGAACCCACAACGGGTGGTGACTGGGTGACAGTTAATGTATAAATATTTACTAATATGTCGTAACATCTTCTAATCAAGTTTGATTTTCAAAACATTCGGAAACATTTGTGCAAATGTTACGTTTCACAAACCCACGGGCATGGGCATTTGAAAAAAAATGTATTTGCAGATGGGCGGCGGGCGGGTAACGGACAAAGATTTACCCATTGCCACGGGTGCCACCCTTACTTTTAATACACAGTTCAACATACAAAGATTTACCCCTTTCACGTTTTAACCGTCTTAGATAAAGATGCCTCCCAACTAGTTTCGGTTTACATGTTTAGTTTGATAAAGTAAGTTTCGGATGGCATGGAAAGACAACTTAAATGTAATTTATAATGACGTTAAATTGAGAAAGACAAAAAAATAATTGTTACATGTTTGGTCCCCGAGAACTCACATATGTTACGTCGTTAGTACTCGGGAACCTGTTTTGCAACGGCAGTAAAACCTCATGCGCTATTAGTGTAAATTTGCAGAAAAAGACAAGAATGTACTGTTTGGTCAACAATACAATTTTCTGAAAATTGTGTATCTTTAAAATTAAAATTAAGTGTGTATTTCGCAACACACTTTGTAATTCTTTTGATTCAATCTAATAAAGAATTAATCATTGAAAAGAATACAATGTTGTTTGTCCATGTTACTGCTTATCTTCACAAACACTCTAATTGTCATGAAATTGTGAGTTAAAAGATTTTGTTATAACCTAAGTCACAATTGTAAGGAGCAAAAATTTACTTGAATCATAATTTCTTTTTCTTAAGCTGCATATTTAAGCTATTGTTAGACTCCACCATTGGCACACCAACTAAAGTATTAAACCTATACACGGGTTCTTTGAGTCTTCTCAAAGAAGTATTGGTGTAAACAAACGACATTTTTTGGTTATATGTCATATTCATATGGTTGTTGGTTATGAACGTTTTTAATAGCTACCATGAAAGTCATTAACTCTATATTGTTTTTATAAACTTTCTAACGTTTGTATTTAAGGGGTAATTGCATATATACCCACTAAAACTTGCATATTTGCATATATACCCAAAACATGCTTAACTTGCATTGTAAATCATGTATTAAAAACTTGAATCCTGGGAAAATATGCAAGTTTTTAAGTTTTAGTGGGTATATATGCAATTCCCCCAAAACAAAAAACTTAAATCATTATATTACCAATTATATTCAGAGGCGGAGCCAGGATTATAAGTTAAGGGGAGACGAACTTGACGTAAAAATCATAACGATATGTATCACACCGAAAATTAATCTGTTGTTCTTTTAACGAATCATTCAACCTAACACTATAGTAATTAGAGAGTAAACAAAATTGAAATAGAATATTTAGGCAAGCAAATTTATTTGGTGCTTTATCATATCGGTTTGGTTATTCGTTTATAAATTTTTATCTAAATATCGATGTTAATAACCCTAAACCGTAACCGATAAACCATTGTAGGATATAAATGAAAGATAATTTTATACTTGTCATCAATGTTGCAAAAAACGGCCTACAAGGCCTTGTAATCACCGATTCCAAGCTACAAGGCCCTGGAACTTGGAGACATTTACAAGGAAGTCGGCCGATTAATCGGCGATTACAAGGTTTTGGGCCGATTAATCGGCTAAAAAACGCAACTCGGCCCCCGACCGCCTCAGGACCGATTCACGATTTTTGCAATATTGCTTGTCATGATGGTATGATTAGGTTTCGTTTCACGATCAACAATTTGTGACTTGGTGAGATATTCAAAATTATAAAAGCTAGTGAGTTTTTACAGTACTTTTTCTTAAAAAAAATTGGATGGTTGAGATTAGTTCATTTGATTTATTTTACCTTTATTGAACCAAATTCAAGTCTTCCATTCCGTTTTAGAGTCGAGTGGCATCCTCGACCAGAGCGAAAGTGCGATGTGTCTGAAAACTGGAGATCGTAAATGGATTCGAGTAGCATTCTGATCGCCTTTTTCATGATCCTTTTTATAGGTAAATCTACTGTGAGCGATCGAGTATGATTTACATAACTGTACTAATGTAAAGTTAAATTTTGCATAGGGAAAATTCCACAAATATCCCAAAAGTACAAACCCACTCACCCTAAATGCCCCACTTTTTTTTGTTTTCTCCAAATACCCCAAGGGGAGAGAGTCGCCCTTAAAACTTGGGCGGATAGTATAATATAGTGACATGTGTCCTTATACATGGACCCACCATGTACCTTCATGGTACAACTCACAATGTGTACTTTTTGGGCGACTCGGACCCACATTTCTTGGGCGACTTCACTATTGTCTTTTTGTAAAAAATTTAATAATAGCCCCTTGAATACCAATTTTCTCATTTAATACCAAAACAAACACACATACACACTCATAATTCTCTCTCTCTCTCTTGAAGATTCCGGCCGCTGCCCCTTACCGGAGCACCAGCAGATTCCAGCGCCGGCCACCGGAATATTTTCCGGCGAGACACTTTCTTTGCCAAATCGATAGATCGAAACATTTACAACATTCCTGGAGCATTTGAGCCTTTGGCTCCCACCACAACCACCCGTACGCGCCACCACCATGAACCCCAATCATCACCGAGCCACCACACCATGTATCTGGCCGGATCTTGACCAGATCCGGTCGAATCTACAGGTGTTGGTTTCGTGGTGGTTGCGATGAGGGTTTGGTGGTGGTGGCGATGGAGTTTTGGTGGTGTCGATGGTGGCGTTTGGATCTTGATAGGGTGTAGTGGGTTTGGATCTTTATAGGTTTTGGTGGTGGTGGCGATGGAGTTATGGTGGTGGAGTCAAAACCTACCCAATTTGAAACAGCAAAAACCATCAAATGTTCCAACTATGGTTTGCAAGAATGAGCCTGATTCTGATTTAAGCAAAGCAAAGTCATATAGTATTGTTACTGTACATTTTTTTGGCAACTATTGGGTCATGGTTGATCATTTTTTTCATCAACTTTACTCAATTTCTTCTGAATTATTGGTTTGAACTGCACCACAGTAATAATAGTGTTTGAAAAATGACATTACTTTTCTGACTCTGAGACGTGGTGACCCCATTTCTAAAAAAAGCAAAGTGAAGAAGACCCCATTTCTCAATATTTTTTTTTTATAAAGATTGATCAAAAATGAAATATAAAGCAAACTACAAGGATTAAAAATGTAATTAATTTTATTATTAACTTTTTGACAAAAAGACAAAAAAGCCAAGTCGCTCAAAAAATGTGGTCCCAGTCGCCCAAGAAATGTCCTATTGTAACAGGTACCATGTAAGTATTTGGTGGGGACATGTATAGGGACACATGTCACTCTTTTATGAGATCCGCTCAAGATTTTCAGGCGACCCTCTCCTCTTGGGGTATTTGGAGAAAACAAAAAAAAGTGGGGCATTTAGGGTGAGTGGGTTTGTACTATTGGGGTATTTGTGGAATTTTCCCTTTTGCATAACTACAGATTCTATGTTTTCTTATACTTGAAGTACCATTGATAATTAGTTATTTGTTGTGGAAATAAAAGGCAGGAGATGCAATTCATACGCATACCAAATACTCCAACTATATGAGAAATTTATTACGTAGTATAATATATAATAAATCTGGTTAATGGGTACATAATCATATTGTCTTGCTGCCTTTCTTTTTCTTTAGCAAAACATTACCCTTTTGCTTTTGCATCCGTCCCCACCACATCCCCAAGTTTTCAAACAAATAGATCTTATTCACATTGCTTTTGAGTTATAATTATTGTTTGCTTGTAGCAAATGCTGATCGATTATAAGCGATGCTGTCAAATTTTATTAACAATTTTTTTTTGTGATAATGGTATAGGGGGAGTTTATACTGTACTACTACTTTTTGTATCCGTCCCCACCACATCCCTAAGTTTTCAATCAAATACATCGTATTCACATTGCTTTAGTTACAATCATTGTTTGCTTGTAGCAAATGCTGATTATAAGCTACTTTGAAATTTTATTAACAGTTCTTTTTGAATAAAGGTATCATTAATTAATGAAACAAATAAGGATTATTGAATCATCATATTTCGTTCAAAAAAAATCATCATATTTGATTCCAAGTCACTAGCACTACTGTCTGCTACTTTTGTAGTGATTTGAGGAGAATATATATAAACTTTATCTTTTTGACCTATTAAAAGTAGCTTTTGTTTCTTTACATTATTCCATGATTTCCCAAAGTAAAAATACAATCACCTTCACATAATTGATTACAGTGTTTCTCACACCATTCCACTCGTTAATTGTTCATCTCTTCAATTTAATTAAAGCTTGAACCATACTTTCAATGGCGTCCACTTCAACTTCATCCGTTCAAAAGAGCTTCAAGTATGATGTGTTTTTAAGCTTTAGAGGCGAGGACACTCGTAACACCTTTGTTGGCCATCTTTATCGAGCTCTTGAGCAAAATGGGATTCAAACTTACAAAGACGATGAGAAAATTGAAAAAGGGGAAACCATCGACACCCAGCTCATGGAATCCATTGAAGACTCAAGATTCTTCATCATTGTGTTCTCTAAGGACTATGCTGGTTCATCTTGGTGCTTAGATGAGCTTGTCAAAATTATGGAGTGCCGGAAGGCGAGTGAGCAGACTGCTTACCCAGTCTTTTATGACGTGGAGCCCACGGAAATCCGCAAGCAAAGTGGGGCGGTTGAAAAAGCTTTTGAAAAACATGAAAATAAAGCGGCTGCTGGGAAATGGAGACAGGCTTTAAAAGAAGCAGCCGATCTGGCTGGCTGGGAGTTGAAGAAGACTGCTAATGGGTAATTGCTGATTTATATCTCTCCTATGTTAAGTTATTTGAGTCTTGTTGAATGGATCTCATGTTATATATTCGAGTTTTAACTCAAACACGAAATGCGATTATTACTATTATGTTATAGCTCTGATATTTGAAATCAATCATTTATGTGGGAATTAAGCAAGCTAACGAAATCTCCTTTAATGTTTATAGGGATGAATCTAAACTGATACAAATAGTGGTTGATGATATTTTCAAAAAGATATGTTTATTCGGTTCGAGTTTTGATGAAAAGTTAGTAGGAATGGAGATGAGAATAAACGAGGTTCTTTCATCTTTAGAAATGGGTACTGAAGATGTTCGCATGATTGGAATTAAGGGGATGGGAGGAGGTGGAAAAACAACTTTGGCCACAGCTATATTTAATCAAATATCAAACCAATTCGAAGGCAGAAGCTTTGTTGAAAATGTAAGGGGAGTTTCAAAAACATCTTTGTCTGGTTTAAAGGATCTGCAGAAACAGATCCTCACAGATGTTTTCAGCAGTCAAAACATCACTATTAGTAGTGTTACCGCCGGTAAAAACATGATGGTACAGATGATGCGTCGTAAAAAGGTTCTTGTTGTTTTAGATGATGTGAATGATACAAAGCAGCTAGAGGCGTTAGCTGGTGCATCTAATTGGTTTAAGCCGGGAAGCAGAATTATCATTACCACACGAGATGAGCAAGTGCTATTAGCCCAGCGGGTGAACTTTAATCATAACTTCATTCATGAAGTCAATCTGTTATCGCCCAAGGAATCAATTTTCCTCTTCAGTAGGCATGCATTTGGAAGAGAGATTCCGGATGAAGGATATGAACATCTATCAAGAAAAGTTGTACAATATGCTGCTGGTCTTCCTTTAACGATCAAAGTTTTGGGTTCGTTTCTTTGTGATCAGAAGGAGCCTGAATGGAATGATGCTTTGGAAAGACTAAAAACAATTCCGTTGAATGAAACTATGATGATTTTGGAATTAAGCTATAACAGTCTAGAGGATGATTACAAGGACATATTCTTAGATGTTGCTTGCTTACTCAAGAGTTGGGTCAAAGAAGACGCGATTAGAGCTCTTGAAAGCTGTGGATTTCGTGCTCGAATTGGTTTAAGGGTTCTTGAGCAGAGATCCCTTATAAATATATCTGAAGATGAGACGTTGGGGATGCATGACCATATTGAAGAAATGGGAAAGAATATTGTTCGTCGTGTGAACCCCAATAAACTTGAAATGCATAGCCGGTTATGGATTGCGAAGGAAATTGAATATGTATTGGCTAATGGCTCGGTAAGTATCAAGTTATTTGGGTTGTTAAACTAAAAAGTTAGCATACTTTTCTAAAAGTTCAATTTAATCATTGTACAAAAACAAAATTTTGTTTTATTATGCACACAAAATAGCTTCCATGATAACAAGCCGTTTAACACCGGTAATAAAATACACTTGTTCTTTTTATTAACAATCATAAAACCAATCCACCATTCCACCATCACCCAACCGCCACCAAGTCACCACCCTCATAAACACGACCACGTATCAACCAGCTTCTACTTTTTTTCTATGATAACAAGCCATTTAATTATAAATGGGTGTTATCCTTCAATTTAAACAAAACCCAAAAATCCCGAAATCTCAAACCATTTAACCAATTCTTCAAATTTAATAATAAAAACAAAAAGACCTATCAACTACCACCTTCAATTTAAGCGAAACACATAAATTCCCAAATTTTTTTGAAAACCCTAACCTTAGAATATCAAATTTGGCCAATTTCTCTAATTTAATAGAAAAAAACAAAAAATACCCAAATTTTATAAAAACAAAAATACCCAAAATTTCTTCACAGAGAGGCCACTTCACTTATGAATGACTAGGGATAAACCACAAAGACGATTTATGCATTTCACTCTATTTTATTACTCCTTCCATTTCAAAACGATTGCCCTATTTTGATTTTTCGATTTTTTTTTTCCAATTTTGTCTTTTAAGTATTTTTGTTTGTGTTATATAATAATTGATGAAAATTATACTAATAAAATATATTTAAAATTTAATCCATTTATATATTTTATATAATAAAATATTATATAACAAAAAAATATTAAAATAATTCAAAAAGTTAAAATAAGACAATTATTTTGATATAAAAAATATGTATACAGAAAATTATACTAATAAAATATACACTTTTTCTCACTTCTATCTTCATTCTTATCTGACTATGATAACCCCACCAACAATCATCAAACCCATCCACCATCCCACCGTCACCCAACCACCACCCCTAAAAACCACGACCACCTATCAACCACCACCTTCTGTCACTCCCCTCTTTCCACTTTTTTAATTCACACTCAAATAACACAAACCATTAATCCAATTCCTCTAATTTACTATAAAAAACAAAAACCCCCAAATTAGAAATTAACCCTAACCTAAACATTTGATTTCAATTGGAGAAATTAACTTGACATTTTGTTTTGTAATGAAACAAATCTCATCATGGTCTCTACTGCTATTTGAATTACCTACAGGCTACCCAAGCAACACAATGTATAAAACTGGTTGTCCCATTTGAAGAGGAATTCAATTATGAAATTTTAATGAACGGTCTCGCAAACATGAAGGAACTTAGATTTCTTTTTGTGGCTACATATGGATTCAATCGCAAATGGAAGTTTGATGAAGATAGTCTACACCTTCCAAATGCCTTACGATTTCTGAGTTGGTTTGATTATCCTTTTTCATGTTTACCAAAAACATTTCAACCAAATAATCTTGTTGGACTTGAAATGGATGGCGGCAAAATGGTTAAACTTTGGAAAGATGGAGAAGAAAAGGTACGTAGAATAATTAATTAATGGTTGATTCATTAATTGCTAGTTTTATTTTTCCCTCTTTTGTTAGTCAATTAACATTTATCTTTCCATTTTTTGTTGCTTTTCACAGCCTTTTTCAAAGCTCAGGTTCCTAAAGTTCACCGATTTACATTATTTGAGGACCCTTGACCTTAGTGTGGCTCCGAATCTTGAGACACTAATTCTTGAGGAATGTTATAATTTGGTAGAAGTTCATTTCCAGGATACTCCAAATCTAAAGGAGTTATGTATCTCTGAATGTGTTAATTTGGAAAAATTACACATGCCTGCTGAATGTCCAAAGCTCGTTAATCTCGACCTCAGTAATTTAAAGTTGAGGACCCTTCACCTCGGGATTACTCCAAATCTTGAGAAGTTAAGCCTCTTGGCGTGTACTGATATGGTCGAACTTCACATGCTTGCTGAATGTCCAAAGCTCGTAGATCTCGACCTCAAATATTGTCGTGATTTGGTCGAACTTCACTTGCCCTTCCGTTGTTTAAAGCTCAGAAACCTCAGCCTTAATAGTTCAAAGTTCCTTAATGTTAATGGTTCAAAGTTGAGGAACCTTCACCTTGGAATGACTCCCGATCTTGAGACTCTAAGTCTTGCTGGATGTGACAGTTTGGAAGAACTTCACATGCCCTTTGGGTGTCCAAATCTCACATTCCTCAGCCTTAGTAATACGAAATTGAGTACCCTTGACCTTGGGCTGATTCCAAATCTCCAGACGTTAGATGTTAAAGAATGTCATGATTTGGTAGAAATAAACGCTCCCTTTGGATGTCTAAAAACGCTTCGCTACTTAGACTTAACTGATTGTGGGAGGTTTGAATCATTTAAAGTTGGCGTTGACTCTTTATTGGGGTTATATGTCACTGTGGAGTCCTTTGATGTATGGCCATTGCACTCTGAAAATAATTCACCCAAGTCATGGCTTACATCGTTTTATATTCAACATCTAGTAGTTGGGAATCTTGAGAAACTTATTTCTGTATGCAACCTTGAGATTTCTACAGTAACCGTTTGTGATTTTCAATGTTTAAGAAAGCTTACTCTGAAAGGCGGTATTCCAGAGATTCCCGAGTTCGTTGTCCAGTTAGAAGGTCTAGAGGAGCTGATTTTGCTGTCTACAAAGATAAAACATCTTCCAGAAAGTATTTGTATGTTGAAATATCTGAAAATTCTCGAACTTCAATCTTGCTGGCTACTAGAGAAGTTACCTGATAATCTTTGTCAATTACAATCTTTAGAGAAGCTAATCCTAACAGAGTGTGTGTTTTTACGAGATATTCCAAACAGCATATGTGAGATGAAATGTCTCAGATATATCCATCTCCCGTATTGTATTCAAGTTGCGGAATTGCCTGAGGAAATTGGACGGTTAGAATGTTTAAAAGAGTTGGATATCACTGGAACAGGAATAAGTCGGCTTCCAGAGAGTATTTTTAGGGTGAAAGGTCTGCGGATTGTTGGGTCTAGATGGCTTCTTGAGTCATGTGGTTTTACATCCGAGATAAAAACCTCTGATGATGAAACATTCTGCTACATATAAAGCCGTGTATAGCACAGGCACAAAAAGCAGACGTCCCATGTACCGTGGTCGAGTGATGATTTTGAACAGCTCCAAAGACCCTATGAAGTTACTGCATTACGAAGTTTTTTAACAGGTACTTTCTTCCTTCTCTATAAATTGTCTTATGTTTGATGAAGATTGCAATTATTTCAGTGTCGGATGTAAATGATGTTCCTTACCTTATTTTAAGGTTATCAATATGTGGTTAAGTAAGAGGATTTCTGCAGGTGGTGCACCAGTTGTTCTTGTTGTTATAGATTCTGGTCGTATTGATGTTACTTTTGCTAAGAAGAATAGAAAGATTCATTCTATTTCATGGGTCATCTGATCATCTGAGTGTGCTGATCAAGCTGGAGGTAACTTTTTTCTTTAAGTCAAAGAAACTTTTTTTTTTTTTTTTTTTTTTTTTTTTTTTTTTTTTGAACTGCAATCTAATTTTTAATTGACATACTAAACGTGAAGTTTAATCTCCGCCCTAGATGGTTTGGTTTTAGCTAGGCGTTTAAAACCAATGTACAAGGAGATACGCCAAGGAACCAAGTCTCTAATACTAGTTATATATTCTTGAATCAGGTATAGTTATTAACTTTGACTTCTTCATTAAGTCAATGAATGTTCATGGTTAAAACAATGAAACATTTACATGATCATGTTATAAATAAATTCAAGAAAAGTTTACATTTGCAAAAATATAGTCTATAATGGGTTGAAATCAGTGAAAGATTGACTTTTGAGTCAAACTATTGACTTTTGAATGGATTTCATTCTCTATGGAAGCACATATGAAGCTACTAAACATGTTTCAGGAATATGAAGCTACTTGACTGTGAGTGATATGCGAAAATCCATTTTCCGACAGAATCTGAAGTCAGGAACAAGGGATGCAGTTATCAAATAAAACAACATTACTTATTTTTCCATGTGGCACGGCGGGTTATAAGGGCGGTAAGAAAATAAGTTAAATTAGTACGTTATTACTTATTTGTTTTTGTACTGTTGCCTTATGTTTCTTACTGTTGGGCTACAAAGTATAGAATGTAGTATTTTGATGACAGTTTAGTGAGAATAGTATCACCACATGGACTCAAAGTTGACTTTTAAAGGTCAAAGGTTGTGTAAATATAAATATTGAAAGTTTGAAACATGCTACTGATACATGAAATTTAGTATCATGCAGAACTGAAAACGGCTTGTTACCGACATGGTGTACAATGATGTAAAATTTTAATTAACGGATATTTTTATTTAGGAGTTAAGTTAACATAGTCTTAGATTAATTAATATTCATATTGTTCTTATTTGTCGGATTGCTTAAAGAAATTGAAGGTTGATTTTATGTGTTTATGGTGTCGGATATTAACTGGGTCCTTAACGGGTCAAGAAGATGATCTAAAACTAAGTTTATATATTTTGAATTTCTGCTTAGTGCTTAGTACGGAGTGTTAGAATTTAGTTTATTGGGTTAGTATAGTGCTGGTCTGGAAGTAGAAATTAATACACTGAAATTAAAATTTACTAGTAGTATTTGTTGTTACGTCCTTTTAAAAAACACATGGCTTGACCATCCAATTCCATAGTTGAATATAGTTTACTACTTCATTCTGGAAAATGGCAGCCACTCAGTAACTTGTTAACATGTTTGATTCTGAATCATGATGTATAGTCATATGCTGTTTTTAGCAATTTTAAAGAAATATCCAATTGATCAATTCAAAAAAATTAACGATAGTTGAGTTGAGCTTTAAAGTAATTTGTGGTATCATTTATTGCTTGTAGTTCTTATAGATGTAACAACATAGGTGTTATTAAAAAAAAAAAAAAAAAAAAAAAAAAAAAAAAAGTTTATGCTTTTGTATATCGTTTTGTCGTTTATTGACTTATTCCTCCATTTATTTCAACATTTTTTAAGAAAAAGTTTCAAGTTCTGCCATTTGAGTATATATAATTAGAAGACGTATCCATTGTTTCTTGTTTGAGTTCTAACCGTGTGAACACGCCGTTAGAAGCTGAAGTTATATGTTTGCTTTTGGCAATACTGTTTTAGTTGGAGAGAATGTTAGTGATATTGAAGTAAAATATGATGTTAATCAACAGCAGATTCTTTGATCGATGTTCTAAGAATTTGAATTGTCAAGATATTTCTTAATCATTAAGGACAGGAAAATTTAGCAGAAATAAAATTTATATTAGTGTAAAGGAACAAATAATACATGTAGAAATCGAAGTTAAGAAGAAGTGGCGCATGAGGTTAGTTCATTTTCATATCAACAAACCAAAAGTCATTTACATGTGTTGCAGTTAAAACTTAAATATACGGTACAAAATGGCAATATGTTAATGTCGTTAGCACAATACAACGGTAGATACATGTCTTCATCTCCATGGCATATTCCTATTGAACTGAAAAGAGATGTTATCTTGAGAAAATTAGGATGGATATTGTTAAACATGAAAAAGTTTAGTTTTGGGTCAGATCATTAACTTTCGACAACTATACTGGTGTCAAGGGAAATGATCTACTGGGTGTCTAGAATTTGAAGGGCCAAAATACTTTGTACTAATCAATTGATTCATTATTTGGTACTCTAATCTTATGTAATAGTGGTGGTCAAGTTTTGGTTTTTACATATACTTTGGCGACAAGGTTTTAAACGGCAAGCTTACTTATTTTCACTTTGGATGCTTTAGTTTATAATTTAGGAAATTTTTGAAAGTTGCATATGCAGGCCATGGAACCTGTTTAAACCAACGAAGATTCTAACCTTACTAAACTCTAGAACATCGGGCTTAAACCTTATTTGATCACCTTTATCACACTTGATATCCTCAGCAACATCAAAAACCACTCCAAAAACACCAACTTTCCACCATGTTGAGGACATTTCTTAACTAACTAAAACCGAAAATCACTAGCAACATCAAAACCACATCCTAAAGACTCCAAAGCCATGAGCTCTATATACTTGTTGGTGGTATATATGAGCCATTAAGTTTGGTTAAAAGTGAAACTGGGTGTGTTTTGATGGAGTAGTGATGGAGATGTTTGACCATATAGTATAAATTTGTTGGGTAATGTTGGTATTAAATAGTAGGTGTAGTTGGCCATTTTTTGGGGGAAGAAAGTTGACTTGCTGTTGTTGGTTTGTAGTTTAGAGACTAAAGCTTGTTGCGGCTACTTTTTTGGGCAGACGTAGTTGAACTTGCATCATACACGTATATATGCTACTAATAATAGATAACTGTTTAAAGAAGTGGAGTCTCGTTTTGCTATCCACTAACAAAAGGAAAGGGAAAATCTAGCATACATGCATGGAGGGTTTATCTCAAGGAATTCATCCAAAAGCAAATGCAACTTTAATTCATACACCATAAAATACGAATATCGTTTTGCTGAGGTCTTGGTCTGCTGTTGTGACTGCTAAAGAGAAAGGTCTTGATTTGCTATATGAAATGGTGGTTCAAGAACTCGAGAGTGCATGTGTGGGGCGGGTTGAAGTTGGTTAGGCGTGTTGCAAGGGTTTTATGCTTGCAGGCAAACATCGCTGCTAATCTTGATCTTAGATATATGCGATTTCCCTAATGAACAATATTTGATAGTGAGAATTTGTGTAGGTATAAAAATGTTCATATAACCTATGTAAGTCAATGTATGTCTCTATCAGATACGAACATTTGTGGTTTTGTTGTGTGGTATCAGAAAAAGGCTTTTAACTAATTACTCTATAAAATTTGCTTTTGTCCGGAACAATAGTTACCAAGAAAAAAAGCCAAAAATAAGTCTTATTTCACATCACCTTGTGGATAACAAACTGATGGGAAAAGGATCTTACGAAAAATTAGTAAAAACCAGTTGACTTTTAAAGCCAAGGAGTGACGAACTTTTCGCTTTTTATGCTTGTTTTTACTCAACAATTTAATACAATGAGTAAATTACATCGCTGGTCCTTGTTGTTTAGCTGAATTTCGTATGTAGTCCTTGTTACAAAAAAATTAGTGTAGACCTCCCCAACGGTTGAATCTTTTGAATCCCACATTGACAAAAAAGAACATATATTGCTTCTTTATATACTAGTAATAATGCCTGCGCACGCGCGGGTTCTTTTTAAAATATTTTTGAATCATATATTTTTATTTATTAAAAAACAAATAATTTAATATTTGTTTTGTTTGATTTATGATGTTTAATTATGGTTTTTTATTATTCAAGATAATTATTTAAAAATTTTAATCATATTGTTAATTGCATCTTATCTATTTTTTTGTATTTATCTTCTACTTGTGTTATGGATAAATATAAAATGTTACCTAATAAGAAAATATTTTTTTTTAAATAAAATTATTACTAAATAAGGTATGAATGCATTTTTTTGAACTGAAAAATTCCCAATATGGGTTTTGTTTTATTATATAAAAGATTATAGCGTGTACTGTTGATACATGTGTGGATTAGTATTATGTTGATGAGATACTATATTTTTTTGGTGCAAAGGTGAATTATCTTATTAACTCAAAAGGTATTTACATCATAACAGAAGTAGAGCTATGGACATGCCCATACTCTAATACCAAAGATAAGACAGATAGTTCATAAGACTACTATCTCAAAACTATCTATACAAACAACAATACTACAGAACATACTACTAAACTCTGCCTCATACTTCCATATTGCATACAACAGCTCCAACATTCACCTTATAGATTGCACCATATACCATCTGACTACATTTCCCCTTCATCTTCCTATTGAACCACTCATCCAGCATCCACAGTAGCACAATAGGAAAGATGAGAGGCTTCATCAGGAACCCATTACCCCTCCACGGAAGGGCTCTGCCAAATTGTGCTACATTTTCATCTCATAAATGGCTTCACACAATTGAGAACACACTCCCCCAGTGAGGACCAACCATTACCTCCTATGGGAATGTAAAGAATGGACCATGTAGCTTCATCTTTCACAACTCACAATTCCATTCTACTTACATTGATTGGTTCTAAACGGTCAACTAAGTTTCCCAGGTAATGGTCAACCTAGTCAAACGTCTAAAATCAACTAACCAAGGAGTACAGTGTATTCCCGGGTCGTTATGTCCCAGCGAGGAAAGCAATTGTATTCAAAAACGTTTTAAGTGATCGGGTGATTTAACAGAAGGATCAGGAATTTGGTTATTGTGATTAAACTACAAGATTATGATTGAGAATGGTTTAGAAAGACTATTAGAACAATTACTGATGATCAGATATCCTAGAAACGTAAGTTAACCTAAAAACGCGCGTTTGAATTAAAGATAACGCGAACGCGCAAAATAAAAAGTAAAACGAGAGCAAATAAAGTCCTACGAACGTGAAAATGATGTTTTTATAATCCTAATGACTTAAGAAAATTTTTAGAAAAAGAAAAATAATTTTTACACTATTTAATTAATTACTAATTTCTAATTATTTTTTAATTAACTAAATTACACTAATTTTTAATTAATTATGAAAATTAACTAGAAAAATGAAAATTAAATTTAGAAAATTCTAAAATATTATAAAACTATTTTTAAAACAGAAAACCTAATTTTTCTACCTTTTAATTATTTAATATTAATTAAAACTAATTATTTAATTAATTTAAACTAAAATTAATTATTAAAATTACCAAATAAACTAGGAAAAATCTGGAAAAATTACTAAAATTATTTTAACTAAAAAGAAGCCTAAGAAAAATTTAAAAATGAAAAATGCTTATAAATAAGCAGAAAATAAGCTAAAATAGCTTAAATAGAAGTTATCACTTTCTAAATTTTTGTCTTTTTCCAAATTTTATTTTACAAATCTATTAAACAACTTAAAATAAGAGACTTTTGTAAAGGAACTTGTCTTGGATCTCAGGAACAAGCACAATGCTTATCAATAAGCAAATCAGTGAGCTTATGAAGCTTGTATTGCTGAGATAAGCTGTCACAATGAGATCAAGAGGTGAGATAGACTTCTAATAAGTTAAAAATGATCAACTTAAGCTTAAACTATTGAAACAACACCCTTAATGAGCTTATAAGCTCAATAAGCAGTTTCACACCATTTTAAGCCAAACAGGTTCAAAGTGGCAACTCCAGCCCAAGGTGGGGCTCACAGGTGGGTTTGGGGATCTAAAACAAGCTGAGATCTGAGGAGTAGACCTGAGGAGCTTTCAAATGAACCAGGTTTCAGGGGATGGGTCCCACAATCAAGCTCTGTGAGGGCTTGGGAACTTAGGGATCCAATACCTGCTACTCAGGTTGAGTGTTTGGTCAGGGCACAAGCAGGGATGAAATAAGCTGTGGTAAGATGCCACAAGGGTGAAAATAAAACTGGACTTGGACAACTAGCTATTCAAGCTTGGTGAGAAATCCAAAATCAAGCCACAAGCTCAAGATTTAAGTTGGTTGTGGCTTTAGGAAATTTTCTTAGCAGGCTAAATCCAAAGGAAGTCTTTGAAATAAGCAAAGTGGGCAAGATGAGTATTTGAGCAAAAACCATGGTGAGCACAAACTAGCACAAGCTCAGTCATTTAACAACTAACAACCTAAATCACAAAACTAGGTTCAAGCTAAATCAAAAAGAAATTTAAAAGCTCAGATGGCTGCTGATGGCTCAGCAGTTAAAATGGATCAAAATGCCAACTTGCAGCCCTTGATTAAGCTAGGGGCACAAACTTACAAACTCATAATGAGCACTTAACCTTCAAGCTTGCTAGAAGAGCTTCTAAGAAAACCAAAATCCCAAGTGTGGGTCCCACTAACAAACACTGTGCAACCCTGTGAAATGGGGTGTACACACTGGGTACAGGGCAACAGAATGAGCAAATAGGTTACTTTGAGCTTAATTTTAAGCTAACAAACAAGTTTCAAACCCAAATTTTTTTGTTGAGAAAGATTTACAAGCAACAAATTAACATAAATCCACAGGACTTAACCATTTCCAATCTGTATTGAACCTTATGCATGATCTGGAAGATTTGGCCATTTTCACAACCTTGACATTTTTGACTATTTGAATATTAGCCCTAAGTTTGACAAATTTAAGATTAGATAAATCAAAACTAATTCTAGGTGTAATATTAAACTAATGTAATACCTGATTAACTTAAATCTACCCTAGAACTAACAAATGGTAAAAACACAATTTCCAAATTACACTATATAAACCTGTAAATGAGATTGTGACTTTGACTTTTAACATAAAGACCTACTAATTTTATGACTGAAATAACTTAACTAGGCCTAGTGCAGTCTATCTATACCAAAAGAACAACCAGAAACCACCATTTTCACAGTACCATACCCTGATCCAAACACCCCTTCTGTGAACAGAATGAGCAAATCCAAGATGCAAATGGTTGTTTCAACTCATGAAACAATTTAGTTAACTAACAATAATACTAAATAGGTCTAGTAGAGCAGAAACAAACAATAAACAACAACAAGAATTCACACTGGCAGATTAAATAAATAAGAGAAATGGAAATTTCTTACAAGAGCTTCAAAGCTAAAATCAATTGAGAACTAGAACCAGGCCCATACTCCTATGCTCCCATGAGCTCTAGACCATTACATTCATCTTCTTCTCCTCTGCTTCTTGTACTTTTAATTTTCCACTAATTTTTGTGATTTTTTTTTTGGATTATTTGAGACTGCATAACCACACTATACTTTGTACGCTAAAAGCTTCTGAAATCTTATGATTAAGTTAAAATTAATTCAAGAAAGCATCACACAACATCTTCCAATAGCAATTTTAACCATATGAGAAATTATTTGAAAATATATAAACTTGAATTTTAACCAAGAGCCTGAAATTAACACTGAATAACTTTTTATTATTTCAAAAGGAAACAAGTTACAAGCTAAAGTTTTTGCTGAAATGTAAAATTACAATAAGATTAACATGATTGAAATTTAAACTAAAAATTCTACCACTAAAAAATAAAAACTAGCTTCTTCTCTGCTTCCATTCTTCCTTTTATATTGTAGAATTAGGGTTTTTGAGACACCACTTGTCTTTTCCCAGCTGTCTTCCTGACCCTTGGATGACTGCCCTTTTATCTTGGTCGTTTAAATTCTTGGCGCCAAAAACCTTTGTCTGTTTCCCTTTGATTACTTGTGCCAGGGTGTGTGTTTTGGAGTGGAGTGTTTGGAGGGAGTGTAGGTTAGGGTGTTGAGCAGAGGGTGATGATGGGGTGTGGTGTTTTGCAGGCGGGAATCAAGGAGGGGGAAGGGATAAGGTGTGTGGTCAATGGAGTCAAAGGGTCAAGGTTTGAGGTTTGACCGAGGGTGTTTATATTAAAAACGGGGGGGGGGGGGGATTGGGTTGGTTGTGACTTGGGCCAGCAAAAGGGAGTGAGTGGGCTTGGGTTTATTTTTGGATTAGGGGGGAGTAGTATACATTAGGTCCGTTTGGTTTGGTATTACTAAGCAACAAGGACCAATTTGAAATTCCACCAAACACAAGGGCCATTTTTGTAATTTCTGATTTTGTGAGGACCAGAAATGTAATTTTCCAAAAGTTTATCAAAAGGACTAAACTTGCCAAGTTTAAATAGTACAAGGGAAATATTTGATAAATTCTAATTTTTAAATTCCCGAGGACTTGTTTTGCCATTTCTGAAACTTGAGGGACCAATTGTGAAATTTTCTCAAACTTTTTACCCAAGGATCGTTTTTGATAATATTTTACTTTTAAATGCCTTGGGTTGACTTTTCTTTCGTTTTAAAACTTCAGGGACTAGTTTTGTCAATTTTTGAAACTTGAGGGACTGAAACTGCCAATTATGCAAACTTTGTTCATTTTTCATTTTTTTTTAAACATTTTGCATCTAAAACATATAAAACACACTTTTGGGATAAATTGTGTATTTTGATGCGTTTTTGGGTGTTTTTGGATGTTTTGGCAGTTCAGATACGATAAAAATGATTAGTGTTTGAGCACTCATCATACATTCCCCTCCAAGATCATTTACCCTTCACAATGGCAACCCTACATTATGGTACCGCTATACTGAACTAGACCTCTTCCTATCTCAGCATACCTTAACTGATTTCCTCCCAAGGCCAAACCAATAAAGGTAATGAGAGAATAGCAAGTACAGTTATACCAGTTAAGCCTCCAAGGTACTAGGTGGTAGCCCATTGTAATGATCTGCACACTCATATTAATACATGATCAAAAAATTTATAGCTTCTGCCTAAACCTTCTGAGTATACTGTAATGTTCAATGCCAGTCTGCATTCACCTAACAAGCTTCAAACATTTCATTGCTACTCCACTTCAGTCCCCATTTACTAGCTATCCTCTGTGACTTTGTAGATTTTTTGACCTTCAGAGCCAATAACCTTGTTTTCACAATGTCTTTGATACAACTAAGCACACTTTCCACATTTCTGCTCACCCCTGTAAACAATCTTCTATTTCTTTCCTGCCATATGAAATACACAGAAGCAGCAAGTATAAGTTTATCCACTGCCCAACCAAAATTGTTTTTAACCTGCTTATCAGCAATATATCTGCAACCAGACAGCAAATCATGATTCCTATTCATAAATGATGCATTTTGAACCATGATCTCCCATACTTTGTTAGCAAATGAACACTGGAAGAACAAGTGTTCATGAGAATCACTTCTTGTATTACACAGGCTACACATCAATCTACCACCAAGATGCCATTTTTCCATTCTATCTTGAGTAAGAAGTTTACTTTGAACAACTAATCACAAAACAAAAACTATGTTTTGGAATTAACTGCTTGAACTAAACAACCTCATTCCATTCAACCTTTGGACAATTTTCTCTCATATCCAGCCATGCCTGAGCAGTTGTGAATTTAACTTTCAACCCATTATTAGTAACCCACCACACTCTATCTTTGCTGTCATTTAGAGTTGGTACATGTATATTTAAAATCTCAGGATACTTACTAGTGAGACTATCTGGCCATAACCACCCATTCTCATTCACCAAATCAGCCACAGTTGAAGTATTATTGATTCTAGCATCATACATATCCCTTTGAGTAACATATTCCCCAATAGGTATATTATCATTCCATCTATCATACCAAACAGATATAGATTTTCCATTTCCAATCTCATATCTCACATGATTCTTGATAAGATCTCTGATTCCAATCATATTTTTCCAACCCCAGCTATCCCCAGGATAAATTTGCACACTCCAAATACTTCTATTTTTTAATTTTACCACATTGACCCAAGTAGCCCATAAAGAATTATCATTCTCTAATATTTTCCAAAACTGTTTCATCATAAGCACATTATTCCATTTCTTAAAAGATTTTAAACCTAAACCACCTTGTTCTTTTGGCCTACAAACAACCTTCCATGCTACTCTTGCTTTACCCTTTATTGACTCCCTAGCATTCCACAAAAACTTTTTGAACAATCTATCAAGATCATCAACCACAGTACTAGGAAGTATAAACACTGAAGCCCAATACAACTGCATGGATGCCAATACTGAAGCAATCAACTGGATTCTCCCTGCATATGATAACATCTTACTCCCCCAACAATTAGTTCTAGCTTCCACTTTTTCAACAAGAAATTTGCAATCCTGAACACTCAGTTTCTTAGCTAGCAATGGAACCCCTAGATATCTCACAGGAAGTTTTCCACATTTAAATGGCAAAACTTGTAATAACTCATGTTTATCCTCCTGTTTAATACTGCCAAAAAACATTATACTTTTCCTTAGATTTGGATTTAACCCTGAAACTTGAATGAATTCTTCAAGAGTCTTTTTAACAACTTCAATGGACCCCTTATTCCCTTTACATAAAACCAATAAGTCATCAGCAAAGCACATGTGGAAAAGCTTAAGCTCCTTACATCCAAAGTGATACCCATAATCCTCAGATTCCTCAATATTCTTGACTATGAGTAGATTGAAAACTTCCATTACTAGAGTAAACAGATAGGGTGAAATAGGATCACCCTGCCTAAGACCTCTACCTCTTTTAAAATATCCATGTGATTCACCATTAAGACAAATAGAAAACTTAGTAGTAGTCACACATTGCATAATCCATTTCACCATTTGTCTATGAAAACCAAATTTGCCCAAAATGTCTTCTAGAAATCTCCAACTTACAGTGTCATATGCTTTCTGAATATCAATCTGCATTACACATCTTTTAGGTCCATTCTTCCTATTACACCCCCTCAACAATTCTTGAGCAATCAAAATATTATCCTATATGTGTCTACCAGGGATAAAAGCACTTTGGTTTATATGCACAACTTTGTCTGGCCCATCCTTGATTCTATTAGTAAGGATTTTACTAATACATTTATATATGACATTACAACAAGCTATGGGCCTAAATTCTGAAACCTTATTAGGAACACTGATTTTAGGAATGAGAGCTATCAATGTGGCATTAATCTCACCTAGTAATTTGCTACTATTGAAGAATTCCTTAATAGCAAGACATACCTCATTTCCAACCACTGTCCAGGCTTTCTTGAAGAACTCAGAAGAGAAACCATCAGGTCCTGAAGCTTTATCACTATCAATAACAAACATAGCTAATTTTATCTCAACATCAGTAACATCTTTAATCATCTTTTCAACATCACTATTACTCAGTCTTCTGCTAAATATGCTATCATCAGCAGGTGTTACAGAACTTGAAACTCCCAAGAACTTATCAAAATGCTTTACAAATTGACCACTCACTTCTGTACCTTCATATCTAATTCCATCTTCATCACAAATGCTCTCCACTCTACTTTTATTTCTTTTAGCTTTAAGTACACTATGGAAAAAAGCAGTATTTTTATCTCCATCTTTTAGCCATAACACTTTAGCCTTTTGCTTTAACAATTTCAACTCATCACTAGCAGCTTGAGTATACTTATTGAGGACTTCCACATCATTCTTCTTGGCACTTGCAATATGAGGATCCCCGTCAACAATACTTTGAGCAGCTTTTAATTCTTCCTTTAAATTCTTCACATGATAAAAAACATTACCATTCTCCCAGCTCATGTTGTTCAAAGGCTTCTTCAGGCTCTTAAGTTTCTTGACCAACCTGTACATATGGCACCCATGAATTTCTTGATCCCACTCTTTTTTAACAATTTCTAAAAAACCTTCTTTATCAGAAATGAAATTAGAAAATCTGAATGATCTTTGTTTTTTAGGCATCTCATCTTTGATGATTAGCACTGAAGGACTATGATCAGAGATAATATAAGGAAGGAACACACCATGAGCATTTTGGAACTTGTTGATGAATTCTTCATTGACCAGAATTCTGTCCAACTTCTTTAAAGTATTACAATTGGGATTCTTTAAAGATTTAGTCCATGTGAAATGAAACCCATTGCTACAAATATCATCCACTTCCATTTTATTCACTGCTTCTTTGAATTCATTCATATCCATACTATTATGAGAACCACCTGCAGAATGCTTGGATATATCCAAGGTAACATTAAAGTCTCCCATAATGACCCATGGATTATTGCCCACAGCCTGTTTATATAGAATAAGATCATCCCATAGTAACCTTCTTTCACTTCCACTATTACTTGCATAAACAATACTACAATAGAACTTGAATTTACTCTGAATCAATTCCACAATGCACATAATTGACTGGGCTATCATATTAACAACCATAACCTTGACATAATGTGGATTCCACCTAAATACAATTCTGCAACTAAGAGGACTATACTGCACATTAGACAACCATTCCCATTGGCCAAATATCTTGCTACTTATTCTCATGATGTTGTTACTTTTGAGATGTGTTTCAATTAGAGCACATACCTGCAACTTCTCATCTCTAATAAACTTCACAGCTTCATTCTGCTTAAATTCATTACTCATACCTTTGATGTTCCATACTGAAAATTTGAACTCCATAATGAAACTAAAAGAACAACTACTCAGTTGATTAACTGAGCATCTTTCCCTTCAATCTCATCTGCTAGTAAACATTCATTTTCATTCTTATCAGTAACAATATCCTCATCATCATCACTAATACCAATTTCACCATTCATAGTTTTCCATCTATGCCTGAAATAAAGAAACATTTCATGAGTCCATTGTTGAGACTCATTAGCAGGTGGTATAAGTTTTCTCAAAACATAGTTGTCCACAATCTCTTTTGACTTTTGATCCACATTCTCTTCACCATTCTCTATTGCACCATCAGTGTCTAGCACTGCAAACTTGTTAGCACTTCTGTGTATTTCTTTAACAGTTTCAGGGCTTACTCTCCATACTTTCTCTAAAGAAGGAGGTGTCTTGCTAGTACCTTCACCACCATTGCTCTGCTCATTTACTTTTTCCTTACCCTTCTCATTGTTCACTTTATTCTTCTCCTTATTCTGCTCCTTAACATTCCCAGGATTATTCCCATTATTTTGTGCTTCCTTTGGCCTAAAAACTTGTCTATTAGGTTGAAAATACTTGCTTCTTCCATAATTTCTCCTTCCTCTAGCTTCAACAAAACCATCATTTTCTTTATTCAATGTATCAGTATTCACTTTCTTCACAGGTTGATTGACTTGCTTTTCTTGTACCATCTCACTTTTCTTCTTGTTCTGTTCTTTTTCAATCTCCTCATTTGTTCTCACTCTGACCTTACATGTCTGTACATTATGTCCAAACACTGCACAGTGATCACAAACCAATGGTTTCCATGGATATTCAACCTTCACTGATTTCCTAATCTTTATATTATTTCCAGCATCCTTATACACAATCTCAGTTTTATCAGGCAAACCCTTACTTGCTTCCATTTCTACTAAAACTCTAGCATAACCAATTCTTCCATACCCAGTGTTACACATACTAGCAGTCATTTGATCCATAATCACTGGCCTCCCCAACCTGCTAGATAAAGCACTTATGCCTTTAACACTCCAAGCTTCCAAAGGTACATCCAGCAGCTTGATCCATACAGGGATTTTACAAGGGTCAGTTTTTTCAATACAACTTTCAGGTGACCACTTTTGAACTAGTAATGGTTTCCCATTAACTAGCCAAGGACTTTGTTCAACAACCAAATTCAGTCCTTCCTCATGTTTAAATTTGAAGAAACACATGTTATTATCATCTGCAATTATTTCCTTCAATCCATACTTAGCCCACATTCTTCTTAAATTGTACTTCATCTCACTACTATGCATAGTACACCCTAGGAAATACCCGCATACAGTTAATTGCGAGTGCTTACTCCCTTCATTCACCATCTCTTCATTAAACACTACTACCTCTTCACCATTATCAATTTTCTCAGTTTGTACATAATCAAGCTTATTACTCATGTACTTCTCATTCTTAGTGACAACATTAGCAAATGATTTCTCATTAACAGTAGTATTATCAACAGCAGATTTGTTATCACTTACATTTGTTAGAACTTGAGCCCTTGTTTCATTCACAGCTCTCCCATTGACATCACCATTAACACCACTTGCAACCCTAGTTTCTTGTCTATTCTTATCGACCTCCTTACCATCAACTGTATTATCCAAATTCACCTTATCCTTTGCAGTGTTATGAACATGATTCTCACTGTTATTCACCTGCTTATTTACTGTTGTGACATTTTCACAAATACCTTTCATATTTTCCAATTCAACAGTGTTATTATTACCTTTTTCACTTCCTTCCTCTATGTTCTGCACAATACTATCAACATTAATCACCTTACTAGCCCGATCATCCATGATTATACTATCCACCCTCTCTAATTCACAATTATTCTCTTTCACAGGTGTTTCCCCAATATTATTCACAAACATCTTATTCACTACAGCATCTTTCTCATTTTTCTTATGCCCCAAACTACTAACAACATGATCCTCAAGCCAAACCGGAGTTCTAGGGTTCCGTTTTGATGAGATATTATATTGGCAATAGGTAAACGCAAAGAATCTATCGCCCAATGTAGCATCCATTAACTCATACAATATCTCAACTTTTTATCATTTTGAAAACGTAAAATTTGGTTTTGGATTTTTTAATGTAATTAAGTTTGTTGCTAACCTTGGTAATTATGTTCAACGACGATTTCCTATCTTTGTAATTGTATTTTTCATAAGTAATAAGCATGCTAATTTATTATTTATACCTTTCTTTGTAGTGGATATGTTCGTTTATTCACTTTATTACAAGTCATATTTTATACCGGCTATAAGGTGGCTTAAAGAGTTACATTAGAAGATTTTTTTTTTTTTTTTTTAATCGTAACAATAATTAACTCACATCTTTTTTAGACCTGATACTTTTTTTAGTTCATAGCTAGGAAGCAAACCAGATTGAGGTGGATCAAGATTTAACCTCATTGCTATCGATTACAAGTATGCATTGTAAAAATCAAACAAAGAGGATTTCAGCCGGTTTTAGCTCAACATCTAACAAAATGACTTTAGAAATGAGCATGGTTTTAAACCAACATTTATACAACAAATGACTTCAGAAGGAGGTTCAAGAAAACATCTATAAACACAAACCACAAGTATATATTCCATATACTACTCGAAACCAAGTTTACTAACAAACGAGGAACAAGGCAAGCAAAGCGAATGTACATAAACAAAGAAAATATCTAATGGTTCCCAAAGAACATGTTGCCTTACCCACCGAACAACGGAGACATATGACGGAAGCTACAGCTTGCCGTGACTGAAACGTGTTTTCGAACAGTGTTATGATGGGATTGAATGGTAAATGGTGTGTGTATAAGTATATTTCACAATTTCCACTTCATGAGTGAATCGGCTGTGACACGTATGACTTGCTAATTATCTTGCCAACTACAACAATTCTTACACTTCTAATTAAAAGGGTGAAAGCATTTTTTCTCAGTCCCCCATCGAATAAAGTTTGCTTCCTAATATAGTGTGGCGCATATGCTTTATGTAATTTGAGACTTGTATTATGTTGTTGGTTATGTCATAGGCTGTTCAAGGAGAAGGAAAAAAAAAAAAAAAAACTGCACTGTGAGTTTCGGACCGTCAATTAATAAAAGTTTCCAACTGTTTGTCAATCTTGATCACTTATATTTGAAAGTCTATATTCAAGTAGCTTGTCCAGTTGTCCCACATCGCCCATTTCCATCAACCTTTACATAGTGCATGCAATACTTATGTCTAACTTTTTTGGTTCTTACCTTTTTAAGATCAATTTAGATCTAAAATTCTCTAAATATCTATTTTTTTAAAATTAAATATCTCGCAAACAGTTAATCGTTACGCAAAAAGAATGATACCGCGACGAGAATTAAATCATCTTTTTATAGAGGGACACTTCTATATATATACTTTAGACGAACTTTTATTTCGATTTGTTTTTCAGTTACGTCTAAAAAAATCACATGTGATTTGTATCACAAATCACATGTGATTTATGAAAAAAAGTTCGTCGAAAGTATATCAAAGTGCTTGTCTACTGAAAGATAAAAAAAAAATACTCGTCGCGACGTTGTTTCACTTTACGATTTACCATTTGCAAAATATTTTATTTTTAAAAGAAGTGGTGGAAAGTGGGGTTTTTATTATTATTATTATTATTATTTTTTAATTTGGATCAAAAACTAAGTTGCTAGGATTGGTTCATCACTTCATTGTATCTTTAGATAATTTTAGTTCTACATTGATCTCAACTCTTTGTCCCAATAGTTTGGGCTATTTAAAATATTACTCGTAATAGTTATTTTTATCTTAATTAGTAAACAAGTTTTGAGAATTTGTTTAAACTGCACAATGCTGTTAAAGAATTGAGTTACATGAGTAGTAAATTTGATTGATCATTAACACTGGAACTATTGTAAATGATTTTCAAACGTATTGCGATGTAGATTATGTATAAAAATCTTCATTACCTATGTAACTCAACGTATTTAATTTCTATCAGATACGAACATTTGTGGTTTTGTTGTATGGTATGAGAAAAAGCTCTTAACTAAATTACCTTATAAAATTTGCTTTTGTTTAGAACAACAGTTAACATGGAAAATGATACGTTGAAAATGAGGGATACATTTATGCAAATAATCGCTGTGAACAATGAGGGATACATTTAAAATTGGACAATGATTCATAACCTACCAATTCGTCCTAAAGATGAGTGTATGACAGAGGGTAATTCAAAGCATATTCATGTCTATGTCTTTTAGGCCTGTCTATGACAAATTCGTTTGGACATTCTATATATATGCATGCATCACTTAAGTCTAGATGGGTTTATATATATATGAAAACGTAATAACTTGTACAAGTTATCTCATTTTCATATAAACCACATCCAAATCCGTTTGGGTTTAGATTGCCAAGTTTACGTTAAATCGATTGCTTCAAAACTTAGTGAACTCGGATCCGTGTCATAGTTGATGTGCACGTTGAGTTATATTTGTTTGCATGTATAAGTAAGATAAGATAAGATATGATAATTTTCCCTATCAAAATATTACTAGAAAGGACGATAACTTAAATTGACAAGACTTTCGAACTAGCTAGTAGCTAGCTTCAAACTTCAAGTATCAAAAGCATTAGGATGCGTACATGACACGAGGTAACAGAATATCGCTAATTAACAAGGTAAGTGTGTGTTTTCTGAAGCATATACGCCATTTCTCAAATAACATGCTAATTGTTGTCATCCTCTGCTTGGACCACGTTAACATCAACAATTAAAAACGACACGACAACCATCACATTTATATGTATTACAATTGTATGGTCGGATCATGCATTGTCCCAGGTGATTTAGGTGAGCTTTTTCATAAGAGACTGAGCGACAACAAGCATAGGCTACTCCGCTATAAGTATTTGATAGGTGTACGTGCCCCTTTATTCATATGATATCTTTATGTAACGATAAGGACAAAGATGCCTCCTAAGTAGTTTCGGTTTACATGTTTCATTACCATTGGCCTAAAGCTAATGTACAAAATATGAGTGGAATTGATTACGTTATTTATGTGGTTTTTAATTTGCACATAACAAAAAGACGAAACAAAAGAGGATGCCAAGGGGGCAAGGTGCCATAAGAGTTAGACATGCATGTAATCGGTATTACCAACTTTTTTTTGTTCTTACCTTCTTGTCACAATAGTTTGGGCTATTAAAATATTAAGGATTTTGCTAACAACAGTCGTTAGGGTTGTTGTTAATAACTGATTTTCGAAAGAGTTGTTAATAACTGATTTCCGAAAATTAAGCATAGAATATTCACTATGTTCAAACAAAATCATGAATAATCAAAAACAATTTAATTGATTTTCTCAAATACAAATACAATTCATTTTTTATATTGGTTATCAAAACAAAAAATAAGGAATAATTGTCATCTTTGTCTTAATACTAACATTTTTTTTAAAAAGAAGTTGGTTGTTAACAACAACCCTAAGGGCTGCTATTTCCCAAATATTAATAGTTATTTTTATTCTAGTTATCTTATATTATATAAGGCTTAAGTAGCCTTATAAATGTAAATGGGTCATAATAAATGTCCCAAGAATTGATTCTATCATATGAAGCCTTCAACATTGATTCCAAGCAACTCAAACATCTCTTAGTATGTCTACATTGATTTCAAGCAACTCAAACGTCTCAATTAATAGTGGTAGTCTTTTTACCTTCCCGTCCATGAGTTACAAATATTTTATCAACTATATAATGTGTCAAAAATCACACACAATAAACCACAACTTCCTCCACACCGCGTGCACCTTGGCTACAACTTATTATGGTGGTAAAGTAAGCATCATATCGTCTTACTTATTTAGCATATTGATTTATACTCCCTCCGTCTCATTTAAAGTGTCCACAATGGAATCTTTGCATGTCCCATTTAAAGTGTCCACTTGTACCTTCCAACCAATAAAATGAGAGTTTAGTGGGTAAAAGTAATATTTGATTGGTGGAGAGTTTAGTTAGTGGAATCTCCTAAAACTTTGTGCATTATGAAAGTGGACACTTTAAATGGGACGGAGGTAGTATTATTTTATGAAAATTTCATGTGTGTTTTGTGTGTGTAACAATGTAGGACATAAAGATGGTGCTTAAGAGGTTTGGTAGTAACATCATCTTCTTTAATGGTTTAAGAGATCCTACACATCGTTGTCTTATCAATTAAGTGGAACATGCACGAACATTTTCAATTTGATCGAAAATGCAATATATTGATTAACTGTATTTAAGTTACTAACGATCAACTATATCTAATTGTTTTTTTGCAGCGCGTCAAGAAGCATTAAAGAAAGAGATCGAGAAGTCACAAAAATTGTATCAAGAACAAAACATGCAAAAGGCTAATGAACAACAGCGACAAAGACAACAACAACAAGAACAACAAGAACAACAACAACAACAAGAATAACGCCACGGCCACCGGTGGAATGAATACTTAGCATTCATATTAATAGTACGTTACAAATTAAACATGCGATATTTTACTTCATGTAATACCGATAAACGGGCTAATACTATTGATTGGTTAGCAAGTAAGTTTATTGAAAATAATGTGACGAGCATTCAATTTTTAGTCAATAATTATTACTACACTTTGTTAGTTCATTTTAATATTTTTGCTCTTAATGTAGTTTTTTGTCTTGTGGTGTGTTAATGTCCCTTTCTTAATTAAACCTCTTGGAATATTCCGTGACTTTGATATTTGATATGACTGTGTAAATTATGTCGATGTTACATATTGAAAATGGGGTAGTATATAATAAAAATATCTTCACACTATCATCCTAACAATGAGAATCTTCTAAATCGAAGAAGTACATAAAGGATAAGAAAATTGTGTTTTGTTAAATGTCGGGTCTATTGATTGATTAGAGCGGGTTTATGATTCAGACTTGGGTCATTGGATCTGATTTTTTATTATATGAGTTATAATTTATACTCTTGAATATACTAATTACTTTAATGTTTTATGTTTTTATATTTTTGTTAAAAAGGAAATTTGTTTTATAGTTCGCTTTTAATAATATCATTTATTTGAACAACGAAGTCCGTCTTTCACAAAAAATGAGAATTTTAAACATGAACCGAAAATTAGTCCCGAACATTACGAAAAAAACAATTAGATCCCACATGTGTGCATTACATGGGTGCTGAGGCATTTCAAACCTATGTGCATTGCAAGAGGATGAATATAAAAGGTCTCCAACATTAATGTCATCGCTTCATATTTAAAATAATTTATATAACTTATACATATTAAAAAATTACATGTGAAGAGACTCTTTTCAATGTAACATCTTGAAAAAGTCTCTTCACATATACTCTTTTAATGTCAATAAACTATTGTTGTATATTTGGGCTTCACCATCATATTAACAACCCCACAATTTACACAATCATTTTTGCACGGGTCCTGAGGCAGCCCAAGTTATTTATGACGAAAATTAGTGGCAAACATAGTTTTTGACTCGACCTCAATTAAAAATGACAGAAATAAAGGCACCCACATTTTTTATGTCATGCTAACAAAAGTTGTTGTAACATCATAATTTAGGAACTTATTGACCAACAAAAGTTGTGGTAACATCACAACTTAGTAACTTATTGTCAATAAACTATTTTAAATGTGTGTCATGCTTAGAAAATGTGTGATACCATCACAATTTAGATATATAATAATGAAAAAAAGTGCCGAAGCTTACATGTCAATAAACTATTTTAAATGTGTGTCATGCTTAGAAAAGTTGTGATACAATCACAACTTAGATATATAATGACAAAAATATATGCTGAAAATTACATATCAGTTTTATATCAAAATATAGGGATGTTACAATTTTGAGAATAAATACAAAATATAAACTTTATAAATAACTACTAATATGTCATATAAAGTTTACCGATCAACTAAGGCCATACTTACAAAAGTCTAATAACGAAAAAAATTATTGCACATTACACTATGACCAATTAGATAGAGCCCGTGTGCAACGCACGGGTCTGAATTACTCATTAAACAAAATTTTGAGTTTAAACTTGGATTCTTTTATGTAGATATTTCATATTCTTGTAAATATAATTATCTGTTGGAGAATGATGAGTTTAAAATTATTATTTGTTTTGAGTAATGTAATTAAAGAATTAAAAAATTGAGTAGCATGAGTATTTAATTTGATTGATCATGTACGTTAGAACTATTGTAAATGATTCACAAACATATTTTGGTGTATGTGTAAAAATGTTCATAGCTTATGTAACTCAACGTATGTTTATCAGTATATAATTTATGATACAAACATTTGTGTTTGAACAATAGTTAACAAGAAAAAGAAAGCCAAAAATAAGTCTTATCCTACATCACGTGATGGAGAACAAACTGACGGGAAGAAGATCCAAAATAATCCAAAAAAAAAAACCAGTTCATTTTTAAAGCCAAAGAGCGACATTACCATTTTGCTTTTTGTACTTGTTTTTACTAAAAAAATTTATGCATATTGTCGATTTTCACAATGAGGGATAAGTTTAAAATTGGAAAATGATTCATAATCTACCAATCAGTCCTAAAGATGAGTGTATGACAAAGGGCAATTCGAAGCATATTCATGTCTTTTAGGCTTGTTTATGGTTATATATAGCGAATGTACATAAACAATGAAAATATTTAATGGTTCCCAAAGATCATGTTGCCTTACCCACTGCCAGTGACAATGGAGACATATGACGGAAGCTACATCGGCGATTGAAACGTGTTTTCGAACAATGTTATGACGAGCCTTGCCCTGTGTGTCATAAGGTCGTCTTGGACAAGTTTGGGGAACATGCGGTGCACCGCAAAGAGCTCCCGGGGTTTAAGTACCGTCACGAGTTGTTGCGGGATGTGTTGTTTGATGTCCTTTGGAGGGCGGGGATTTCCGAAAAAAAGAAGCTCCAGTAAATTTCCTTACAGACACTACTGAGGGGAGGTCCTCCTTGCAGCCCGCTGATGTTTTGGTTTTTGGATGGGCAGGGGGAAACATGCTTGTGTGGACCTCACTGGTGTGTCCCCCCTTGTGGATCTTCGGGGTAATGGGTTTACGGCTGGGCAAGCTGTTATGAAGGCTGAGATGAAGAAAGTGGACAAACATGATAAAGCCTGCTCCAAGAATCAACACGTGTTTGTTCCTTTTGCATTTGACACTTTTGGTTCTTTAGCCCTTGAAGCTGTACGTTTCTTGAATCGGGTTCGTAAGATTGTTCGCAGTAATATATCGGCCCCGAGTTGTCACGATTATGTTTTCAGTAGAATAGGGTTTGCTATTCAAAAAGGGGTTGCGGCGCAGCTTGTTGTCCGCTTACCTACCACCTTAAATGTAAATCCAATGGTAAATGATGTGTTTATATTTCAGAATTTCCACTTCATGAGTGAATCGGCTGTGACACGTATGACTTGCGAATTATCTTGCCAACTAGAACAATTCTTACACTTCTAATTAAAAGGGTGAAAGCATTTTTTTTTAAGTCCCCCATCGATTAAGGAGAATAAAGTTTGCTTCCTATATAGTGTGCCGCATATATATGCTTGACAATATTTCACTGTTCGTCTTTAAACTTATCGCAATTCGCGCGTTTGGTCCTTAAACTTCTTTTTTTTGCATTTTCGTCCCTGAACTGTGCATTTTTCGCGTGGTTAGTCCTTTTCACCTCTATTTCGCTAACCATGGTAAGTTTGCTGGTTAAGTGACTTGGAAAGTTACTAAAATGCCCTTTATTCTTCTCTTAATTTACCCAACACTTTTAATAATCACGCACCCATTAAAAAAACACACACCGATTAAAAACACACACAGTACTTCTTTACTGGATTCGATTCTCATTCAGGTTAATTCTTTCAATTATTTCATGCTTCTTTATTATATATGAAATCTGCATTTTCGATTATCAAATTGTTAACTATAGTCTTTGTTTATATGTTTCTTGATAATCCCAAAATTAGGGGGTGTTTGGGATTACTTATTGAAAACTGTTACTGGGTTTTTATAAAATTAGTTTTTAGGGTGTTTGGGATTGGGTGAAACAAGCGGTTTTGAATAATGTCACATATTAATTAGCTTATGTTGATGTTAGTTTAGTATCTGCTTGTTCGTGTTTGTTGCTAAGTAATCGAGTTTTCTTGTGATTTTGGAGACAATTTTTTTGGCACGCAAAATGGATCACTGGCTAATTTGACATTGAACTAAATACTTACAAATGCCTAGTTTTGTTAGAAATTTGGGGATTTATATCCATGGTGTCATATAAGGTATTACCACCTGGGCTTGCCTCATCATTTGTTTGAGTTGTTGCGTGTCCTTGTGTTAAGGGGATCGTGTTATAAATTGACAATTGTGTGGCAGTAATTAATAATATACTCCCTTTAGAGATCCCGACTTCTTTAGCGTATGCATATACGTATGTTTTGTCTATCAATATCTTCGGTCTAAACTACATTTGCTATGGATTTTTACAATTTTGCTCATTTGAAATTTCACCGTCATATTCCACATTTAAATGTTACTGCTAGCTACCATATCTGCGCAAAATACGTTCAAACTGTTACAAGCTTTTCTCCACTAAGTTTTATAGTTATGGCTCTACCATTTCTGGCCAAATAAGCATTAACATTTAACTTCTAAATACTGTATCGTTCAACAGAGATATCCTTCTATAATTGGAAATAAGTACAAATTATTCTGCTATAGATGTATAATTTGCAATGGCGGAGCTAGAAAAATTCTTTGGGAGGGCCGAAACAATTTTTTTTTCGGAAGAACATTAGATGGGAGGGCCGAGATAGAAAAAATAAAATTTTAACACATGAAATCGCGAAAAAATACACTATAATTTGGTAAAGGATGATCATGAATAATAAATACCGACTCTTAATTATTTAATGTTATAATGGTGTTTATTTAGTATCAACTGTTTTATATTTGTTGATTGTTTATTATGATAGTATCGTAGTTTAATCATGAAATTATAGTTCAGTACTACAGAGTGTTAATGTAAATTAGAATATATCTAAACTACACATGCTTCTATTAACAGTGGCTTAATTGCTCAAAGCTGGTTGTTTATGTATTTAATTTCATCTCATGATCTCTTTTTGCTGTCATACTGTCATCTCAACATGTTTATCTTGCATTGCAGCCAAGCGAGCAACTATAGCATGACAATACTTTTAGTAGACTTGGAACGGTGTTTGACCAGTTCTTTGATTCAGTTTGACGTGTTTGCTCATGGGCAACGCTGACGAGACAAAGACTTGTAAACCTGAAAAACCATCTGCACCTCCACCTGTAAGCTTATAATGATTACTATTTTTTGTGAGTTAATTAATCTTGCGTGACTTGTCTCCTTTTTATAGTCTCTCATGTCGTCCTCTACACGTCCACATAATTAGTTACTATCGTCACCTATTTATATTAATAGATCTTATTACCAACTGTGGCAGGATCATCAACAAGCGAATGTTCATGCTTATTCCGATTGGGCAGCCATGCAGGTTTGTTATTTTTACAAGGCAGATCCAGAATGACCATCTACAATAGTGTTTGATTCCTGAAAATTGATTGATTGAACATACTCTAATTTTATTTGATCCCCATTACAGGCATATTATGGCTCTAGAATGGCTGTGCCACCATACTTCAACTCTGCTGTTGCACCTGGTCATGCTCCTCCACCTTACATGTGGGGACCACCGCAGGTATTGTCGCTTGCAAACCTTCCGATGCTCATATGAATATGTTGATTATATATGATGGTCATCAGCATGTTAACCTTTCTCCACACCTACATTTCAGCATATGATGCCACCGTATGCTGCAATGTATCCACATGGAGGTGTTTATCCACATCCTGGAGTTCCTCTTGTGAGTCTTCATGGTCTTCATGGTTTGTACTGCTGTCATTCGTGTTACTCAGTTCATATCATGTATTGTAATATAAATGAGATGATAGGGATTTCGGTCACCCTGATTGACTGGAATTCATGGCCAGGTCAGTATATTCAAAAGTATGGTTTGTTTTAAATTTATATTGGTAACACTTAGTTTACTAATACATACATTGTGCAATTTCCTTCAGTTACTAGAACTCTGACAGTCAAGAGGTTTCTATGAATTTCAATCGAATTGGGGCAAGAAGCAAGGGGAATTCAAGTTCGCCACAACAGAGATAACCCAAGTTTGCACCACGAAAAGAGGAGATGCGGTGACCCCAATTCCGTGGCCCCACTAGATCTCGAGGCGGTTAATTATTTTCTGCAATGGTGGTGCGTAGTACCCTTTTTAACCCTGTTAAATACTATGGTTTCTGTGTATTGGTTGCATATTCTTTTCAGTTCTTTCTATTAAGGGATGGAAATTGATGTGTTGTTACACATTAGTGCTAAATTAATTCTAGAACCAACGTGTTTACCTAGAGTGAAAATTATCCCTTTTTGCTGAAAATGTCTTGATTTTCTGTGAAATATGTACTACTGCTATTTATGATGTACATCAACGGTGGTAATATAATGTCGTGTGTTTATGCATCTGTTCTTGTGCTTATACATTTGTTTGTCATTTTTCTCAGGATGTCAAAGAAACTTTCAAAGCATGCATCAACCTTTTTTGACGAAACCGAGAACAACAGCAATACCTTGTCCTGTTGGAGCAGGGGATGGGGTTTTTGTGAAGAAACCTGATGACTGGAGGGACCCACAAACATTCATAATTGCATTAGAAAAGGTTGAAGCGTGGATGTTCTCGCGAATCATTGAGTCTGTGTGGTGGCAGGTTGAGCCCTGGAAATACTTATCTTCAGTATATGATGTTTCTCTATATATAATGCTTACAACCTCCTAAATTGCTGTATAAAAAATTGATTATTATTATAATTACTTTAATCATGTTTACAACATTATTGGTTAAAAATGGACAAAAAATTGTCATATTTCTACATCTACACTTTTTGACTGATTCTGGTTTTGCTCACTGTAGACTCTTACTCCACATATGCAATCAACAGCCACTAATGCTAGTGGTAAAATGGTTGGTCAAAGTCAAACTTCAAAAAAAACATCTGGAAGTAAAAATGGGTTGGGAAATCAACAAGACGCAATGGGTTTCAACAGTTCCACTCGAATATACCTTGCAGCTGGTGAACTATTTGGTGGTGAGCGCTTCATGAAGCCATTCAGGTCCATGTTTCAACTGCTTAAAAATCACAGCACTGTGGATTCATCAAACGAGTTAAAAGAGATAACACCCAGGGTTTACTTGGTTCGGCTGTTGATTACATGGTTTGTCTTCTATCAGACATTTTTATGCCGGCATATGACGGACCAAGCACTTCGACCCGACAGGAACGCTCTTGCTCCCATCTTCATCGAGAGGGAAAAGGGACATACTTGTTAGCATTGCTGTCTTATATGTTAGTACTGCTCACTGCCCGTTGTATTAAGTTTGTAATGGTGCGTTTCATGGTTTGTACTGCTCGAGTTGTATGAAGCAACATATAAGAAGGAAAAACCCAAACTTTTAATAGTTGTAGGTTGTCAATGCAGTGAGAAATTTGCAGATCTTTGTGCCGAATTAACAATTTTGCTTATGTATTAAACTTCTTACTGCAATGTATTAATGGCATATACTATGTTTATTGCTACTCGCATTTCATTGCGTCACTTTCAAAATGTTACTGCCATTTTATGTTTGCATTATCAGCTACTACCATATTCGTGGCTTATACAAACAGGATGCATACTTCTGTAAACAAAACACCCTGCCAGAAGGGAGTTGAACCAGGTCATGGCAGAAGGGATCAGCCGTATACATGAAAATGATGGCCGCGTCGCTCAACAACACAAGGTAATTCAACTAGGTATTTGTTACCCACTCTAGACCAGGTCATGGCAGAAGGTATTTGGTAAATCCAGAATTGTTCTCTAAGTAAACTTAGCTGGAAAAGCATAATCAGCTATTATCGATAACTCAATTCCACATTGTAAGTTCAAATACGAAAGAGAAAGATAAATTAGCAATCGCAGTCAATGTTGGGATCTGTTTAACCCGAGTATAGAGCTTAAAACACCAAAAATAACCACCATAATTTTTTCTTTATTATTTTTACATTATCGGAAACAAAAGGACATGCACATGCATACCCAACCTAAGGCTCATTGATTGCCTCTTCATCCAGAAAGTAAACAAAGAAATCGAGAACAACGAACTTTTATTTCGAAGGAAATGCAGGAATACAAATTCTGATCCAAACATTTTTGTTGCTATAAAACAAAATTTAAGTACAAAAAACTCAGAAAACCCGTTATATATAACCACTGCCTATTCGCTATCTTTCCATACTTCTCGAAGGAGTTGATGTCTCACAATACTCCTAAAAGATTGAGGAACCATTGAAGCCCATCAGAACTTGAGGAAACCCGAGAACTGTCTGCAAGGATTGAGGTCAATGGTGAATCGAGCTCGTCAACTTCATCATCGCTAGTGTAGGATTTCTTCAGCACTGATTATGAACTTCTCCTTAAAGATTGGGCTCAGACGATTATGGCTAAGAATGAACTTGATGGAGGTGCAGTGCATGGAAAGTTTATAAGAGACCCTTCGTAAACTTCTATGTCATCATCCTGCATCTGTAAGTGCATACACGTTACGAGAAAATGGTTTTCAGAAGAAGTCAAAAAATAGACTTTGTCCTGACTGCATACAAGCCTCTCTCACTCACTTCTCTTATATCTTATCAACTATTTATCATGATTCACTATTTACATTATGTTGAATTCAAGTGCGAGTGCTAAAAATGGCGAAGAGCATATACGAACCTCTGCATCAAGGGCCTCGATAAGCAAATTGGGAATGGGATTCAGGGAAAATTCATCTGGCACGAAACTGCAAACAACCCTCCTAATCAATGGAGTAGAAAGTGTTGAAGGAAGGAAGGAAAAAAAAAACATTGGATCAAATGAAGAATATGAACATCATCAGTATCTTCGTTAGTGTCGTTGTCCTCAATACCAAATAGATCAGTAAGCCATCTAGACCATGTCCCAATCTGATAAGATAGATATAGAACTTATAGTTAAGTTTCAACAAGTTCGTAAAGAATTAATGTTTGACTTTAGAAGTCAAAAGGCCTAAAAACATCCAATTTGAAACAGCTATCTGTTTTTAAACTATATAAACAGTATTAAGAGTTTGTAAAAGCTCCGAGTAGGAGATAATCCGTGCCACTTTAGTAACAAAACCCTTATGAAATTTGCATTTATATAGTAGTCCGTTGACTTCAAAAGTCAGCATGTACATTTCTTTCTGAAATAGAGATATTCTGATACGAATAGCTAAAAAGCAGAAGATCAGTGAATTGGTCGATTTGGGTTATGTTTTATCACTTGGTCAAAAGGGTAAACTATAAAATAGCTAAAAGTAGCATGTCAACGGGTGTAATTCTAATGCCAAAAAAAGGTTCTAAAATATTTCATACAAATATTAGATTAGCAATGCAATAGCGTAAAATCATACTTGACACGCTAATTGCTTATTGAAAGGTAGATTTTTTGGACAAAATGTCTTGGCTCAACCCAATGCGACCTATTTTTACCCGTTATGAAACCCGTATGACCCTCTCACTTTTCCACCAAAAGATTCAAGAATGGTATGGTTTATTACTCACAGTGTTTTTCAATTGAGCACCGGCTCCAAAGCTACATTTTCCAGCAGGAATAGGAAGCACCCGCGGGTCAGCAATGGGATCCGATAATGGATCTGTTGGCATATCTTCAGCTGATTCCCGAAGAATAGCATTAAACATTGCAACATCTAGTAACAAAGATTAAGAAATTACCCAAATTCTTCAGTCATCACCAACGGGAAATAAAGTCAACGCCTTTTTCTCTTTACCATTCTCCAAATCATCCACATAACTCCTATGAACACCCTCACTCATTTCCCTACTCATAATCCCGGACCCAAAATGCCTATTAAAATACCCACCGGAAAAAGTTTTTAGACGGTGTTGAAGGGGTGTTGCTCCGATGAGAATTGGGCGGAGCTGCGGTGGTGCGGCTGCGGAGGAAATGAGTACACGATTTGGGTTTGATTTTCTTTTAAGAATGAATAGCTGTGTGTTTGTTTTAAGGGTTATTTACACATATAGGTAACGAACTTAGAAAAATTTCCCGTGTTATGTAACGAACTTTGAAAAATATTAAGTTAATTAACAAAAGTTTCAAAAACCGTTAAAGTTAGGTAATTTCACCCCAACATGCAACTGGTGACCTGATGACCCGGTAAATTTTTTTGACTTATATATTTGACCACCCATTTTGACCATTTTTCCCCAAATACGTTTTCCCCCAAAATTGATACGAACCCTAATCCCCAAATACCCAAATACGCAAACCCTAAATCCCAAATTTCACAAACACTAATTATCAAATCCATGTAAAATTAAACATGGGTAAAGGTAAACCCGACATGAATCGACCTTTCACAGTCAACCTAAAACATGAGGGTCTATTTATAATAAAACCGTTTGCTTATATGAACTATGATGAGAAGCAAATTACGGATCTTAGCTTTGAAGGTATGTCATTTGTACTACTCTTTGATGTAGTTGATCATTTAGTGCATGCTCCACTTAAGAGACTTTATTATTGCAAAATAGGAACCCCATTAAGGATAGATATTAAGGAGATTAGGAATGATGATGATGTTCAGGCATTTGTAGCATGTGGTTATGAATCAAAATGGGTTGTTGACTTGTATGCTGAACACTAGATGAAGATGCTATAGAATGTAGGAACAGAACATAAGCCATAGAAACAGATGAGGGATATGAGTCTAGTGATTACTATTGTTCTAGTGATGAGGAGGAAGACTTAGGTGATGTTGAATTCTTTCATGAAACTGACCAAAATGTTGAAATTAAGACTGTGTCAACAAAAGACCCATTTCTTAATAAATTGTGCTCTAATAGTGGTGAGTTTAAGGGTTTCATTGATGAACCAATCAATGTTAATGACATAGAAGTCTTAGAAGACCCAGAGCCTGTAGATGCTAAGTATGTAGCTAAGCCACACATCATTTATCCTAGGCATGATCCTACACAGGATTGGGATAAAATGGAACCTGTGCTAGGAATGAGATTTGAGTCAAATGAACAACTAAAACTTGCTTTAGCCAACTATGGTGTCCACAATGGATATCAATTATGGTTTGAAAGGAATGATTGGAAGCAGTTGTTAGTGAATTGTGGTAGGGATGTAGAAGCAGGTAGATGTGCTGGGGCTGCAACTTTTAAAAAAAGATCACAACAGAAAAAGTTAAAAGATGGTGAGGGTTGTTCAAAATATGGTCAGGGTTGTTCTAAAGATAGGGAGGGTACTTCTAAGTCAATTGCAAAGGTTACTAAAAAGGGTAGAGTTAAAAGAAAACCTGTTAAGTTAACTGATGATGAAAAAGGTGTTTGTGGTTTTAGATTGTTTGCTTCATGGATGCCAACTGAGAATTCTTTCCAAATCAAATCCTTAAAACCCAAACACAAATGTTCTAGGAACTATAACTTAGGAAGCTTAGTGTCCTACAAATGGATAGCACACCATTTTGCCAGGGAACTCATTGAAGACCCATTCATTCCCTTGTTAAAAATGCAAACACAAATTAGGGCAAAGTATCATATTAATGTCAGTGTTGGGCAATGCCAGAGAGCAAAACAGAGGGCATTATTTGATTATGAAGGTGGGTTGAAAGAACATTATGCAAGATTGTGGGAGTATAGGAATGCTGTACTTGATACTAACCCAGGCAGCACATGTGTTTTAGATGATGAAGAAACCTCTTCTGGAATACATTATTTTAGAAGATTTTATGTCTGCTTCAAAGGTGTGAGAGATGGTTGGTTTGCAGGTTGTAGAAAGGTAATAGGTTTGGATGGCTGTTTTCTGAAACATAAATGTAGAGGTGAGTTGCTTGTTGCTATGGGGAGAGATGCTAATAATCAAATGTACCCAATAGCATGGGCTGTTGTTAAGGTTGAAAACTATGATAATTGGCAGTGGTTCTTGGGTTTAGTGTGTGAAGATCTCAAGTTGCATCAGGGTAATGGTGTAACAATCATTTCAGATTCTCACAAGGTATGTTAAATTTGCTTATGTGTCTAGACTGTAACTACTTTACTTAGGTTAACACTCATGAATTTGTTATGAACTATTACAGGGTCTAGAAAATGCAGTGAGTAACTTCCTTCCTAATGCAGAACATAGAAAGTGCACAAGACATTTATATGCCAATTTTAAAAGAAAATTCAGTGGAGTGGAGTTACAAAGACTGTTTTGGCAAGCTGCTTCTACCTCTGTGCAAGATAATTTCTACTCAAAGATGGAAGAATTGAAGGTTGTCAACCAAGAGGCATATGATTACCTGATACAGAGGAACCCTAACAGTTGGAGCAGAGCTTTCTTCAGTGTGGATAGCAAGTGTCCAAATTTTGAGAATGGAATATGTGAGAGTTTCAATAGGGCCATTCTGGTACAAAGGACAAAGCCTATAATAACAATGCTTGAGGACATTAGATTATATGTGATGCAGAGACTAGTGGCCATGAATAGGACTGCAAGGCTTTGGGAAGACACCATTACACCATCTATAAGAAAAAGACTGAACAAGATGATTGAATTTCAACTCAGGTATTACTTATGCACTTATTCACATTCATTTTGTGTATTAACTAACCAATTCTTTATACAAACAGGTATTGGCATGTTGTTCCTAGTGGTTTTTAAGAACTTGAAGTGAGGAGTGGTAATCAAGCATACGGTGTTAACTTGACAAGGAAAAAATGCATGTGTGGGATGTGGGAGTTGTTTGGAATACCCTGTATTCATGCTGTGGCAGCTTATGAACACATGAATAAGGATCCTATTCAAGGAGTACATGATTGGTATAGCCAACAGAAATGGTTTGAAGCATACCAATTTTCTATAAGGCCTGTGTATGGGAGTAGTATGTGGAAAAGAACAAGGGATCCACCACTTCTACCACCCTTGATGAGAACAATGCCAGGCAGGCCAAAGAAAAAGAGGATCATAGCACTAGATGAGAACACCTCACAAGTTACTAGAAGGGGAAGAGTGATGACTTGTAGTAATTGTCAAGAAAGGGGGCACAACAAATCTAGTTGTAAGAAAGATCCTGTGCCAAAGCCACCTAAGCCAACAAGAGCTTCTAACAACACAACCACACTTGATTTCACAACCTATGCATCTGCTAGAGGTGGTGGAAGAGGATCAAGGGGAAGAGGTGGAAGAGGTGGTGGCAGAGGTACAAGGGGTGGTGGCAGAGGTGCAAGGGGTGGTGGCAGAGGTCAACAAAGGAACAATATGGTATGTTTTATAAAATTTTCTAAATATAAAATTATTTTACAGTTTCAGTATTTAACTCCATACTTGTAAATTGTTTTCAGTTTATGGATGAGGATGAAATCAGAAAGAACATGCATCATGAATACATGGAAGAATTGCTACTTCAAGAAGAAGATAGGTTAGCTTCTATAGACAAACAAAAGCTAGAACAAGAAGCTTTTGATGAAGAAGCTTTGAGGTTGACTTTGGAAGAAGAGGCAAGGTGGAAAGAGTGGGATACTCAGATGGAACATGAACAGGAAAGAGAAAAGGAAGAATGGGATAAGAAGATGGGTTTACACCCATCATGCTACATATCAGATGAAGACTTGAAGAAAAAAGATGTCCCACATTCAAACAACAACTCTGATGATGAATCTTTTGACCAAGAACCTTACAACAGAGGTTTGGTGTCTGTTAATGACACTATTGAGACTCAAGAATCCATATTTTTAGGGATAAGGGATGCACCACCTACAGATGATGATACTTTGCAAATTCCAGAAGTTGTTGATCCTGCATCAAACAAGGGCAAAGCAATAGCTGATCCTCAGCCTAAGAAGCAGGGGAAAAAAAGGCAGGCTCATGATGATCCTTTAAGGATTTACCACAAGAATAGGGGAAGATCAGAGAGGATCTTTGGTGAAAAGATGAAAAAGAAAGGCTTTGGTCCAAATGGTGAAGGGTCTACACCAGATTCTGCATTCTCAGTTGATTAACTTTATTTGAATGTATTAACTTAATATTTGCATTATCAGGATTGTAATCTTTTGTTTAATGGTGGATGTAGTAAACAATGAACTAGGGCACAACTTTTGTTAAAGTTGAACCCAAAACACTATGTATGTGTCCCCCATTAGTTACAAATATTGATGAATGCAAATTAGTTTATGTTTAAACCTGTTATTAAGCATGTCTTTTATGCCATTTTATTATATTTTATTGCAAGTAATGTTATGCAGTTACCAAACCACTTTGGAACATATGCGGTCAATGGTTAGGAAGTTTGACTGCATTACTATTAGGCTTGTGAGTTTTGGGAAATCATCTTGACCACATAGTAACTGCAAAAGCTTACATTGCTTTTACCATCACATTCATCACTACATATTTACTGCACAATGGTTAGGAAGTTTGACTGCATTACAGTATTTATAGCATTAGTCACAAAGGGAACCCAACAAATTCACTACACAAAATGGCATCAAGCAAGAAGAAAGGTATCATTATAGTCTTTTTTTTTGTTATCACTGCAATATGTATTCAGAATATCAAAACCTATGCTTTTTTGTTCATGTGCAGAAATCATTGCAATTTTCAGTGATAGTTCTGAATCAGATTTTGATGCAAGGCCTTGGGGATGGGAGGATTATTTTCCAAAAGATTATAAGCCAAGTGATTATTTTGTGCCTGCAAAGAGGGTGGAAACAAGCTCAAGTTTGACAAGCAATGAGGAACAAAAAATGTCCTTTAAAGCAAGACTTAAGGTACTAGGCATACCCTGCAACAAAAAATTGACAGACTTTGGTGTGAAACCATTTGAGAAAAAAGAACCCAAACATCAAAAGGGCAAGGGCAAAAATAAGATGCTTTGAAAGCATCTTGTGTTACTGATGCTTATGGTTACAACAATGTGATTATGTAACTGGTTTAGGTGTACAACCTAGACCAGTGTAGAATAAAACACTTGTAACCATGAATTATGAATGCAATGTTAGTTAATTCACAACAAGGATACAAAAACATGATTTAAATTGCATTCAACAAGATTAAGTTCATACATTAGATTGTGTACAAGGCAGGAAAACAGACACTGCCTAAGCTAAATCTAAGCCTTACACTACAAACAAAACTACACAATCTATGCCTAACAAACTAATCTACTTAAGTGCAAGTAGCAAGGAAACCAGAACAACAAAAACACATAGAATTGACTTCCAAAGGGTAACTTTCTTTAAAGCTTTTTTCAAGTCACTCTCCAACTGTTCAATCTTTCTTTGACGATTAGCCTCAGCTTGAACTTCACGCCTTTGATTAGGATTGAGTCTGCTATACATCTCAAACAAGTGCATTTTGTACCATTCACAATCCTCCTCCGGATCATACCAATCCCATTTATCACATTTCCTCCTACCAGCTTTCTAAAATCAATAAAATGTAGTGTTGATGAGTGTCTAAATACTCATCATTTTATACTGTTTAAACCCACAAAACGACCAAAAACACACAAATGACTCACAAAATGTTACAAATTCATCACAATGTGTTTTATATGTGATTCAGGTACAAAAGATTGAAAAACAAGTGAAAAATGATCAATTTCACAACAATTGTCGTTTTCAGTCCCTGGAGTTACACAAAATGTCAAAACTAGTCCCTAAAAGTTTTAAATAAACAAAAAGTCAACTTAAGTCCTTGGGAAGTAAAAAATGTTCACAAATGATCCCTGGATGAAAGTTTACACAAACTGGCAACTTTTACCCCTCAAGTTACAAAATTGGCAAACTTAGTCCCTGGGTATTCAAAATAGAATTTTATCACAAATTACCCTTGTACTATTCATGAATGACAATTTGGAACAATGTTAGGAATACAAATATTCCTGTAAAAGTCTCGGTCACCTAATGATTGTAATAGCATTAAGTTAGCTCGTAGTTAGTTTGTTTATTAGTTATTTAGTACTAGATTAAGTAACACCGTGGAAGAAGGAACGGGTCTTCACCCACTGTATGCCTGATCCACAGCCCGGGAGTGGGCGTAATATTGTAACTATAAATACCCCTCTCCACATGTGGAGAGGGTTGGAGCTTCCAATTCTCTTAATCTAATATTTCTCCTTTTCTTTACACTCTCTCTCTCTCTAGGAATTCCTCCCAACTTCTCTTCATCTCTCTACATCTCTTATTACTATTTGATCCATTAATCACAAGAACCATACATGTTATTATTGAGTATCCTACAATTGGTATCAAGAGCCATGGTTTCATCCTAGGAAATTTGTAGCTTGGTCTTGTTTTATTTTGGTTCGAAGTGTGTGACGCGTTAACCTTGCATTTATCTATTTTGTGGTGTGATTCGTTATATGCTTGCCTCCTGTGTTTGCTTGTCATTGTTGCTTGGTTTGGTGACTGATTTGGATTGGTCATTGGATGTTTTTGGTATAATTCATTGCTATTGTTTCTTCCTTGCGTTTAGATACACAAATCATTCTTATTTGCGATTGGGAATTTATGTCTCTTAAGTGTATCTTGGGTCCATGGTCCTTGCTTATGTACTGAGTTTGATTTATTAGCAAATTGAGATAAATACAAAAAGAGTGAAAGTGACTGCTTTGGCTGGTTGTATGAGCGGTTCACATGCTCCTTTTTTTTTGTTGCGTTTAACTTTCAAAAGAAATATTGTTGCTGTTACCTCCTGATAGCGGTTAGCTCAAGCTTAGTTTGCGGTTATCTCATGGTTTGCGGTTAGTTCATGGTTATCATAAAAAATTAGCTCACCTGCTCACTCTTGCGTTTATCTTTTTTTGCGGTTGTCTCATTTGTTGCGGCTATCTCAAGAGTAACGTTTAACTCTCCAGCAGTTAACTCATTTCTTTTCAATCTTGTTACAACTTTAAACAACACCCTAACAGCACTTACATTCAATACTCATCTCTCATAACACAAACAAGTAACTGAAACATAAAACGAAAGGAAGACAACAAATCCAAACCCTACACAGAAACAAAACAAGTAATTCAAGATCTCAGTTTCTTTTGCTCGTGGTTTTAATTATACCTCGAGACCTTTTAAAAGATCCAATCCACGGATAAGAAATCATCATAGATCCATACTTTTGATATTTTTCGAATCATTCAAAGATTGAACAAGAACTAAACGGGGTTTCATTCAACCATTTCATTCGGTTCAACTAAACGTGAAAAGGGACTTCTTAGATCTCAGTTATCTCTTTAACTAATCAAAGACTGTTCTTAAAAGAACCGTGTAAGAGATTATACATCACTGATCCGTGTAAGAAGTTTATACTTCTTTTGTTAACTTCCGAAACTTAAAAGAAAAAGGCAAATAACAAGTGTGTTACCACCCTCTCTTGCTTTCGATTCTAGAACAAAAACGTAAACAACAGAAATCACAACCTACCTGAGGTCGATACAAGATCCTGAAGGTGAGTCACTTGTAGTACTTTTCACGAGAGTATTACCAGAACTATAAGTCATTCATGAGTTAAGGTGTACAAGTAGTGGGTCTGCGGTTCATTTTGTAACTGAATCAAGAAAGGAGGCGTACTAAACTTTTTTCTAATTAGGGTGAGAGGTTTTATTAGGGTTAAGTGTGGATTTGAAGTTTATATAGTATCTTATTAAGACTTTAACCAGTGTTAAAGGATGGGCTGCATACTAGATCTCAAATTCTGATCTTGGGCTGCCTCTTGTCAAACTTGGGCTTCGGTTGGGCTTTCACAGCAGGCTTGTGTATTGGATTGATTGGTGAAACAAGTTTATTAATTTGTACATTGGCTGAGCTATTTTAAAGGGACAATTTCTATGTTTGTTCATTGTGATATTCTTGGGATTTTCATCGGCTGAAATTTCGGGGTATAATTTTGGACAACAGTTTTGAGTGATCTTTAAAGTACGCGATTGAGTTTTGAGTAGTAATATTTTCGGCCTTATTGGAGATGAATTCGGGTTTTCTAGCTTATTGGATTTAATTTCGGGGTATATTCGGATTGTGATCATATAACCATCACGTTAATCTAACTATCATCCCATCATTTACCGTTCCAACGGTTTCTCATTGCCTCACAGTTTTGTCTTGATTTTGTAAAATCCCGCAAAAGATTTTATTTTTCGGTTTAAATCATAGACTTGTAAAATTCCGTGCACGGTTACATCATGTCTACTACTTCAGACTCTGTCAGCTCTGAGAATGTACTTCATCAGCCACAAAAATTGTTCAATAACGCAGAGAAAAGCTGCATAGACTGTTTTCGACAACTTCATTCACACCTCTCGGTACTTTTAGAGGGAACTGGATTCAAGATGGGATTCGAACGCGCATTTGTAACACTCTTTGGTCAAGATGTTCAGACTTTCACAGACACAATGATTCTTTACTTAGATCAATTACAACAACAACTTGACCAAGAAGAATCTTCTAAAATTGGATCCATGGCTGCCCTTTGTGTGATCAACAAACAACTCCAAGTGTTCTTTGATTCGAAATTCACTCTGGAGTATGACCATTATAGTGAGATGACGAAAAAGTGCTTTGCTGATCACACGGGAATTGAGGTTGACACGTTCAGAGACACACTAATCCAACTCATGGGTAATGTGAAGATGTTCATTGAGGAAAGAGCACAGCACGAACAGATTCATGACGACAAGGTGAAGGCATCACGGGTGGAATCATGTGAGGGTACTGGTGATTCGGGTAATACATCGGATGTTGGGTCAGTTGTCACGATTTGCAATGGATCAGAGACAGATAAGCTTGACACTACCAGCAGTTCAGTGACTCCTATCACATTTGACATGGATCCAGATTTCATATCAGTAAACAAACAAGTGCCGTGTGCTGAGGTACCCCTGTCTATTCAACATAATGGGCTCTCTAATGAACGGGAGCATACTGATCAAATCAAACTCACTTATGACACAAATTTGTTGGAAAAGTGATCAGGATGCTGAACGTGATAAATTGGTAAGTTCTGTGTTGACGGCTGATGCTTTTAAATCAAATGATATGGTTGATAAAGAAACTTTTATTGAACTTTCAAAGAGATTTTTGCAACTTGAAAAACATTGTATTTCACTTGAAATCGCAATGCAACAAAAGGAAGAAAGTTTTCAAAATAATCAACCATGTAAAAACCCGGAACTTCCTGATTTCCGTGAATACTTTATGATTAATGATTTGAAAGCTCAGCTAGAAACCAAGAACTTGACAATCAACAACCTGAAAAAACGTGTTACTGAGATGTGTAGTGAAGTTAAGGCTAAACATGACTGTGATGCGATTGAATCTGAACAAAAAGTGGCTAAATTACTTGATGAAAATGAGTCTTTGAAAGTGAATTGTAAAAATCTTAATGAGACAATCATAGAAATGAGAACTAAGACATTTGAACAAACAACTTCTTTGATTGCCCAAAATGATGAATTCAAAGCTCATTTTCAGAAAATGGGTTTCACTGTTACAGCATTGAAAAATGAGCTAAGAAAAGCAACTGGGAATAGTGTGAACACTAAGTTTGCAAAACCATCAATCTTGGGGAAACCTGTGTTACCATCAATTAGGAACCAATCGGTTATTAGACAACCGACTGCGTTTAGATCCGAACGAACAAAATTTTCAAAAACAAGGTTTGCCTCCCAAGTTGATGCGGAACAAGTTGTGACAAAACCTGTCACTCCACATTACTTGCCTAAGTCTGATGATTCTAGCTCTGTGAAACCTCAACATGTAGTAGTTACTGCTCCCAGCTCCTCTAGGATTAGTTCGAAAACAGTGTCGAAACCTAGCACTAAGGCTCAAAACACTTATGTTATAAATGACCTGCACAAGAACTATGATCTAGAAAAGGCGAGGAAAAGGGCACTACTTCATAAGGATGGAATCTTAGGTTCTCAACCTTGTATGATCCCTCATAGGATATTGAGGTACAATGCTAAGGTTCAACCTGTTAAATCTAGGAATTACAGTAAGTCATCTAAAATGCATAAGAAGCTAAACAAACCTAAAACTTCTCCTAGGTGGACACAAACTGCTAAATCTTTGGAGACTAGGAATATCGTTAAGCCTTCCACTATGCATAAGAAGCTTAGTAATCCTAGACCTTGCTATAAGTGGATTCCAACTGGTAGAATTTTTAAGGACATTGGACTTAAGTGGATACCTACCGGAAAGGTGCCTACTGATGGCAATGCCATGGTTGACCATGAAACCCCCAAGGGTTTGGATACTGTTGTCACTAACCTATATATGTGCAATCAAGTTTGTAATGTTAGTGCAGGTAGTCCCTACTCAGTTGCAGGTACATCAACCATTCACTATATGAGAAAACTCAAAGTCTGGAGACCTAAAGCAATCATTTCCCCAGCTTCAGGAGTTCTAGAATGTCGATGCTGATGTATGTGCATAATGACGTCTGAACACTTCAGTTCAGGCCTCGTTCTTCAACGAATATGACGTCTGAACACTTCAGTTCAGGCCTCGTTCTTCAACGAATATGACGTCTAAATACTTCAGTTCAGGCCTCGATCTTCAACGACTATGACGTCTGAATAATTCAGTTCAGACCTCGTTCTTCAAAGACTATGACGTCTGTTCAGTTCAGTTCAGGCCTCGTTCTTCAACGACTATGACGTTTGAACAGATCAGTTCAAGCCTCGATCTTCAATATTATCATTATGGCGTCTGCTGACAACACTTCAGGCCCCGTTCATCAAAGAAAAGAAAAGTGTACGCTTGAGTGCGCTTTATCTTCTAAAGTTGTGAAATGTTCTTGCTTCTAACCATTCTCATCAACAAACTTCATATTTGTTCCTCGCTTGTTCAGTCTTCAAGTGGATTACCTTCATCGGATTGTATTTGTTATTATCCACTCGATCAAAAATGGCATCGTCAAATGCAATTTTTGAGGGGGAGAAGTGTGAATAGTGGATCAACCTCATATGCAATTTTTGAGGGGGAGAAGTGTGAATAAACTACATGTATTTCTATTCACTTGTTCAATCAAAAATCGCATCCTCATATGCAATATTTGAGGGGGAGAAGTGTGAATAAAATACATGTTGATTGATGCGTGAAATGACTCTCCTCTCCTCCAACACCTAATGTTCCACTAAGTAAGGATGACTAAAAGTGACTACAGAGTTGATTGGGTATCACGTATTTGAGATTGAAGTTGACTCTCACAAAGGTGTGATCTTAGTTTATCTTGAAGTCGGGGTTGGATGGATGAATGACTTTCAACGATAACTTGCTCGTGCTTGAGATTTAAGTTGAAGACTTGGTTTATCTAGTTACCAGCAGTCGAGGTGGATGGTTGAAGACCTGGTTAACTATCACTTTAAGGAGTTACGTTGTAGTACTCAGTGTCACACGCCGTTGTCATTGTGGATAATCGCAAGAGGTGGTAATGTCTCATGCTTTGGTTGGGTAGTGAGTACTTAGAGATTTGCTCGGAGCATAAATTCTCTACACCGTTCTTCCTACATTAGTGCAAGCTTAAGACACAAGAGCGGGGAACTCTACTTCAGTTTCAAGTGTGGTATATCGGGTTCTCTCCATACGTGGTCATTTACTATTAGCCAGTGGAAGTGAAAAGAGGTTTAATTAGGGGTTGATCTGCAGAGAATTGTTGAAGAGAATTGTTATCGACATCTACTCATGGGGTAGTGATTTGTATGGTGCTTCCAGTTGATTTGTTTATGTACACATAGTTATGATGATTCCGAGTGATCTTCATCATCATGGAGGGAGAAGAATGTGTACATCGGGGCTTTTATCGAAGAACTGGAAGCATTCTATGTGAGTTGAAAATGTCGAAATAACGTTCCCCAAACAAACCCGTGAAGAAGCTACAGTTTATCAGTCTATGATCCACTTTAAGTTGTGGATGACATGTTAAGAGACTTAAGACATCTTGGGCAGAATTGAAAGATACTTCTTCAACAAGCATCAAGGTTATATCAAACGGGTCATCAGTTTGGGAGGGAGCAAGTACACTTATGGGCTTACTAATTGGGAGGGAGGATTAACCCAATTAGTGAGCATTTCTATAGCAGTTGATTCTCGCTAGATATATTTTAGCTTATTTGGTTCTTCTCATTATTTCAAGTAGATGTGCTTAAAAGTTGTTGCTGATTCTGATGTATCAAAACCAGCAAGGGGGAAGGAGACATGCATCCGAATGCATAACGAGTACACGTGATGAACATAATACTTCTTCTTAATTGAAGTGTATTAACTTGTGGCGTTTGGTATATCATTCCAACTATGTGGGGGAAGTGTTCTCTTGACACTTGTGGTATGTATTACTTCAGCTTTCAGTGGGAAGAAATATGAGAAGAACAATTGGAGAGTGAGATGATATTGCTTATCGACATCTTCATATGAGTTGATACGATTTATGGTAGAGTGCTTCTAGTTAATGCTTCATGTACACAATGTTATGCTGATTCTGATGAGATCGCAACCATCAGGGGAGAGATTTGTGTACATCAAGGACGCGCAACAGGTTCACATGATCGGGCTTAATCATATATTCCAGAGGTGATATCCGCAGAGATGATCAGTGCTTCAACCTGTAACTTTGGTGTCATTATTTCTTCTTGTGTTGGATACATGCGTACAATATGAATTGAGTTGGTATGTGTAAGATAACTGGAAAGCATTTGATGAAATGAAGATGTTGATATCTCAACTCCCCTGAATAGACGACTGCTCCAAACCAGAAAGTAATGTGTACATTGGGGACGTACAACAAGGTCATGTGATCGGGCTTCATCATACATTCCGGGATTGATAACCGCAGAGATGATCCATGGTTCACCCTGTTACTTCGGTGTTATCGTTCTCTTTGGGTTCTCGAGCTTCATACATTGAGACTTTTTGCATCACTTCAACCTCTTGGGGGAAGTGGTCTCATGTAGGTGATTGTTGGTTTGGGGGGAAGCTACCAAAGCTCCACAATGAGGAGGCAATAAAAACTTTCAGAAATTTGGTGGGTGTCTATCGATTAACTCAGTTGTGAGATTCTAGTGATTTGTTAACTACTTGTATTTGGTGAATTGTTGTGACTTAAGTCGTTTCCATTAGTCTGATTGTAATTTGACGTTGTGAGTTAATCTTTACGACTTGACTTATTATGATCGGATCTATTGTAACTTGACTTGTCGTGACTTGACACTTAATGCTAATTGTTACTTATCCAAGATCTCTCTCTAAGTCTAACTCGCATATTAGATCTTTCGGGTTTATGTACGTTTCTAGAAATGTCATTTAATAATGACACAGAATCATACATATGCTTGAGCAAGAGTTTTTCGGTTTCAAATAAAGTTTTTTTCTAAAACATGTCGTTTCTCAAAACATTCTTAAAAATTATGGCTTACAGTCATTTCAGGCTGTAACCAGAACGTCAAAAATATGGCTTGTAGTCATTTCAGGCTACAACCCGGACTTCAAAAAAAAAATATATGTATATGGTTTGCTATTACTTCAGATAGCAACCCGGTTTTCAACATTAAGGAAAACACGTCGCCAAAAAGACGGTTGTTCCTAACAAAGGGTGCCGTTCATCCGAGCGTGAATTACTTTATATTCATGCACCCTCGATCTAATGTACGTTTCAGTGCATTATTTCTTGATAAAGAAGAGAAGTCTTCTTTTTATCGCCAAATACTTTCCCTTCTATGATTTTTCCGGAAAGTGTTTGTGCAAAACTTGGTGGTACCATGAAATTTTGAATGAAAATCAAATTGAACTCAAAAGTTTGATAAAAAATTTTCACTCAATCAATGACGCTAATAGTTTATGAAAACATTTCTGTTCTAACCTCCGTCATTGATTGAGCGGGAGAGTGATTTCTCAAAATTTTATGTATCATCAAAACTCCCCACACTTCGTACATAAAACCTTGCAACAAAAAGATTTGTGATGGTTATGTGTCAGAATGAGTAAACTTTCAAAGAGTTTTCGTTAAAACTTCGAATATTTTGATAACTCTTCAAATCTGACACATAACAACCTCCCTCACAGTTTGAGGGGGAGCAAGAAAAAGTTCCTTTTATCAGAAAATATTAAAAATTAACCGCATTTCTCTCCCAAAACGTTTTCTAAAATTATTTAAATCAATTGAGATAAAAAATCTCGAATGATTTGAAATTTTTGATCGGGGGAGAGAATGTGATTTAAATATAAAATCTGATAATCAAAAGTGATCTTTTGTACTCAATAAAAGGCTCCCACATATGTGCTAAACTCTTTCGTATAACGATGCACATATTGAGGGGGAGCAAAGGCGTTTGTGGAAGTTATATCTAAGACCGACCATTTATATTTATGCATGGAGTTATAAGGATGGTTAAGGTTAGGTATGAGCTCCCATGATCCACCAGAACCGGAAGGATCTTCCCAGGGACAATCCATAGATAGAATAGAAGTCCTTAGGAATGATTGAAAAAAGGAGAAATGTGAGAAAGGGAAGAGTGAGGACTGAGATAGAGCTAGGACTGGAACAAACCCAACAAGGTTCTAGTGGTGAAGTCTCGGTAAGCACTGAAGGGGTTGAAGAATTAAAAAGAATTGAAAAGAGAAAGGGTAAAAAGAAATAGCCCTCCAATTATTCAACCTTAGGGCAGAAACCGGGTTCAATACATATGCTACTGGCGGTTACTAAGGTAACACCGGTATTGAAGACAAGACGTCATGGACCCAGTGACGCACTGCACCAAAACTTCCCAACCACTCAAGTTCTCTTAAAAGAGCTTGTTTCAATCTCACGGGGAACCCTGTGCAATGTATCGACCGCTCATTGCGAGCTATGTTGATACCTAAAACAGGAGACGCCTCCCCAGTCTCCAGGAGCGGATCAAAACGCACTATTGAGTCTAGAGCCATGAGATCATCCATAAATCTCGTTAGGACACATTCCAAATATGCTTATTGTTTCACACAATGTGGAAAATAAGATAAAATTATTTAGAGTCCTACGCATTATCCTTGTGGTATTGCCAGAACATCCGAGTGATATGAAAATATTCACAATGAAGATGGAAATCCTTCTAGAGCGAACATCTCTCAAGCTCTTGGTAGGTGACATGTGAGATCCATCTTGGATCAATGATCAAGTGACAACTGGAAAGCAACAATGGTGCGATTCAACATTGAATCAAACTTGTTCCAGGATATGGATTGACGGATACTTTTGCTAAAACCTCTCAATGTGCTCACCAACTTATCTTTCGAGCACATTGATTGTGTACAATATCTTTCAAACAAAAGTATTTTTGATGGAAATGTGATTCTAAATACAAAACTCTCGTTGTGTCTCAAAAATGTTTATCATAGGACACACGAGTGATTTCTATAAATCTATTTCCCATCAATCCGTGAATATTCAATTCACCGATTCACTCTATCGTGCTGTCTGCTTTGAGACGTTCCGGTATGAGAACATGCTAAGTATGAAAATTCCAAAGTGGATTCTTTGGAAAATTCATTACTACAAGCTGGAAATTCCTGTCAAGGAGAGTCCTCTTTAAAAGAGACTCTACCTGATCACAGGTCAGTTTTCACAAAACCGGAGGGTAGTCTGTCCTCGCAGAACGAATGACAAAGCCATATTCGTTCTCTATCTTTATTGCTAACTGTTTCATTTCAGGGACACATATAAAGATGGCGTTGATGGCTCCAGTTTCCAGCTGAATCGGGTCAATCCATACCTCATGCTCACACATCCTCCACACTATCAATGAAGATGAGAGATTTGCTACAACAAATGTTGAGAGACTACCAACAACGTTTCCGCAACTCTGATGAAAAAGTCTCCTAATCTACAACTCTTATGCAAAGTCTCCAGATACAGAAGGGTGTGAGCATGATGGTCCTTAAGTCACTACATCACATGAAGGCAATACGACTATGGATGAGCTTGGAGATTTACTTTGGCTGATGATCTCAAAGAAGCTCAAAGATCACACATCACAAAGGAACTCTAATCACAAGTTCGCTTGCTTGAAGTACAAAGTGTGCTGAAAAGAGAAGAATCAGATCCTACGAGCTACAAAGACTAAAGAATGCTTAAAAACCAAAGAGCTTAACTTCAAAGGTGACCTCGCTTAGGGGGAGATTGTTAGGAATACAAATATTCCTGTAAAAGTCTCGGTCACCTAATGATTGTAATAGCATTAAGTTAGCTCGTAGTTAGTTTGTTTATTAGTTATTTAGTACTAGATTAAGTAACACCGTGGAAGAAGGAATGGGTCTTCACCCACTGTATGCCTGATCCACAGCCCGGGAGTGGGCGTAATATTGTAACTATAAATACCCCTCTCCACATGTGGAGAGGGTTGGAGCTTCCAATTCTCTTAATCTAATATTTCTCCTTTTCTTTACACTCTCTCTCTCTAGGAATTCCTCCCAACTTCTCTTCATCTATCTACATCTCTTATTACTATTTGATCCATTAATCACAAGAACCATACATGTTATTATTGAGTATCCTACAAACAATTTTATAAACTTTTGAGAAATTACAAGTTTAGTCCCTCAAATATCCAAATTTACATTTTAGGTCCTTAAAGTTTAAAAATGAAATAAAATACAAGTTTGGTCCTTGTGTAATTATTTAATGGCAGGTTTGGTCCTTGAAAGATGTTTGGAAAGTTGGCAAAGTCAGCCCTTCAAGAAATCAGAAAATACAATTTGGTCCTTGGGCTTATTACTACTAAAAACCAATCCGGATCCTTATTATTATTAACAAATCCAAACCCAAACACAACCAATACCTAGCCCACCATCCTGGCCCAACACAAACCAGCCAACACCCCATTTTAAATATAAACCTGGGCGTTGACCCGTTGACCCCGCCAAACCACCAACACTGTTCACCCATCTCTCCCACACCTGCAAACCCAAAACCAGGTGGTTTTGCCACATCTCCCCCCTCCACCTGTCCTCCACAGCTCATACCCTACCCCCTACACCACCTCACAGTTATCCCACACCTCATTAATGCTTCCCCACCATCCTACAAGCAACCCCTACACCCTTTTGCCCTGTTTTTCTTCTACTTGACTCAAAAGCTTCACAAAGTTGTCTCACCTTGTCCCTTACACCTCTACATATGTCCACAATGCATTAATTGCATCCAAACCGCCTCAAGCTGTCAGAATGACTTTGGCGCCAAAAGCTCATTCAAACGGTTGAGATTAAATTGGACAATTCAAGGGTCAAGATTGAAAGAGGACACTTCTGAGTGATCACCAAGTAACTTCAAAGGCTATAAAAGAAAGAAGAAGCAGAGGAAACAACTACCTTGGCATTAGGCCATTGTCACTTAGAAATAGTTTAGCCATAGTATAATCTTTACATGCTTTCATTTAATTTAAATGTCATTTAAAAGCTTTCAGTAGTGTAATGAACTTCAAGTAGTGTAATGGAACTCCAATTCTCAGTTTAAATACAAGTTGTCTTTTATAATTCATGTTTTCATACTATCCTTTAAATTCTTGTCAATTACTTTTCTGTTGGATTATTGTTGTTATTGGACTCTCATAAGCCACTTAAGCTCCTGACAAAAGCTTTAAAGCTTGTAGAAACCATTAATTCAGTTGTAGTCTTTTAAATCCAAAAATCATAAAAAATAGAGAAAAATAGAAAATAAATTAAAAATCATGAGTTCTTGGTAATCTTGGCTTGGAGCATGGCTATTCTGGATTGCCATGGGTTTAGAAGCTTCATGGGAAGCTTTAGGATAGTTAGTGTTCAATGGTTTCATGGTTCTCAGTCAATCCCACTTGTAAGCATTTTTACTAAATTTTGCATTTCTTAATTACAGCTTTTAATCTGTGTTGATTTCTTCTTTTCTGTGTTTAATTGTTGTTGTTTAATGATAATATAGCCTAATCTTAGTTTGTTATGTTTTGGATTTGATTAAGGTTTGAAATTGCATTTTCACTGTCAATATGCTCAATTTTGAGAATCATAAGTATGGACTTGTGTGACTACTTGTTTATGCTGAAAAAGATCCATTTTGACACCTTGGATTCCCTGGATTTGATGAAATGTGTTTACTCAGTCATATGTAATGATAAGCTCAATTAATTTCCATTAAAAGGTTGTTTGGATGTGGTAGATGAACTGTGTTGCAGGCTATGTATGGTGTTGTTCTTGTGTAATGTATGCCTTATATGCCCTAAGTGACTCAGTAAAACCTTAACCAAAGATTATAGCATGGTAGAAAGTCAAAATGACACTTGACTGTCTCATTATGAGTAATTTGAGGTTGTCACACCCTAAAATCTTGCTAATCTGTGTAAAAGTTGTTAATACTTGTTTATTTTATGTTCTCTTAGCTTAATATGTCTTATTTAGTTGTTAAATTCAGATCAAAGTTGATCAAAGTCAACTTTGATCATAAACCTTAAAAGTCAAAATGTTAGTTTTTCAGGTTTTTGAATAAATGTCTAACTTTAGTGTGATCTTGTTATTTAATTTTAGAGTTTGTCCTTTTAGTATGTTTTAGTTTAACTGCTTATCTTGTTATGTGATTTTTATCAATTTTTAGTTTAGCTTATTACTAGCTTTTAATTGTGCTTATTTCTACTAGTTTTTGCCCTGTGCACAAGATGGACTGTCAAGTTCATGAGCTTGTCAAAGTCTCATGACTTGACCCATCTTGGTGCTTTTGGCTTCTCTGTAATGTTTTAGTACCATAGTTGTTATGTTTATGCTTGTTTGTTATTTTTTAGCTTATTTAGATAAAATAAACAACCCACCTTTTTGTTACTCACCACTCATCACACTGAAGCAAACAGTGTGATGAGTTGATTTCACAAGCTTGGGAAAAGTTCCTCACTGAGCTTAATCTTGTGATTCTTGGCCTTATGTGAGGCCAAGCTATCCAAGTTTAATGATCAGTGTTTGTTGAGCTCTTTCAAGCTCATTAGATAAGTATTTATGAGCCTTGTTGTTTGCCCACTCACAACATACCCCTGATTGCTCAGGGGTATTACACCATTTCCACAAGCTCATTACAAGCTCATTAGTGATCACAAGCCTGAGTGGCTTGGCTTTTTAGGAAGCCTAGCAACCCAGCTTTATGATCCTACACTTAAATTTCATGTTGCAGCTCTCCTAGTAGGGATGCAACAAGCTTAAACTTATCACCACCCAGAAAGAATACTGAGTCCTCAGTATTTCTTACCCAACCTAGACATTTTCATAAGCTTATAAAAAGCTTATTACTTGGACCCATCTGATAAAATTAAGTTCCATGTGGAGCTTTTCTATTAGTTTATAGGTTCCAGTGCTTAAATTCTATATTGTAGCTTATTTATTAGGGTTGCATTGAGCTTTTTGTTTGTCCCATTCTTGATTTCACTGAGCAATTCAGTGGAATCAAGCCATTTTCATAAGCCCTCCAAAAGCTCATCTGTGCACCAAAATGGTTGAGCTTGGGCTTTTTGGAAAGCTTACCAGCACATCTTGCAACTCCAACTTCTATTTTGCCATTTTGAGCTTAACCCGTCAGCTTAAATTGACCAAACATAAGGTTGCAGGGAGTGTTTGGATCTTGGTGTGCTGAATTTGCTTATTTAGCTTATGTGAGCTTATTTGCTTAATCCAGTGCACCAATCTTGTATATTATTGTCCATTAAACATATTTCCACCTTTCTTTTTCTTTCTTTTCAGTTTTCAAGCTAGTTTAGAGCTTATGAGCCACTGTGAGCTTTTTGCTTAACTGAATAAGCTCATAAGCTCCTAAACTGCTTATTTCTATGTTTGCACAGTTCCATTCTCATAATATATGTATATTATATGTATTTATATAGTTTCATAAAAAGAAAAACCAAAATAAACCTTTAACTATAAGTGATAGCTTCTATTTAGGAGTTTTGAGCTTAAAAGCTAACTGACATGGAAATAAGCTGTTACACAGCTTATTTCTAAGTTTTACAAAAGTTGGTTTAGTTAAAGTCCCATATTATTACTTGTTGTACAGGTTTGCAAAAAGAAAAATGAAAAATAAAATAAAAAGAAAAAAATGGGTGTGGGTGGATTCGAACCTGAGACCTCTCGCTAGTAAACATGCATAAACCCCACACCCCTTCCAACTGCTCTGGGGCACCAGTTCCGTTAGTTCATGAACCCTTAATCCATTTAAGCCATTTTGAACCCTTTAGCTTATTTGGACTGATGAGCTTATTCCAGCTTATCTGGATAAGCTGGTGACCCAAATTTATTTTTCCTAGCTTCTTCATAAGATTTTATACTTTCTGTAATTTTTTTATATTTTTTACTGTTCATCTAATATATATAATAATTAATATAATTTACATACCTTTTAGGAAATAATAAGTATTTAATTTTTAAAATTGCTTATTTATAATTTTTATAAACTTTTTATATTTTTTATGTATTCCTGAGATACTTAGGAAGTTTTATAAAAAGTTTTATAATTTTATAAATAAGTTTAGTATGTATAATAATTAATTTAGTTTAATTAGTCTAATTAATAAATAATAGATTTAAATTAAGTTTTCTTATTTTTGTATATAAAATATAGTTTTTATATTTTTCTTAGCTTCTTATAAGTATTTTAGAATTATGTAAAAAGTTTTAGATTTTTGTTTGCTAATTTAGTATATATAATAATTTAATAATAATATTAGTAATTAGATAATAGTAAATGTTTAATAATAAATAGAATATTTGTATAATAAATATATTTTTAGTTTCTAAATTTCTTTTAGATTACTTTTAACTTTTCTTAGTTTTAGTTTTATTTTTCTTAGCTTTATTTTACATTTTCTTATTATTTATGTAAATTAATAAATAGTAAATAAATAGTTTTTAGTTTAATATAATTAATATGACACTTGTAAATATTATTTAGAATAACTTTGTAAATATAGTAATTTATTTTATTTCTTTTTAATTTGCATTTAAGCCGTTAAGGCATGCAAATTCCCTCTTTGGGAATGTTTTGTTTTATACGTTACGTTTATTTAAACTTAAACGTACGTTTGTAAATATCCTTTATTATTTTAGGGTTTCTGATTGCACGTTTCTTAAATGAACTAGCTGTGACAGAGCTATTACTATTCACATTCAGTGTTAGTCAATCAGATTCCTGTTTTTCATATACTATATTATTTTCAACAATTCACAAGTCATTGTATTTAGAATATCACGCCTCGCCAGGACATAAACGATTCAAGGATATTTTAACCCTTGGTAATATTGAACATTTCTCCCGGGCTCTTGCCCTTCTTTTTATTACGGTTAATCATTCACAAGTGATTAGCTTGTGTGATAAATAAGTGTATGGTTCGGGAGGAATCAAGTGTATTAAACATTACAATCTATAAATATTGAAACAAAACGTATCCTATACTTACCCATCGATTTTGGCAGCATATGAATCGTCTAGCAGGGTTGGTGGGTGTCCATGATGTTACCACAATTGATGGCCTATCACAATCACAATTATCATCATACAAATAAAACGACATGATTTAATTAGATTATTGTTGGGGATTGTTTTGAATTTTTAAGATTGTGAGGGTTAGGGTTTTTGAAAAAAACGGGTCAAATATAAGGGGAAAAATGGGGATTGGGTTTATATCCGTTGTAGATGACGTGGCTTGTGGGCCCAAATTGGTTCCCGGTTAATTACCTAACTTTAACGGTTTTGCCAACTTTTGTTACTTAACTTAATATTTTTCAAAGTTCGTTACATAATACGGGAAATTTTTCTAAGTTCGTTACCTATATGTGTAAATAACCCTTGTTTTAATTGGGTTTGTTTGTTAAATGTCTTGGTAAATTAAGAGAAAAGAAAGGGTATTTTAGTAATTTCACAAGAAAGTTAACCAGTAAACTTACCATTGTTAGCGAAATCGGGTGAAAAGGACCAAACGCGCAAATTTTGCAAAGTTCAGAGACGAAAATGCCAAAAAAAAAAATAGGAACCAAATGCATGAAAAATGTAAAGTTTAGGGACGAACTGTGAAATATTGTCAAACCATAATCTTTCTTGATCACATAAAAACATACATGCATATTTATAGAGACCCACAAATAAAATTTTAGCACAAAACTCGATAAACATACCAATAATGCAATAAAGTTAAGGGGGTGTCAACCTTGCCTAAGCTTGCTTCAAGTTTTTATACCAACAATCGATCACATTGTTCCAACACATTTTTTACCTCAGCATGCCTCAACATGGATTTTAAGTGGCAATCTTGGTCTCCAAAATACTAATTATTATTATTTTTTTATATAATTATATTAAAAAATTTAATAAAAATAATACATTTTATAAATAATTCAAATCAAAATTACATAACACTTAAACAATTTGACTCGAGAAGATAGCTTTACTCTTTCTTCCTCCTAACACCCACACCTAACTTACCGATATCCTCTCCCTCTTTCTGTCCCCAACCTACAAAAACAAAATCCAAACACACCTCCTCTTTCTCTTTTATAACCTTATTCATCTCCTTTAACACCAATATTTTCTAGTCACCTACCACCAATATTCAAGTAACTACCTAATCAATTTATAAATAGATATGACATAATGGTTTTATAAACCTTGGCCTGATCTTGGTGGTTGTTGTTGTGTGGACGGAGGTCGGCCTAATTCAGATGTCCGGAAGTGGTGGTTGTTCGTTTGTGAAAGATTTTTTTTTTGAATCAATGCAAACAACGGTCGAAAACATTAACTACCAACGTTCATATTTTCCTTGATTTTCTCCAAACAGATTCGGTGAGATCTCCCGTTTGAAGCACCGATTTGGTCATGCCGAGCCACTGGCATTGCACCTTGCCGATCGGCAAGGCTTGCCGAGCTTGTTTTGCCGAAAGGATGCCACCCCCTTACAAACTTTATATTTTAAAATATCAAAAATATAAAGCCCAGAATCCAAGAGAGCAAAAACAGGATAAAGGCTATCCTAAAATAATACTAACACATATAGATCTCCTAGTTTCCTACTAGTATTTTAATTAAAAAAAAATCAAAATTCAATAAAATTATAAAAAGCATAAAACTTCAACTTATGCAAATAAAATAGTAACCAATATCTTATGTCCATTTAGTGCTAAAAAAAGTGACATAACATAAAACATAGTTGTCATGTAATACCTTAGAAGTGTTTGTAGTTAAGTTGAGTTTAAGGATGTCTGAAATAAGTGTTTTTGTGTTGTGTTGTGTGGTTGGTTTTTGAAGGTTGCTTTTTGATGTTTAACAAGTTGAATTTGTCTACTTGTTATTTTAATGGAAATAAAGTAATGGAAAAGTATTGTTACCGACAAGTTTTTTTTTTTAGAGACATATTTTGCCATGTTTTCAACCTAAGACCATGCGGTAAGGTAACTTTCAAGGGTGAGTTAAGTGTTAACTTTCAACCTTAACGTGGTGAGTAACCTTACCATTATAGAAAGTCAAGTGGTGCGTTAAAGAGCATGGGTAAGAGCTTAACGTGCGTTAACAAGGGGCAAAGCAAAAAAAAATTACACTTTTGGCCCTTGTAATATTAGTTCCTTTTTTGAATACCAAAATGAAAAAATTACAAATTCAACCTCTACGATTTAAAAATCAAAGCACAACTTAAACGTTTTATAGCCGTTCTGACTTAAAAAAAAAAAAAAAAAAAAAAAAAAAAAAAAAAAAAAAAAAAAAATTGAACGTTTTATAGCCATTGAGTAAAAAAAATTAAACGTTTTATAGCCGTTGAGTAAAAAAAAATTACACACTATAAATACCACTTTGAAACACACCTTTCAAACACACATTTTCCAGCATAATTCAAAAAACAAATCAAACACACAAAATGGCTTGTGTAATGTTTATGTTTTAATTAATAAAAAATTTACGTTTGTGTTTAAAAGATCCCGCCTTGTATTTAATTTTTGAATTTAAAATTTATCCCGCCTTCTGTTTGAATTTTGAATTAAAAAATATCCCGCTTCTTAATTAAGATTTTTTATGTAATTTGTGTTTTATAAATGTTTATGTTTTATTTAAATGAAGTATTTGTTAAAAATTGGAGTTGAAATTGAAAATATTTGAGGTGGAGGTGAGTTAGGGTGAGTTATGTTACCGGGATGGAAAGTAAAGAGTTAAGGTTAAAAGGGAAAAGCTGACGTGTCGCTGAGGTGGCAGTGCGTTAACTTTTAACCTTACGTTATCTTACCACATGCTCTAAAGTTTGTAGGGAAATAGAAATGAAACATGTTAGAAATGAGATTTATGGATTATTATATTTGTGGTTTTTGGCTTTGTATCAAAGCAATGTTTAAAGTTGGCTCAATTTTTTTTTTTTTTTTTTTTTTTCTTTTTTTTGGCAATTATTGTTTATTTCTTTTCGGGTTGTTTTAGCTTGATTATCTATTACATGTTAGATAGATACGACTAGTTTTGATAAGTTTATTGTATTATCTTCACTTGACATTATTATTGCAAATATTAAAGAAAAGAAAATTATTGTTACATCTTTTTACCTCCCAAGTTCCTTTACCCGCACATAAAAAAAGCATGCTATAAAGGTTGTGTTATGAGAACCCTTACTAGTTTTCTACAATCAATACTCCTATACAAGGGTGAGCATCAATCCGGGATCAGACCAGATCGCCAAAAACCGAGACCGAATTAAGGTAAAAACCGGGACCGAGACCGAGACCGAGACCGAGACCAAATATGGTCGGTCCGGTTCGATCGGTCCGGTCCAAAAAAAAGATTTTGGCAAGATTTTTGGTTTTTTGGTCGGATCGGACCGGACCGACGACCGAATTAGCAAAAAGCCTAGACCGAGGACAGGACCGAATGTGGTCGGTCCGGTCCAGTCTCGGTCGGTCTGTCAGTCGGTCCGGTCCGTTCGGGTCGTTTGCTCACCCCTACTCCTATACATATTTTTTTTTACAGTATAATATAATTTTTTATCAGTTTTTGTTCCGTATTTTTTACTATATTAGTTTAATGCTTTTAACTTATTAAAATTTATATTTTATATTTCCGTACTTTCAGTTTATAGTTTTTTAATATAAAAATAAATAAATAAATAAATAAAAAATATTGGTGTTTTAAGGGTACGAATAACTCATCCCTTATTATAGTAGAATATATGTTTTACTTTTGATGTTATTTGCTTTTTTTATCACAATGAAAAATGTTTTGAGCACAATAATTTTAATTCATATATAAGAGAGGTGGGTGCTTTTATTGGTTTCGTTACATCAGCATGTATTTTATAACACTTCTATGACATAAATAATTTTCTCAATAAAATTATTATAACACATCATCAAAAATATCACACTCACTTAAAAAAACAAAATAAAATTAAAAAAATAAATAAATAAATAAAACAAAAAAAAAATAAAAAAAAAACAAAACAAAACGGTTGTAGCCTTGACTATTAAACGTATAACATGGCTATGACACAGGAGGTGCAGTTGGGCGGTGTCATGGCTACCAAAAAAACCCTATGTCGAGCCATAGGTACACGTACAACACACGTCATTCTAATAGAGATCGTTTTATGAACATTTATGCATTCACATCACGTATAGTAGTACACACTTTCTTCATCAATTTGAGGATTATTGTATATGTGGTTTTTAACTTTGTATCAAAGCAATGTTTAAAGTTGGTTCAATTTGCAATTGTTTTTTCTTTGCAGCTTTTGGCATTTTAATTTAATACCATACAAAATAACTAAAAACATGTTTTGCTATAACTTAAAAACTATTGCTAAGAAACTAACTACGAGGTTCTTGTGATTGTTTGTTATAGCTGAAAATCTTGTTTTTACACTACTCTGTACTCACGATGTTTCAAAGATTGTGACTTACGGTATAGTGTTAATTTTTGTATAAAATCACGTGTTTTTCTTTTCTCTAAAATGCACCTGATCCAATAATTAAAAATAAATAAAATAAAATAAAAATAAAAATGAAAAGAAAAATGCTTGGTGTATAATCATGTCTAGTTTTTCGAAAATGCATCGGCTCGCTCATTTATACTTCTGGTTCCGTCTATGGTTTTATGAACATTTTCGAACATTTATATACAAATCACATGTAGCCATTTTCGTCATCAATTTGAGGTTACCAACGTTCAAACAAAGATATATGTTATGCATGAATCAAAATTTATGTGTACAAATTCTTGACAGTAGTTCATTATGCTAAGTGCATACAACACTCCAATCAAAGCATGGGTACGATTTAGAAACTCGAGTTCTAACATCATACACTTCAATTATTGTACGTAAAGGGTCATTTGCTTTTCGAGAGGTGAAAATTTTGCTTGGCTCGTTTGTATAGTAGAGCCGTGTTATAAGATCAAATACGTCGATATCTTGTAACATAAAATATGTTCGAGTTGGACATGGATGATTGTTTTTGTGAGTCTTGATAACATAGCGTCCACGGGCATGGTGGATTAGCTGGGATTAGCGTCTGGTATGTAGTCGTCTCTATGTATTTATAAAATTTACATGTGTGAAATTTGTATTGATTACTTAGTAGCATACTAACACGTCTTTGATAAGTCGTGTCAAGGGACCTTTGCGTTGAATACTATGGACAAATCCCGACATTTATCCATTTAAAGTGAGCTACAAAGTTAGGCCTTCGAATTGTGTTGACAATTCTTAGACAATAATTCACTCAAAGTATATTCAAATTTAGGCCTTGAAATTATGTTGACAAAACAAAACTTGCCAACTTGGCCTAGAAAATGCATGCGATTTGATAATAAAATAAAGTTAAAGGCTTTTTTTTGCAGATGAATAGATGATACACCACGTTATTGTTTTTACATGTAGTAGGTCCACAATTTTTACTGTTAGCACTCTTTTAATGTTATCTCTCCAACAACTTGTCTATGACTTTGCAACATGGTCCAAATTATTCAATGCTCGTAGACATATAAATTGTTGGAAGATACAAGTCCTATCAAAAGTAGGCACTTGTGTTAATGTACAAAACCTATATCTGGTCCAACCAAACTGGGCCTTTACACTGATTCGTAATCATAATCATGTTCTCATGATCGTTAGGAAGATGGTGATGATATGGTACGTTACTATTTAATCTTACTGCAAACTAACAACCTCACAACACCTAAAAATATCTCAAATAAATGACATAGCCAAGCTTTGAACCCTCAATCAATTGGTTAAAAAGCATCCCACATATATATATCTAGACTTCAAGTCATTTGATTATAGATACTACCGGTTTTAATGTTCATGCATAAAGGGACAAAATCAAGGTGGGTCTCGGAAGTTCACAGGACACCCATGAATTCTTGCAGCATGGTGAAAAGACTTGAATTTTCTTAAATGCACTCGGTCATAAAAATATGCCTTCATAATCTTGTTTAGTTTTTCATAATTGCATTTGGTTAAATTCCATCATGGTTTTGTCTTTGTGTACACGCATATGATTTAGACTATTTGTACAACTAGCAATATACTTAAAATATATTTTTGTTTGTTGTACCTTATAAATTTTATTTACAAATCTCTATTCATTTAAAGTGAGCTACAAAACTTAGGCCATAGAATTGTTGACAAGTCAGGAATTCACTTAAACTGATATATTCAAAGTTAGGCATCGAAATTGTGTTGACAAAACAAAGCGCGACACTCTAAAATATATTCATGCCTAGAAATTGCTTGCGTGCGATTTCTATACTAAAGTAAAGTTTAGGGGAATAGATTTGCACACTCAGACTTTTGATTGGGACACTCCACTTTGTGCACTGGATACTTGTACGAGATTCATAGTGTGCTTTAACTGTACAGTTGAGTGTCCTAATCACAAAGTTGAGTGTGCAAATCACTCCCAAAGTTTAGTGCCTTTTTTTCAGACATTTATACCACCCGATTGTTTTTACATGTGGGCCCCACAAGTTTTGTAAATGTGCTACTTGTACCCTTTTGATAATCTATAGATAGTATAGAAAAAGTTACTATGATTTTCCAGAAAAAGCATCCACCGTGTTCAAAAGGGAAACATAAATATCCAAATACCAAGTAATCACATAAAATCTAGGCAATATTCAACTCATTAAAGTCTAAAAATGATAGCTAGTTAACTCCAGGGTTGAGGACAGCTCCAACAAACAAAACAGCTTTGGAAGTGTCTTCTCTTATCATGAACATGAACGGATGATCTGCCACAAAGCTTTCTGGTGGAGGACCCCCACCCCCGGCCAGACGGATCCTAGTAAAGCCAGCAGCTTCCGTTCCTCTCTCATCAACTTCAATAACAGATTCCTGAAGTACTTTCGACACGTAAAGCATATTGTCATAGAGACCTCTCATGTTTACTATCCCGCTAAGCTCCTTATTTGTTTTTTCAAAAGGCAATGTGAATCCCATTCGTTTCATAACATCTTCAGGTTCAAAAGTGCAAGATATCTTGAACTTGGGTATCCATAGATTATTAAGATTCTCCTCTTTAAGGTCAAAATCCCCATGAAACAAAGCATCATCGGAGTGAAAAAGTTCCAGCAGATTCTTCAATCCATCTTTTTCATGTGGGAGAAAGATATACATTGAGAATTCTCTCGACGAGTGTTTACATCTATATGGAAATTTGATCATCTTGTAGTCCTTGAAGGAACCATAGTCGAACTTTTCATAAGTTGTCATGAAGGGGACCGAAACCTTCTCCCCATTGATGAGATAAAAGTCTTTATTCTCTGTGTAGTCCACATATATAAAAAGGGTAAGACCATGCTCCTTTAAAATACAAGGCATTCACAAATACTATTAAATCATCTTCGCTAAAATCACTTGTTTCAACAATTGTGGGGATCAAACCCTTAGGGGCCGTTTAGTTAGTGAAAAATTTATCAATTTTTTCATCTCTAAATTCCTTGAGAAAGGGATGGTTTTTCTTCTCTAGAGAAGAGTTGAGAATTTTGAAAACGCATTTAGTTGGAGTTATATTTTTCTTTTTTAAAGTTGATAGAAAGATTACTCAAATTGCAACGGTGGTGGCGACGGCGGGCGGTGGTGGCAACGGTCGGCGGTGGAGGATGAAACGAGAGATTAGGGGTACAATGGTGTATGTGATTTTTTTGGAGTTGAGAAAAGAAAATGAGAAAGAAAAAAGTGAGAATGGTAGATTGGTAGAATGGGCTTTTCAATTTCTTAGTTAAAATTTTAGAAAATGAGAATTTCATTTTTTTTTGAAAATTCTTGGAAAAAAGTGCGACTAAACGCGTTTTCAGTTTTATCATTTTCTTATGAAAAATTTCTTGGAAAAATGGAGAATTTCTCACCAACTAAACGGCCCCTTAGTTTCCTTGTGAACCCAAGAATTTATTTCTTCAACTGCTTCATTAAGCTTCGCCTAAAAACAAGTATTGATTATAAGACTAAATTTATTAACTATATAAATTCAAAAAAGAAATTTAAACACTTGATATAAATTTACCTTGTTTTTAAAGTCCACATATTTGGCTTCGGTCTTGTAAACCTTTGCAAGATCATATTGATTTTATTTACCCAAACACCATTCACTAAACTGAAATCAAGACCCGGGTTCTTAAAAATCTTTGTTGGTGACTCAGAAAGAAGTTGAATTATGCTGTCATGTCCAAGAAGTTCTAAAAGCTGTTTCAAAGTTTGGCCTTCAGCACCAGCAGATTCCCAAAACAATTTCAAGTGACAAAGGCGAACAAACAAAATTTCCATTCTTGAAACCATTGTGAGCATCATCTAGTAAAGTTTTTGTGACAACCTGTTCATGTAAGTTAAAGCTCGATCATCACATTAATGAAAGAAAAAGTCAAGTAAATATAGACAGAGCTTACAGTCATTGTGCTGGCTGATATTGTGCCTGCAGGGATAACTTTGTTTTGCTCTTTCTCTGTATGGATGCCCGGCTTGACGCTAAGATTCAAGTGTCATTCTTCAGCCATTGGATAAAGGACTGTACTGCAATAGAATGTTTATGAGCACATACTCTGTATTATTTAACAGTTTAACCTACTTCGGCATATAATTGTCTTAGGGGGTGTTCACTGTTCAGCATTGCATACTTAAGCTGGTTATCGTAAAAAAATACATTAAGCAGGTACCAACGTGCATTCTTCAGTGCTTATTTACTCTATAATAAGCTGATAGCAGTTTTATAAAACACTCAAAAGTCAAAACTGTTTTATCTGCTTCAATAATAAGCAGACAAACACTCAAACAAAGCAATCCTGAACACAGAACACCCTCTTGGGGGGTGTTTGGTATTGCATCCTATAAAAAGTGGTTATCGGTATAAACTATAAGCAAATACAAGCACCAACTTACTAATTTCTAAGGGATTATTTACTCTGAAATAAGCTGATAACATTTTTATCCAAACACTCAAAACTGCTTGATTTGCGTGAAGGATAAGCAGACAAACACTTAAACAAGCAATCCCAAACACCCTTATCTAGAGGTCTAATAATCAGTTTACAAACTTGAGTGCCGAACATAAAAGAGTAAAATTACTGATGTTGCGTGATCCTAATTCTATCTATTACTTTCTTAATCAGAAAACAGTTAGATGTCGCCAAAATCAGCAAGATAGTGACTATTACAATTATAACAACAGAAGCCGTCTACACAACGTCTTACAAACAATTACCTTATACAATCTATTCAATATCACTTGATCACTTTCAGAACGAGCATCCAAACAACCCTCTTAGTAAAGTTTAAATCCAACTTAACTAAAACCCCCAAATTTTGAGCAAGTGCTTATGAAGATACACAGATGTTTATAAAACAGCTTGGGTGTTTGCTTAAGCTTATATGTGAGCTTACGAGCTTATCTGATTTCGGCTTATATTTCATAAGCCCCGATTTTCTGGCTTATTTTGTAACCTTTGGACTTACATAAGCTTATTATGTCATAATAAACTTATATTAGCCGATAAACATCAAAACAAGCCGGAAAATTGAGTTTGAGTCTTATGAAATATAATCCGAAACCAAATAAGCTCATCAGCCCACATATAAGCTTAAACAAACACCCCCTTCAAACACGCGGTTCAATCATAAAGATTTCATAATCAGCATAAAAATCTAACCTTGATTGAAATAGGAAGCAGAAGTTTCAACAGGGGAAACAGACAAACAAATCCCTAATCTTGATCACATAAAATATATAAGCAATATTTATAAAGGCCCACTAATAATTACTATCAATATTAGTTAAATAACCACTAATCTCACTACTACAAATATATAAAAAATCCAACTTTATAACCTAACCTTGACTAAAACAGAAACAGAAGAACAGTAACAAACAAAACCATAATCTTTCTTGATCACATAAAAACATACATGCATATTTATAGAGACCCACAAATAAATTCTAGCACAAAACTCAATAAACATACCAATAATTCAATAAAGTTACAAACTTTATATTTTAAAATATCAAAAATTTAAAGCCCAGAATCCAAGGGAGCAAAAACAGGATAAAGGGTATCCTAAAATAGTACTAAGTACTAACACATATAGATCTCCTATTTTCATACTTTAATAAAAAAAAAAAAAATCTAGAAAAAAAAAAATCAAAATTCAAGAAAATTATAAAAGCATAAAATTTTAACTTATGCAAATAAAGTAACCAATATCTTATGTCCATTTAGTACTAAAAAAAGTGACATAACATAAAACATAGTTGTCATGTAATACCTTTAGAAGTGTTTGTAGTTAAACTGAGTTTAAGGATGTCTGAAATAATGTTGGAAATAAGTGTTTGTGTGGTTGGTTTTTGAAGGTTGCTTTTTGATGTTTAACAAGTTGAATTTGTCTACTTGTTATTTTAAAAGGAAATAAAGTAATGGAAAAGTATTGTTACCGACAAGTTTTTTTATTAGAGACATATTTTGCCATGTTTTCAACCTAAAGTTTGTAGGGAAATAGAAATGAAACATGTTGAAATGAGATTTATGGATTATTAGGCTGGTGGTAGTGGGTCGGAAAAAGTCGGTCGACCAAATCGGTCGATCGATTTTGCCGATCGATATTACCATTGTGGGACTTCGATCGCCGGCCAAAATTTCCCAATATCGATCGCTTAAACGATCGATTTTTTCACACCTTTATTTCGTATAATCCCATTTTCAAAAACAAATGTTACCGTTTGATTTAAAAAAAAAAAAAAAAAAAAAAAAAATTACCACTTTCATCCTATAAATACTCAAATTAAACTCACTTTCAAACATAATTCAAACAACAAATCAAACAAACAAAAAATGGCTTGTAAACTTCCCCACTCTGTGGAACAAGTTCAAAACTATGTCAAAAAACAAGTCGAAATTGATGACAAGGAACGTCAGGATGCAATTGTCGAAGTTATTAAGAAGTTTGAGCTGGCGAAGTTACGCAAAGACCGCTTGAGAACACGATACGAAGCTTGCAAAGATATCTCTGTCGAGAGAAAATATGTGATCGACCAGTTTTTGTACAACGAGTTTCGCAAAGACGCTGATGTTGTTGAAACATTGTGGGGTTGTGTGCAGCAGATTGAGAACGAGAAATCCAACAAGATACGTTGGAGTTTTGAAGAGAATGTGCAAGCTGCTGATACACCACAACAACAACAACAATTTGTGCACGGTGCATCAAATTCATCTGCACCAAGCGTTGTTGAGCCACAACAACAGCAACTTCATCTTGATAACTTTCAGCTAAGTTTTGAGGAAAATGCGAAACCTGCTGATGATGGCTGGAATTCTGAGGACGAGCGGGAGCTAAGCAGGATGGAAGCTGATTTAGAAGCAGAGAGGTTTGCGAGGTTTGATCCGTATGACGACGGTTACCGCTCCGAGAACTCGCAGACCTGGGATCACCCAGATTATAATTGAAGTTTTAGTTTTTAAATTATTATTGTAATGTTTTAATTTCTGTTTATGTAACATTTATGTTTTTATTAATAAAAAATTTACGTTTGTGTTAAAAGATCCCGCCCGAATTTTAAATTTCAAACATTCCGCATTGTATTTAATTTTTGAATTTAAAATTTATCCCGCCTTCTATTTGAATTTTGAATTCAAAAATATCCCGCTTCTTATATTTATCCCCTATAAATACCACACAATACAACATTTTTCTTCACACACTCCTAAAGCATTTCACACACTCCTAAAGCATTTCACAATGAATAATCGGTGGTCAATGAAAGAAGAAGATCTGCTAGCTCGCGTATGGCTTGAAGTTAAAGATCCCGGAGAGCTTGTGAACGGACGTTCTTTTTGGACTGAAGTTACACACAGGTTCAACAATGAGACCAATGGTGACAACCGTAATAAAAATAGTATTACGGCTATGTGGAGTAGAATGAATGCTGAATGTCGTAGGTATAATGCCATTTACAAAGAGTTGCTGCGTACAAGTGAAGACCCTTGTCGTCTCAGCAATGCAAACCGAATTTATTATGAGCGCTATGGGAGAGGGATATACTATCAACATGTGTGGTTCGTTCTAAGAAACACAAATGCATGGGACAGAGACGATGAGTAATGGGAGACCCTTGTGTTATCGTGTTTTATTTGTTTTCCGTATCGTTTCGTTTATGTAGTATTTATGTTTTATTAATAAAATTTGTGTTTGTGTTAAAAAATAGTTTTTTTTTTTAAAAAAGAAAAAAGAAAAAAAATGATGATGCAATATGGGTTGCCACTGTGATGAGAGAGATGAATATGGGTTGAAGAGAGAGAAAGCTGAGGTGGCAGCCGGAAAGATGATGCAATATGGGTTGCCACTGTGAGTAGCCTTATGTTTGTGGTTTTTTACTTTGTATCAAAGCAATGTTTAAAGTTCGTTCAATTACGCTTTTTTCGATTACCGTTCTAAAATTATTGTTTATGTCTTTTCGGGTTGTTTTAGCTTGATTATCTATTACATGTAGATAAAGTAGGGCTGAGCAAAACTGATTTGAATCGACAAACTTGTCGAACCAAACTAAATCGACTTTATTCAGTTCGGTTTTTGGTTTTGTATAATTATCTCGGTTTTACTCGTGATTCGGTTCAGGTCAAAACATATTTATTTGGTTCGAAATAGCTAAACCAACCCGAACCGACCTTATTCAGTTCGGTTTCGATTTCGATAACTTTTACTCGATTCGATTCTCGGTTCACGTTTTACCCTTATTCGGTTTTTGAACAGGGTCGAGTTTGGTTGGTTTGGGTCAGGTTTGACCCGTTGCTTATCCCTAACGATAAAGAGTTTTAACAAGTTTACCTACTAAAACTCAAAAACTTGCATATTTTCTCAAAATACAAGTTTTTAATGTATGATGTATAATGCAATTTAAGCATGTTTTGGATATATATGCAAATATGAAAGTTTTAGTAAGTATATATGCAATTGCCCCAAGAAAAAAATATTGTTACACCCTTTAATTTATTTACTCCCTCCGTCTCATATTAAATATCTACTATGACTTTTTAAGTCGTTTTTCTTCAAGTTTGACTTTAATTATTTTTGTTCGTGTTATATAATACTTGATGCAAGATATATGAATGAAATAAGTTTTTAAATATATTTTCATTCGTATAATTTTCATTAAGTATTATAAAACACAAACAAATATAACTAGGGGTTTCCTTTCGCGGGTCTATCCTAGTGGTTCGGGTCCCAGGGCCTGCCCATTTGGATGGTTTAACTCGGAGGGTCGGATTTCAAGTGTGCTGCAACTCTAAAAAAAATAATAAATAATAAAAAATAAGTCAAAATCGATGAAAAAAGATTTAAAAAAATCATAGTAAACACTTAATGTGAGAGAAGGTAGTATAAGAGAGGTGGGGGCATTGGTCGTCTATAAATTTTATAGATGTCGTCACATTAGCATGTACCTTATAACACTTTTATAACATAAACAACTTTTTAATAAAATTCTTATAACACATCGTCAAAAATACCTCACTCACTAAAAAAAAAAAGTCGGTGTGGACTTAGCTGTAGCACAAGGGGTGCAATTTGGCGGTGTAATGAAAAAAAAAATAATAAAAAATAAAAATAAAAAATAAATCCTTATATCGTGCCATAGGTACACAGCACTTAAGAGACTCAATTTTTCACAAACAATCATAATTATGCCACATATGTTTAAACCTAAATTTAGTCATATATGTTAATTCTCTCATTCATTTTCCAATTGTTTTATAAACATTTACACATTCACATCACGTAGTACACATTTTCTTCATCAATATGAGGATTATTATATATGTGGCTTTTAACTTTGTATCAAAGCAATGTTTAAAGTTGGAAAGTTGGTTCAATTTGCAATTGTTTTTTTCTTTTCAGCTTTTGGCATTTTAATTCAATACCATACAAAATAACTAAAAAACATATTTAGCCATAACTTCGAAACTCCATTGCTAAGAAACTAATTACGAGGTTATTATGATTGTTTGTTATAGATGGATGAGCAATGATAGAGAGACCTAAAACATGAGTTTAAATGTGTGCCTAATCAAACCATCATTTGACACATCACATTGACATTTTCTCACTCCCAATTTCCACTATTGATTTTGACTCATGTAATGATCTTGTAGTTAGACATGTTTTTAGGCATACATTTTAGGTATAAGTATCATTTTCCATAGTTGGATATCTTGTTTTTACACTACTCCGTACTATTATAGAGTTGTTTTATCAAGATGGAAGATATGTTTCATTTCGCACATAACGATGTTACGAAGATTGTTATTTACGGTACAGTGTTAATTCTTGTATAAAATCACGTGTTTTTTTCTTTCTCTAAAATGCACCAAATACAATTAAAAAAAATAAAAAATAAATAAATAAATAAAATTAAAACTTTGTGTATAATCATGTTTAGTTTTTCAAAAATGTGTCGGCTCATTTACTTCTGGTTCCGTCTATGGTTTTATGAACATTTTCGAACATTTATATACAAATCACATGTAGCCATTTTCGTCATCAATTTGAGGTTGCGGACGTTTAAACAAAGATATATGTTATGTATGAATCAAAATTAGGCCTTCGAATTGTGAGCCACAAAGTTAGGCCTTCCAATTGTGTCGACAATTCTTAGACAATAATTCACTCAAAAGTTATATTCAAATTTAGGCCTTGAAATTATATTGACAAAACAAAACTTGCCAACTTGGCCTAGAAAATGCATGCGATATATTTAATAACAAAAAAAAGTAAAATGCTTTTTTTTTTTTTTCTTCAGATGAATAGATGATAATGATACACCACGTTATTGTGTTTACATGTAGGTCCACAATTTTTACTGTTAGCACTCTTTTGTTGTTTTTCAATGTTATCTCTCCACCAACTTGTCTATGACTTTGCAACATGGTCCAAATTGTTCAATGCCCAATTGCCCATAGACAGAGAAATTGTTGGAAGTGATACAAGTCTTATCAAAAGTAGGCACTTGTGTTAATGTACAAAACGTACATCTAGTCCAACTAAACTGGGCCTTTACACTGATTCGTAATCATAAACATGTTTTCATGATCGTTGGGAAGATGGTGATGAATATGTTTTTTTTTTTTTTTTTTTTTTTTTTTTTTTTTTTTTTTTTTTTTTTTAATGCAAATTAACAATCTCACAACACCTAAAAATCACTCAAATAAATGTCATAGACAAGTTTTGAACCGTCAATCAATTGGTTAAAAAGCATCTCACACGTAGACGTATATCTAGACTTCAAGCCATTTGATTATAGATTAGATACTACTTGTTTAATGTCCGTACATGAATGAAAAAAATCAAGGTGAGTCCCGGAGGTTCACAAGACACCCATGAATTTTTGTGGTGTAGTGCTAATTTTTGTATAAAAGACTCATTTTTCCTTAAATGCATCACCCGGTCATAAAAATGTGTGTTCATAGTCTTCTTTAGTATTTCATAAATGCATTATACAACTAGCAATATACTTAAATATATTTTTGTTCGTTGTAACTTACAAATTTTATTGAGAAATCTCGACAATTATAAAGTGACCTACAAAACTTAGGCCTTAGAATTGTGTTGACAAGTCTTAGACAATAATTCACTTAAACTGATATATTCAAATTTAGGCATCCAAATTGTATTGACAAAACAAAGCTCGACACTCTAAAATATATTCATGCCTATAAATTGCTTGCGTGCGATTTCTATATTAAAGTAAAGTTTAGTGCGTTTTTTTTTTTTTTTTTGCAGACATTTATAATTTTATACCACGCGATTTGTTTTTACATGTGGGCCCCACAAGTTTTGTAAATGTGCTACTTGTACCCTTTTGATATCTATAGATAGTATAGAAAAAGTTACTATGATTTTCCAGAAAAAGCATCCACCGTGTTCAAAAGGGAAACATAAATATCCAAATACCAAGTAATCACATAAAATCTAGGCAATATTTTCTACTCATTAAAGTCTAAAGATGATAGCTAGTTAACTCCAGGGTTGAGGACAGCTCCGACGAACAAAACAGCTTTGGAAGTGTCTTCTCTTATCATGAACATGAACGGATGATCTGCCACAAAGCTTTCTGGTGGAGGACCCCCACCCCCGGCCAGACGGATCCTAGTATAGCCAGCAGCTTCCGTTCCTCTCTCATCAACTTCAATAACAGATTCCTGAAGTACTTTTGACACGTAAAGCATATTGTCATAGAGACCTCTCATGTTTACTATCCCGCTAAGCTCCTTATTCGTTTTTTCAAAAGGCAATGTGAATCCCATTTGTTTCATAACATCTTCAGGATCAAAAGTGCAAGATATCTTGAACTTGGGTATCCATAGTTTATTAAGATTCTCCTCTTTAAGGTCAAAATCCTCATGAAACAAAGCATCATCGGAGTGAAAAAGTTCCAGCAGATTCTTCAAGGGAATCCATCTTTTTCATGTGGGAGAAAGATATACATTGAGAATTCTCTCGACAGGTGTTTACATCTATACGGAAATTTGATCATCTTGTAGTCCTTGAAGGAACCATAGTCGAACTTTTCATAAGTTGTCATGAAGGGGAATGAAACCTTCTCCCCATTGATGAGATAAAAGTCTTTATTTGTTGTGTAGTCCACATAAAAAGGGTAAGACCATGATCCTTTAAAATACAAGGCATTCACAAATACTATTAAATCATCTTCGCTAAAATCACTTGTTTCAACAATTGTGGGGATCAAACCCTTAGTTTCCTTGTGAACCCAAGAATTTATTTCTTCAATTGCTTCATTAAGCTTCGCCTATAAACAAGTATTGATTATAAGACTAAATTTATTATCTATATAAATTCAAAAAAGAAAGCTAAACACTTGATATAAGTTTACATTGTTTTTAAAGTCCACATATTTGGCTTCGGTCTTGTAAGCCTTTGCAAGAACATATTGATAACTAGTTCGAACAGGTTCCAACCTTTTATTTACCCAAACACCATTCACCAAACTGAAATTAAGACCTGGGTTCTTAAAAATCTTTGTTGGTGACTCAGAAAGAAGTTGAATTATGCTGTCATGTCCAAGAAGTTCTAAAAGCTGTTTCAAAGTTTGGCCTTCAGCACCAGCAGCAAGCATTCCCAAAACAATTTCAAGTGACAAAGGCGAACAAACAAAATTTCCATTCTTGAAACCATTGTGAGCATCATCTAGTAAAGTTTTTGTGACAACCTGCTTATGTAAATTAAAGCTCGATCATCACATTAATGAAAGAAAAAGTCAAGTAAATATAGACAGAGCTTACAGTCATTGTGCTGGCTGATATTGTGCCTGCAGGGATAACTTTGTTTTGCTCCTTCTCTGTATGGATGTCCGGCATGACGCTACGGTTCAAGTGTCCTTCTTCAGCCATTGGATAAAGAACTGTACTGCAATAGAATGTTTATGAGCACATACTCTATTATTTATATGAAGTGTCCTGACTGTATAAATACTTTATATCCAAAATCAATCTTTAGTTGGTGACTGTATTTTTTAATAATATGATACACTTATGAAAAAACTATTTACAGAGACGGAGGCTGAATATCATAAAATGCATTGTAAGACTCATAACTTTCATCGATGAGATGTCATAGAATGAAATTACTTATACTACACTATAAATCATTTGGGGTTTGTTGGAAACTTGCAACAACAAGCGAAAAGCTGTGATGGGTTTATTATTTCTTAGTTTCTTTAGGGGTATATTATTGAACTGGCGATAATCATCGACTCTGTATGCAAAAGAAACACATATTCACAAAAACAGCAACCATAACAAGCTATAAGCTATTAAAAAAATCCTTACCACATAAACTATAGCGAAAACATCATGTTTGATAATGACACTAGTGATTGATAAAGGCTAACAAATTAAGTCAGTTTACCTTTATGAAAAGTTATATAAGAAGACCTACTTTGTTTTTATTAAATTAAAACTGGATTTATTTTACTCAATAGTGTAGGTTACAGAGCCTACATGACTATAATGTTGCCCTTAGTTAAGTTGTAATCAACATAGTAGATTGATGAATGATGAGCAATAGTGAGCTTCCGATAGTTATCGTAAAGTACATTATTTAAACGTTGAGTGACCTCTCTAAGAGTAATGCTGCTCCGTTTGTGTCTACTAATAACATCAAACGATAAGTTTATGTATCAACACCAAAAATGAAGTGTGTACTATATATGACAGCTTAAATCAGTCTTAGGGATTGGGATTTGGGTATAGCTCTTTTAAAAAGAGTAGTGATTGGGAGACCTAATTTTAGGTCTAATTTTATGACTAAAGTTGCGTTTCGATAATTCATTCGTAGTAACAACAGGGCCACTACTTCAATCCAATGAGCTAAGTTCACACATTTTAGACACAAAATTAGTCGCAAGTTTTAGTTCTCAATCATTTTCCTTATATGCTCTTGAAGAAGTCAAACATACATTTTTTAATTTATACCCACTTCTAAGAGGGTGTTTGGCTAACCTTATGTAAAAAAAGAAAAAAAAAAAAAAAAAAAAAAAAAAAAAAAAACAACTTCAAGGGGTAATGCTTATTAGCTTATAAAATAAGCCATAAACATTTTTCTTCAAAAAGTCAAACGTACGTTTTTCAAATATCAAAACATGGTCTTGTTGCATGATACTTTATCTTTTTTATATAATAAAACAAAACCCTATTGGGAATTTTCCATTTCAAAAAAATGCATTCATACCTTATTTAGTAATAATTTTATTTTAACAAAAAAAGATTTTATTTTAACAAAAAAAGATTATTTTATTATTAGGTAACATTTTATATTTATCCATAACACAAGTAGAAGATAAATACAAAAAATATAGATAAGATGCAATTAATAATAAGATTAAAATTTTTAAATAATTATCTTTAATAATAAAAAACTATAATTAAACATCTTAAATCAAACAAAACAAAAATTAAATTATTTGTTGTTTAATAAATAAAAATATATGATTCAAAAAATTTTAAAAAACCCGCGCGTGCGCGGGTATTATAACTAGTTGACAACTATATTGAGTTTGACCCATTACTAAAATTCAAAACTCTAACTTCTTCTACGTAAGTCTAAAATGGAAAAACATTCATGTATGACAAACAAAATCCTGCAAGTACAGATCACCTACTTTCTAAAGGCATTCACATCAAGTGTACAAAAAACATTCACAAATAATAAACAAGATTATACCCATCGTCAGTTAGGCATTAACAAGAAAAATAAAGTACATAAATATATTAGACATATAATCAACCTTGATGATGTTGAACAATGGTGAGGATCTTGAAAATCCGTTTTCGTTGTTTTACTTCCAATTGACCAAAGTGATTATTAGGGTTTGTATATATATATCCTTTTCCTAACTTTATTATGGGCCCTTTTACTAAAAACTTCTAAATATTTACTAACATTTATAATTAGAAAAAAAAAAAAAAAAAATGTTACGAAGTGCTTTTGTAGTTTAGAAGAAATATAAAATATTGTATATATTTTTTTTCAAGTCTTTAATACAGTAAGAAAAAATAAATTTTTATTTGTAAAAATAACGTGTGTGAGAAAACAAATTATATCAATACGGGATCTCAATTTTTTCATATGGCGAAATTGTTTTACTAAATTGCCTAATAAAACTCAAAACTGAAACCCAATTTTTTTTTCAAAGATAATCGTTGTTGTGACCCATGTTGAGCATATAAAACAATCTAATCCTGTTAAGCTCAGAAAATGTCCATGAGTTGCAGACCAACAAGACCCGGCATCAAGAGCAAATATAAAGCAATAATGACCATGGGGGTGTAGATGTGATAGGTGTTCTTTATACCTGATCAAATCATAAAATGGGACATGCTCCTCTTGTGCTGCACTCAAATGCACTACAACAAACAGGACGACGGGCGACGAGCCTTTTGGCGGGGACGCACCTGTCCCCGCCGAAAGTCGCTACACGACAAAAAATGTGTTGAGCTGGCATAAAATCTCGCTCACCGTTTACTGCATTTTCACCGCCAACTTTTGGCGGGGACGTATTTTTGGTATATTACAACTTTGACCAAAATAATTGCATTTTCAACGCCTACTTTTGGCGGGGACATGTCCCCGCCGAAAGTATTTTTGGTATTTCATTAACTTTGACCAAAATAGTTGCGCTTTATTGTCTCAGGTATTATTCCCGCCAATACTTTTGGTGGGGACATGTCCCCGCCGAAACACGTATCCAGTGTAGAACATTAACTTTTGGCGAGGACATGTCCCCGCTAAAAGTTTAGGCGCCAAATTTTCCTCTAAAGTACAATTTTTTTCCAAAAGCTTTTAATATATATTATAACATACACATATTAAATCATAAATTCGGAAAAAAAAAATACAAAACACACATAACAATTGATGGTTTAATGCCGGAATAGGAGTGGGCAAAGGCTTTATCACATGAGCTCTTGTATAATGAAATTATAAATCATTTGGGCGTTGAAATTTTTGATAAATATGGTTCTTATGCGAACTGTGCACCGTGACAGAGAGACCGGATTCTGGTATGGTTGAGAAAAAAGTCATACTATAGAGAGTATTTGGAAGAGGTAGATGCTGCTGAAGCTCAACGTGCTGCTGAAGCTCAAGCTGCTGGTGTTGGAGGTGAGGATGAAGCTGAAAGCACGTTTGATGAAGCTGCTGCTGTTGATAATCTGGAAAATAGAATAACAGGTCTTGAAGCTACGTTTGCATATCTCAAGGAAATGAGAGCCATGAAAGGAAGAGATGGTGCGAGTTCAAGCAAAGCGGGAGGTAGCCGCAAAAAAATGTAAACGGGTTGTTTCATTTGGTTGTCGAGTTGTTTAGTTTGAGTTGTTTTGTTTGGTTGTCGAGTTGTTTAGTTTGAGTTGTTTCGTTTGATCTGGTTCGTTTGCTTTTCGAGTTGTTTAGTTTGAGTCTGAATGAAAATGTATCTGGTTTATAACTCTTGTGTAGTTTGAATAAAATGTTTGCCTTCGTATTTGAAGCTAAGCGTGTGGTGTTTGGGATTGCTTTATAAACTGCTTAGTTTCTTACTGCGGATGTTTTGTTAGATTAATAATTACAATCTTGAGTGTTTGGATAGAAGTTTACGATTTCTAGTGATTAAATGTATGTGGTTGACAACATTTTATTAAACAACAACAACAACAACAAACAACGACGACGACAACAACAACAACAACAACAACAACAACAGTTGAGAGAACCCACCGACTCCGTGGATGGTAGAGACTTGATCGCGCTTTACAGACACAATCATATGAGAGGCGACGTCTGGGAGTCTGCAGTGTCCGAGGCTAGATATGTAAGTATAATTCATTTCCAAAAGCTCACCCACATTAATGCAATATAATAAATCACGACTTATATGTTACTTTTCTTGTTGTAACTAAACAGAATCAGATGATACGGATGTGGACAGAGAGCACCTCCGAGGGGACGACTATGTCTGACCTCGATATTATCTGCCACGTGCTCAGTGGCAAGTAGCGAGGTCACGTTCCTGGCGTAGGTCCAGTCTTACCCCCCAGTGGTCATCAGACGACCCTCAGCTCCGCATGAGCTCGTGATCAAGCCTCCACGTCCTCGCTCCAGGAAATTGTTCAGAAGCAGTCCCAGGAGCTCTCCAGCCAAAGGACATTGCTTGATGGGATTTTGGAGTGGGCGCGAATCAGCCCGGTTTCCCCCAGCAGCTAGCGACTCAGGCGGGGACATCGACTTAGGCTGGGACGTCGGGATCACAGGAGGCTTCACAAGGTCAGTCTTCAGGTACCCAGGAGGAGGGTGGGGGTGGTGGGGGGAGTCGGGAGACTTAGGAGTAGTGTATGGCTTGTTTGGGTCGGTTTATATGTTTTGTAGTGGTTATGGACAAATTTATGGAGGTATTGATGGATTATTATGTATTTATTTGGATTATGTGTTAGGATACCCGCTAAATGGATTACACGTATAGTTTTGGACCATTTACGGATGACTAGGTTAAGTATACTTTTGTAGAACCATTTGCGGATAATCATGTGATTACGGTTTTCTAACCGTTTTGGCGATATTGTAGCATTTTGGCTATATATGATATTATGTTTAGAGATTTGGCGATGTTGTAGTGGATTTGAGTATATACAGGTTACAGGTTATTGTTTGGATTTTTTCCGGAATAATTCCGGAAAAAATCTGGAAATTACCCATATTATAGCAATATGCTGCAAAATGGGTTAGATGCTTTTGGCGGGGACATGTCCCCGCCAAAAGTGTATTCAAGTTATATCTAGTAGACACTTTTGGCGGGGACATGTCCCCGCCAAAAACCTGAGCCTTTTTTGTGTATACTACTTTTGGCGGGGACACATCCCCGCCAAAAACCTGAGTCATTTTGGTGAATACTCACTTTTGGCGATGACACGTCTCCGCTAAAAAGCTGATTCATTTATATGAATACCCCCGCCAAAAGTATTGCCACGCTGGCAATGTTTGACCAGACCAAGTTGTCCAGGCTGGCGGCATGGGTCCCACACGTCACTGCCAAAAAGCCCGCATGTCCCCGCCGAAAGTAATCAGCGAAGTGGTTTTGGCGAGGGCACTTTTGGCGGGGACATGTCCCCGCCAAATGGTATTAGCGGGGACAAGTCCCCGCCAAAAAATTAAAAAAGTCTCAGCTAAAAGTGGTGGATGTTGTAGTGATGAGTTTCACCTTCTGCTCTCGAGTTCTACACACCTAATCAAATGATTTATATGGTACACGAATAAAGTGGAAATATTTCGCGAATGAGATTTTCGATCCCAACTCAATCCTATCTTGGAGGCAATCTGGCTTCCCAAAATCTGTTAACAACCTTATTCACGCGTTCAAGATAATATATCTCCATTCTTCATTATAAAAGTAAATTAACTAAACTTAAACCAAGGTGGTTAAGTCATATGGTGGTACTAAACAAACACAAGCTGTTGGAGATGTAGCAATGGCTTCAAACTGTAGTGTGGTAAATCTCTATGTCTTGCATTATCATAAACCAGTACATAATATACAATTACATAGAATAGTCTTGAAGTGGGCTTGAGCCCAAATAAATCTATTACAACTCCATAACAACAAACACTATCCCGCAGTTTGAGCGAGAGGACACCGAATGATCAAGCTGGAGCGAAACTTTTCAAACAACGCAGAAGGCAACCCCTTGATAAAAATATCTGCATACTTAGCGAGAAGGAATATGAAGAACCCTAACCTGACTGGCAGCAACTAAATCACGAACAAAATGAATATCTATCTCGTTATGCTTCATACGTTGATGCTGAAAGGGATTAGAAGACAGATAAACGGCATTAACATTATCACAGTAAACCAGCGTAGCAAAAGACAAAGGAGTATGCAGCTTACGTAGAAGATTCCTCAACCAACAAGTTTCAGCAACAATATTGGCAACATCACGATACTCGGCCTTAGCACTAGAACGAGAAAGCGTGGGTTGACGCTTAGAGGAGTACCCGCAAAACTCCGATATAACGTCTACTTGTTATTTTAAAGGAAATAAAGCGGAAAAGTATTGTTACCTACAAGTTTTATTACACATATTTTCCCATGTTTTCAACCTAAAGTTTGTTAGGAAATAGAAATGAAACATGGTGAAATGAGATTTATGGACTATTATATTTGTGGTTTTTAACTTTGTATCAAAACAATGTTTAAAGTTGGCTCAATTGCATTTTTTTTTGGGTAATTATTGTTTATTTCTTTTCGGGTTGTTTTACCTTGATTATCAATTTCATGTAGATAGAGTTTTGATAAGTTTATTATATTATTTTCACTTCATATTATTATTGCATATATTATAAGAAAGAAAAATATTGTTACACATTTTTACTTTTTCTTTTTTCACAAGTTCTTTTACCCGTAGATAAAAAAGAGCATTGTTATAGGGGTTGTGTTATGAAGACCCATGGCCCACTTTTCTACAATCAATACCCCACTAGATTTTTACAATATATAACTCAGTTTTTTTATCAGTTTTTGTTTCATATTTTTTTTTTCGGTTTAATGATTTTAATTTATTAAACTTTATATTTTATATTTCGTACTTTCAGTTTTATAGTTTTTTATTGTAAACAAAATTATAAAATAAAAAACGGAAAAACATAAAGGGTAGCGTTGGTGTTTAAGGGGTACGAATAACTCATCCTTTGTTATAAAACTGGCTCTTTTTATCACATTGAAAAATGTTTTGAGCACAATAACTTTAATTCATATATAAGAGAGGTGGGTGCTTATAAATTTTATTGGTACCGCTTAACAGCATGTGTTTTATAACACTTCTATAACATAAACAATTTCCTCAATAAAATTCTTATAACACATCGTCAGAAATACCCTACTCACTCAAAAGAAAGAAAGAAAGAAAGAAAAAAGAAGAAGAAGAAGAAGAAAAAAAAAAAAAAAAACCGTTGTGGCCTTAGTTATTGTGCTTATAACATGGCTATGGCATGGCACATGAAGTGCAGTGGGGCGGTGTCATGAGTATCAAACACATCACCCGTCATTCTAATAGAGATTGTTTTATGAATATTTATAAATTCACATCACGTAGTACACACTTTCTTCATCAATTTGAGGATTATTATATATGTGGTTTTTAACTTTGTATCAACTCAATGTTTAAAGTTGGTTCAATTTGCAATTGTTTTTTCTTTTCAGATTTTGGCATTTTAATATAATACCATACAAAATACTCGTAACGAAAATACATGTTTTGCCGTAACTTCAAAACTATTGCTAACAAACTAACCACGAGGTTCTTGTGATTGTTTGTTATAGCTGAAAATCTTGTTTTTACACTACTCCGTACTATGATAGAGAATTGTTTTATCAAGATGGAAGATGTGTTTCATTTCGCACATAACAATGTTTCAAAGATTGTTATTTATGGTATTAGTTTATGTTCGGCAAAAGTAGCTGTGAGCAGTAGTCACAACTCACTGCTCACCGCTCACAGCTTTTTAAAGAAACATTATAAAAATGATCATTTCTAAAAAATAAGAAAGTTCAACGCTCTTATGCCAAACGAACACTAAAAATCAAAAAGTTCATTGTTCACCCCTCATCGCCTCAAAAAGCACCAAAAAGCCTTACTCCAAACATAGCCATAGTGTTAATTCTTGTACGAAATCACGTGTATTTCTTTTTCTTAAAAATGCACCTTGAAAAAAAAAAAAAAAAAAAAAAAAAAAACAAAACAAAACTTTTTGTATTTCGTAAAGGGCTAAAGACACCGTAATGTATCATACTTGTCACTTGAACTTTTTATATGTATCAAACAATTTTATTATTATTATTATATTTTTTTTGCTATTTTATGTATTAAACTTTATTTTATTACACCTTTTGTGTCTTTTATGACCATTTTGCCTCTAATTTTTTTGCTATTATATGTGCTATTATATGTATTATAATTGTCATAAAGTACAAAAAAAAATACAATTAAATCAAGTTTATAACATAGAATAGCAAAAATAAATAAATAAATAAATAAATAAATAATGTTCGATACATATAAATGGTGCAAGTGACAAGTAAGATACATTAGAGTTTAGAAACTCGAGTTCTAACATTGTACACTGCAATTATTGTACGTAAAGGGTCATTTGCTTTTTGAGAGGTGAAAATTTTGCTTGGCTCATTTGTATAGTAGAGCCGTGTCATAAGATGAAATATGTTGATATCTTGTAACATAAAAGAAACAACTATATGTTATTGACGTTTGGTATTCATTTTTGAAAAACAGGAGACTTCATTGTTTTGGACTAATACTTTGTATACTTGATAAACATGTTCGAGTTGGACATTGATGATTGTTTTTGTGAGTTTTGATAACATAGCATCCACAGGCATGGTGGATTAACTGGGATTAACGTCTGGTTTGGAGTCGTCTATATGTATTTATAAAATGTACATGCGTGAAATTTGTATCGATTACTTAGTAGCATACTAGCACGTCTGTGATAAGCTGTGTCAAATGAGTTTTTTGTCGAATACTATGAAGTATGAACAAATCACGACATTTATTCATATAAAGTGAGCTACAAATTTAGGCCTTCGAATTGTGTCGACAATTCTTAGACAATAATTCACTCGGTTATATTCAAAATTAGGCCTTGAAATTATGTCGACAAAACAAAACTTGCCAACTTGGCCTAGAAAATGCATACGATTTGATAATAAAATAAAGTTAAATGTTTTTTTTTTTCTCTCTCTCTCTGATGAATAGATGATACACCACGTTGTTGTGTTTCAATGTTAGGGGTGGCTATCTTGCGGTAAAAAGCAATCGCAAGGCTTGCCGATCGGCAACCACCAATGCCAGTTCTTCGGCAAGACCACTTCGGTGCTTCAAACGGGAGATCACACTGAATTGGTTTGGAGAAAATCAAGGAAAAAAGGAACGTTGGGAGTTAATGTTGATGACCGTTGTTTGCATTGATTCAAAACAAAATAATAATAATAATAATAATAATAATAATAATAATAATAATAATAATAATAATAATTAGTATTTTGGAGACCAAGATTGCCACTTAAAATCCATGTTGAGACATGCTAAGGTAAAAAATGTGTTAGAACAATATGATTGGTTGTTGGTATAAAAACTTGAGGCAACCTTAGGCAAGGTTGCTAACCCTTATCTCTCCAACAACTTGTCTATGACTTTGTAAAATGTTCCAAATTATTCAATGCCCTTAGGAGGAATTGTTGGAAATTACAAAGTAGGCACTTGTGTGTTTTGGTACAAAACCTACATATGGTCCAACTAAACTGGGCCTTTACACTGATTCGTAATCATGTTTTTATGATAAGTTTTGAAACCGCAACCAATTGATTAGAAAGCATCTCACAAATATAGCTAGACTTCAAGTGCTTTGATCATACATACTACTAGTTTTAATGCTCGTGCATGCATGGACATAATCAGGTCGGGTGGGTCTCTTGGTTCACGAGACACCCACAGAATTTTGCCGTGTAATGCTAATTTTCGTAAAAGAAAAACTTGGTTTTGTGTATATGAACCCAATCTAAAAATTTTGTGTTCCCAGTCTTGTTTAGTTTTTCCAGGCATGGTGGATTAACTGGGATTAGCATCTGATATGGAGTCGTCTATATGTATTTATAAAATTTACATGCGTGAAATTTTTATCGATTACTTAGTAGCATACTAGCACGTCTCTGATAAGCCGTGTCGAATGAATTTTTTGTTGTACTTTGAAGTATGAACAAATCCCGACATTTATTCATATAAAGTGAGCTACAAATTTAGGCCTTCGAATTGTGTCGACAATTCTTAGACAATAATTCACTCAAAAGTTATATTCAAAATAAGGCCTTGAAATTATGTTGACAAAACAAAACTTGCCAACTTGGCCTAGAAAATGCATGCGATTTGATAATAAAATAAAGTTAAATGTTTTTATTTTTTTATTTATTTTTTATTTTTTATTTTTTTTGGGTACAAAACCTACATACGGTCCAACTAAACTGGGCCTTTACACTGATTCGTAATCATGTTTTCATGATCGTTAAGAGGATGGTGATGAATGGTTTTTAATCTCAACAAAAACTAGCAATCTCACAATATTTAAAAAGTATCTTTAATAAATGTTTTTGATAAGTTTTGAAACCGCAACCAATTGATTAGAAAGCATCTCACACATATATCTAGACTTCAAGTGCTTTGATCAAACATACTACTAGTTTTAATGCTCGTGCATGCATGGACAGAATCAGGTCGGGTGGGTCTCTTGGTTCACGAGACATCCACAGAGTTTTGCAGTGTAATGCTATTTTTTGTTAAAGAAAAACTCGATTTTGTGTATAGAACCCAATCTAAAAATTTTGTGTTCCATGTTTAGTTTTTCCAAAATGCGTCCAATCAAATTTCGTCCTGGTTACGTGTCTGCATGCACACATGTGATTTAGACTCTATGTACAACTAGCAATATATTTCAAAATATATTATTTGTTCGTTGTAACTTATATAAGTTTTATCGACAAATCTCATACAATTATTCATTTAAAGTGAGCTAAAGAAACCTTAGGCCTTAGAATTGTGTTGACAAGTCTTAAACAATAATTCACTTAAACTATATATTCAAATTTAGGCATTGAAATTGTGTTGACAAAACAAATCTCGACGTAAAATATATACATGCCTAGAAATTGCGTGTGATTTTGATAATAAGTTTAGTGTGTTTTTTGCATACATTATTATTACATTATACCATGCAACTGTTTTCACATGTGGGCCCCACAACTTTTGTAAATGTACTACTTCTACCCTTTGAATATCTATAGATAGTATAGATGTATAGGGTTGGTTTATAGGGTTGTTCGATTCCCTTTTTTCGGTTAAAACATTTTTTTGAGTAAAATTGAATTGAACAAAATTCAAATTATATTTGATCCGAAAAACTCAAATTATATAAGTTATATATTTATTTCGAACCGAAAACCGAATTTGAAAGTTGACCCGAAAAACCAGAATTACATAATTTATATTTTCTTTTTCATTTAGTTATATTTTTTAACCAAAAAAATATATTTCTAAGCTTAAAAATCTTATGCTTATATTAGAAAAGACTTTTTATTGGTTTTTATATGTATATAAATACATAAAATATATCCAAACAAAAAATTGAATACTTAATTCGGTTCGATTTTATTCGGTTTAGTATGGTTTGGTTTTGATGAATACATTTAAAACTGGGCTTTTGAACCAGGCTTATGAACTAGCCCATTATACGTGAATATAATTAAAAATGGGCTTATGAAGTAGCCCATTATAAATTCGTTCAAGAAAAAGAAACTAGCCGAACCGCCTCTCTAGTCTCTAGTATAAATACAGGAACATAAAAAAACCAGTGTTCTAAAAGGCGCCCCAAGGCGCCGCAAAGGCGTCGCCAAGGCGCGAGGCGTGGCCTCGCCGCCACGAAATGGACCTTGGCGGCTGATCTAGGCGTGGCACAAAAAGACGTGAAATAAGGCGAGAAAAGGTGTGAAAAGGCGCGCCTTTTGGTAAGGCGTGGCGCTACTTTTTGAACCAGTTTATTTTATTTTATTTTTTATTATTTTTTTTTGAACTATTTTGAACGAGTATTTGGAATTTGGACTATTTGGTATATGGGTCTGGTAACTATATAGTAAGTATTAGTTTAAATGTCAAATATAGTACGAGTAATATAATCTAAAATTATAAATACATAAATCTATAAATATTTTTTGTCGCTTTAGTGAGGCCTTAAGGAACGCAAAGGCTCCGCCATGGCGCGTAAGGCTTGAGGCGCGGCAATGCCGCCACGCCACGCCTCACGCCTTTTATAATCTTGAAAAAAACACAATGAATATCGATCAGTTTTACGAATTTTTAAATTTTGGTTTCAGCCATGGTGGGCAAGCGCAAGAAATCTGATCCATCATCATCGTGCATGAGTACGAATCAAGTAAGAAAATTAATTGTTGATAAATAGTGATGAATAATACAAAGTATCTTACGTGTTTTTTTCATTGTCAACACGGTTTTAGATAATCAAAACCCAATAGCTATGATTTACTACGTGATAGATAAGTATTTAGACACTCACGCTTCGGCCAACTTACATAATACGTTAATAAGTTTATTTGGTCGTTGTTTCAGGTCGAGGACAGAACTGCTAAAAAACTAGGAGTATCAGCTAAAAGCAGGATTACCCGTCTTGTCGTGCACTACAAATCGAATGATGAGTTGCCTTCTAGCTGGGAATAGTATGTTCGGCACCTTTATATTCATAATATTCGAACTTTATAAAACAAAATAATTAGAGCTAGCTTTTAAACCTCAGTTTTTGTTTACCGTTTTCTTGTAGCAACCACGAAACCGGCCTTACAATTAATCTGCCCAAGCCTCCTACACAACCCAAAAAGAAGCTCAAAAGGAAAACGAGTAAGCATTCCATTCCTTATTAATGTTGCTTGCGCTAGAAGAAAAATAACAAGTCATCAATTAGTTAATGAACGATAATGTGGATATGTGTGTGTAATCGTCCACGTATGTGTTAACACATGGATGGTAACTTGGTAAGTTTTCTCTTTTAGGGAGTTCCCCTAAAATCAACGGCAATCAGTTGAATGAAGAGGAGTATAAAGTCTGGATGAAATTTAAAACGATCGATGAAGCAATTGTATGTATCAGTTATATCCGTCCCTTTTTTTCTCATATATATACACCTACATCCATGATTCGGCACAGACATATGCATGTTTGTGGCGCATACATATTTCATAATATATTTAATCCGTGTGGCAGGAAGCACGTGAATGTATAAGTTTTCCTATGGAGAAAGATTTAATTCCAGTTGACGATACTGATCCTCTTGTTGATTTAATTGGTGAATTTGCTGTTGATGCCTTTCAACAAGTCTTATCAGATGGTATGGTTGTTATATTCCTTCTACCTGCTTTTAATTTTTGTGACTGTCTTCATCGTTAACTGTTTTGCTTACATGTAAATAAATTATATGTTGTTAGCATGTCAACGAGGATGCAGAAAACGACATCACCGAGGCTGTATTCTATGATTGCAAATACTATAAATTGACCTCGAAGTATTACTTCTACATAACCATAGAGGCAATTGAACAAGGGAAACTTGGAGTGTATGAGGTCTCAGTCGAATGTGATTCTGCTAACGGTGCAAGAAAACTCAGCAAGTTTGTTCTCACAAATCGTCAACCAATCAAAGTGAGTTGTTTGAATAACATAGCCAAATCCAGCAAGTTGATACCCAAGTATGAAAAAGGTTAGTCATCCCTTTGTTTATGGATTTTCTTTTCTATATATACAGTCTGTATTGTGCGGGTCTATTTCACAGTGATGCATTTTGTCCTCCATTATTTGCATGTCCATATCGAGTGCCTAATCGAGGTTAAACAAAGGATATCCTGATTTCTATATGTTCTATGCTTTATATATGGTATTAATTAATATAATTTTGTTTAATAGCATGCTTGGAGCAGCCCATCTGATACTGTTAATTTTAAATAACGTAGGTTGCTTGTATGATTCGTCTGACTTTTACAAGGTTAGTGGAATGGTGCGTAGAAGGAAGACTAGGGGTAGTGGTTTTAACTATCATAATCCGTCATCTGGTTTACACAGGTTTATTGACTATGATGGTAAAAAAAATAGGTATTACAAAGATTGAGCCAGCCAATACCGTTTCTGTGAACAACAAAAACTATCCTGATCGAATTTTGATCTTGTTGTTTTAACCTAAATATGTGGCAAAACTAGGAACCTACTTTTCTTTTTGATGTATTACTTATTGTTAGAAGCTGACTTAAACTTCAAGGGTTGTTTCGTAATTTTGATAATTTGTTGGACTTGTTCTACAAGTTTGTTTGGAATTAGGAACTATCCTATGACGGTTAGTTTTGCCTATAAATATGGATCAATGTCATTAGTTTTCTTTGTACATTTTGAATTTGTGGTAGGTACTGTTTGAATTAGGGTTTGGTACCTTTGGAATTTTGTATTGGTACTTTGGAAATTGGTTTTGTATTCTGTTTGGTAATTTGAATAATGCTTCTGCTTCGTTTGTTTGTTTCGTTCCTTTGAGTTGCCAATAAGTGGTATGATGAGCTAGGTTCGTCATGAAGAAAAAGAATAAACAAATAGTTCGTTTAGGATTGGTTTGGATTGAAGAATCGTTGGTGAGAAACTAGATAGACTGGCTTTGTTTTTGTAATCGAATTTTGGTTTGCGTACTGTAGATTTGATTTCATTGGGACAAATTGTTTAGATCGCGTTTGGAGGATTCGACTTTGAAAAAAATAAGCTACTGGATGTAGGCATGTAGCTACGTACGGAGTATTTGATAATATTTGGAGTTTGGGCCTTTTGTGTTGAAATTGGGTTTTAGGAATTAGTCTTGGGCCACTACAGTATATTTGGTTTTTTTTTTCGTGTTTGTATTTATTTGGTTTAGAATTTGATTTGTTTGAGTTTGAGTTGTCGTGCGTATTTGAATTTGGACCATAATTCATGTTATATAAGTGGTCATTAGAATTATTATCTATATTGTATTTGGGGCGTTTGAATAATTAGAATCCATTTGTCAAGTTATTTATTAACTTGAATTTGTTTGATACTCGAATAATAAGTTTGAAGTTGGACTGTAATACTTATTGATAAGTGGGTCATTAGAATTTGACTTTGATATTTGGGTCGTAATTCTTAGGGCAAACTATTAAAAAAAAGTATTATACTTGTCACCGTTTCATCTTCTTGGTAGCGAACAAAAAAATTTACTTTACAACACATTAAAGTCTCTCTCTCTCTCTCTCTCTCTCTCTCTCTCTCTCTCTCTCTCTCTCTTTTGTGGGTAATATTTGACCCTCTAAACCAGTACCCGGTTGCACCTTTGTTAGTATATTGACACATCACCAAGTCCAAAACCAATTAACCCCAAATGGCTCACCCAATTAATATAAGTCAAAATACTCAATCCAAATCACCACCGAGACTGACCATGAACAATTCTGATCTAATCACCATTGTGAATCCAAACGTGACAAACAATAACCCAAACCAAAGAGAACAAATACGTACCCTATGGACTACGGTTCGAATTCCAACTCAACAAAATTAATAAGCTCACAAGTCAAGAAAATAAGCTTATGAATAAGTTTATACGTGAGCTTAAACTCATGGTACACCAAACCCAAATACAAAGACGCACCCAAATGATGATACCCAATTTTTATACTATTCGGTTATTATCGAATCTTTATTTCCCGTTGGTTTGAACCCAAACCGATTCATGCCGAAACATGAATATGCATTTTTACCTCTTTTTTAGTTTTCAATCCTTACCAAATCAAGAAAAAAAGAGTAAAGATGTGGCGGTAGTGGCGCGTGGGAGACGGATTCACACACGTAGACTTCACAAACATAGTCGCAACAATGATTAGGAGGTGAGAGTGGTGATGGTTTTGTTGTGGTAGTGGCGGCTCACGGTGGTAAGTGGTGGTGACTTATGGCGTCGGTGGCAGGAACAAAAGGGGTGGGGAGGTGATGGATGAAGGTGAAGATAGTGGTGGTCGTGGTGTTAACGGTGGGGAAGTTCACGTCAGTGGTGCGTGGTGGCTGTCGTTTAAGGTGTTATCAGCGGCTGCAAACAAGGGTTGCAAATCGGGTGGGGGAAATATATATTTGGTGTTTTGGGCCATTTTAGCCAACATTGCATGTTGATTTGGCAACAAACCTGTGTACACCTGGAGGGTACCGGTTTAGAGGGTCAAATATTATCCACAAAAGAGAAAAAAGACAACTTTAATGGGCTAGAAAGTAAATTTTTTTGTTCGATACCCAGAAGATGAAATGGTGGCATATATATATATATATATATATATATATATATATATATATATATATATATATATATATATATATATATATATATATATATATATATATATATATATATTTTATAATTTGCCCTAATTCTTATTATATAAGTGGACCATTGAAATTTGAATTTGATTTTTGGAATTTGAAGATCGAATTGGTGTTTGAAGACTTAATTATTATTAGGTCGTTTATATTTAATTCGATTTGAACTATAATCATTTCGGCTTGATTTTGGTCTAGTCAAATATTTCACAAACTAAGAACCTAACCAAATAAAACGAGGAACCTAATAAATGGACACCCCGATTGATTGACTGATCATCTCTTAGATAATAAAAAATGTCATTTCAAAATCGACTGAAGAAAGTTAATATTTGAGAAAAACTAAATATATCTAATAAAAGTAATATTATTAATAATTATATTCATGAAATAAACCATATTCAAATCTAATAGAATCGGTATTTGCATAAAAAAAAAAGAAAAAAAAAAAAATAACTAAATACATATATGAAAAAGATCCCTTATCTTTTGTCAATGTCTTTAAAAATTACGCAGTATGTTTAACATAATAATTATATTCATAAAATAAACCATATTCAAATTTAATAGAATCGGTATTCTGCCTAAAAAGTTTGTTTTTTAGTCCAATAACTACTAGTGTATTATATTAGTTAAATTATATCAGTTTGTTTTTAGTAACAAAGATTTGGTATAATAGAACGATAATATGACCTCTAATATGAAGTTTTGTTTGGTTAAAAGATAGTTTTATTTTCGTGAATAAAAAATGATTTACCGGAGGGTCACTTGACAACTAATATTAAGAGTCTGTTGTTCGAAATTTCTTGGGCTGGATGTTGCGGTGAGTTACATTGGGGTGTCCCCTGTAACATTAGGCCAAACCAATTTACTCGTCGAAAAATGATTTACTGGGTCAACGATCGTTAGCTAAAAGGGCTAGCGTGTAAATGATAACAAAATCCACTTAATACCGGTTAAATAAAAGGACCACGAGTGTTATTATTTGCAAAGATATGGACTGTCCAAGCAACTTTAAATTTTGAGGGAACCACAGGGACTATCCATGTAATTTACTCTTATTCAAAAGTTCAAATACTTCCAACAATATTCTTATCCAGTACGCGTATACTTTTGGTTGACCATTTCACTGGCCTTTGATTGTCCACATATATACTTACAAGATCGATCTAGTTTACACGTTGATCATCTCTTTCGACTTCAACTGTTGTGTTTTTTTCTCAAGATACAATCAAACGTCTCGTTTATATGAAAGGTATTCATCGATCTAACTAAGTAATTACCACTTTTTGGAAACAAAATAATGGTTCAAAACTATATAATATGAATATAAGAGTTAATATATCCTTGTTCATGTTACCCATAGTCTTTTACTTAGATGTATGCGGCTTAACCGATGTATTCAGTCAAAGTTTAGATAAGTATGGTGATTTGCAAGAAGTGTAGTATGCTTAACTTAAATCTTGCATTCTCAAGATTATTCATTTTAGGAAATTTCCTTAACTACATCTCTACCAATTAAATATTATCTCTACCCACTTAAGTTTATTTTCATTGGTTAAAAGATTAAGAGACATCCCAAAATAACATGGTGGACACTTAGTGTGGGACGGAAGGAATATTGGTTTTGGGAGTTGTGTGAATTAAAGGCATGTGATCGATCATTGATGTGCTTGAGTGCTTCATTTGTAAATGACCATACTTGTAGCATTCATTATCAATAGTTTTCAGATGCATTATTGTATAGTATGGTTAAAAAAAAAGTATACGACAGCGTGGTCAATGTTCACATTGTTAGGTACTTATAGTTTTATAACATTGTTTGTAACAAATGCTAGTTGTGAATAGTGATTGACTTGGTAAAAAAAAAAGCAACTAATGAAACATGTAATGACTTTTTAACAATCGTATTTGATACTTAGCTGTTCATTGTAGATAAAAAAGCATTATTCTTAACAAAATATCAATAAACAAATAATTTGAAACTTGAAACAACTAGAACCAAATATTTGCAAGAAGCCTTTATAAAACTGTGAATCTTATCGTTCCTTTTCATTGAGCAATTAAGTGGTTTTTGTTTCTGCACCTCATGGCATGAAATTTCTACACAAACACATCCATCTTGTTTACATTGTCTTTTTCACATATACACTTGTTAACTTGTCTATCTCTTTCAAAGAACAGCTTGAAGACGCTTTGAACCCTACTTACATTAATGGCGTCAACTTCAACTTCATCCATTCAAAAGAGCTTCAAGTATGATGTTTTTTTTAAGCTTTAGAGGCGAAGACACTCGTAAGAATTTCGTTGATCATCTATATCATGCCCTTCAGCAAAAAGGCGTTGAAACTTATAAGGATGATAAGAAAATCACAAAAGGGAAAACTATCAGTGATGAGCTTATCCAAGCCATTGAAGACTCAAAATTTTATATCATTGTTTTCTCCAAGAACTATGCTTCTTCGTCTTGGTGCTTAGACGAGCTTGTGAAAATTATGGAATGCCAGAAGATGAGTGAGCATACTGTTTATCCCGTGTTCCTCGATGTTGAGCCCTCGGAAGTCCGCAAGCAAAATGGGGTTGTTGAAGTTGCCTTTGCTAAACATGTAAATGATGAATCTGCTGGGAAATGGAGAGAAGCTCTGAAAAAAGCTGCTGATCTCGCTGGATGGGAATTGAAGAACATTTTCGATGGGTAATTTCTTCCATCATATATAATATTTTTTTGATCTATTTTTGGGTTGCATTACATCTCAACAGGTCAAATGAGTCGAAAGTCATCAAGGTGAATTTTTAGCTAAAAATGATTTTGATTGGTGTAACATAGTAATATCAATTGTCTTTAACTTTTTTTTTTTTTTTTTTTTTTTTTTTTTTTTTTTTTTTTTTTTCACCCTTTACCCAACCGACCTTGTGTATATGCTATTCTTTCATTATCTATGCTGAAAGCTTTCATCTCTTATTGTATTGTCCACTTCTAACTCACAATTAATCCTTTTTTGAAAGGTCGAAAATGATTTATGATTATATTAGTACGTAAGTCGTTACCTCATTTACGGTTTTATGTGTTATAGATCTGGAATTGATTGTGTATCGGGTTCTTTAACATACAGGCATGAAGCTAAACTTGTTCAAAAGATTGTTGAAGAGATATCATTAGAGTTACGGTTTATTAATTCGGGTGTTGATGAAAACTTAATAGGCATGAAGACACGGATAGACAATGTTGTTTCATCCTTAGAATTAGGTGTCGATGATGTTCGCATGATAGGGATCAAGGGGATGGGAGGTGCGGGTAAGACGACTTTGGCCAGAGCTGTTTTTGATCATATATCCTTTCAGTTTGAAGGTTGTAGCTTTGTTGAAAACGTCAGGGAAGAATCAAAACCGTCTATGTCTGGTTTGAAGTTATTACAAAAACAAGTACTTTCGGATTGTTTATCTGATCAGGGCATCACCGTAAGTGGTATTCTTGAGGGGAAAAGCCTGATGAAAAAGAAGATGTGTGGAAGAAAGGTTCTCATTGTTCTAGATGATGTTGATAATATAGAACAACTTATGGCGTTAGCCGGTGACCGTAGTTGGTTTAAGCCAGGAAGTAGAATCATAATAACAACTAGGGATGCACAGGTCCTAATAGCACACAAAGTGAACTTGATTCGTGATGTACATTTGTTAGACGATAAGGAAGCAATGCATCTCTTTAGTCGGCATGCATTTGGGAGAGAGATTCCAGTTGAAGGGTACCAAGAGCTATCAGAACAAGTTGTACGTTACGCTGATGGTCTTCCCCTAACGATCAAAGTTTTAGGTTCGTTTCTATGTGGCAAAGATGATCTTGACTGGAAAGATGCGTTAGAAAGACTAGAAACAATTCCATTGATTGAAACTATGAAAGTTTTGGAGTTAAGTTATATCGATCTAGAGGAGGATTACAAGGAAATATTCTTAGATGTTGTATGCATACTCAAAGGTTGGAAGAAAAACGATGCAGTCATAGCGCTTGAAAGCTGTGGATTTCGTGCTCGAATTGGTTTAAGGGTTCTTGAACTGAAATCTCTTATAACTATTTCTAAATATTCGGAGTTGGGTATGCACGACCATATAGAAGAAATGGGCAAGAATATTGTTCGTCGTCTAAACCCCAATAACCCTGAAAGGCATAGCCGGTTATGGATTAAGGAAGAAATTGTAGATATATTGGCTAATAACAAGGTAAGTACCAACTTCGGATACTTTGCTTTTCTAAGAGTAGAATTAGTCATGGTACAAAAACAAAATTTTGATAACACGCCATTCTACACCTAGTCAAATACAGTGTAGCGCTAAAGATTAATGGGCCTTTGAGTTTATGTAACCTTCCATGTACATAAATTTACGGTATAAGCTTGTTTTGTTAATACACATTAAACATTATTATTATCATCAACAACAATGATACAGAAATGAAAAGTATTGAATGAATGTGATTAAAAACGACAATAATGGTTTTGTTAGAACACATTAAACATTATTATAAATGGAAGAAGGAATTCAAAATTTGAAAAAACATTGGTTGTGGTAAATTGGTAAATAATCCTTTTTCAGAGAGTGTGACCACAATAAACACAAATTATTCAATAATAAAGTTTTTAAATAATAAAGTTTTTAAATTGGTAAATAAACATGCTAGAATGGTCGTTCTGTATTGTATTGCTTTGCTTTGCTTTGCTGTGTTTACAATAATAAAGTTTTTAAATTTTACTATAAATACAGATAAAACAAATTATTCTCTTTCATTCTTTCTGTATTTCAAACAACAACAACATCATCATTTCATTTCAACACCATGAATATCCAATTTAACCAATTCCTCTAATTTAATTGAAAAAAACAAAAATCCCCAAGTTTTATAAAAATTAGAAATTAACCCTAACCTAAACATTTCAATTCAATTCCAGAAATTAACTTGACATTTTGTTTTGTAATGAAACAAATCTCATCATTGTCTCTACTGCTATTTGAATTACCTACAGGGTACCCAAGCAACAACACAATGTATAAAACTGTATGCACCAGGATTGAATCCTAAAATTATAAAGAACGGCCTCGCAAATATGAAGGAACTTAGATTTCTTCAAGTGGATTCCCGATTTGGAAGAAGAGAGGAAGATAGTCTACACCTTCCAAATGCCTTACGATTTCTGAAATGGGATTTTTATCCTTTTTCAAGTTTACCCAAAACATTTCAACCAAATAATCTTGTTGGACTTCAAATGTCCTTGAGCAATATGGTACGCAGAATAATTAGTTAATGGTTGATTCATTAATTGGTACTTTTATCTTTCCCTCTTTTGTTACTCATTACACCAATTAACATTTATATTTCCATTTTCTGTTGTTTTTGACAGCCTTTTTTAAAGCTCAGGTTCCTAAAGTTCACTAATTCACACAGATTGAGGACCCTTGACCTTAGTGTGGCTCCGAATCTTGAGACACTAAATCTTACAAATTCTTATAATTTGATAGAAGTTCATTTCCAGGTTACTCCAAATCTAAAGGAGTTACGAATCGAATATTGTGAAAGATTGGAAAAATTACACATGCCTGCTGAAAGTCCAAAACTCAGATCTCTCAACCTCAATTATTTAAAGAAGTTGAGGACCCTTCACCTCGGGGTTACTCCAAATCTTGAGACGCTAAAAGTCAGAGATTGTCATGATTTGGTCGAACTTCAGATTCCTGCAGAATGTCTAAAGCTCGTTAATCTCAACCTCAGTAATTGTATTCAAGTTGTGGAATTTCCTGTGGAAATTGGACGGTTAGAATGTTTAAAAAAGTTGGATATCACTGGAACAGACATAAGTCGGCTTCCAGAGAGTATTTTAAGGGTGAAAGGTCTGCGTATTGGTGGGTCTAGAAGGTTTCTTAAGTCACGTGGTTTTACATCCAAGATAGAAACCTTTAATGATGAAACATTCTGCTATATATAAAGGCGTGAATAGCACAGGCACTAAGAGCAGAAGTTCCCTGTACCGTGGTTGAGTGAGGATTTTGAACAGCTCCAAAGGCTCAAAGAAGTCAATGCGTTAAGAACTTTTTAACAGGTACTTTCTCCGTTGTCTATAAATTGTCTTATGTTTGATGAAGATTGCAATTATTTCTGTGTCAGATGTAAATGATGTTCGTCACTTTATTTTTAAGCAAAAGGATTCACCTTGTCTGCAGGTGGTGCACCAGTTGTTCTTGTTATAGCTTCTGGTTGTACTGATGTTACTTTTGCTAAGAAGAATAGAAAGATTCATTCTATTTCATGGGTCTGATCGTCTGAGTGTCCTGATCAAGCTAGAGGTAAATTTTTCTCTGAGTCAATGAGAAAACACACATCTAACTTAGACTAGAAACTATCATACATTAGTTTATCTTGGTTTTTTTTCTTTTTTCGTTTGTACTGCATTTTGGTTTTATTTGTTCACGGTTTACAAAATTACATGACATACTGAAACTGAAGGTTAATCTCCGCCCTCAATAGTTTGATTTCAGCTAGCCTTTTAAAATCAAAGTACAAGGAGATATATGTCCAAGGAATCAAGTCTGTAATACTAGTTATATTAAAATAATGAGACTTGATATGATATTATAAATAAATTTAAGAAAAGTTTTGATTTGCACTAATATCTTCTACAATGGGTTGAAATTATTAAGAAGTTGACTTTTGAGTCAAACTATTGAAGAACATATATTATAAAATGTTTACTGGTACTGAGAAAAGCTACTAAACATGTTTCAGGAATACGAAGTTACTTCAATGCCAATCGTTTGCAAATAGCCATTTTCCGATATAATTTGAAGCCGGGAACAACGGAAGAAGCTAACATGTAAATCCACATTACTTCTTGTTCCATGTAGCACCAAGGGTAAAAAATGGTGTAAAGATACAAGTAAAATGGTGGGATTTGACTGGCTTTTATGGAAGTTACTGAACGTTTTTCAGTACTTACAAAATACGGAACATGATTTTGAAGCTTGTAACATTCAAGGTTTGAGTTAATAAGTATATGCATGATATTCAGCTTATAGAGTTGACTTCTTTAGAAAGTCAAACTAGTATCTTGATGAAAATAGTAGAATGTTGATACGATTATGAATATAAAGTTATCATAACCATGTTTCAATTTGTATAAATATGTTCTAAATAATTAGGTTGGATATTGTTTAACATGAAAAAGTTGAGTTTTGGGTCAGATCATTGACTTCCGACAACTATATTGGTGTCTTAAATTTGAAGGGTCAAAATACTTTAATTACCAGTAGTAATACTTTCAGAACTAATGAACAAGAAACGTTATAGCCAAAATGTTCAATAACTTGTTATTCCTGTCAATCTTCGATATTTGACATATGAAGTTATCAATCTAAGATATGTGGTTAACTTTTATATGAATGTGTTTCTGAGTTTCAGAGGTGACCAGAAAAGCATTCAATAGTTTGACTTTTCTTATTATGCATTAGTATATCGTAACCGATTGATCGACCTGAGATGTTGGCTATTCATGTAAGGCTGCATTTTGCATGTTGAAAGGTGTTTGATTTTAAATAATTTCAATTCATGGAGGTAGTTTAGCTAACAGAGTTGACTTTTTTCGAAGACTCAAACTCTGTTCTTGATGAAAAAGAAGGATTATTTTGATATGATTTTTGATATTATCATGTGAAAAATACATACATCAGTGTTTCACAAGTGATTATATTATCATTAACCAGTTTAAATTGCTTTGGAATCTTTAAGCTTGATATATGTTGACTTTTGAGTCAAACCATTGACTTTTAACAACTTATACTGCTTTTGTTTGGAACAATAGTTAACAAGAAAAACAAAGCCAGAAGTAAGTCCTATCCCACATCACATCACCTGATGAAGCCAAACTGATGGGAAGAAGATCTTATAAAAACCAGTTCACTTTTTAAGCCAACAAGTGACGATACGTTTTTGCTTTTTATGCTTAATTTTACTAAATTTAAACAAATGATCTATGTGCAGAATGAGGGATACGTTTAAAATTGTAAATTGATTCATAACCTATCAATTGGTCCTTATAGATGAGTGTATGGGAAAGGGTTATTCAAAGCATATTCATGTCTCTGTCTTTTAGGCTTGTCTATGACAAATTTGTTCAGACATTCTGTGTATACAGCATTACTTAAATTCGGACATGGCAATCTAGACGCACAAGGGTCTAGATTGGTTTATATGAAACCGTAATACTTGTACGTACAAGTTATCTCTTTTTCATTATAACCTTCCAAATGCTTGTGGGTCTAGATTGCCACTTTTACGCTAAATCAATTGTTTCAAAACTTAGCGAACTCGGATCTGTGTGTTAGTTGATGTGCACCTTGAGTTATATATGTTTGCATATATAAGTAAGATAATATAAGATATAATAATTTTACTTGATAAAAAATATTACTAGAAAGGATGACAACTTAAATAGACAAGACTTTCTACCTAGCTAGTAGCTAGCTTCAAACTTCAAGTATCAAAAGCGTTAGGGCGTATGCATGACTTGTTTACATTTATGCTCTAAGAAAAGCTATTGAACGATATACAGAAGAAAGAGAAAAAAATCTACAAGACTTGGTGTCGAAGAATGGTGTTAAGTATTGAAGATGAAATGAAAAGTTAATTGGGAATTGGATGCGAATAAAAGATAGAATATGAATGGGATATATATTTTGTTTGAGATCCTTGGTGTTATTGTTGTGGTTTCATAGCAAAAACAAAAACAAAGAACAATAAGCCAAGTCCCACATCGCCCCTTTCATTATTTATTATTTATTTTTTTTGAACGGCAAGTTGGGGATAAACAAAGAACAATAAGCCAAGGCCCACATCTTTCATCATTTTTTTTGAACGGCAAGTTAGTAGTTAGTGATTCGAGCCCACAGTGACATCCAATTGGGCTTTCTACTTAGGGGATAAACCCCACTCCTAATTCTATTTTTTCGGGCCCCTGAAAGTCCATTGGTGAGACTCGAACCTGAGACCTCTCCAAGAATACCTCCCAATGGTTACCTTTGGAGGCCAATTTAGCTAGCCCAGCTGGTTGCTCCTTTCATTAATTTACGGAATAAAATTTTCGACTTAAACTATTATAGCTAGTTTTTTTTATCTTTAATAATCGCTCCTCCATAAACAAGTTTTTGAGTTTATATTTCCCAACGCTCTTGCTCAAAATTATCATTATATTACAAATTTTAATTTTTTGTTGTTAATTTATGTAATTCATCAGTTAGAAAATTACGGTGCATGGATATTAAATTTGTTTGATCAAACTTATTATGACTTGTAGGAAAAAGCAATGAGTGACTACCTTGGCCTTATATTAACTTAAGTTTTACAATAGTTTCCAATTGCAATAGTTTCAAAAACAACTTTAAAAACCTATAGATCACTACAAAGGGACACTATATGTCTCTATTACTTCCAAACTTATGTACAATCATAAGAATAACAACATTCATATAAACATATTAACTATCGTTACATCGTCCAACAAGTTGCACCAATACAAGCAATCACTCACATATACACAACACATTAAATGGTAGACCGATGCCTTATATCCAAGTGGTTTAACCCAAATACTATCGATATGACAATGAGTAACTGCATTTCGTCTTTTACACAAGAAAAAATGATTAGAATGCAGACTCATATTACGGGTCACATGTCTAATTTATCTAAGATGAATGCTAGACTCAATATATATATATATATATATATATATATATATATATATATATATATATATATATATATATATATATATATATATAAACATCCACAAAATGAGTTGTCAAGGTGTGATTGGATTAATCAAAGAGAAGAAAGAGAAACTATAACAAAATAAATCAATCATACTCTGACAACTCATTTTGTGGATGTCTTTTTGTGGATAGCATTCCTCTTTATCTAATGATTGGCACAAAGAAAATGACCTGAACACTTACATCGTCTTTTAGATTTTAGAAAACGAAGATTAAAGAAATGAAAAGCTAACGTACAAAATATGAGTGGAATTGATTTGTGGTTTTTGCATAACAAAAAGAAGAAACAAAAAATAATGTTTGTCCCACATGCATAGCCCAATCCATCAAAGTTTCATACATTCTAACGGCACCTTGCCCCCTTTATTTATAACAAGTTTCTCCATATGAACTTTGGGCGATGTGGGAAAGGCATCCTAGATCTTTTGTTTCTTCTTTTTGTTATACCAATTGCATGTATGCCCTTACTCTACGTAGTACAATAGAAAACAAGTAATTAATTTTGTTGTAATGTAATTACCTGCTGGTGAATGACGAGTTTAAAATTATTACTAGTATTTGTTTAAGTAATGTAAGTAAACAGTTAAAAAAAATTGAGTTACATTGATCATATATGTAGTACAATAGAACTATTGTAAATGTTTTACAAACGTATTGTAATGTACGTATAAAATGTTTATAACCTATGTAAGTCAACGTATGTTTTGTTGTGTGGTATGAGAAAATGCTTTTAACAATTTACTTTATAAAATTTGCTTTTGTTTGGAATAGGGGTGAGCATCGGGCCGGTCCCAACCCGATACCGACAAGCCCGAATCCCGAGATCGCCGGAAAAACCAACCGAATCCCGACCCGAAACCAGTCGGTTCGGTATCGGGACGGTAGGGATCGGTCGGCTTTGTCGGTTTTCTTTGTTGTTTTCCGGTTTTCATCCCGTCCCGACCCGATACCGACAAGCCTGAATCCCGAGTTCGCCGGAAAACCAAACCGACTCCCGACCCGTTTACTAGTCGGGATCAGAATAGGGCCGTCGGGATGGTCGAAATCGGGTCGGGTATCGGTGGTCGGTCGGAAATGCTCACCCCTAGTTTGGAACAGTAGTTAACAAGAAAAACAAAGCCAAAAATAAGTCTTATCCCACATCACCTAGTGGAGAACAAACCGATGAGAAGAAGATCCTATAAAAGCCAATTAGAAATGAGCATGGTTTTAGCCAACAATGTTACATATCGTTTTTGCTTTTTATGCTTGTTTTTACTCAACAATATTAGCCAGACATAACGTTCAAATTGCCTTAATTAGAAATGAGCATGCTTTTAGCTCAACATCTATACAACAAAATGGCTTCTAGAAAGAGGTTCGAAATAAACACAAACCACAAGTATACATTCCATAGATTACTCGAAACCAAGTTTACTAACAAAAGGAGGAACATGGCATGCAAAGCGAATGTACATAAGTAAGGAAAATATCTAATGATTCCCAAAGAGCATGCTGCCTTACCCACTGCTGCGGAGACATATGACGGAACCTACTGTGGTGACTGAAATGTGTTTTCGAACACTGTTATGATGGGGTTGAATGGTAAATGGTGTGTGTATAGTAATCGGCTGTGATGCGTATGACTTGTTAATTATCTTGCCAACTAGAACAACTTCTTATAAAGTTACTCTTCTGATTAAAAGGGTGAAACTTTTTTTTTCAGTCCCACGTCAATCAAGGAGAAGAAAGTTTGTTTCCTAATATATTGTGGTTCATTTGCCTTATGCAAATTGAGATTTATATTATGTTGTTGGTGTTGTAAGTTGTAACTCAGATGCTATTCAAGGAAGAAAACAGCGTCGTGTGTGTAACACCATCAACTAATAAAAGTTTCAAACTTTTTGCCAATCTCGATCTCGTATATTCGAAAGTCTAACAGCATTGTCAGTTACAAACCATCAACTAATAAAAGTTTCAAACTTTTTGTCGTTCTTGATCTCGTATATTCGAAAGTCGATCTTCAAGTAGGTTGCTAGTTGTATGTTTATTGGTTTCTATTAGTTGATGTTGTATAAGAAAAAACAATGACACTGTCAATGAATTCATTGTGATAAAAGGTGTGATTGCCATTTTTCTTAGGGGTGGCAATTTCTGACCCGACACGAAACCTGACCTGAAACCGACACGAAAATTAACAGGTTCGGGTTGAGCTAAATAGATTGTGGGTCAGGTTTGGGTCGACATATCTAACCCGTTTATTAAACAGGTCAGATTCGGGTTGTGAATAAAATAAACGGGTCGACCCGCCAACCCGTTTAAGTTTTTTTTCTTAATTAAAAATTATTTATATTTAATTATACGGGTTAAATAAGTTAAACGGGTCGACCCACTAACCCGTTTAACCCATTTAACTTGTGTAATGTGCTAACTTTTATATATAAAACGGATTAAATGGATCAACTCGAAACCCGTTCAACATATTCAACCCATGTAGCCTATTTAACCTGTCAACCTAAGTATATATGCGGGTTAACTGGGTCAGGTTTGGGTTACGTATAAACAGATTAGGGTTGACATAGCTGACCCGATGATTTAAATGGGTCAGGTTCAGGTTGGGGTTTTCTGACCCGCCAACCTGTCAACCCGAACCCGCCAACCCAAATCCGACCCGAATTGCCACCCCTAATTTTTCTAATCCAAATGATAAATCAAACTACTCTATTCACAATACATTCATTACCTCATTACCAAAAGGAAGTTATTTGCACACTCTCAATCATTATTGGGACACTTTTTTTGTGCTTTAGTTAGTTGTACAAAACTCACATTGTGCTTTATCTTTTTATACTATGAAGTGTGCCAATCAATAAATTAAATGTGTCAATCACTTCCCGGTTTTAAACAAGGGGACTCTTATTATTGAGAAACCAACTGTATTGCCAAATTTTCGTATTTGCATCTGTCAAATTTGCATACTAACCGCACCGAACTGCGTTGCCATCCCACTATCTCCCTTTTTAGTTTAATAATTAAAAAACCAAAATCTGTCACAAAACATAACATTGGTTGGTTGGTAAAAAGACATCCTGACACTCGCTCACACACACTAATTACACCATCAAAAACACACACACAAAAAACAAAACCCCCTAAGAATCAGCCATGATTTTCAATAATATGATCTTGTTCAGTTACAAGCTTGGTTTTGGGTCATTTGTGTTTGCACACCTAGTGTTTGATTAAATTTCCCGTTGACTTAAATGTTGTATTTTTATGGCTGGTTTGTTGGGTTTTGATTAGGCTATGCTTTTGATTGTTATTAGATGAAATAGGGTATCACAACTGGTTAGCTAAGCTGTTTAGTTAGCCTTTATTTCATTGATTTTGGGATCTTTTTAAGATTATTTTTAGCGTTTAGTGTTTGATGTTAATTGTTACTTAGTAGTTAGTTGAATTTTGAAACCTTAAACCAAACAAACCTTATACCTTATGTACACAACGTTGAGGACCGAAACTCTTTTTAGAGAAACAGTTTCCCGTAAGTTTTATGAGATTCATGGCATTCGGGGTAAGTGCGTGAAAGTCCGCACACTTTACTCCAACCCTTGTTTAAGTACAAGATTCCCATTTATCGAGTCTTTAACACTAAAAGGTCCCTCATCCGATTTTTATCAAATACATTATTGACTTGGTACACACACACACACACACACACACACACACACACACACACACACATATATATATATATATATATATATATATATATATATATATATTAAAAAAAAGAAAAAAAAAAGAAAGCCATTAGTGAAACAAGTAATGACTTTTTAACAATCGTATTTGATACCAAATACTTAGCTATTCATTGTAATAATAATAATAATAATAATAATAATAATAATAATAATAATAATAATAATAATAATAATAATATTGTTTTTGATATAATGAAAGTGATGTTAATAATAATAATAATAATAAATTTTTTTTTAAAAAAAAAAGGCATTATTCTTAACCAAATATCAACAAACAATTAAACAACTTGAAACAACTAGAACAAAATATTTGCAAGAAGCCTTTAGAAAACTGTGATCCTTTTTATTGAGCAATTAAGTGGTTTTTGTGAGATTGATCCGGGTCACTTCAAACCTGACGGGTCTGACTGGGTTTCAAAAATATTAAAACCGGTTTAATTTGATTATTTTTTTGGATCGAAACCGGTCTACTGCTATAAAATCTTGTTGTTATTCACGCGTGCTTGTCTTGTATTATACAGTAACTAAAACCTCTTTAATGACTATAGCTCATCTAAAATGACAGACACATCACCACACCATTAAACTATTCTATGTTTGAAAAAAAAAAAAAAAAAAGGAATCTATGCTCATTATGACACCTCCTCGCATCTTTTCCTTTTATTTTTCCTTATCATTTCTTATATTCTTTACGCTACCTTCTATGACCCAAAAGTCTATTATATCTGCTTTTGTTTGTCCAAAAGGAATCTTATCTTTCTTTTTCATTGTCCAATTCAGTGACTTTTGTTTCTCCATCTCATTCCACGAAATTTCCACACAAACACATCTTTTCACATATACACTTGTTTATTTTCCATCTCTTCTTACAAACAATAGCTTGAACAACCATATTTCAATGGCTTCTTCTTCAACATCATCCGTTCAAAAGAGCTTCAAGTATGATGTCTTTTTAAGCTTTAGAGGCGAGGACACTCGTAACACCTTTGTTGGTCATCTTTATAAAGCTCTTAAGCAAAATGGTATTCAAACTTACAAAGATGATGAAAAAATTGAAAAAGGGGAAACCATCAACACCCAGCTCATGGAATCCATTGAAGACTCAAGATTCTTCATAATTGTGTTCTCTAAGGACTATGCTGGTTCATCTTGGTGCTTAGATGAGCTTGTCAAGATTATGGAGTGCCGTAAGGCGAGTGACCAAACTGCTTACCCAGTCTTTTATGACGTGGAGCCCACGGAAATCCGTAACCAAAGTGGGGCAGTTGAAAAAGCTTTTGAAAAACATGAAAACAAAGAAGGTGCTGGGAAATGGAGGAAGGCTTTAAAAGAAGCAGCCGATCTGGCTGGCTGGGAGTTGAAGAAGACTGCTAATGGGTAATTGCTGATTTATATCTCTCGCATGTTAAGTTATTTGAGTCTTGTTGAATGGATCTCATGTTATATATATAGTCGAGTTTTAACTCAAACACGAAATGTGATTATTACTATTATGTTATAGCTCTGATATTTGAAATCAATCTTTTATGTGGGAATTAAACAAGCTAATGAAATCTCCTTTAATGTTTTATAGGGATGAATCTAAACTGATACAAATAGTGGTTGATGATATTTTCAAAATGATATGTTTATTCGGTTCGAGTTTTGACGAAAAGTTAGTAGGAATGGAGATGCGAATAAATGAGGTTCTTTCATCTTTAGAAATGGGTATTGAAGATGTTCGCATGATTGGAATTAAGGGGATGGGAGGAGGTGGAAAAACAACTTTGGCCACAGCTATTTTTAATCAAATATCAAACCAATTCGAAGGTAGAAGCTTTGTTGAAAATGTAAGGGAAGTTTCAAAAACATCTTTGTCCGGTTTAAAGGATCTGCAGAAACAGATCCTCACAGATGTTTTCAGCAGTCAAAACATCACATTTAGTAGTGTTACCGCCGGTAAAAACATGATGGTACATATGATGCATCGTAAAAAGGTTCTTGTTGTGCTAGATGATGTGAATGATACAAAGCAGCTAGAGGCGTTGGCTGGTGCATCTAATTGGTTTAAGCCGGGAAGCAGAATTATCATTACCACACGAGATGAGCAAGTGCTATTAGCCCAGCGGGTGAACTTTAATCATAACTTCATTCATGAAGTCAATCTGTTATCGGCCAAGGAATCAATTGTCCTCTTCAGTAGGCATGCATTTGGAAGAGAGATTCCGGATGAAGGATATGAACATCTATCAAGAAAAGTTGTACAATATGCTGCTGGTCTTCCTTTAACGATCAAAATTTTGGGTTCGTTTCTTTGTCATCAGAAGAAGCCTGAATGGAATAATGCTTTGGAAAGACTAAAAACAATTCCGTTGAATGAAACTATGATGATTTTGGAATTAAGCTATAACAGTCTAGAGGATGATTACAAGGACATATTCTTAGATGTTGCTTGCTTACTCAAGGGTTGGTACAAAAAAGACGCGATTAGAGCTCTTGAAAGCTGTGGATTTTATGCTGAAGTTGGCTTAAGAGTTCTTGAGCAGAGATCCCTTATAAATATATCTGAATATGAGAAGGTGGAGATGCATGACCATATTGAAGAAATGGGCAAGAATATTGTTCGTCGTGTGAACCCCAATAAACCTGAAAGGCATAGCCGGTTATGGATTGCAAAGGAAATTGAAGATGTATTGGCTAATGGCTCGGTAAGTATCAAGTTATTTGGGTTGTTAAACTAAAAAGTTAGCATACTCTTCTAAAAGTTCAATTTAGTCATTGTACAAAAACAAAATTTTGTTTTATTATGCACACAAAATAGCTTCCATGATAACAAGCCGTTTAACACCGGTAATAAAATACACTTGTTCTTTTTATTAACAATCATAAAACCAATCCACCATTCCACCATCACCCAACCGCCACCAAGTCACCACCCTCATAAACACGACCACGTATCAACCACCAGCTTCTACTTTTTTTCTATGATAACAAGCCATTTAATTTAGAAATGGGTGTTATCCTTCAATTTAAACAAAACCCAAAAATCCCGAAATCTCAAACCATTTAACCAATTCTTCAAATTTAATAATAAAAACAAAAAGACCTATCAACTACCACCTTCAATTTAAGCGAAACACATAAATTCCCAAATTTTTTTGAAAACCCTAACCTTAGAATATCAAATTTGGCCAATTTCTCTAATTTAATAGAAAAAAACAAAAAATACCTAAATTTTATGAAAACAAAAATACCCAAATTTTCTTCACAGAGAGGCCACTGCACTTATGAATGACTAGGGATAATTTACAATCATGACAAACCACAAAGACGATTTATGCATTTCACTCTATTTTATTACTCCTTCCATTCCAAAACAATTGTCCTATTTTGATTTTTTGATTTTTTTTTCCAATTTTGTCATTAAGTATTTTTGTTTATGTTATATAATAATTGATGAAAATTATACTAATAAAATAAATTTAAAATCTAATTCATTTATATATTTTATATGAAATATTATATAAACAAAAAAATATTAAAATAATTCAAAAGTTAAAATAAGACAATTATTTTGATATAAAAAAAATGTACACAGAAAATTATACTAATAAAAATATACACTTTTTCTCACTTCTATCTTCATTCTTATCTGATACCCCACCAACAATCATCAAACCCATCCCACGTCACAAAACCACCACCCCTAAAAACCACGACCACCTATTTACTGCCACCTTCAGTCACTCCCCTCTTTCCACTTTTTTAATTCACACTCAAATAACACAAACCATTCATCCAATTCCTCTAATTTAATAGAAAAAAACAAAAACCCCCAAATTTTATAAAAATTAGAAATTAACCCTAACCTAAACATTTCATTTGAATTCGAGAAATTAACTTGACATTTTGTTTTGTAATGAAACAAATCTCATCATGGTCTCTACTGCTATTTGAATTACCTACAGGGTACCCCAGCAACACAATGTCTAACACTGGATGACCCATATGCAGAGGAATTCAATTATGAAATTTTAATGAACGGTCTCGCAAACATGAAGGATCTTAGGTTTCTTTACATGGATACAGAAGATGTATATAAAGATAAAGTTAGGAAATGGAAGTTTGATGAAGATAGTCTACACCTTCCAAATGCCTTACGATTTCTGAGATGGGATTGGTATCCTTTTTCAAGTTTACCAAAAACATTTCAACCAAATAATCTTGTTGGACTTGAAATGGAAGACAGCAAAATGGTTAAACTTTAGAAAGATGGAGAAGAAAAGGTACATAGAATAATTAATTAAGGGTTGATTCATTAATTGCTACTTTTATCTTTCCCTCTTTTGTTACTCATTACACCAATTAACTTTTATCTTTCCACTTTTTTGTTGCTTATTTATGACAGCCTTTTTTAAAGCTCAGGTTCCTAAAGTTCAGATATTCAGATTATTTGAGGACCCTTGACCTTAGTGTGGCTCCGAATCTTGAGACACTAATTCTTTACCATTGTGATAATTTGGTAGAAGTTCATTTCCAGGTTACTCCAAATCTAAAGGAGTTACGTATCTATGATTGTCATAGATTGGAAAAATTACACATGCCTGCTGAATGTCCAAAACTCAGATCTCTCGTCCTCAATGATGATAATTTGAGGACCCTTCACCTTGGGATTACCCCGAATCTTAAGACGGTAAATCTCAAAGGTTGTATTAATTTGGTCGAAATTCAGATTCCAGCTGAAGACGGTAAACTCATTAATCTCGACCTCAGTAATTGTTATGATTTTGAAGAAATTAATGCTCTTGCAGAATGTCTGAAAAAGCTTCTCTACTTACGCTTAAGTAATTTTGGGAGGTTTACATCCTTTGAGTTTGACAAAAAGCTTGATTCACCTGAGGTTGTTACTTTATCTGAGTTACATCTGAAAGCATATGATGATACATATGATAGAGCTTATGAAGATTATATACATTATGGAGATTTATTACGTTATGTAGTTTATACAGATGATGAAGATGATACAGGTATATGTGATCCCGGCAATACTTGGCCAGAGTTTTGGTTTTCCTGTTATTATAAAGAAGACCCGGCTTCATCTTTAGGAAATCTTGAGAGGCTTATTTCTCTAGGTTTCGGTGCTCGCATAAACGTCGATTCTTTTTCAGATGTTATCTGCGGTTTACAATGTTTAAGAAAGCTTAAACTTGAAGGTGGCATTCCTGAAGCGCCCAAGAACCTTGACCGGTTAGACTGTCTAGTGGTGCTAAGTTTGCAGTCTCTAGATATTAAAAATCTTCCAGATAGTCTTTGTATGTTGAAACACCTGAAATCTCTTGAAATCATCAATTGTCATCTTCTTGAGAAGTTACCTGTGGATATTGGAAGATTGGAATGTTTAGAAAGTCTAATCCTATCCAAGTGTACACTTCTACAAGATCTTCCAGATAGTCTTTGTATGTTGAAACACCTGAAATCTCTTAAAATCATCTCTTGTCGTCTTCTTGAGAAGTTACCTGTGGATATTGGAAGATTGGAATGTTTAGAAAGTCTAATCCTATCCGAGTGTAGACTTCTACAAGATCTTCCAGATGGTCTTTGTATGTTGAAACACCTGAAATCTCTTGTAATCATCTCTTGTCATCTTCTTGAGAAGTTACCTGAGGATATTGGCAGATTACAATGTTTGGAAAAGCTCATTGTAAGGGATTGTATATTTTTACGAGATATTCCAAACAGCATCTGTGAGATGGATCGTCTGGAATGTTTAAATCTCACTGGTTGCATTCAAATTGAGGAATTTCCTGAAGAAATTGGATGTTTAGAATATTTGAAAGTGTTGGATATAACACGCACAGGCATTACTTGTCTTCCGAAGAGCATTTATCAGTTGAAAGGTCTGCGTATTATTGATGATGATGATGATGATGGTGATGACGAAGACGACGACGACGACGATGACGATGACGAGGACGAAGACGACGATGACGATGATGATGATGACGGCGGCGACGACGACAACGATGATGATGGTGACGATGGTGATAATGTCGATGATGATGCTATGAGTTCAGGCGCGCCAAAGGCCAAAAGAATTATTTCACCAGGTACTCTCAGTTTTCTAATAATATGTGTTACTTTAGAGGAATTTCCAAATTAGGGTCAATAATTAAGATATTTTCTGCCCATGATGCATGTTTTACTGTTGATCCTAACAATGAAACCGTTTCCTGAAATTAGGCAGGTCTGATGACCGGGAAGATCAGCACAAAAGGTGATTTACCCAACTACATGCTAATTAATTAGTTTATTTGCAATGACAAACTCAATAACCCCTAACTAAACAATACTTGTTTATTTTCATGTGCTTAGGGTATGTATAACTAAAGGATGATGTGCTCAATAATGAACTTGATGTTTAATGTCTGTTCTCACTGGTTAGCTTCTGGCTCAATCAATTATCCCATCGACATCAAGGTCTCAGATTATTTTGATACCTACAGTTCAAAGGCTTCATTTCTAATAGATTTGAAGGGTTGTTGGTCATCAATAGGATAGTTGTATCAACATGAGTTTTTAAAAGTAGGGTTATATCTGTTGTTTTATGTAAAACTTACCACTTTGAAGCATTCCCAATTGAAGTTAAATTTTTTTATGAATTGCAGTTTACATAGTTGACTTCTTTATGATAAAATAGAAGGTTTTTTGCTTAGTTATTTACTCATATCATCAAGAATCTCAATTTCATAAAATATGTTATATGCATAGGGATGAAGTCATGAAACTATTGAACATAAAAATACTTGACTTTTTGGTCAAACTACTGACTTTCATCAAATTCAACAAGTTTTACATGGAATTGTATCAAAGGGCATATTTGTGAGTGTTTACTGGATCTTTTGAACCTCTTTAACATGTTTAGCAATCATTAAATGTTATTGATCACATTCTTAGTACTTTTAGACAGCTTTGAGAATTTGTTTGCTTTATTTTTCAGACATTATATTTCAAACTGAAAGTTGCCCCTTTGTATAATCTTGTCAAAATTGTGTACCTTCATTTTAGGACATCAATATCACCTTCAATGTTTTTTTTATCCGACATGAAATCAACTTAGAGTTTGAATTTATATACGATCAGTTCATGGATTTCAGCCAACAGCGTTGACCATTTCAGAAAGTCAAACTGCAATTGTATTGAAAATGGTGGCCTTTTAATGCAAGATTGGATATTATCACGTTATAAATAAACTCAGTAAGGGCGTAAGGCGTCATAAGTGAGTTGATTATCATGAACCACAAGTATCATTTACATGTGTTGCAGTTAAAACTTTAATATACGATACAATATTAATGTCATAATCACAATACAACGGTAGATACATTTCTTCATCTCTATGGCATATTCCTATTCAACTGACAAAGAGATGTTATATTTAGAAAATTTCAGATGTCGATGGATAGAAATGTGTGTTAATGTGTTATTTTTGTTTACATTGTTGATCGTTTTCATAATGAACTCGATGTTCGATCTCAAGGCCTTGCATTGGGGTCAATCAGTTTTGGGATTTCAACCTCAACTTCCCTGTTGTATCATCCTACAGAAGAGATCAATAGTTCAAACTTCAAAGGCTTTTTAGTTCAACAGATTTGAAGGGTCATCAACAGGAGAGTTGCATCAACATGAAGCTGTTAATAGTATATATGATTGATTTTGTTTTCTGTCCTACTTTATATTAATCAGAAATGAAGCTAGATAATTTAAGTGTTGACTTCTGAATATGGTGGGGTTTGATAAAGATATTGGCAATAATCATTTTATAACTAGATACACGAAGTTTTTTCTAACTTTTTTCTTAATGAATATGGTGGGGTTCGACTGGCTTTTATGGAAGTTACTGAATGTTTTTCAGTACTAACAAAATATCGAAACATTATTTTGAAGCTTGTAATATTCAAGGTTTGAGTTAATAAGTTAATGCATGATGTTCAGCTTACAGAGTTGACTAATTCAGAAAGTCAAACTGTTATCTTGATGAAAATGGTAGAATGTTGATACGAGTTTGAATATAATCATGGTAGATTGTTCAAATGATAAACTTATCATAACCATGTTTCAATTTGTACAAATATGTTCTAAATTAGGATGGTGGTGTCAAGTTTTGGTTTTTATACTTTGGAGACAAGGTTTTCATATTTATGATTTTTCAACTTGGATTTACATAGAGGTGGAAGGCAAATGAGCAACAAGCTGCGCCGCTAGCCCTTTTTGGATTGCAAATATTAAACATGTTTAACAATTTTTGGCCTACTAGGCTGTCAAGTTTACGATTTTGGTCCCATTTTTAAAATTTTTATTATCTAATCAGATGAGAGTCATTATGTTTTGGAAGACTATACAATAATCATAGTGTTTGACTTTATAGTCAACTTATTGATTGTACATCCGATTCAGTGAGCTTTTTTTCTTCTTCATGAAACTGATTAGTTCTTTCGTGTTAACCACATCTTAAGTTGATAAAACCATTAACTGGTAAATGGTTATAAGAACTGAAAATGTTACAAGGATCAAAAGATGACCCGGGAGAAAATTAAGTTCATTTGGTCGAGTTTTGGTTTTCACACTTTGGCCACAAGAATTCAAACATAAAGTTTTATTATTTGTACTTTGTGGCTGCCAACTACTAAAAAATAGCTTCAAAGTTAGTCAAACAGTTAGCAAATTCTTATAAGTTGCAAATGATTATATGTAGCCACTTGGAAGTTGCATATACTTCTTTGAGCAACTGTTTGTTCAAGAATCTACTTGGCAACTAGCTGATTAGAAGAATAGAAAGATTCATTCTATTTCATGGGTCTGATCCTCTGAGTGTGCTGATCAAGCTGGAAGTATTTTTTTTTTTTTTTTTTTTTTTTTTTTTTTTTTTTTTTTTTTTTCTTTTGAACTACAATTTATTATTTATTTGACATGCTGAACTTTGTAACAATTCGCAATTTCAGGTTAATTTCTATTTTCGGAAAATTTTACTATTCATGTTACTATTCATTTTTACTATTCATTTCTTTCTGAAATTTTCCGAAAGTTGATTTTTATTTCATATTCTCGAGTGATAAATCATTTCCATGGCAAATTAAATGTTTGACACTCGTCAGATCATTTTCGTGAAAGTTATTAAGGAATTACACAGAATAATACGTTTTAGAGTTAAACGGCAATCAGAAATTCTACGCACAACGAAATTTGACCCCGTCAGGTGACCCCACATCAGAAAAATGTTTAACACATTCATGATTTATTTGAGAATAAATCATGACTGAGAAAAATCTTGGCCCAAATAAACTTCGGCCGTGAAAAACTGGAATTTTCAGTTTTAAGCGTTTTTACTCAGCCGTAACCCTAGCCTATACCTGCACTGCATTTCTAAGATGATTTGAGCTTTCAACTTATTAAAATAAGTCAACATACTTTTCCCTCCTCCATTGACTAAAAATCATTCTTTGATTTTATAAGTCATTTCGTGATTTTCAGGCTTCCGGTTTGATGTCTAAAAGACATTTAAGACCAACCGACACCAGACTGAGCCCAGTCTAGACATTATAAATCATTTTAAATCATTTTTAGCATATTAGAAAAGTAACATTTTACTTTTCTCAGTTTTACGCAATATTCGTACATTTTACGTATTACGCGTTTTAGACCCGTGTTTCCAGCTTTTAGCAGGTTTTACCACCCAAATGGAACTTATCACCCATTTTATATTTTATTATGGGACTTATGAACATTTCTAACAATACTTTAAAGTTTCATAATTTTACGACACCCGGTTTTACGTTTTGAGGCCTAATCATTTACGGTTGGCATTTCCCGGAGTCAAAATGCACATAATATCTAGATATTTTATCAAGCCAAGCGACCTCCCCCCTTATCCCTTTTGTGAACCGCCATAGGGGGGGGAGTCACACCCTTGGGTGGCTTGATCTCATGCCTTGTGATCTAGGATGCATACATGTGTAGTTTTTGATAAAATATCTCAAGTATGTAACCTCCTCATTAGGGTATAAATACCCCTCTCCCTCTCTTCCTTGGCCGGCCATCACATACACCATAACCACTCACACTTAGCTTTATTTCTTTCAAATTGTTGCAAGGTTCAAGAGTTAGTTCAAGATAGAAACCCTAGATAGCTTATTTTTCACCAAAAATCTTCCAAACCCTAACATACTTGGTGTTTTCTCTTGAGTTTAAATCTACTCAATACACCTCAACTTTCATTACATATCTTTCAAGAATACCAAGGGTAGAAAGGTTGCTTGAAGTGAAAAAGGGTTGAAGCTTGTCTATCAAAGTCCATTTCCTTACTTGTTACTCCTTTCTTTAGTTAGAAAGCCAAAAGTTGTAAGACTAAACCTACCATGCTTCTTGTTTATTTCTCATGTTCATATCATTTACTTGTTATCCTTGCTATATTATATCTTGTATGAATGTCCATGGTGCATAAAGATGAGTAAAAGATGTTGTTGTAATGAATTATTGAAACAAGTTACTAAAACAAGCAAACCAATGAATTTCTTTGTAAGACCTGATCAAAATGGTAAAAATATGATGTTGGATTATTACATATTGTGGTAGAGGACCTAACAAGGAAACCATAGCAATTTGAACCACCTAAAAAGAGTAAACGAGTCAAAAGTTATGGCGATTTGAAGTTACCAAAACTTTCCGGCAAAACTGCCTAAAAAGCTTCTGTGACAGAACCTAAAACACGCAAAAAGTGGCCTTTCTGGTCCGATTCATGAAAAAGTTAAAACACAAAAGTTGTCCGGAATCATGTTTTCCTTCAGGAACCAAGAGGCTCGAGCCTTGAAAACGCCTTCTGAGTGAGATATTTCTCAGTTTCTTAACAGCTATTTACATATTTTAAGTCACTAAGTTATTGTCATACTTTCAAAGGAATAAAAGGTATTATGACCTATAACCAAGACCCCCACCATGGCTAGAGCCAAGGTTGTGTAACATGACCTTGGAACAAGGACCAAAGGTCATGGCTAGGCCATGACGAAATGACCAAACCAACTTACAAAGGCGTAAACATGAAACAATGAAATTGGCGATAACATGAACAAGTAATTTGTATCTACTTCACCTAAAAGGAAACCATGAGATTTTACCAAGACAAATGGTCATACAAAACTTATGAATCAAACCCTAATAACAATCTTCATGTACCATAAACTTTCCTAAGTTTATCCAAATATCGGACATGTAACGTTTTCGGATCAAAACTTATATCTATATACTTTATCAACTACTACAATAGTAGGGAGCTTCATGTGAGGAGTTCATTATGTAAGCCGTCGAGATGAGTTGTGGATTTACGAGTTAAAGTGTCCTGGCTCCTCGAACGCTTACTAACATGACTTCTGAAATATGTTAGCCCGAACGGTAGTAAACGATATACCAAAACATACATGTTCATAAATCTTTCTTTCAAAGACTTACAAATATACATCATACCACATCATGGACTATAATGCAAGATATATATATAGGCACTCCGTTATATTCTCTACACAAATCCTAAGTCGCAACATTCTATTATAGGTTGCTCGTAGAAACCTACACGATCCGACCATCACCTTCATTACTTGCTATCGTACTTAAGGTGAGTTCATAGCCCCACTTTACATTACTTCAATGTTTTATAAACCCTTGGGGGGAATACATGCTACTTTTAAACCGAACACAATGCTTTGAAACCGTATGCTGCCTGATTGTTTTATTATTACTAAGTACCTACCTTGCCAATCCTAGGCCCCATCATGAACCATTTAATCACTAGTATTAGTGAGCGCGAGTATTGTGAATAGGCCTATTGGGATTGACGAATCCCATTTGTTTGAGCAGATTAGTTCAACAAATGCACTATATTTGAACATTTAAGTATGACGGCAAAGTACTTACCGGGGCAACATAACCGCCGATTGATATTGGTACCTGTTAACGTCTTGGTTGTATGAGCTTAGTACATAATAATAACTGTTTTGTTTTCTAACATGAGTATGAGTCTAATTAACTCTTACTACCAACATATTGTGTTCAACCGTTAAACAAACTCTATGAATTTCACTCAACCTTTGTGTTGACCTCTTAAGCATGTATTTCAGGTCCATGATAATCAAGAATGGAGCGGAAGGGCACGTACCGAAGGAAGAAGGCTATAAACAATTATGTCATTCAATGAAAACATCATAGACCTTATATTGATGTATTTTGAAACAATGGAACAATTTGGGACCTTACTATGTAAACTCTGATATATTTGAATAAATATGAATGACAACTCTTTTTATTACGATTCGTTTAGAGTTCGTTTTCTATTATTATGACTGTTGTGCCGTCGAGTAACACCCAAGTTGAATTCCACTGCATCATGAATTGGGGGTGTTACAGATTGGTACCAGAGCCATGGTTATAGAGAAACGGGTCTAAGTGAGACCTAAACTATAACTACAATAACAAGCAAAAACATTTTTATAGCCTTCCGCTCTTCGTGCCTTCCGTCCTCCAGAAGATTATGGACTTATTACACATGTTATCCTACATGAACATATTTGTATATTGTCATATGCACATTTCCTTAGTTTGAGCATTTTCCATAAACATTTGATTATTTTTGACATCATAAATTGTAGACATCATGTCCGCACCTCCATCTCCCGATCATCTTCATGCTATGCCCGAGTATTTACCAATTCTTCCCGGACCCGATGATCCTTACTTTGAACAAATTGACTATGACGATGAGGAAATACCTTATGAGGATCTAGACAATGAAATAGATTCGGACGAAGATCCTGAAATGGATATGGACATAAACATCGATGAGTACGAAGAGGATCCTGAAATGGATGTTGACATCGAAGGCATCGAGGAGGAAGCGGAGGAACTATTAGTGGTGCCACATTTATCACCATTGACATCTCCACCTCCGGTTTCACCAATTTCATCCGAATCTAACCGTACCACTCCAGCTCAAATTCCGAAATCTACTTACCAAACCGGCGGAACATCTACATCTCCACATATGTTCGCGAACTCAGCTCAATACGAAATCTACTCTTTGAAACAAGCTCTCAACCTAACCCAACTCAAGGTTAAATGTATGGCAAGTCAAATGCACGAATGTATGTCCAAGGTAAATTCTGCTAGAATGGATGCCATGAATGCTCGAGACGACCTATATTGGTTTAAGCTTGACATGAGCTACGTGAAGCGTGACTCGACTCATGTTGGGGAAGAAGTCTTAAATCCTTTGACGGGCTTGGATAATGTCAAGGATAGACTCACTTTGGTTGAGAGGGCCCAAGAACAGGATGCGGTTCAAATTCACCAACTACTTAACCGCCTAAATACCGCCGAAATCCGGTTAGATGTGGCAAACTTTGACAGGTATCAACTTAAGAATGATTTGTGTGGAATGCAAACTCAACTGAGTTCCATACAACAAAGGTTATACCGAAAGGATGTCAAAGAATACCGTCCAAACGAAAGCGTAGATGTGTTAGCAACACGCGGAAATAATAATCCGACCGGACCGCAACAACCTCCCAACCGACGTTAGACTAGTGTTATAGTACTAGTTAGCTTTTGTACAACGTTGTAATTACTAACTGAAAGTATCAGTTAGTAAGTTTTGAATGAACTTGTAATAAGTTCGATTTTGTAAACAACGTTATATAAATATAACTTTGTTTTATATACTACCATGTGTTGCTTTTAAGTTTCAACATTATTGTCCTATCATTTTTTTTCAAATTGTGCTCATTTCACAACTCTCTAATTTCAACGTATCTTTTGAACAATAGAATCATGGCGCCAAAGAAAAAGACTCCACCAACGATGACGCAAGCTGCCATCCGCAAACTGGTAAAGGATAGTGTTAATGCAGCACTTATCACAGAACGAGCAGCTGTAGCTGCAGCAGCTGCAGCAGCTGCCGATGCCACCACAGCTGCTGGTGCTGCTGATGCTGCAGCAGCTGCTGATGCTGCAGCCGCTGCTGATGCTGCAGCAGCTGCAGAAGCCGCCACTGCTGCGGAAGCTGCAATAGCTGCAGAGGCTGCAAGAGTTGCCAGTCTGAACCTTGGAGGACCTACCCCTCCGGTGACCAATGTTACTACAGTACCAAAGGGTTGCTCGTTCATTTCCTACCTGAAATGTGAACCCCTCAAATTCAAGGGTACTGAAGGGGCTGTAGGTTTGACCCGTTGGTTCGAAAAGGCAGAATCGGTGTTCATTGTTAGTAAATGTATCGAGGGGGATAAAGTTCAGTATGCCACAAGTACTCTGTTGAATGAGGCCTTGTCCTGGTGGAACTCAATTGCTCAACCCATGGGCATTGAGAATGCCTACAAAATTACTTGGGCTAATTTGAAACAAATGATGATCAAGGAATACTGTCCACGCAGTGAGATACAAAAGTTGGAAGTTGAGTTCTGGGATCATACGGTTAAGGGAAATGATATCATGACCTACAACCGTAGATTCCAGGAACTGAGGATACTTTGTCCATCAATGGTTTCCCCAAAGGAAAAGATGTTGGAAAGGTATATTTGGGGACTTCCCTCAAGCATACAGGGGAATGTGACTTCGGCAAATCCCAAAGAACTTGATGAAGCTATGCGGATGTCCCGTAGTCTCATGGATCAAGTGGTACGTATGTCGGAAACCCGCAAGCAAAACAACCTCAACACCAACAACAACACCAACAACAGCAATGTCAACAATCCCAACAACTCCAACTACCGTAACAACAACAACAACAAAAGACCATATGATGGTAACCGTGGGAACAACAACAACAACAACAACAACAACAACAACAACAACAACAACAACAAACAACAACAACAACAACAACAACAACCAAACCCGAAACAACAACCACCACAATCAACAGAACAAGAGACAGGAAGCCGCAACGGCTTATGTTGCTGCACCAGCTGGTGGTAGGTACGTGGGTAATCAACCACAATGTACCAAGTGTAACTACCATCATGAAGGTCCTTGCCCGGCCAAATGCCACAAGTGCCAAAAGCCCGGACATCTTGCCAAGGATTGTAGGGGCAAGGGTATAGCTACTGGGGCTAACACACAGCCCATAGTTACATGCTTCGGGTGTGGTGAAAGGGGACACTACAAAAACAACTGTCCTCAAAACCAAGGACCCCAAGGCGGAGGTGCTCGTGCTAGAGCCTATGTCATAGGAAAGGAAGAACCACACCAGGACCCGAACGTGGTTACCGGTATGTTCTTACTCAATAATATTCCTGTTAAAGTATTATTCGATTCTGGTGCTGATATGAGCTTTATATCTACTAGAATTGCGCCTTTACTTGATATTCCATCAATTACTTTAACCACTAGTTATAATGTTGAGCTAGCTACCGGTGACTTAGTAAAAACCAATACCGTAATCCCAAACTGTACCCTTAATCTCTTAGACCACCCCTTTGACATCAATCTTATGCCAATTGAACTCGGAAGTTTTGATGTAGTTATTAGCATGGATTGGTTGTCTAAACATCAAGCTAACATTATTTGTGGTGAAAGAGTTGTGCACATTCCATGTGACAATGAAACTTTGATCATTCGTGGTGATCAAAGTGGAACTCGAATAAACATCATCTCATGTATCAAAACCATGAAGTACATTGAGAAAGGATGTTATGCTTTCTTAGCCCACGTAACAGAAAAGAAAACCGATGAAAAACGTCTCGAAGATGTTCCTATTGCCCGTGAGTTTCCTGAAGTCTTTCCAGAAGACTTACCCGGACTACCACCACATCGACAAATAGAGTTCAGAATTGATTTAATACCAGGAGCGGCGCCAGTTGCCCGCGCACCATACCGGCTAGCACCTTCAGAGATGCAAGAGCTATCAAATCAATTACAAGAACTTGCGGACAAGGGATTTATTCGACCTAGTTCCTCACCTTGGGGAGCTCCAGTTTTATTCGTGAAAAAGAAAGACGGGTCATTACGCATGTGTATTGACTATCGTGAACTAAACAAATTAACCATAAAGAACCGATACCCACTACCAAGAATTGATGATTTATTCGATCAATTGCAAGGCTCAACCTATTACTCAAAAATTGACCTACGTTCAGGTTACCACCAAGTTAGAGTTCGTGATGAAGACATTCCAAAAACAGCCTTTAGGACACGATATGGTCACCACGAATTCCAAGTGATGCCATTTGGGTTAACAAATGCACCGGCAGTATTCATGGATCTCATGAATCGTGTGTGTAAGCCATATTTGGACAAATTCGTGATCGTATTCATAGACGATATTCTCATTTATTCCAAAAACGAAGAGGAACACAAAGAACACCTGAGAACAATTTTAGGACTACTCAAGGAAGAGAAATTGTATGCAAAGTTTTCCAAATGCGAATTTTGGATTCAATCCGTACAATTCCTTGGGCATGTGATTGACAAAACCGGTTTACATGTCGATCCCGCTAAAATTGAGGCAATCAAAAACTGGCCAACACCTACCACACCTACAGAAATTCGTCAATTTCTGGGTTTAGCCGGGTATTACCGAAGGTTTATTGAAGGATTTTCTTCAATAGCAAAATCTTTGACCAAGCTAACTCAGAAAAACAAGAAATACGTGTGGGATGAAGACGAAGAAAATGCTTTCCAAACCCTTAAACAAAAACTTTGTAGTGCTCCTATCCTAGCATTGCCAGATGGGATCGAAGATTTTGTAGTCTATTGTGATGCATCGTACCAAGGTTTAGGTGCCGTGTTGATGCAACGTGATAAGGTCATGGCTTATGCTTCGCGACAACTCAAGGTTCATGAAGAAAATTACACCACTCATGACTTAGAGTTAGGAGCTGTGGTCTTTGCACTAAAAATCTGGAGGCACTATCTATACGGTACTAGATGTACTGTGTACACCGATCATAAAAGCCTACAACACATTTTGAACCAAAAAGAACTAAACATGTGACAACGTCGTTGGTTGGAATTACTAAGTGATTATGACTGCGACATTCGTTATCACCCAGGGAAAGCAAACGTAGTAGCCGACGCCCTAAGCCGAAAGGAACGAGTTAAACCACTACGAGTCCGAGCCTTAGTTTTAACCATAAATTCAAACTTTCCTACTCAAATCCTTCACGCTCAAGCTGAGGCGGTGAAACAAGAAGACATCCAAAAGGAAAGGTTGGATGGCATGATGCAGAAGAAATTCGAAACCCGTTCAGATGGAACTCTATGCTTCCAAGGTCGAAGTTGGTTACCACTTTATGGTGGCCTACGAGACTTGATCATGCATGAATCACACAAGTCTAAATACTCCATACATCCAGGATCTGATAAAATGTATCATGATCTTAAAATACTCTATTGGTGGCCGAACATGAAAGCCGACATTGCAACTTATGTTAGCAAATGTCTTACCTGCTCCAAAGTAAAAGCCGAACATCAAAAACCATCCGGTCCATTGCAACAACCAGAAATTCCTACCTGGAAGTGGGAAAGAATTACTATGGACTTCATTACCAAGCTCCCAAGGACATCAAGTGGTTATGACTCCATCTGGGTCATAGTTGATCGTCTCACAAAATCCGCACACTTTATACCAATCAAAGAGACTTACAAAATGGAACAACTAACCCGACTGTATGTCAAAGAAATAGTCTCAAGACATGGTGCACCAATATCCATCATATCCGACAGAGATGGTAGATTTACTTCCAATTTCTGGCAGTCACTCCAAGACGCCTTTGGAACAAATCTAGACATGAGTACAGCCTATCACCCTCAGACCGATGGTCAGAGTGAACGAACCATCCAAACACTTGAAGACATGCTTCGAGCATGTATAATAGATTTTGGAAAAGGATGGGATACTCATTTACCATTAGTCGAATTTTCCTACAACAACAGCTATCATACAAGTATTAAAGCAGCTCCATTTGAAGCACTTTACGGTCGAAAGTGTCGTTCACCTGCTTGTTGGGCTGAAGTGGGAGAAGTTCAACTCACTGGACCAGAACTCATCCGTGAAACAACGGATAAAATTGTACAAATCAGAAGTCGATTACAAGCCGCAAGAGATCGACAGAAAAGTTATGCCGACACACGACGCAGACCCCTAGAATTCCAAGTCGGAGATAGGGTTATGCTAAAAGTATCACCTTGGAAGGGCTTGATACGATTCGGTAAACGAGGAAAACTAAACCCAAGATACATCGGACCATTCAAAATCCTAGCCAGGGTTGGCCCTGTGACGTACAGACTTGAGCTTCCATCAGAACTCAGTAATGTACACCCCACTTTCCATGTATCTAACCTAAAGAAATGCTTATCGGATGAATCACTTGTGATTCCACTCGATGAAATTCAACTCAATGATGATCTTCAATTTGTTGAGGAACCCGTAGAAATCATGGACCGAGAGGTCAAACAACTAAAACAAAGCCGTATACCAATTGTCAAAGTTCGTTGGAACTCACGACGTGGTCCTGAATACACATGGGAACGAGAGGACCAGATACGTAAGAAATACCCACATCTTTTTACCAACGAAGCTTCTACCTCCGACGTAAATTGATCTCCGGGACGGAGCTCTCATATGGGGTGGAGACTGTAACAATTCGCAATTTCAGGTTAATTTCTATTTTCGGAAAATTTTACTATTCATGTTACTATTCATTTTTACTATTCATTTCTTTCTGAAATTTTCCGAAAGTTGATTTTTATTTCATATTCTCGAGTGATAAATCATTTCCATGGCAAATTAAATGTTTGACACTCGTCAGATCATTTTCGTGAAAGTTATTAAGGAATTACACAGAATAATACGTTTTAGAGTTAAACGGCAATCAGAAATTCTACGCACAACGAAATTTGACCCCGTCAGGTGACCCCACATCAGAAAAATGTTTAACACATTCATGATTTATTTGAGAATAAATCATGACTGAGAAAAATCTTGGCCCAAATAAACTTCGGCCGTGAAAAACTGGAATTTTCAGTTTTAAGCGTTTTTACTCAGCCGTAACCCTAGCCTATACCTGCACTGCATTTCTAAGATGATTTGAGCTTTCAACTTATTAAAATAAGTCAACATACTTTTCCCTCCTCCATTGACTAAAAATCATTCTTTGATTTTATAAGTCATTTCGTGATTTTCAGGCTTCCGGTTTGATGTCTAAAAGACATTTAAGACCAACCGACACCAGACTGAGCCCAGTCTAGACATTATAAATCATTTTAAATCATTTTTAGCATATTAGAAAAGTAACATTTTACTTTTCTCAGTTTTACGCAATATTCGTACATTTTACGTATTACGCGTTTTAGACCCGTGTTTCCAGCTTTTAGCAGGTTTTACCACCCAAATGGAACTTATCACCCATTTTATATTTTATTATGGGACTTATGAACATTTCTAACAATACTTTAAAGTTTCATAATTTTACGACACCCGGTTTTACGTTTTGAGGCCTAATCATTTACGGTTGGCATTTCCCGGAGTCAAAATGCACATAATATCTAGATATTTTATCAAGCCAAGCGACCTCCCCCCTTATCCCTTTTGTGAACCGCCATAGGGGGGGGAGTCACACCCTTGGGTGGCTTGATCTCATGCCTTGTGATCTAGGATGCATACATGTGTAGTTTTTGATAAAATATCTCAAGTATGTAACCTCCTCATTAGGGTATAAATACCCCTCTCCCTCTCTTCCTTGGCCGGCCATCACATACACCATAACCACTCACACTTAGCTTTATTTCTTTCAAATTGTTGCAAGGTTCAAGAGTTAGTTCAAGATAGAAACCCTAGATAGCTTATTTTTCACCAAAAATCTTCCAAACCCTAACATACTTGGTGTTTTCTCTTGAGTTTAAATCTACTCAATACACCTCAACTTTCATTACATATCTTTCAAGAATACCAAGGGTAGAAAGGTTGCTTGAAGTGAAAAAGGGTTGAAGCTTGTCTATCAAAGTCCATTTCCTTACTTGTTACTCCTTTCTTTAGTTAGAAAGCCAAAAGTTGTAAGACTAAACCTACCATGCTTCTTGTTTATTTCTCATGTTCATATCATTTACTTGTTATCCTTGCTATATTATATCTTGTATGAATGTCCATGGTGCATAAAGATGAGTAAAAGATGTTGTTGTAATGAATTATTGAAACAAGTTACTAAAACAAGCAAACCAATGAATTTCTTTGTAAGACCTGATCAAAATGGTAAAAATATGATGTTGGATTATTACATATTGTGGTAGAGGACCTAACAAGGAAACCATAGCAATTTGAACCACCTAAAAAGAGTAAACGAGTCAAAAGTTATGGCGATTTGAAGTTACCAAAACTTTCCGGCAAAACTGCCTAAAAAGCTTCTGTGACAGAACCTAAAACACGCAAAAAGTGGCCTTTCTGGTCCGATTCATGAAAAAGTTAAAACACAAAAGTTGTCCGGAATCATGTTTTCCTTCAGGAACCAAGAGGCTCGAGCCTTGAAAACGCCTTCTGAGTGAGATATTTCTCAGTTTCTTAACAGCTATTTACATATTTTAAGTCACTAAGTTATTGTCATACTTTCAAAGGAATAAAAGGTATTATGACCTATAACCAAGACCCCCACCATGGCTAGAGCCAAGGTTGTGTAACATGACCTTGGAACAAGGACCAAAGGTCATGGCTAGGCCATGACGAAATGACCAAACCAACTTACAAAGGCGTAAACATGAAACAATGAAATTGGCGATAACATGAACAAGTAATTTGTATCTACTTCACCTAAAAGGAAACCATGAGATTTTACCAAGACAAATGGTCATACAAAACTTATGAATCAAACCCTAATAACAATCTTCATGTACCATAAACTTTCCTAAGTTTATCCAAATATCGGACATGTAACGTTTTCGGATCAAAACTTATATCTATATACTTTATCAACTACTACAATAGTAGGGAGCTTCATGTGAGGAGTTCATTATGTAAGCCGTCGAGATGAGTTGTGGATTTACGAGTTAAAGTGTCCTGGCTCCTCGAACGCTTACTAACATGACTTCTGAAATATGTTAGCCCGAACGGTAGTAAACGATATACCAAAACATACATGTTCATAAATCTTTCTTTCAAAGACTTACAAATATACATCATACCACATCATGGACTATAATGCAAGATATATATATAGGCACTCCGTTATATTCTCTACACAAATCCTAAGTCGCAACATTCTATTATAGGTTGCTCGTAGAAACCTACACGATCCGACCATCACCTTCATTACTTGCTATCGTACTTAAGGTGAGTTCATAGCCCCACTTTACATTACTTCAATGTTTTATAAACCCTTGGGGGGAATACATGCTACTTTTAAACCGAACACAATGCTTTGAAACCGTATGCTGCCTGATTGTTTTATTATTACTAAGTACCTACCTTGCCAATCCTAGGCCCCATCATGAACCATTTAATCACTAGTATTAGTGAGCGCGAGTATTGTGAATAGGCCTATTGGGATTGACGAATCCCATTTGTTTGAGCAGATTAGTTCAACAAATGCACTATATTTGAACATTTAAGTATGACGGCAAAGTACTTACCGGGGCAACATAACCGCCGATTGATATTGGTACCTGTTAACGTCTTGGTTGTATGAGCTTAGTACATAATAATAACTGTTTTGTTTTCTAACATGAGTATGAGTCTAATTAACTCTTACTACCAACATATTGTGTTCAACCGTTAAACAAACTCTATGAATTTCACTCAACCTTTGTGTTGACCTCTTAAGCATGTATTTCAGGTCCATGATAATCAAGAATGGAGCGGAAGGGCACGTACCGAAGGAAGAAGGCTATAAACAATTATGTCATTCAATGAAAACATCATAGACTTTATATTGATGTATTTTGAAACAATGGAACAATTTGGGACCTTACTATGTAAACTCTGATATATTTGAATAAATATGAATGACAACTCTTTTTATTACGATTCGTTTAGAGTTCGTTTTCTATTATTATGACTGTTGTGCCGTCGAGTAACACCCAAGTTGAATTCCGCTGCATCATGAATTGGGGGTGTTACAAACTTGAAGTTTAATCTCCGCCCTCAATGGTTTGGTTTCAGCTGATCGTTTTAAATCAAGGTACAAGGAGATACGCCATGGAACCAAGTCTCTTGAATCAGGTATAGTTATTAACTTTGAATTCTTCATTAAGTCAATGAATGTTCATGGTTAAAACAATGAAACATTTACATGATCATGTTATAAATAAATTCAAGAAAAGTTTACATTTGCAAAAATATAGTCTATAATGGGTTGAAATCAGTGAAAGATTGACTTTTGAGTCTAACTATTGACTTTTCAATGGATTTCATTCTCTATGGAAGCACATATGATATATTATATATAGTGTTTACTGGTACTAAAAAAGCTACTAAACATGTTTCAGGAATATGAAGCTACTTCACTGTGAGTGATACGCGAAAATCCATTTTCCGACAGAATATGAAGTCAGGAACAAGGGATGCAGTTATCAAATCAAACAACATTACTTATTTTTCCATGTGGCACGGCGGGTTATAAGGGCGGTAAGAAAATAAGTTGAATTTTGCTGCTTAGTGCTTAGTACAGAGCGTTAAAATTTTGTTTATTGGGTTAATATGTATAGTACTGGAAGTAGAAATTAATACACTGAAATTAAAATTTACTAGTAGTATTTGTTGTTACGTCTTTTTAAAATGCAGGGGAGGCTTGGGCACTCTCCAACTATATTTAGTTTCTTAACAGGTAAGACAATCGTTTTGCAAAGATATAAAAAACACATGGCTTGACCTTCCAATTCCATAGTTGAATATAGTTTACTTCATTTATCAAAATGGCAGACACTCAGTAACTTGTTAACATGTTTGATTCTGAATCATGATATATAGTTGGATATATTTCATATGCAGTTTTTAGCAATTTTAAAGAAATATCCAACTGATAAATTCTAAAAATTAACGATAGTTGAGTTGAGCTTTAAACTAATTTGTGGTATCATTTATTGCTTATAGTTCTTATAGATGTAATGGTATACGTTTAAGCTTTTGCATATCCCTTCGTCGTTTATTCCTCCATTTATTACATCATTTTGTTAAGAAAAAGTTTCAAGTTCCGCCATTTGAGTATATATAAAGACGTATCTATTGTTTCTTGTTTGAGTTCTAACCGAGTGAGCACGCTGTTAGAAGCTGAAGTTATATGTTTGCTTTTGGCAATACTGTTTTAGTTGGAGAGAATGTTAGTGATATTGAAGTAAAATATGATGTTAATCAACAGAAGATTCTGTTGGAGTACAAGCTACAAGTCAACACAAAAGTCAACTCAACTCCTCTGTTGCATCAGTTACAAGAAAGAGAGTATTACATTCAAGAACTCAACACAAGATGCAGTAGTACTACTGAATACAAGCATGAACAAGTGTTATAAAATGTAGCTTAGCATTTGTAATCAAGTAGAATGTAGTTCAATTCAGATACTTGTGTACATATAGTATAGCAGCAGAATACATAGTGTAGTAGTAGTATAAATAGTGTAGCAGCAGAATTCATTTGTAACTTTTCATTCAATTCAATATCATTTCTCACCTTTACTGTGTGTTTCTCTCAATCTTCTTTATCACACTTGATATCCTCAGCAACATCAAAAACCACTCCAAAAACACCAACTTTCCACCATGTTGAGGATATTTCTTAACTAACTAAAACCGAAAATCACTAGCAACATCAAAACCACATCCTAAAGACTCCAAAGCCATGAGCTCTATAGACTTGTTGGTGGTATATATGAGCCATTAAGTTTGGTTAAAAGTGGAAAGTGGGTGTGTTTTGATGGAGTAGTGATGGAGATGTTTGACCATATAGTATAAATTTGTTGGGTAATGTTGGTATTAAATAGTAGGTGTAGTTGGCCATTTTTTGTGGGAAGAAAGTTGACTTGCTGTTGTTGGTTTGTAGTTTAAAGACTGAAGCTTGTTGCGGCTACTTTTCTTGGCAGACGTAGTTGAACTTGCATCATACACGTATTTATGCTACTAATAGATAACTGGAAATAATTGTTTACAGAAGTGGAGTCTCATTTTGCTATCCACTATACCAAAAGGAAAGGGAAAATCGAGCATACATGGAGGGTTTATCTCAAGGAATTCATCCAAAAGCAAATGCAGCTTTAATCCGTACACCATAAAATACGAATATCGTTTTGCTGAGGTCTTGGTCTGCTGTTGTGTGACTGCTAAAGAGAAAGGTCTTGATTTGCTATATGAAAAGGTGGTTCAAGAACTCGAGAGTGTGTGGGGCGGGTTGAAGTTGGTTAGGCGTGTTGCAAGGGTTTTATGCTTGCAGGCAAACATCGCTGCTAATCTTGATCCTAGATATATGCGATTTCCCTAATGAACAATATTTGATAGTGAGAATTTGTGTAGGTATAAAAATGGTCATAACCTATATAACTCAATGTATGTATCTATCAGATACTAACATTTGTGGTTTTGTTGTGTGGTATGAGAAAAAGGCTTTTAACTAATTACTCTATAAAATTTTCTTTTGTCCGGAACAATAGTTAAAAAAAAAAAAAAAAAAAAGTCTTATTTAACATCACCTTGTGGATAACAAACTGATGGGAAGAAGATCTTACGAAAAATTAGTAAAAATCAGTTGACTTTTAAAGCCAAGGAGTGACGTTAACTTTTCGCTTTTTATGCTTGTTTTTACTCAACAATTTAATACAATGAGTAAATTACATCGCTAGTCCTTGTGGTTTAGCTGAATTTCGTATTTAGTCCTTGTTAAAAAAAAATCAGTGTAGACCTCCCCAACGGTTGGTTACTTTTATGAGAACTTGTTTTAGCTTTTGAATCCCACATTGACAAAAAAGAAGATATATTGCTTCTTTATATATTATAGCGTGTACTGTTGATACATGCGTGAATTAGTATTATGTTGATGAGATACTATATTGGCAATAGGTAAACGCAAAGAATCTATCGCCCAATGTAGCATCCATTAACTCATACAATATCTCAACTTTTTATCATTTTGAAAACGTAAAATTTGGTTTTGGATTTTTTAATGTAAGTAAGTTTGTTGCTAACCTTGGTAATTATGTTCAACGATGATTTCCTATCTTGGTAATTGTATTTTTCATAAGTAATAAGCATGCTAATTTATTATTTATACCTTTCTTTGTAGTGGATATGTTTGTTTATTCGCTTTATTACAAGTCATATTTTATACCGGCTATAAGGTGGCTTAAAGAGTTACATTAGAAGAATGTTATTTTATTTTATTTTATTTTTTATTTTTTTTTTATTTTTTAATCGTAACAATAACTAACTCACATCTTTTTTAGACCTGATACTTTTTTTAGTTCAAAGCTAGGAAGCAAACCAGATTGAGGTGGATCAAGATTTAACCTCATTGCTATCGATTACAAGTATGCATTGTAAAAATCAAACAAAGTGGATTTCAGCCGGTTTTAGCTCAACATCTAATAAAATGACTTTAGAAACGAGCATGGTTTTAGACCAACATTTATACAACAAATGACTTCAGAAGGAGGTTCAAGAAAACATCTATAAACACAAACCACAAGTATATATTCCATAGACTACTCGAAACCAAGTTTACTAACAAAATGAGGAACGTGGCAAGCAAAGCGAATGTACATAATTAAGGAAAATATCTAATGGTTCCTGAAGAGCATGTTGCCTTACCCACCGCCACTGACAACGGAGACATATGACGGAAGCTACAGCATGCCGTGACTAAAACATGTTTTCAAACACTGTTATGATGGGATTGAATGGTAAATGGTGTGTGTGTATTTCAGAATTTCCACTTCATGAGTGAATCGGCTGTGACGCGTATGACTTGTTAATTATCTTGCCAACTAGAACAACTTCTTACACTTCTAATTACAAGGGTGAAAGCTTTTTTTATCCGGTCCCACATCGATTGAGAATAAAGTTTGCTTCCTAATATACTGTGGTGCATATGTTTTATTTAAATTTAGACGTGTGTTATGTTGTTGATTATGTAGCTCATAGGTTGTTATTAATAAAAGTTTCCAACTTTTTGTCAATCTCGTATATTGGAAAGCCTATCTTTGATCAATATAAAACATATAAACATTTATGTGAATTCGGTAATTGGTTTGGCTTTCGATCAATTTAGGTTGATAGTTGTATATTTTTGCTCATTTTATGGTAAAATAAAGGGCTAATTACTTAAAAATGTATCAGACTTGACACTTTTTACCGTTGTATGTAGCCACGTTGTTTTTTTCTAATGTGTGACTAAACTTTTGAATTTGGTACATTGTGTGTATTTTGTGACCATTTTACCCTTACCTTTTCCAAATTTCGAAAGGTAAAATGGTCATTTGGCTGAATAGTCACAAAATACACACAATGTACCAAATTCGAAAGTATTGTCACACATTAGGAAAAAAAACATGGCTACATACAACGGTAAAAGATGTCAAGTTTGATGCATTTTTAGATAATTAGCTCTAAAATAAATAGTAATCATGTTCAACAATGTCCTCTCTGTGTAATCATATCTTTCAGAACATGCTAATTTGTGTTAAAGGTATTTCAAATCTGGCTCGATGTAGTTCTATATATAGGGTTGAAAAACTTGACGAAGAAAAGGTCAAAGAACTTATTAGGGATTGCAACACGAAAGAAAAAACCCATAACCCATAGATATCCGCTCGTGATGGATGGGTAACCACATCAGTTTTTACTTGCGGATGGGTCGTGGGTGAAGAGGACCCACAACGGTTGGTGAGTGGGTGACGGGTAAGTGTATACATATTTACTAATATGTCATAACTTATGCATCTTCTAATCAAGTTTAATTTTCAAAACATTCAGAAACATGTGTGCAAATGTTACGTTTCACAAACCCACTGGTTCACCCTCGGGCATGGGCTTTTGAAAAAGATTGTATTTGCAGATTGGCGATGGGCGGGTAATGGACAAAGAGTTACCCATTGCCACGGGGCGACATCCTTACTTTTAAAACGCAATTCAACATACAAAGATTTATCCCTTTCACGTTTGACCATCTTAGACAAAGATGCCTCCCAACTAGTTTCATTTTACATGTTTAGATCGATAAAGTAAGTTTAAGATGACATGGAAATACAAAAACTTAAATGTAATATATAAAGACGTTAAATTGTGAAACACTACACTTAAATGCAAAAAATAAGTAGATGAAATGAAAAGTTAATTGGTATGTTTGGCGAAAGTAATTGTTGCTGGTGCTGGTGCTGGTGCTGGTGCTGGTGCTGGTGCTGGTGCTGGTGCTGGTGCTGGTGCTGGAGATTATAAAAAGAGATTATTTTTATAAGCTACATGAAGTAACTTTTGGTTTTAAGAGATTATGGAAGATTATTTTTTTTAGAATCTCTTATAAGTTATGTCTGTCAAACAAAGATTATTTTTTAAGTAGCTTATTTTTTGAAAAAATAAGCACAATCTCTCAACAATCTTATGTGCCAAACATAGCAAATGGGGAATTGGATGCGAATAGATTTAATGTACAAAACATTATAGAATATGAACGGAATAGATTATGTTTGAGATCCTTCATGTTATTGTTGTGGTTTCATCGAAAAAAATAAATAAATAAAGCTATCCCACATCACCCCTTTCATCACTGTTTACTATGAAGAGTTCATAAGCTCCATCTTACGGAGTACGTAATAATTTAGACTTAATAATAGCTATTAAACTTGGTATGACTTGTATGAAAAAGGCATGAGTGTGACTACTATGTGTTGGAATATGGTAGTTGAATCCGCATATTATACGGTTAGAAATACGTGAGCCTATTGGGGGCACACACGTTAATACATGAAGAGTACGTTTATTATGTATTTAATATATGTAACTCGTTTATATTTATTAAATATATAATATGTTTCACAAAATAATTATTTAATGATTATTGGTTTAATCGTGAGACGTTATAAACTAATTAATATATTCGTTAAATATAAAAGAGAGGGACTTGGATGTCGGAAAACGAAACTCCCGGACCTCCTTCCAATGTGGCCAGTTGTGGGAAGGATCTAGAAGGGGAGGAGAGTGTCGGTTTGTGAAAGTTGTGGAGTTGATGGCCAAACTTGGTGGACAAGTTTGTTTCCTATATATACACTCCACATAACCGATTGTGAAGGATCTGACTTTTTCCATTCATACGACAAGTCACAGAAACCAAAATCATATGCATTGTATTCCATTAACATGTATGTATATCATGCACATGCATGGAATGTGAACATCATGCGTATGCATGCAAATACAAGGATTACGCAAAGCTGTTTCCTTTTTCTTTGTATTACTGTGATTGACACCAATCCTTTTACCTTTAAATATGATTGACTATTTTATTCCCCTTGCCGGATTCGATCATGTTTAATCAAGAACACCAAACCCTAGTGTGTTTGTTGGTGTTTAATCGTGAAGTCAAGACTAGCATACTTGACGTATTCGTTCGACGTGTTGTGTGAGCAACCGTAGAGGTATCTATTTTAGATACTTTATATTCAAGAATAATCGCTAAAAGGTACGATTTTATTATTCGTATTGTGTTAACCTATTTGTCATAACTAGATCCATTCCGCTGTGCACTCGTAGCTAAATTGGTTACCTAGAATTATTAAATCCCAATAGTGGCATCACGAGCCATATCGTTTTGGCATATAGGGTTACACTATTAAAATTAAATTTTACGACTAGATACACGCCTAAAATTTATTTTAATTTTATGTTGCGATTATTATAATTATTTTCTTTATTTTTATGTTTAAATTGTTAATATGTTAAAGATATGCAAATCTTTAACATAAATAAAATAAGGAAAATGTTATGCTAGATCTTGCATATAATATTAAAAGTTAATATAGGATTAAAAGAGGAAAATTACTAGTTAATATATTGTTTCTTCTTTTAATTTATTTATTTAGGATAGTAAATCTTTTTATTTATTTAAAAGATCTACAGATTTATTTTTGGGAACTAAATCTTCTATTTTTGGAAATAAATCTTTTATTTATAGTAACTAAACCTTTTAATTTTGAAAAATAGATCTTTTAATTTTTAGATTGATTTGTTTCCTTAATTCCGGCTATAAGACCTACGCAATCATTTTTTGATGCATGTGGCGATCAAGGTACTGAGATGAAAACCTATTGAAGGTCTTATGGTTCTCCAATTGGGGAAGACTCCTTGGATTTCTCGGATTTTTACTTGTTACTAGCTATCTTTTAATGTCTTTATAATTATTATGTGCCTTACTTGCTTAAGTGTTTAGGTTGTTTACATGTTTACACGCCTAAAACATAATGATACAGACTAATAATTATAATGTAAGATGACATTAAAATGGTCTTTAATTCTACACGCCTAGCATACATATTCATTGTGACATTCTATGTATTTTGTTGAAAATTGTTTTATGAAACCAAAAGGACCTAAAACTATTGAAACAAGCTTTTCATGAATTTAAACACGGGACGTTATGATTACTACAGTGTCATTACTAAAGTTTTTAAAATTAGTGCTACAAAGTTGTTTGCATGCTTCTTTGTACACACCATTTTAACACTTTATGTGTATACCCCTATGTGTAAATTTTAAGTCCATGCCAGCCAACCAAGAACACGTGCATTTGGCTTGACCTCTTTGGTCAGACCTTAGGGCCATTCCAACCCATGGCGACTTTTACTCATTGGTCAGACCTTTGGTGATCGTTGCACATTCTTGCTTGGTCGACTTATTTCGAGTATGCTTGGTCAGACCTTGGACCCGAGGCATAAGATGAGACTAAACATGCTCATGGCATTATTACTTGTCTACTAATGTCTTGAACAGTCTCATAATTCTAAGAGTTGCATTTTATGCAATTAACGCTCGTCGCTTACCTCTTGCCCTACTTGTTTACACGCCGGTCAGACCTCCGGTAATAAGTAGGAGGTCAAGTTGGATCTTAGTCTTATTAGTAATTAATTGGGTCGTTAATTCTTTTAAGAAATTAATTATCGAAAATACTAAAATCGAACTTTCTATGTTCTAAAATAATTGTGTTATTGCAACATAATTCGTAAACAAAAGTTTGTTTTATTAAAAAGATGAACAAAGTCTCTTTTCCCAGCTAGAAGAGAGACATATTCCTATCTTTTCTCCTTAGTTGACAAACTAAGATAGGACTACAATTGTTAAACTCATTTATAATCTTTCATTACCCTTTTCTGGTCCTGAAATAATTGAAAGATAATATATTTTGTGTAACTAGAAAAAAAAATTTCTAGAGCTACCAAAATAAATGGCACTTTGCACTTGTCATGATGTATGAGTTTAAACTACAAAGAGTAAAGAAATTACTAGCACATTAGCTAGGTTTTTTATTTGACTTCCACTATTCCTTACAGTGCTAAAAACCCTTGTGGCTATTTAGACAATAAAGGAGGAATTGCATGCTAAATATTCAAGTTAAATGAAAGCATGAATGGCTAGTCCCTCATATACATAAGTAGGACTTCATATACTCTGTTCAATACCTAAGTACATTTTTACTTGTAGGCATTCGAAGAGAATAGGAAAGTATATTGAATTTCTATATGCTTTCTATCGGAAATGTAACATTTATAATGTTGACAAATCCAGTGGGAGCATTGCGGTTTAATTACTGAAATGACATTCATGTAATGTTGCAAATTTCAGTGGGAGCTACGAAATTTTGTTTCCTTGTTAGTCACCCATATTATTTCGAACTTGTTTTGAAATAATTCATACTTTCGGAATATGAACGACCATTGCTTTAAAGGAAAATTGCATTTTATTTTATTAGATAACACGTTGCCTTTCTGATGTCACTTTCTGGAAATGTTATCTATATAATAATAATCCACAATTTCTTATTTAACGTTATGGTTCCAAATCTACTTGTAATATCGATGACATTATCATATTGTTTACACAATCAAGCACATGTTGTGTTGTTTGTCTTTATAATATGATGTTGTGCCTTACACAAGTGGGAGAAATCTCAAAATGTGTGCAAGGAACAACATATTATTGGTTTCTCTTGACCGCAAGGTAAGAAAGCTAATAATTCTACTAGGACTTAAACATACAAGATGTTTGTTGCCCTACTACATTCTAATGTCATGATATTGTGTAAAGTTACTTCAATATTTTGACTACATGTTTAGTCAATATAATTATGGTTAAATTATAATAATCATAGTTTTGAAGTATAAAATTAACTTGAAATTATTATTGAACTCAAGAGTTTGCGTTCATGATTACTTTAGTTAGTATAATTATGTTTGCTTGTTAAGACATAATTATAAAGTCCTTGAATTAGTCAAAGGCTTATAACATAAAGTATGTAGTAAACTTGTTATGTCTTCTTGCTAACACATAAAACAAGAGGTCATTGAATTATTCAAAGACTTGTAATGTATACTTGACATGTTCTGGTTTCTTGTAATCACATGAACAAATAATTCTTGAACAGTTCTGTCTTCTTGTGAACACGTGAATATAAGGTTCTTGAATTATTCAAGAGATATACATTGTAGCATGCACTTGGTACAAAAATACTTAATATGCAATTTGGCTCGACTAAATTGACAAGTAATTGGTCCAAAGAGAATTAAGTTATCTATACTCATAGAATACCACATTATTATGGTATGTCTAATATGTTGAAACAAACTGTATTCATATTGTTTGATTCATGATAGCTTTAATACTCTGCCTCCAAAATCTATCAAGGTTATAAAATTGCGTGTGTCATGGGTACACTCAATATAGTTCAAACCTAGAAGGTATTCAAGAAAATCCATGACTGAAACCCCTAAACTTTTATGGATTTTCGGTTGTTCCACTCAAACCAATCGAATCCTAAACCCTTTTGGGTTTCAGATTCTTCTACACTTCCTTGCTTGAATATTGTAGTTTTGGTGTTCCTCCTAGCTCGACGAAACACAAAACCTTTGCTAAGGTTTTCGGTTAAAGGGTGATACAAGAATTAGGGTTTTTGCTACAAATCCTAAATTATGGTTCTTGGAAGAAATTCCATTATGTCTTCATTAAAGTTCTGAAATTTGTTAAAACCTTATGAAGCATATTATTAACAAGATAGAGAACTTAAAATGTGTTTTGTGTTTCCCAATTAAGAACAATTCATTGTTGCTTAAATACTTAGGATTTAGAGAATTGTCTCTACTTACATAAGTAAGTGGGAGCATCTACAAATCTTGAAGATATTCAAGAACAAAATACATAACCTTCTAAATCCACCTGTTGATATCATACAACCAAAGTATAATGTTACTCTTATTCGTAAATCCGCGAGGATGCCTCATCACTTGAGTGATATTCTAATATCTATGCTGAGGTATATAAGTTAAAAGATTATAGTAAATCTACTAACTACTAAGATACGTCATCATATCTTGAATCTGGTAAATGTCTTAGAATTATGAACGATAAGATGCAATCCTTAAAGGGAAATCAATCATTTGAGTTTGATTGATATTTCGCCTAAATTAATAAACCTGAGAGGTTAGGATGAGTTTCTTTTAAAGAAAGGCTCAAAAGGACAAAATTGTATACATATTAATTCAAGGCTTATAATAAGAAGTTTTTAATCATACTCAAGCAATTGACTGTGATTAAATTTTCTTATATACACGCATTAATTAAATAAAGATAATTAATTGTCACACATGTTTCCTTGAATGAGGAATATGACAATTAAGTTTTATAACTCTTTCCTTTATGATTACCTTTTGCGAGGACGGTGTGTAATCAAAAGGGTTATATATATAATCTTTATATAGTATACAAGTTTAAGCAATCCAAGCTTGGATTGGATCATGCATCTAGGAGCTGAAATCTTGAATTTAATTACAATATGATTTTTATTGAATTAAGATAACTCCCGAGTACATCTGACAATAAGTGGGAGCACTATGTTTTTCCTTGAAATTTATATGTTGTATAACATATTGAAGATGACGTTCCATTTAAGCTGGATATTAATCCTTATGCTTGGAATGAAACTTCACTTGGGATTTAGGGAATAGAACAAACAACCTTGGAATAATTGTTTATTTGGAATAAACATATGTGGAAATTAAGTCCAACACAAATGGAATATATCCTTGAAGCAAGTCTTAAATGGTATATTTCACTTGGAATAATGTATTATATTGTGTATGTGACTAGTTGTTACTTTTGCACAACAACAAGATGAGCTGATAACAACAATATCTAATTGAGAGTGTTTAGATTATTGTTAATACGAATGTTTACGAATTATAAAGTATAGTGTTGTATATGTACAATGATGTTAGAGGATAATTAATACTAGTTTATGTAGAATTTTATCATTGGTGATAAATCTGCTAACTAGATATGCTCAACGAAGAGCAGTGTTGCATTACACATTAAGAAATGAGGATACTTTACATTTTAAGAAACTGTAATGATGACTGTCAATATGTCATTGACTTCTAATACCTTATGCAAGGTAGGGCGACATCTACATACTATGACTTGCAATAGTATGAGCATATGAGATAAGACACTTTCAAATCCCTCACTATATGTGAAATTTGAAACTAGTATTCGGAAAGTTTACTCAGATGACCATTTAGTTTTCTTGTAAAGAAAAGTTGAGAATGTTGGAAACATTAGACTACAACTTACTAATTAGTCTCATGCATATCTGTTTTTAGTATTTGGATAATTGGGATTGAAAGACAATTTTTACTTTATGATGAATAAAGATACTTGGTATTTGTTATTCATTTATATAATAATTGTTATCCTATATTTGCATGTTTAATCCTTGAATGACTTATCATTCTAAATTTGTCCATTGTCGGTTAACAATATGGGAATATTGTTATGTAAGGCAAATATGAGTGTTGGTTATATTCTATGAGAATGTGGATTGTTCCCGCCAAACTCATATGTATTCACAAGGGATGCATATTGGATACCCCAACTTTCGAACATTTACTTTTGGATCCTTGTCATGAGTAAGATGTTGAAAATGGTTTAACAAGTCATCCTTAGACTTGAGATACAAACAAGTTTTGCATGTGTGGATATCACTTTGTGATTATAGCCAAACGCTGTCCTGAAAAAGGTAGTCATAAAAGCTATTTTTCGGAGTGAATGTGAAGCAGCATCCACAACACTTGTAGTCAACAAAGGATTTGTTCCTCCACTTGATAAGTGCATAATGATACCATGGCGCCTCTCCAGAATTAATCAGATAATTGTGTGGCCGCACCCAGAGGATAATTTTAAGATGATTCTTAATTACATTTGGTATATCTGAATTAACTTCTATAACGAGAATCTAAATGGTTAAACTATATGGAATGAGTTAGGATCCATATCCATGGTTTAACGGTATCTGTAACAAAGGGATGATAATGGCAAGTAATACATAACCATTAAAGCTGAGATTGTTCTTGAAACTTCATCTCAAGTATTTTTGATTTATGACAATAAGTGTGTTGCTAGACGTTGCTATTGTTGGTATAAATGTAAGTCTGCTACTCCAACTCCCAAGTGGGAGCTGTTGGAATATGGTAGTTGAATCCGCATATTATACGGTGTAACACCCCCAATTCATGGTTGCAGCGGAATTCGAACTGGGTGTTACTCGACGGCACAATAGTCACAATAATAGAAAACGAACTCCAATTGAGTCGTTTTAAAAGATTTATCATTCAAATTATATAAATATCAGAGTTTACAAAATGAGGTCCCAATTGGTTCCATGTTTACAAATCACATTAAGTGAGTTTTTGAATGATAATAAAATTTATAGCCCTCTTGAGTATCCGTGTCCTTCCGTGCCATCCTTGATCGTCATGAACCTGAAATACATGCTTGAGAGGTCAACACAAAGGTTGAGTGATATTCATAGAGTTTGTTAAATCGTTTGAACACAATATGTTGGTAGTGTGAGTTATAGGCTCACACCAATGTTTGGAAAACAAAACAGGTAGGCTACGTTATTATACGCCCGGAACAGTTATTATACACTAAGCTTATGACACCATAACGTTAACGTGTACCAATATCGATCGGCAGATTTATCCTGGTAGGTACTTTGCTAACATACCTAAATCTCAAATATTAATGCATTTGTTTGCACTTAGTCAAAACAAATGGGATTCGTCAATCCCAATAGGCCTATTATTAATATTCGCGCTCACTATTTCTAGTGATTAAATGGTTCATAATAAGGGATCTCGGTTTAGCAAGGTTGGTACTTAGTGATAATAAAACATCGTCGTGAAGCATACATTAGAAAGCATTGTATTCGATTTAGAAATAGCATGTATTCCCCCCAAGGGTTTGTAAAACAATTAAGTAATGGAAAGTGGGGCTATGAACTCACCTTAAGTAAGATAGCAAGTAATGGATGTAACGGTCGAATCGTGAAGGTTTCTACGAGCAACCTATAATAGAATGTCGCGACTTAGGATCGGAGTAAAGAATATGAAGTAGTGCCTATATATATATCTTGCATTATAGTCCATGATGTGGTATGATGTATATTGTAAGTCCTTGAAAGAAAAGATTCATGAAACATGTATGTTTTGTATATCGTTTACTACCGTTCGGGCCGACATAATTCAGAAGTCATGTTAGTAAGCGTTCGAGGAGCCAGGACACTTTAACTCGTAAATCCACAACTCAACTCGACGGCTTACATAATGAACTCCTCACATGAGGCTCCCTACTATTGTAGTAGTTGATGAAATATATAAGTTTTGATCCGAAAAGTTACATGTCCGATATTTGAATAAACTTAGGAAAGTTTATTAGTACATGAAGATTGTTATTAGGGTATGTTTCATAAGTTTTGTATGACCATTTTCTCTTGGTAATATCTCATGGTTCCCTTTTAAGTGAAGTAGATCCAAATTGCTTGTTCAAGTTCTCGTCAACTCTTTGTTTCATGTTTACGCCTATGAAAGTTGGTATGGTCATTTCGTCATGGCCTAGCCATGACCTTTGGTCCTTGCTCCAAGGTCATGAGACACAATCTTGGCTCTAGCCATGGTTGTGGTCTTGATTATAGGTCATAAGACCTCTTGTTCCTTTCAAAGTATAACCATGAACTTGTGACTTTCGCCTAAAAATGGGCTGTTTAGAATTTGAAGAATTTTATCACTCGGAAAGTGTTTTTAGGTCTCGAGCTTCTTTGTCCCTGGACGAAAACGTCGTTTCGGACAACTTTCGTGTTTTAACTTTTTGATGAATCGGACCAGAAGTGGGACTTTCAAAACCCAAATTTGATCAGGAAGCTATTTGGCAGTTTTGCCGGAAATCTTTGGTAATTTCAAATCGCCATAACTTTTGACTCGTATACTCATTTTGGGTTGTTCAAATTGCTATGGTTTCCTTGTTAAGTCCTCTACTGTAATATGTAATGATCCAACATCATATTTTTACCATTTTAATCAGGTCTTACCAAGAAAGTCACTAGTTTACTTGTTTTAGTAACTTATCTTGTCAATCAATAACAATAACTTGTTTTGCTCACTTTTATACATCATGGACATAACTACAAGACATAATATAGCAAGAATAACATGTAAATAACATGAACATGATTATTTAACAAGAATCAAGTTAGGGTTTGGCTCACAACTTTTGGCTTTCAAAGATGAAAGGAAGTTAACATGTAAGGATAGGACTTTGATAGACTTGCTTCAACCCTTTTTCACTTCATGCAATCTTTCTACCCTTGGTATTCTTGAAAGATGGATGATGAAGGTTTAGGTGAATTGAGTGGATTTAAACTCAAGAGAAATCACCAAGTATATGAGGTTATGGAAGTGTTTGATGAATGATAACCTATCTAGGGTTTCTACCTTGAAGAATCACTTGAATCATGCATGAAACTTGGAGAGAATTAGCAAAGTGTATGGTGTTGGTGTGTGTGGAAGTGGACGGCAACAAGGAGAGGGGGAGGGTATTTATATGAGTTTAAGGAGGTTAGAAAGCATTGACTTGTCAACCCTTGGAGACCAAGTTTAACACTTGTAATCATCCAAGGTCTTTAAGCTTGAGATTAAGCCACCTAGTGTGAAACCCCCCCCCCCCCCCCATATGGCGGTTTGAAGACCTTGGAGAACAAGGGTTGGACTTTGGATGATATTATCCAAGATATCTAGTGTGTTTTGACTCCGGGAAATGCCAATCGTAAATGATTAAGCCTCAAAACGTAAAACCGGGTGTCGTAAAATTATGGAATTTGAAAGTATTGTTAGACATGTCCATATGTCCCATAATAAAATATAAAATGAGTGGTAGGTTCCATTTGGGTGGTAAACCCTGCTAAAAACTGGAAACACGGGTCTAAAACGCGTAATACGTAAAACGTACGAATATTGCGTAAAACTGAGAAAAGTAATATGTTACTTTTCTAATATGCTAAAAATGATTTAAAATGATTTATAATGTCTAGACTGGGCTCAGTCTGGTGTCGGTTGGTCTTAAATGTCTTTTTAGACATCAAACCGAAAGCCTAAAAATCAAGGAATGATTTATAAAATCAAGGAATGATTTTTAGTCAATGGAGGAGGGAAAAATATGTTGACTTATTTAAATAAGTTGAAAGCTCAAAAAGTCTTAGAAACGCGTTTTGTGGTCTAACGGTTAATCGCCCAAATGGTTAAGCGTGCTCATGCGAGAGTAGTACAGGCATGGGTGACCTGCTGGGAAGTTTTTGGTCATATTTTTCTCAGTCACGATTAATTCTCAAATAAATCATGAGTGTGTAAAATATTTTACTGATGTGGGGTCACCTGACGGGGTTGAATTTCGTTGTGCGTAGAATTTCTGATTGACGTTTTACCCTAAAACGTGTAATTCCGTGTAATTCCTTAATAACTTTCACGAAAATGAGCTTATGAAAGTTAAACTTTTAATTTGCCATGGAAATGATTTATCACTCGATAAAATCAAATAAAAATCAACTTTCGGGAAAGTTTCGGGAAAAAATGAATAGTAAAAGTGAATAGTGAAATTTTCCGGGAATGGTAATTAACCTGAAATTGTGAATTGTTACAGTCTCTACCCCTTACGGGGAACTTCGTCCCGAAGTTCTATGTGTGTCATATGTTGGAGTGGTGTCGATAAAGATGTGTGGTTACTTATGAGGACCAAAGTCTGGGATTTCCGGTAATGTAATTTGATTTGTCATTTCAGTGTATGGTGTAGGATGAGGCTTCCTTTTATATAGGAAAGGTATGGTAATAGTCGAATATCAAAGGAAATTGATATAGCAGTCGAATATTAATAGGAATCGATATAGTAGTTGAATATCAAATAGAACTTGATATAGTTAAATATCAAAATGGAAATTGATATAGTTGTCAAGTATCAATAGCAATTGATATAACAGTTGAACAACAATAGCAATTTACATAGGAATCCAATAAATGGAAATTGATATAAGAATCGAATCATGGAATAAGCGTTGAACATGTGGTTGGACCAAGTCCTGTTTGAATTGTACGGCTGCCCATGCATATGGTTACATGGCCCCGTAATGAGTTTGGTACGACTGCACATGCATATGGTTACATGGCCTCGCAACGAGTTTGTTTGTTATTGCACTATCATTATGAAAACCAAAATGTAAACCTCGTACTTATGGAAATTGGGATAGTCGTTGCAATCATAGCCTTGTAGGTAATCGGTTGTTGTACCTAGTGTTTATGTCATGGTTTGAAGCGATGTCGGTGAAAAGATAGGATTTCTTGTGGCGAATAAAATGTAGGTATCATGCCATACCCGAGCAATGTAATGTAGGTATCAAGCCATACCCGAGCAATGTAATGTAGGTATCAAGCCATACCCGAGCAATGTAATGTAGGTTGACTTCATACTTATGTTATTTCGGATATAATTAAGCCCACTTGTTTATAATTCTTTATTTACATAGAGAGGCATCCCAAACAATGTAACTAAAGGAATATAAACGTATGGTTCGATGATTTATAATTTCTTTATTTAAATGAAAAGGCATCCCAATCCATTCAAATAAGGACATTATAAATCATCCTACTCAAGAATTCCCGACACAACATTCATACTTAGCCGGTGAGTTACAAGGTAGTGTATTACGAGATGATACTGGTGTAGCAAAAGTACAAGATGAATATTCAATCTTGTAAAGCTGATAAAGGTGCTTGTGGTGTAACTAAGGATGATTTGAGCTTTAAAAGTGCATCAAAATCTGTTAATGAGCTTGTGGTTCCAACGGTTGTGAAGATAATGTTATGATATGTTGATGAACAAAAGTGTGTAGTGTATGCTTAACATTAATACTCTTAGGTATAGATGTTGAGTTTGCTTTAAAAATCTTAAGAGATTTTAAAAGTTTATGATGGAATGGTATCCTTAGGACCTAAACAGGATAGTACTTCTACAGGATGAAGAGAATAATTGATAACTATCCCAAGATAGTAGTTCGGATTATCTCATAAATGAAAAATTTCAAGAATGAAATTAGGTAACACAAATAAGGTGTTAAGATTTCGCTGAGTGGTAAGACATTATCGTGTCTCTAGATTGTTTTAATGTATTCTGGTGGTTTATCGAGTTCATGTAGGAAATCAACCTAAACATAACCCTAGTACAACTACTCTCAGTATTTGAAAATTCTAAGTCGAATATAGTTAGTCAGACTATATTCCACTGTCCCTAGGTTAAATATAGGTGACTAGTCTATATTTAGCCAAGGTTCGATAAAATTTTCACATACCTAAACTAGGTATACTTTTGATATGTCCGTTGGTTTTGGGAATTGTTCACTAAACAAAGGCGATGTCAAACCTTAAGTTGCAAGTCCCGTCCATACAAGACTTGTAACGTATGTTTTCATATTCCATTGCATAGAAGATAGTAAGGGTAGATACATATGGAAAGGAAGTTTTAAGTAGTTCTAAAATAGAACATACTTGGCCAGGATCACGAACTTTTAATAATGAAGGTTTCATAAGAAAACTTTGATGAATGTAGAGAAAGTTCAGCTTTTGTCGATGATGGATTAGTTTGTCCTTTAGAAATCTCATATTTCTTGTTTTGAAATCGATAGATTGTGACGGGTTTTTGATATCATAAGAAATGATATTGATGATGTGATGGAATAATTCTAGAGACCATTTGCACAAAACACAATGTCTCGGAAGTAGGTTAGACCATTGTGCAATTCACAATGTCTGGGAAGTAGGTTAGGTCATTGTGTGACTCAAAACATTTGAGAAATGGTTAAGACCATTGTATAATACCATGTCTTGGAAAATGAATGAGACCATTGTATCTCACAATGTCTTGGAAAATGAATGAGACCATTGTATCTCACAATGTCTTGGAAAATGAATGAGACCATTGTATCTCACAATGTCTTGGAAAATGAATGAGACCATTGTATCTCACAATGTCTTGAAAAGTGAATGAGACCATTGTAATATACAATGTCTTGAACATATAATGTTGGAGTAGGAACATGATTGGGAGAGTGTGGCTGTGCCGAAATGCCCTAGAATAGGCATACACAGATATGTTTAGTTCATTGTTTAGATAAATGATTGAAAATAAACCGAGTTTATATATCAATATACTAATATGTGTTCATGTAGCATAAAATGCTTAGTGTGTATATATCAATATACTAATATGTGTTCATGTAGCATAAAATGCCTAGTGTGTATATATCAATATACTTATATGTGTTCATGTAGCATAAAATGCTTAGTGTGTATATATCAATATACTTATATGTTTGTGAAGCATAACATGCTTACTAAGTCCATAATCGTCTGGAGGATGGAAGACACGGAGAGCGAAAGGCTATAAAATGTTTTTGTTTGTGGTTGTAGTTATAGTTTAGGTCTCACTTAGACCCGTTTCTCTATAACCTGGCTCTGGTACCAATCTGTAACACCCCCAATTCATGGTTGCAGCGGAATTCGAACTGGGTGTTACTCGACGGCACAATAGTCACAATAATAGAAAACGAACTCCAATTGAGTCGTTTTAAAAGATTTATCATTCAAATTATATAAATATCAGAGTTTACAAAATGAGGTCCCAATTGGTTCCATGTTTACAAATCACATTAAGTGAGTTTTTGAATGATAATAAAATTTATAGCCCTCTTGAGTATCCGTGTCCTTCCGTGCCATCCTTGATCGTCATGAACCTGAAATACATGCTTGAGAGGTCAACACAAAGGTTGAGTGATATTCATAGAGTTTGTTAAATCGTTTGAACACAATATGTTGGTAGTGTGAGTTATAGGCTCACACCAATGTTTGGAAAACAAAACAGGTAGGCTACGTTATTATACGCCCGGAACAGTTATTATACACTAAGCTTATGACACCATAACGTTAACGTGTACCAATATCGATCGGCAGATTTATCCTGGTAGGTACTTTGCTAACATACCTAAATCTCAAATATTAATGCATTTGTTTGCACTTAGTCAAAACAAATGGGATTCGTCAATCCCAATAGGCCTATTATTAATATTCGCGCTCACTATTTCTAGTGATTAAATGGTTCATAATAAGGGATCTCGGTTTAGCAAGGTTGGTACTTAGTGATAATAAAACATCGTCGTGAAGCATACATTAGAAAGCATTGTATTCGATTTAGAAATAGCATGTATTCCCCCCAAGGGTTTGTAAAACAATTAAGTAATGGAAAGTGGGGCTATGAACTCACCTTAAGTAAGATAGCAAGTAATGGATGTAACGGTCGAATCGTGAAGGTTTCTACGAGCAACCTATAATAGAATGTCGCGACTTAGGATCGGAGTAAAGAATATGAAGTAGTGCCTATATATATATCTTGCATTATAGTCCATGATGTGGTATGATGTATATTGTAAGTCCTTGAAAGAAAAGATTCATGAAACATGTATGTTTTGTATATCGTTTACTACCGTTCGGGCCGACATAATTCAGAAGTCATGTTAGTAAGCGTTCGAGGAGCCAGGACACTTTAACTCGTAAATCCACAACTCAACTCGACGGCTTACATAATGAACTCCTCACATGAGGCTCCCTACTATTGTAGTAGTTGATGAAATATATAAGTTTTGATCCGAAAAGTTACATGTCCGATATTTGAATAAACTTAGGAAAGTTTATTAGTACATGAAGATTGTTATTAGGGTATGTTTCATAAGTTTTGTATGACCATTTTCTCTTAGTAATATCTCATGGTTCCCTTTTAAGTGAAGTAGATCCAAATTGCTTGTTCAAGTTCTCGTCAACTCTTTGTTTCATGTTTACGCCTATGAAAGTTGGTATGGTCATTTCGTCATGGCCTAGCCATGACCTTTGGTCCTTGCTCCAAGGTCATGAGACACAATCTTGGCTCTAGCCATGGTTGTGGTCTTGATTATAGGTCATAAGACCTCTTGTTCCTTTCAAAGTATAACCATGAACTTGTGACTTTCGCCTAAAAATGGGCTGTTTAGAATTTGAAGAATTTTATCACTCGGAAAGTGTTTTTAGGTCTCGAGCTTCTTTGTTCCTGAACGAAAACGTCGTTTCGGACAACTTTCGTGTTTTAACTTTTTGATGAATCGGACCAGAAGTGGGACTTTCAAAACCCAAATTTGATCAGGAAGCTATTTGGCAGTTTTGCCGGAAATCTTTGGTAATTTCAAATCGCCATAACTTTTGACTCGTATACTCGTTTTGGGTGGTTCAAATTGCTATGGTTTCCTTGTTAAGTCCTCTACTGTAATATGTAATGATCCAACATCATATTTTTACCATTTTAATCAGGTCTTACCAAGAAAGTCACTAGTTTACTTGTTTTAGTAACTTATCTTGTCAATCAATAACAATAACTTGTTTTGCTCACTTTTATACATCATGGACATAACTACAAGACATAATATAGCAAGAATAACATGTAAATAACATGAACATGATTATTTAACAAGAATCAAGTTAGGGTTTGGCTCACAACTTTTGGCTTTCAAAGATGAAAGGAAGTTAACATGTAAGGATAGGACTTTGATAGACTTGCTTCAACCCTTTTTCACTTCATGCAATCTTTCTACCCTTGGTATTCTTGAAAGATGGATGATGAAGGTTTAGGTGAATTGAGTGGATTTAAACTCAAGAGAAATCACCAAGTATATGAGGTTATGGAAGTGTTTGATGAATGATAACCTATCTAGGGTTTCTACCTTGAAGAATCACTTGAATCATGCATGAAACTTGGAGAGAATTAGCAAAGTGTATGGTGTTGGTGTGTGTGGAAGTGGACGGCAACAAGGAGAGGGGGAGGGTATTTATATGAGTTTAAGGAGGTTAGAAAGCATTGACTTGTCAACCCTTGGAGACCAAGTTTAACACTTGTAATCATCCAAGGTCTTTAAGCTTGAGATTAAGCCACCTAGTGTGAAACCCCCCCCCCCCCCCATATGGCGGTTTGAAGACCTTGGAGAACAAGGGTTGGACTTTGGATGATATTATCCAAGATATCTAGTGTGTTTTGACTCCGGGAAATGCCAATCGTAAATGATTAAGCCTCAAAACGTAAAACCGGGTGTCGTAAAATTATGGAATTTGAAAGTATTGTTAGACATGTCCATATGTCCCATAATAAAATATAAAATGAGTGGTAGGTTCCATTTGGGTGGTAAACCCTGCTAAAAACTGGAAACACGGGTCTAAAACGCGTAATACGTAAAACGTACGAATATTGCGTAAAACTAAGAAAAGTAATATGTTACTTTTCTAATATGCTAAAAATGATTTAAAATGATTTATAATGTCTAGACTGGGCTCAGTCTGGTGTCGGTTGGTCTTAAATGTCTTTTTAGACATCAAACCGAAAGCCTAAAAATCAAGGAATGATTTTTAGTCAATGGAGGAGGGAAAAATATGTTGACTTATTTAAATAAGTTGAAAGCTCAAAAAGTCTTAAAAACGCGTTTTGTGGTCTAACGGTTAATCGCCCAAATGGTTAAGCGTGCTCATGCGAGAGTAGTACAGGCATGGGTGACCTGCTGGGAAGTTTTTGGTCATATTTTTCTCAGTCACGATTAATTCTCAAATAAATTATGAGTGTGTAAAATATTTTACTGATGTGGGGTCACCTGACGGGGTTGAATTTCGTTGTGCGTAGAATTTCTGATTGACGTTTTACCCTAAAACGTGTAATTCCGTGTAATTCCTTAATAACTTTCACGAAAATGAGCTTATGAAAGTTAAACTTTTAATTTGCCATGGAAATGATTTATCACTCGATAAAATCAAATAAAAATCAACTTTCGGGAAAGTTTCGGGAAAAAATGAATAGTAAAAGTGAATAGTGAAATTTTCCGGGAATGGTAATTAACCTGAAATTGTGAATTGTTACATACGGTTAGAAATACGTGAGCCTATTGGGGGCACACACGTTAATACATGAAGAGTACGTTTATTATGTATTTAATATATGTAACTCGTTTATATTTATTAAATATATAATATGTTTCACGAAATAATTATTTAATGATTATTGGTTTAATCGTTAGACGTTATAAACTAATTAATATATTCGTTAAATATAAAAGAGAGGGACTTGGATGTCGGAAAACGAAACTCCCGGACCTCCTTCCAATGTGGCCAGTTGTAGGAAGGATCTAGAAGGGGAGGAGAGTGTCGGTTTGTGAAAGTTGTGGAGTTGATGGCCAAACTTGGTGGACAAGTTTGTTTCCTATATATACACTCCACATAACCGATTGTGAAGGATCTGACTTTTTCCATTCATACGACAAGTCACAGAAACCAAAATCATATGCATTGTATTCCATTAACATGTATGTATATCATGCACATGCATGGAATGTGAACATCATGCGTATGCATGCAAATACAAGGATTACGCAAAGCTGTTTCCTTTTTCTTTGTATTAGTGTGATTGACACCAATCCTTTTACCTTTAAATATGATTGACTATTTTATTCCCCTTGCGGGATTCGATCATGTTTAATCAAGAACACCAAACCCTAGTGTGTTTGTTGGTGTTTAATCGTGAAGTCAAGACTAGCATACTTGACGTATTCGTTCGACGTGTTGTGTGAGCAACCGTAGAGGTATCTATTTTAGATACTTTATATTCAAGAATAATCGCTAAAAGGTACGATTTTATTATTCGTATTGTGTTAACCTATTTGTCATAACTAGATCCATTCCGCTGTGCACTCGTAGCTAAATTGGTTACCTAGAATTATTATATCCCAACACTATGGCCTTATATTAACTTGTCCCAAATAAGTCATTTCACATCACCTGGTGGATAGCAAACTGATGAGAAGATCCTACGAAAACCAACTCACTTTTACCGAGGAGTGACGTTACCTCTTTGCTATTTATGCTTGTTTTTACACAACAATCTATACAATGAGTAAATTACATCATCCCTGTGGTTTAGCTGAATTCCATGTTTAGTCCTCGCTATAGAGAAATCGCCGTAGACATCCCTAACGGTTGGTTAATTTTTTGAGAATTTGTTTCAAGCTTTTGAATCCCACATCGACCAAAAAGAAGATATATTGCTTCCTTATATACTACAGCGTGTATCGACATTATATGTAGGTTAGTATTATGTTGATGGGATACTACATTGGTATTAAGTTCATGCAAAGAATCTTTTACCAACTCTATATATCTCAACTTTTTATCATTTTGAAAATGTAAGATTTGGTACTTTTAATAAGCATGCTATAAGTTGGCTTAACGAGTAACATTAGAAGAATGTGTATATTTTTTTAGCGTAACATAACTAACTTACATCCATTTTAGACCCGATATTTTTATTAGTTCATAGGAAGCAAACTGAGGTGGATCAAGATTTAACATCATTGCTATCGACTACAAGTATACATTATAGAAATCAAAGAAAGTGAATTATCAGCCGGTCATTGAACTGAAAATACATAATGTTATAGATTAGTCAGACACAACACTCAAATTGCTTTAATAAGAAATGAGCATGGTGTTTTAGCTCAACATCTATAGAACAAAATGGCTTCTGTAAAGAGGTTCAAGAAAACATCTATAAACACAACCCTAAGTATACATTCCATAGACTACTCGAAAAAAGTTTACTAACAAAATGAGGAACAAGGCAAGCAAAGCGAATGTACATACATAAGGAAACTATCTAATGGTTCCCAAAGAGCATGCTGCCTTACCCACCGCAAGCTACAACGCGCGGTAACTGAAACGTGTTTTCGAACAGAAACATCTTGTTCATATTGTTAGCTACTTACTAGTGTTATAACCATTGTTTGTAACAAAATCTCGTTGCTATTCACGCGTACTCGTCTTGGATTATAACTAGAACCTCTTTTATGACTATAGCTCCTCTAAAAAATGACACATCACCACTAAACACTTGCTTACTATTCTATGTTTGAAAAAAAAGAAAAAATGAAAAAAAAGAGCCATCTATGCTCATATGGTCATATATGACAGCTCCTCGCATCTTTACGTTTTATTTTTCCTATCATTTCTTATGTTCATCACACTAACCATTTGTCCAAAAGGAATCTTATCTTTCTTTTTCATTGACCCATTCAGTGACTTTTGTTTCTCCATCTAATTCCACGAAATTTCCACACAAACACATCTTTTGTAACTTAAACTTAACCACTGTCCTTTTCACATATACACTTGTTTATTGTCCATCTCTTACAAACAATAGCTTCAACCCTACTTTCAATGGCTTCTTCAACATCATCCGTTCAAAAGAACTTCAAGTATGACGTCTTTTTAAGCTTTAGAGGCGAGGACACTCGTAACACCTTTGTTGGCCATCTTTATGAAGATCTTAAGCAAAAAAGCATTGAAACTTATAAAGATGGTGAGAAAATAAAAAAAGGGAAAACTATTAGTGATGAGCTTATCAGTGCCATTGAAGATTCAAGATTCTACATCATTATTTTCTCCAAGAACTATGCTTCCTCATCTTGGTGCCTAGATGAGCTAGTCAAGATAATGGAGTCCCAGAAGAAGATGAATAATCAGCCTACTGCTTATCCCATTTTCTTTGATGTCGAGCCAACAGAAGTCCGTGAGCAAAGTGGGGCTGTTGGAGCTGCCTTCACCAAACTTGGAAATAATGAATCTGCTGGCAAATGGAGAGAAGCTTTGAAAGAAGCAGCTAATCTTGCTGGATGGGAGTTGAAGAACACTCTTAATGGGTATTTTCTTCCTTATATAATATGTTCCTGATCTATTATCGGGTGAGTTGTGAGACATAAAATGGGTCGAAATGGGCACATAAAATCGTTAGCTAGATATGAAACGAGTCAAATGGATCGAAAGTCATCAAGGTGTATTTTTAGCTAAACATTATTTTTTATTGTTGTAACATAGTTATATCAATTATCTTTAACCAACTTTTTATGAAAATTACCCAACCGACCAAGCCTATATGTTATTCTTTCACTATCTATGCTGAAAGGGTTATCCATGGCATCTCTTATGATTATGTTAGTATGTCATTACCTCGTTTATTGTTTTATGTGTTATAGATGTGAAAATTAATTGTGTATCGGGTTCTTTAACATACAGGCATGAAGCTAAACTCGTTCAAAAGATTGTTAAAGAGATATCATTAGAGTTGTGTTGTATTAATTGGGGTGTTGATGAAAACTTAATAGGCATGAAGACCCGGATAAACGGTGTTGTTTCATCCTTAGAATTAGGTGTTGTGTGTTAGAATTAAACAATCATAGAGCACACAACATGCGGAAGCAAGGATCAAAACATGCAAAGAATACTAAAACATAAATCGGAACATACCTCTTAATCTTCAAACAATTCTTGATCTTGTGTAATAATAGATCTTTGATAAAGCCCTTACCTTTTTGTTTATCGATCTCTTGATAACAACTATAGTGAGTTGTTACCTCGTTTTTGTACACACAAATTAAACCGTATTAAGGTTATGCAAGTAAAACACAAGAAAACAATTTTTGATCACCAAAAATCGAAACCCTAAGGATCTAGGGGTGTTCGACCAGATTTGAGAGCAAAGAGAGAAGAGGAAAAGCTAGAGTAACTTGTGTGCACAAAAGATGTGTAAAACAATTACCATAGGCCTTGTATTTATAGTTTTTGGATAGCTTTGGGACCAAACTAGGGCAAGGGTGCCCCTTGTGTGAGTTTCGGCCGACCCAACCCAAGGAGGGGGGTTCTAGACCCTTCCTTGGTTACCAAAATACATAAATACCCTTTTTACTCCTTTCGTCTAACGGTCGTTAGTCCCTTTGTAACAATTCGCAATTTCAGGTTAATTACCATTCCCGGAAAATTTCACTATTCACTTTTACTATTCATTTTTCCCGAAACTTTCCCGAAAGTTGATTTTTATTTGATATTCTCGAGTGATAAATCATTTCCATGACAAATTAAAAGTTTGACATTCATAAGCTCATTTTCGTGAAAGTTATTAAGGAATTACACGTTTTAGGGTAAAACGTCATTCAGAAATTCTACGTACAATGAAACTCGACCGCATTAAGTGACCCCGCATCAGAAAAATGTTTGACACACTCATGATTTATTTGAGAATTAATCGTGACTGAGAAAAACATGACCAAAGACTTCCCGGCAGGTCACCCAAGCCTGTACTAATCTCACATGAGCACGCTTAACTGTTTGGGCGATTAACCGTTAGACCACAAAACGCGTTTCTAAGACAATTTGAGTTTTCAACTAATTAGAAAAAGTCAACATATTCTTTCCCTCCCCCATTGACCAAAAATCATCCCTTGATGTTATAAGTCATTTCGTGATTTTTAGGCTTACGGTTTGATGTCTAAAAGACATTTAATACCAACCGACACTAGACTGAGCCCAGTCTAGACATTATAAGTCATTTTAAATCATTTTTATCACATTAGAAAAGTAACATTTTACTTTTCTCAATTTTACGCAATATTCGTACGTTTTACGTATTACGCGTTTTAGACCCGTGTTTCCAGTTTTTAGCAGGGTTTTAGCACCCGATAGATCCTACCACTCATTTTATATTTTATTATGGACTATATGGACATGTTTAACCAT